>OX439442.1:11978643-12609715 GCA_949320045.1 Scotopteryx bipunctaria | reverse complement strand
AAGCGCAGCAGTCGGCGCTATCAGCTGACGATAGTGTTGTACCGCAGTCGGTTGCGCTCAGTAAAGCTAAGCCTAGGTTACCTCCCATCGAGTTAGCTTCTTTTGCAGGAGACATTCGTAAATGGCCAGTGTTCTATTCCTGTTTTAAGTCGACTATCCATGATAATCCAACTCTCACCGATGCTGAAAAACTATATTATTTAGTAGGTAAACTAACTGGTAAAGCCGAAACTTTGTGTCTCTCAGGTATTACTCCTTGTGCTGAGAACTATGAGCTTATATTGCAAACGCTGATTGATAAATATGAAGATAAGCGCACGGTTGCCTCAGCTTATCTAGATCAAATCTTCCACTTCAGACCTTTAGGTACCGCGTCCGCTACTAATTTTGATCTGTTTACTGAGCAATTTATCAGTGCAGTCCGCGCTCTGAATAATTTAAAAATAGAAAAATTAGATGAATTAATTTTAATACACATCGCTTTGAAAAAGTTAGATTCAAGTACTGTTCGCGCTTTCGAATTGAGTATAGGTTCTAAAATACCTACATTCGACGACTTCGAGTCGTTTTTAAAAAATCGTGCGAAAGTTTTCGAACGCACGAAGTCCGCCGCCGCCGTCGCTACTGGGCACACCACTAGCAAACCTACCTCAACTAGTAAAGTTGACCGCGCTCGTTCGAAAGATAATAGCTTTTCTAAACAACCGCCGAAATATCACGCGTATGTGAACACTGTAGATTCCGCTTCTAAATGTTTGTGTACGAACATAACGCATCAGCATTTATTTAAATGTCCTGATTTTCATAAATTGACCCCCGCTGAACGTTTTCAAATTGTTAAGGATAAAAACGCTTGTGTAAATTGCCTTAGCACAAAACATAGGGTCTCATACTGCAAGTCAGATACGTCTTGCCGCTCTTGTAAATCGCGTCATCATAGTATGTTGCATTTCGAGTCGAGAATCGAACTCGCACCTCCCGCCGCCACTGCAGGGCGCAGTGAAGATCCTACTGTAGATAACGCGAGCGCCCGCGCGGCGCCTACGCTTGCTAATTCCGAGCGCACGGACATAGCTATGTGTGCGACTTCCATTGCTGCTTCGAAACCGCCCGCGTTATCTGAATCAGTTCAGAACGAGCAATGTACCGTGTTACTTGCGACCGCGCAGGTCGCTGTGTATGATTGTACGGGTAATAAACATTTATTACGCGCGCTTATTGATTCAGGATCTCAAAGTCATTTTATAACAAAAGAAGCATGCAAGCAGTTAGGTATTCAGGTTCACAACATCGGACGTACTATTATTAAGGGGTTCGGTGGATCTGAAAGAATAATTAATTCAAGTTCTGTAAATATAGAATTTTGTTCGCGCTTTGATAAAAATATTAAGTTTAATATTTCACCGCTGGTAGTTGATAAAATTACCGACTCGCTGCCTAGTGCTGTGGTAGATACGTCTGTCCTATCACACTTGCACGACTTACCGCTCGCGGACGAGACTTTTGGAACGCCAAATAAAATAGATATGTTGATAGGCGCTCCACTCTTCGCGCATTTATTATTACCTGACGTCACTCAAGCATCTGATGATCGTCAGCCGCAAGCCTTACGCACGGTATTGGGATACATAGTAATGGGTTCCGTACCAACCATATTTCCCCGCCAGGCTTTAACATGCTGCCTAGTACAGGAGCAAGGTATAGAAAATCTTATTAAAAGATTTTGGGAGCTTGAAGAGCCTCCCTCCGCGCCGCCCGCTCTGCGTCCCGCCGACGCCGAGTGTGAAGAGTTTTATAAATGTACTACAACCCGCGATCCCACAAGTGGTAGATACACTGTTGGCCTACCATTTAGTGAGGATGTATTCTCGTTAGGTAAATCCTACGAAATCGCCCGACGGCGCTTCTTGTGCCTCGAGAAAAAGTTAGAAGCTTCTCCCAGCTTACGCTCCGCTTATGATGGCGTGATCAAAGAATATCTGGAGAAAGATTATATTTCACCCGCGCCTCCAGATATGTCTGATGACTCATCGCCTATCTATGTAATACCGCACCACGGAGTCATTCGTGAGGATAAGACGTCGACTCGTCTCCGCATTGTTCTGGATGCTAGCTGCAAGACCAGCTCCGGAATTTCGCTGAATAATATATTGCATCACGGACCAAACTTGCAAGGCGATTTATTTCAAATAATTTTGAACTTTTGTCTATTCGCTGTCGCTATGACGGCAGATTGCCGCCAACAATTCTTGCAGATTTTAGTTCGCGAGTGTGACCGCCGCTATCAGTGTATACTGTATAGGTTCAATCCACAAGATCCTTTAACTCTTTTCCAGTTCAAACGAGTTTGCTTCGGATTAGCATCGTCTGTGTACCATGCAATGCGCACGGTCAGACAGCTGATCGAGGACGATGGCTCTAAGTACCCTCTCGCTAGCGATATAGCTACTTCATCGCTGTATATGGATGATGTTGTTTTTTCTGTAAAAGGTGAAGAGGAAGGAGTCGCCGCCGCAAAGCAGCTAATTGAATTGTTTAAAGGCGCGCAGTGGGACTTGGTGAAGTGGAATAGCAGCTCCCGCTCTGTTCTAGATAGCATTCCTGCTTCACATAAGCTGCCTACCGAGATTGAGTTTGATAAGACCGCACAACATAAAATATTAGGTTTGCATTGGTCCACTGATTGTGATGCATTTTATTACAAAATTAAACCCCCCGCAGATGAGAAGTGCACTAAGCGCTCCATCTTATCTACTGTCGCCCGCTTGTGGGATGTCATGGGTTTCGTAGCCCCCACAGTTCTCTTCGCCAAGCTGTTAATAAAACAGTTATGGTTTTTAAATTTGGATTGGGATGATACTCCCCCGCCGCACATTATTAAAATGTGGAAACAGTTCTGCGTCGAGCTTCCGGCTCTCAATGAGCTGCGCATATCGCGCCATCTAGGTGTCTTCGATAACTGTAGTGTCACCCTGGTTGGCTTCTCAGACGCCAGCGAACTCGCGTACGGTGGTGTGGTTTACCTACATGTCAGTTCAGACAGTGGTAATACCGTTCGTTTGGTCTGTGCCAAGTCAAAGGTCGCGCCGACGAAACCACTCACAATCGCACGACTAGAGCTTTGCGGCATAGTCTTACTTTCCAAGCTACTACGTACAGTGCTTGACAACTATTCGAATCGCCTCCCAATCCGAACATTCGCATTCGCCGACTCAAAAGTCGCTCTATATTGGGTCAAAAGCTCTCCGCACAGATGGCAAACTTTTGTTTCAAACCGCGTGGTTCAAGCTACGGAAAATATTCCAGCTGACCACTTTTATCACGTTCCGGGTACTGAGAACCCAGCTGATTGCTTGTCGCGTGGTGTCACGCCACAGAACTTAGTGTCTCATCCTCTGTGGTTGCATGGGCCTCCGTGGATCACGCGTGACCCGTCTCAGTGGCCCCTCCGCAAACTCGACGGCCAGCCTGTCGTGGACATGCCGGAACAAAAGGTACAGTGTCATACTGTAGGTACGCATGTAACGGAGTGCGTAGTTTACGACCTTGCATTGCGCATATCTTCATGGTCTAAACTGATACGCGTTCTCGTATACGTTTTTACGTTCGCTAAACTATTATCCCGCCGCGTTACTACTGCAGTAACACCAGATCAACTTAAATTCGCTGAAAATAAATTAATACTCGCTTTACAATTGAAATACTTCGCAGAGGAATTCGCCAACCTACGAAAAAATGAATCATGTTCTCGTGCCTTCAATAAGTTGAGGCCATTTCTAGATAAAGACGGACTTATTCGCGTAGGCGGTCGCTTAAGTAATTCCAGTCTGGCTTACAACCAGATTCACCCGCTAATTTTACCCCGCAGTGACCACATCGTCAACTTGCTTATAGATTACTATCATTTGAAATACCTACACGCAGGTCCAGAATTATTAATTTCGCTTCTTCGACAAAGATTCTGGATCCTTTCCGCACGCCGCATCGTGAGACAAAGAGTCCACATGTGCAATACCTGTTACAGGCTTAATCCGCGTCCAACTTATCCACTGATGGCAGACCTACCTGATTGTCGCACGCGCCAAGCAGTCAAGGCTTTCACGCACACAGGTTGCGATTACGCCGGTCCTATCGCATACACTCCCGTACGCCGTCGTGGAGTGCGTAGTGAAAAGGCGTATGTGTGTCTGTTTACATGCCTGACGACTAGGGCTGTACATATAGAGGTCGCCACCGACCTCAGCACCCCCAGCTTTCTCGCCGCTTTTAAACGCTTTATCGCGCGTCGTGGTCCTGTTCAAGTTATGTATTCTGATAACGCGACTAACTTTAGGGGCGCCGATGCCTACATCCGCGATTTATATAAATTTCTGAATGACGAATATCGTCCTAAGCTGGAACAGGAGCTAGCTGAGAGTCGTATTAGTTGGTCATTTATAAGCCCAAGATCGCCACACAAGGGTGGTGCTTGGGAGAGTATGGTTAAAGTAGTAAAAACGCACTTGTACCGAGTAGTCGGTCAACAACTTCTGTCTTATGAGGAGCTCTTTACTGTTCTCACTCAAATAGAGTGTCTACTTAATTCGCGACCGCTGACAGTACTGAGTTCTGACCCGGCGGAGCCTTCAGCTCTTACGCCAAGCCATTTTTTGCATACCGCACCGCTGTACTCTATACCCGCGCCTGAAGTAGAGTCTGATAAACTCAGTCTACTTCAAAGGCATTCGCTATTAGACAAATTAGTTCAATCCTTTTGGCAGCGATGGAGGATGGAATATCTGCATGGATTACAGGTTCGACAGAAGTGGAATACTCATTCTACTCCTATCACACCCGGAGCTGTTGTGGTTGTGATAGAGGATAATGTTCCGAGTCTAGCCTGGCCATTAGCGATCGTAGAAAAGGTACATCCTTCAAAGGATGGAGTAGTCCGTACTTGTACTATTAGAACCGCGAGCGGAACACTTCTGCTCCGTCCGGCCGTTCGCATATGCCCTATACCGCTTCAGTAATCTAATAGAACGTACTCTTTTAGTTATAAGTGTCTAATTTGTCAATACATGTAATATAACTGCTTTAAATTTTGTATAACTTTCCCGCACCTAGGAGCTCCGCTCATTGTAGAGCCCTAGAGTATCATATAAATAACCCGCTTGCTCAAACGAGAGCTCCGCTATGAGATATTAGGCTTCGTCCTAGTCTCCTTCTATCACGCTACGAGATTTTGGGTTACATCCTAGTCTCTGATTACGCTTAAGAGATATTAGAGTCATTCTAGTCTCATTTTATGATTGTCTTTTTTATGGTGACCCATCAAAGGCGGGCGGAAATGGTAACGCCATCTATTAGCCCCAGTCATAACCTTTTACGCCACGACCTCCCTAAATCTATTCCTATATCCCAATGTGCGCCCGCACCGCTAGACGGAGTCACCATCGCACCGCAAGACATAGACCGCCATATTGTCTAAAACGCTGTCATTAAGATCGTCCACCGCGAGCCGCGAGCGCGAAGGTCTCGCCGCTTTCCCGCTTTCCCGCTAACCGCTGTCACCGCTGCTTAAATACAATTTGTGCTGTGAAAAAGAACGTTAATATTGTTCTCGTGAAATCTAATGTGTGTGTCGCCAAACCCCGCTATTCTGGAGATTTGGACAAGCGTTCGTGGACTCGTGCACGCCAGGAGATGTCTTACAAGCAACTTCGTGATCAACAGGTCAGTGCGCACAGATCCTAGTTTTTCCCTATCCTTCCAGAATTCCTCAAGGGCTCTGTCGAGCCGTCGAAGGCTTGAGGACGCTTGATTTTATAATCGAAAAGGCGCCACCATTATTCATACTTATAATGGGATTTCTTCGTTGAGTGTCCTCAATAAATAAATAGCTTCTAAAGGGAGTCCCTTTTTGTGTATAAATGAGAAAAAAAGGAGTCTTACAAGTCTTCCTGGTCCCAGGCCTTGCACCTTTACTCTAACGGTTTTGATTCCTCTGCTGATGGTTTTCTGTAATACAAAACAATCATTCACATGTGAATATTCTTTAGATCTATTGCAACTAGTGTATTTGAATATGTAGAGCTTACTGTAGCTAAAGCAATAGCAGTTGTCTGGGCAGCAATGTTGGTTCCCTTTTTTGTGTTCTTGAAGCCCTCCATACCACAGGACCTAATAGCCTTCACCTTGCCGTCACAGTCTGTCATTGAGATGATGGTGTTGTTACTGGAAACTCTTATGTTGATGATTGGCAATTCTTTGTATGGAGTTCCATTG
This sequence comes from Scotopteryx bipunctaria, assembly GCA_949320045.1. Classification (NCBI taxonomy): domain Eukaryota; kingdom Metazoa; phylum Arthropoda; class Insecta; order Lepidoptera; family Geometridae; genus Scotopteryx; species Scotopteryx bipunctaria. Next base: position 12,603,448 of record OX439442.1, on the reverse strand, counting down.
AAAAGCTGGTTGTCTGATTCAAGGGTAGGAAATAGGTTTTGTTTTCTGTAACAGAAATGAGATTGTAATAATCTCTAGATTGTCTTATGCGATGAAAATTAGTGTCTTAGGGAATCTTTTGCTGGACTGGACTTACGCTGCCAAAACAGAGTCGAGATCAACAAGCTTCTCTCCTTGAACACCTTCATCTGATTGAGGTATCCTCTTGTGGTCAAACTTTTCAGTTGCAAGTGGCGCGGATGTTTGGAATAACCGCGCGATATTATTGACTGGAGCTCGGACTGCGCTTCGTACGATGTTCAACATTTTAATTGACAAGTTTTATTTCCTTTCTCTTGAGAGAAAATACCTCGGAATAAAATACTGATACGAAATAATCATAACAAAAAAATAACCTATAAACTTTCAGTTGACATTGACATAAGAATATTGTTGGCGTATCAAAGTGAAGTTTGGATAGTTTTTTTTAGACTGCGTTACGGATTTTACGCTCCGTTCTTCAGAATGTTCTTTAATCCGTTTTCAGGCACCCTCTCATTTTACTAATCAGTATGATTCCTAAAAATGCAAGGTTTATGCTCAAATAAACAATACGAGTTTATAGCTATAATTTATTCTTGTCATAAGTTAATATAGATTACATATTAAGAAGACGTAACTTAAGTAGTAGGTATGTAAAATGTAGACTAATCGATTTCTATTCCCATATATTGTTATCAAACAGAAATGAATTAGAGCAGTACTTTAAGGTTTCATAGAAGCCGCGGATTTGGACGGGGTATCCTGCCGCGTGGAGGAACAGATGTCCGGCCTCTGCCTGATAGTCTACATTTCGGAGTTGTTCCACTGCCCAGGACACGGTGTAGGGTGCTTCGCTGCCATCTACCAGGTAGTTTACAAGCTGAGGGTACAGGGCTGTGGGTACTAGAGGTATCAGCAATTGTAGTTCTAGAAGATGCTTTGCGAGTTGAGCTTCCATTTCTTGATTTTTAATGCTTTCCTGCAAAGAAGAGCATATTGAAATATTATAAATGATATGTGAGTGTTTACTTTGTGAGGATTGGAAGACGTTTGTACCTTAATTTCAGAAATACAATCTCGTAACAGCTGAATAGATGCATTTTTTTTTATCAAAACTTTTTATCAAGGTGAAATTATTTGCAGAGCATGCAAGCATTTCACCCTCCACAGGAATCGAACTAGCAACTCTTGCCCTCTACGCTCTATTTATCTAATTGTGTCACTAGTTCTTTTGAAACAGTGTGGTGAAAGGATTCGCAGGCTCCTTCCGTGCACTTGACACATATTTTTAAACTTTTTAAATTCTACGATATGCCGGTTTCCTCACGATGTTTTCCTTCACCGTATAGGTAAGAGTACTAGAACCTATAGCACACAAAATTATTTCGAACAGAAAAATCCATTAGTACACGGCCGGATCCATGATCCATTGGTAACTAACACTATACTTCAGCCAACTGGAGACACTGGATATAATTTATGTAAACAAACTGCCCCTGCTAAACCTAAAACTTACTTTTTCATTAAGTAGTATGTAGCATTATGTAGTATGTATCTAAACTCTAAACTATAAACATACCATTAGGTTTACTATCTAATACACAAGCCAATAAAAGACAAACATGTTTATGGAACTTTTAAGTAGTATGTACTAATAGTTAAATTAAGGCGTGAAAACTTACGTTGCGAGGTTTATTTACTTAAAATTAAAGTGATTGCATGGTAATAACGAAAAATACGCAACGGTTTGTTTACATAAATTGTCCAGTTTTGCTGAAGTATAGACCACCAGTGCTCCACGATATTAAGATATTTATTGTGACGGCCTCGGTGGCGTGGCGGGCGATTGCTCGGCAGAGACGAAAGAGGTGCGGGTTCGATTCCCGCTGCGGAAGAAATCTTTGCATGCTCTGTAAATATTTCTTCCGGATCTGGGTGTTGTGGTACCATGTACACTCGTAGTTTCTGATACTCACGACACAGGGAATCCTAGTGTGGGGTGGGGATGTATGTGACTGTTGGGTGTTATTATTATTATTAATAATATTATTGTTGACTTACAACATGTTCTTCCGCCAGTTTCAAGATGTAATCCTTGGCATTTGTGCATTTGTTGAGTACTATGATCCATATCATACTCATCACAGACTGGCTCGGCAGGTCTGCAATCAGATACTGAATTTCCTGAAAAATAAAAACATTCAAATCAATAGTGGGAGACCTTGACGGATCCAGATGAATGGCAGAGTCTGGGCTAGACTTTTGCCTAGAAATAGGACGACAGTATTCTGTATATTCCCCTAGACATCTCAGACCAAATAAAAAGAAAAGACCCCGCGCCGCGAACAACAAAAGTTAAGCCACCTTTTTATCTATGTGTGTGTCGAAGGTTTTAAGGTTGTGTGTTCCAAGTAACCTAAATTCATAGTATAATAATTAAGAAACGATGCTATTTGAAGTACTTACACACTTGTAAAAAGTGATTCCGTGAGACTTTTTATGTGATTTGCTGCTGTTTTTACAAGTTTTCACTACACAGGAAGGCATAATTCTATTTTTAAGACTCGTGACGTACTAAGAGCGATGAGCATGGTTTTAGTGTAGGTGTGTGCGTGAGCGTGTATGTATACTTGCAGGAGCACGGTTTTGTGTGGCTTCACTTTGTTGTTCGCGGCGCGGCGTCTTCTCTTTTTATTTGGTCTAAGCCTAGACATAGACAGACATTTATTTGCTGCTTGACACACAATACAAATCACCAATAAAAAAAAAACAAAGATATATACAGTTAAAAAAAATGTAATTGTGATTGTGTGTCACAGCAGCAAAAAGGCCTCGAGTCAGCATTGGCTTTACTTTATCATTGAGAAGTGTTTAGGAGCTAGTATTCTGTCGAAACCTACGTCACTAACCCCCGAATACTCAAGTGAAGAGCTTTTGGCAGATTTTCATCAAAAACTGTCAAAAAACCGTGACTTGATACGTGCTCAACTCTGAGTCGCGTTTGAGTATTCGGGGGTAAACGTCCTAAACTTTATTTGAAAGATCGAATTTACCTAACAACATATCAATAAAACAAATCCATTTTTAGCACTGTCATTGAATTCAATTTAGGAAAATGTACAACAGAATGAACAGCATTCCCAAAATGCCGTAAGAAGTGCTTTTATTAGAAGATTTTTTGTATAGTTTACTGGTAATTGAGGGACAGTTACCTCGTCGGTCAGCAATGGTCGTTTCATCAGCAGCTTGATGTAGATCAACTCTTCGTAAGTCTCGGCCGTGTTCCGCAATAACTTGTGCAGATATTCACAGTGCAGACTCTTTGACCCACTGAAAAGATTCAGATACCTCACTTAATCAAGATCGTAAAATTAAAATTAATCCAGCCTCTTTTATCAATACATACATTATGTACATAACATCACGCTTGTCGCAAATTAAAAATAGCCTATATATTAGTCTTTTAGGCGTGATTGAGGCACAAACATCAAAACATCCTCACAAACTTTCACATTTATAATATAAGTAAGATGTCTAGACTGAAAACCAGCGCTACTTCACTTGGTACCCAAGTGAAGTAGCTCAAAGCTGAGTTTTGGAAACCTTTGGAAACTTTTTTTTTCCGATTGACAGAACATTGTGTTATGTAGGTTAGGTCTGTGTAAGTAGGTATTTTATTTTATTTTTATATTTTTTTCTCTTTTTGCCCTACGCTTTGTCATTTAATTTATAATTTCTGTTTTTATTTATGTGTACCTATGTTGCCAATGAACTTCTCTGCTGGACTGGAAGTAAGGAGAGAGCATAGAATGCATCCAGCTGCTTCTCTCCCCGAGCATGTCGTAAAAGTCGACTAAGGGATAGTATCCTCCAACATGATGAGATACAATAAGCAAGTACTCCCAAGGAGGGTTGACGTCAGGCAGGCGGCCGGTCATAAAACACCTTAGCTAAAACTCTTACAGCATGATCCAAGGGTCATGATTTACGTCTATTTTATTTAAGGATCATGCTGTGCCGACCCCACATAGAGTGGGATAAGGGTAGGAAGATGATGACCTATGATGCCAATAAATTATTTTCTTTCTTTCTTTAGCTGGTTGTAGAATATACTGACTTGTCTCTGGTGGGCGGCCAGCAAGCGAGGATGTCGACGAGTGCCTTGCGTTGTTTCAATGACCCCGTGGCAGCAAGGAAAGCGGCGAACGCGTCCCGCCGTCCCATGTCCGACAGTAACCGCTCCTCTGATTCAAATTAATCGTTTTAAAAGCTAATCCTCAACTTGAATGGAGAGATAATAAGACAATGGACGGGTATCAAAAAGGTAGAACAACTGCTTAAGTTTGGGTTTCCTAGCGAAGTATGTGAATATAATTTAGTTATTTAAGTTCTCTGTGTACCACACTTCACGCAAATAAATTATTTCATTTCATTAAGCTAGCTTTAGTATAAAGAAAAAAAAAACAAATATGGAAAGGTCAGATCTTTCGTACCAGCACTGTGCGTTCTACGTAGCGTCATCACCATTAGTCCTATCTAGAGGTAAAAAAAATAAAAAATAATACTACAACACCCAGACCCGGAAGAAATATTTGCAGAACATACAAACATTTCTCCCGTAGCGGGGATCGAACCCGCGCCTCTTGCATATCAGCCGAGCACTCGCCCGCCACGCCTCCGAGGTTGTCAAAGGTGCGTGAGCAATCTGAAGGAGACAGTCTGGTGCTGCATGAGCTTTATCTCACTTACTAGGTAGCTCGAAAAACGGCGTGGAGGACCTTCAGAGTAAACCTGGCGATAGCTGGCAGATCCTCCGTATCCACAATCTTACCAGTAAGTTCCGTAGCGTACGGCAGATCCGGAAACTCAGCTCGGAAGACCTCCAGACTGAACCTGGCTATAGCTGGCAGATCCTCCGTATCCTCACTCTTACCAGTAAGTTCCGTAGCGTACGGCAGATCCGGAAACTCAGCTCGGAAGACCTCCAGACTGAACCTGGCTATAGCTGGCAGGTCTTCTGTATCGGCACTTTGCGCTCCCCGTAGCGTCATAAGCCCTATCTGGCGGTGTGCGGGAATGCGCAGGGAGACAGCCTGACGCAGCATCAGCTCGATGAGGTCTTCCGGGAACTTGGTGCCTTCGCCGTGGTAGCGGACCAGGCGGTCTACTAGGACCTCGCAATCTCTGAAATAGGTAGTGTTACTTTTGTAGATACATTTAAGTAAGAGAACATAGTCTAAGAAAATACTGACTGTAACGCCGTTATTTCGACTTGTCAAAAAATTGGCGCAGCCGGTGGGGTTATCAACTCACTGTACACTGTCGAGTTTCTCCGCCAGATGTCGGAAGAGCGCAGGCGCGGCGAGGTCCACACTGAGACACTGCAGCAGGCTGGTGAGGCTGGCACTTGGGATGTCGTAGCCGGCGACTAGCGCACTAGCTGGTGAAGTCATTTTGTCTATGTCGCCGTGTGTGGCTTCTATCTCACTGTAAAGTAACAGAAAACCTTTAAACTACAGATTTATATAATAAGCTTGAGCATTAACTGGAAGTATAACAGAGGCTTATGAATAGCAGTTGACTTCTATTGGCTTCATAATGATCTCATACAATACTTGTAGCATATACTCACGGCCATAGCTCACCCTTGGGTATCCCGGTGTTGTCGATGATGTTTTGCACTGAGGGTGAGTGGAAGTTCTCCAGGAAGCGTGCCCATCGCGCCAGCTCTTGACCGACCTGCGCCCAAGTCTGTTCGCTAGGACAATACAAACACTTGAGAGCACTGGTGGACTAGTGGTAGCGGCCTCGCCTTCCGATATTAAGGTCGTGGGGTCCATCACGTTGGGGAGAGAAGCAGATGGACGCATTCTATGTTTTATCTTTACTCCCATTCCGGCAGAGAAGAAACATACATAAGAATGGCATAAAATGGGGAAGGCCTGCGCCCAGTGGGTAGATACAGGCTGAGTTAGTTACACTAGCTTACGCCCGCGGATTCACTCGCATTATAAAAGTGGCATATATGTTATTCAAGGTCAAATATATTCTGTTCCAGGTGTGTCCAAGTTTCATGCAAATCCGTACTGATATTCTTACGTTTTATTGGACTTGATCTCATTCTCCTGTTCTTGTGTACAGTAGTCGACGGCTTGCATTATCATCAGGCTTCGAGTGCCGTGGGGAACCCTGCAACACAATACAAAAGATTAGATAGGAGCCTTTGAGACGCATTTCAAACCCTCTCACCACACTGGTTCGAAAGAACTAGTAACATAAGTGAATGTAGCCTTATGAACCGTGCAAAATACAAAATAAGTATAAAAACTTTTTATATTTTGTAAAGAAAATTGCTTTTTATTAAAAAGAAATTTTCGTAAAGAAAATTGCTTTTCTGCCCCTACCCGCCATGCCAATAAAAATAGAAGGCTTCCATTTGTTTTAAAATGTGTGCAATAAAATCTGATTTACTCGACATATTCTATTGTAAGTGACCCCCTCCAAAATTTCAGGCTACGACCGCGCCTGTTGTCAGTCAGTCAGGAAGGTAAGAGTTTTGTATATTTAGAATATACCTTTCAATGGCTTCAAATGAAAAACAAGTGGACTCGACGAATTTCATGAGTTCTTCCTTGGACAGTTTGTTGAAGTAGCTCGCGCACTGCCGGTACTGCTGCATCCACTTCTTACTGCTCTCTTGCGTTCTTGGCACCTGAGGACCGAACCGGTAAAAAAGTAAGTTCGATGAGCTAGTGGCCAACTCTAGTGACGGAGTTTTTAGGTCGCCTAAAAGCCTCATGGCTTAACGACTTAAAAGCCGACTCCGAGGATTTGACGTGCCTTCCGAAGCATGGAAGCGCTCAGCTCGTAATGCCACTTGCGGTCACGAAAACAAACATATTAAAATTAGAAATTATTTTGTTTAGTGACCATAAACACCCTTCCACAGAAGTAAATTTACAAAACACGAAAGTTTAGTTACTAGAGCATCCAGCCGCTTCGCTCGCGTGGTAAATAGTTGCCTATATACTGTTATAGGTCATATAAAAACAGAAATTATCCGATTGAGCACTATTCAAAGTTTGAATAGTGCAAAATCGGCTAAATTCTATAAGTATCCGAACTTTCACCATCTTTAATAATAGTAAAATAAGTTTTGGATTATGGGGTTCGAGCATATGAAAGTATGAAACGAGCTGTTTTTTTTCCCTGGCCTGGTTTTCAAACCCTTTGGCCCTTTCTGCATTTTTCTTTGGCGAGCTGTAAATGACAGGAGTTGCTTTTTGTCACAGGATAGACAAGGACCCAAAACGCGAACCTTGGCAGCCAGTGTATACGCAGCATTATAAAATAATGTATAACTCACACTGAAGAAGTACTTAGTCAGCCACTTTGTGTAGAGCGAGTTGACGGAAATCTGCAGTTTGACGGCGGGCGGCAGCGTGCGCAGGAACTTGGCGATCATTCCCACGTTCTCCGGCTTCATTATACGCAGCAGGTGGGCGGTTAGGTCTTCAGCTGACGCTTGCTCGATTATCAGCTTGTAGTCTAGATCTGTAACAAATGTACGCAGCATTATTATAAGCAGCCTATGTATCTAAACCGCCAAGGCACATTATTTATAAAAAGATAGGCTCTTGTTGGTGTAATGATGTAGTTTCCTCAATTTTTCCCTCCCCAATGCGGTCTCTTTTACTGCTTTATACGAGATGACAACGATTTCTCCTTTATCTGGCTGATATAACTAATTGTTGGTTTTCCTCTTTCTCGCTTTCCTTCTATGATCGCCTTTATGAAGCTGTCATGTCGTATAAGATGTCCAAACATTTTCTCTCTTATTCATGGAAATCGAACAAAAAGTTTAGCTACAAGGAAAATGACAGACTGCTAAACTCATAGCCTTTCTTTTGCTTCGCATAATCGGGTAAAAACAGGTTCAAATTTTGAACGCATTACCAATACAGTGATCTTGAAGTGGGACTTCCGAAAGGAACCTATTTGGAGGTTTCACCAGTATTACCTGATGACGCCGCCTTGCATTTCTTCAGCAGTTTGACGTGATCAGCCGGCGTCAGTCCTGAGATTAGTTGCTTCTCATCAAGTCCTTTCAGCACCGAGAACGTTTGTATGAGTGCCGCGTGCTGAGTGCCGCTGATCTCAGGGTATAAGATTCCTAGGATGCTGGCGGAACAAATACTAAGTTAACGTAGTTGGCGATGAAAACACAAGGTAGGAAGCTGAATTTATATTGATAATGGGATTAAGTAGAGCTCCGAGTCGGATTAAAAATAAAACCAAACTATAGGCCAAATAAAGTTCCCGCTTAATTTGCTGTAATAAGTTACACGAACTTCTTAAACATAGTTCAATAATTTCAGAGTGTAATTAGAACCGTAAACTTGGCGCAGCCGGTAGGTAATCTTGATTTAAAGTACCAAGATGAATATTGTGAACCATGATGACAGGTGATCAGCCAATCGCCTACATAGATATTGCATCATGCTGGAGAGAATACTATCCCTTAGTCGACTTTTACATGTTCATTGAGACAAGCAGCTGGACGCATTCTATGTTTTTCTTTACTCCTAGCTCAGTAGAGAATAGGATAATTCTAGTTGTATTGTGAATTGTTACCGTTCGTAAGCTTCCTCGGGCGGCACGGCAGGTAGAGACTCCGCCGTGAGGTGCGTCTGAGAAGGCGCAGCGCACGCGTGCTGAAGCCAGGCTTCAAACGCATCTTCAGAGTACTTGGCGCTTAGAGAGCAAGCCAGTTGGAGGTTCTCTTGCCCTGGCAGTCTGGCATAAACAAAACAGACATAAAAGTAATTAAATATACATAAAAAGCAAATATGTATTAAAACCGATCAAGTGCGAATCGGATTCGCACACGAAGGGTTCCGTACCATCGTACATGTACATAAAAGTTTCTTGTATGAGGTCCCCTTTTATTTCTTTTTTATTTTGATTATTTGTTGTTAACGTTCCTCTCCTATTACGGTACATGAGATACAGCCCGCTGACAAACGGACGAACGGCCAGATAGCGGAGCCTTAACAATAGGGTCCCGAAGTCGACTTTTACGACATGCTCGAGGAGAGAAGCAGCTGGACGCATTCTATGTTTTTATTTACTACTAAAGAAGTATGTAATTTCAAAATCTAGTGAAAGTCTCTTTCGCTAACACCTAAGAATATACAGAGGATGTAATTTGAATTCGATAGCACAGGTACAGCCGAAATAGCTCAGTTGGGAGAGCGTTAGACTGAAGATCTAAAGGTCCCTGGTTCGATCCTGGGTTTCGGTAATCGTTTTGCCCAACATGACATTTCTATAGCTCGTCTATAGTTCATGAACTATGATCCTTATTGCTACGATATAGAGATCATATTCACCTGGCCATAAGAAGTAGTACCAGTATCACCTCCCGCCTATAGTCTGGGTCTACGTTAAACAGCAGTCATTTGATTTTTATTTCCTGAGCTCATATCCAATATATTCTATGTAATTATGACCCTTATCCCCGAATACTCAAACGCGACTCAGAATTGAGCACGTCTCAAGTCACGGGTTTTTTTGTCAGTTTTTGATGAAAATCTGTCAAAAACTAATCACTTGAAACATGCTCAACTTTGAGATGCGTTTGAGTATTCGGGGGTTAATGATACAACATAAGGTTCATATTCACCTGGCCACCCGCAGTATCATCTCCCGCCTGTAGTCAGGGTCTGCGTTGAACAGCAGACCGTTGATGTTTAGCCCGAGAGTTCGCAGTGTGTCTACCTCCGACATTCCCGATAACCGGTCGATGCATTGACGGATCAGTTGTAATTGTTCCTCACGCACGTTTTTGCTTCTTAACGTCTTCTCTGTCAGCTAAAACAAGAAATAAATCGTTGGAGATGCTGGAGCACTGGTAGTCTAGTGGTAGCCGCCCCGCCTTCCAATCCTAAGATCGTGTGTTCAAATCCTGAAAAGGCTACTTTGAGCAATTCATTTTTGGATTTTATAGCAAATCTTAAGCGATTCAGCAGCAGATCTGATAAAGTGACCTTTTTAACCCTCCTGAACTCACTTGTCTCGGTTTAGCCAAGTAAACGTTATCTTTCATCGCAGCACAGTTGCAATGCACGCTAGCCGCGTAGAGTGCGCAAGAGACGGCTATATCGTTCGCGGCTCCGCCCACAAAGCGCCTCGTCGCCTCGCAGCCAGGCCCCGCCCCCCGCAGCAGACAGGCCACGCCCACACTCGTATCCGCGTAGATTAGCTCATCAGCGCATTTCTGAATCACTGAAATAGGAATAACAATAGAATATCTCGAACTGTTGGTTGCATGGTCAAAGCAAAATGAACTTTATCGCGACGAATTAAGGTCTTATTAACAGTAGTTATCACCTTCAGTCTCCATCTCCATCTCCTGCTTCATATCGACGTCCATTCCGCTCTCCACGTAAAGCCAGTTCTGTATATAAAACCACTGCAGCACTGCGTGACCGACCGGAGTACGTCCGTCCAGTACTTTGGGCACTGCGAACCTGTCATACCTGAAATAAAGACAATAAATACAAGTAGTTCGCTTCGAACTGAGATCTCGCTCGCTAAGTTAGACGCTATGACGATCTCGGCGGCATGGCGGGCGAGTGCAAAAGGTGCGGGTTCGATTACCGCTACGGGAGAAATGTTTGTATGTTCTGCAAACGGATTAGCACAAAACCGCTATAATTCTACAAAAATGTGAAAGTTTGTGAAGATGTGAGGATGTTTGTATGTTTGTGGCTCAATCACGCTGTAACGGCTGAACGGATTTGAATGAAGCTTGGAACATACATAGTATGTCTGCTGGAATAACATATAGGCTACTTTTGATCTTGGTATCACGCGAGCGAAGCCGCGGGTGGAAGCAAGTCTTACCTATAGTAGCTGTCAGAGACCGCATGTTCCGGATAGATGGTCTTATAGAACTCTGGAATGTGCACTGTGCGCTTTGCAAGCTCCGTCGACGTTTTGGACTGGCTGGAAATTAGATCTTATTGTTACAACATTAAGGTTTAAAATTAAATAGCTATAGAAAAGAAACGAAGTATTATAACAATAATTAGTTTAGGTATAAATGGCGCTGAGTGAAATGCCCACCTACCTATAGATAATTGATAAATATATTTTTTAAGGCAATTGCCCCACGTTGGACGCCACCACACACACACGCACGCACGCACGCACACACACACACACACACACACACAATAACGGATACGACTACAACTATCGATAAAACAAAAATAAGTATTAAAAATTCAACTTACTTCACCGAGAACTTGTTTTGGAATGAGTCCAGTAAGTAGTTGAAGAGTGGTATTTTCTTTTCAGGACGTGAAGGTACCAAGTCTTTCTTCTCAACCACAGGCTAAAATAAAATAATTGTATCTTTAATGAATAGTCTTCAGTAATTTTTAGCGAGATTATCTTAGCGATAAAGTCGCCTATTATAATACTCATTATTGTGTTAAGTGCCTATTTTGTTTTTATTTTAATTATATTTGATGTGTTTTTACAATAAAGTTATATTGTATTGTATTGTAATTTTTGTATACGTAAAAAATATTATAAAAAATTGTGAGGGTATATAATCACGAAACTGCGAAAGAACAGATTTTAATGAAAACTTCGTAAACAGTGCGTGGCCTCGAATAGCATATAGGTCAATCAAGGCATAACTTAACAAGTACTCTCAACTCTGGAGAGCACTGGTGGTCTAGTGGAAGCGGCCTTGATCCTAAAGTCGCTGGTTCAAATCCGGTCATGCATCAAAGGATTTTCCTGTACGAAAAATTTATATGCGTTATACCAGTACTCTCAAACGGTGAATAAAAACAGGAAACCAGGTCGTAGAACCTAAAAAATTTGAAAACATGTGCCAAGTACATGGAAGGAGCCTTTAAGGCGCACTTAAAATACTTTCCCAAGATGGATATGGTGAACTATAGCGACAGGCGATCAGTCCATCACCCATATACGAGTAGATGGTCCATCATGTTGGAGAGGATACTATCCCTTAGTCGACTTTTACGACATGCTCGGGGAGAGAAGCAGCTGGATGCATTCTATGTTTTTTCTTTACTCCCAGTCCAGCAGCGAAGTATTTTAACGAATTTTGATGAACGTTAATACCACGCAAAACCGCAGGCGATAGCTAGATCATAGTATCTTACCGTAGTTATAGCGTCCGCAAATTCATCGTCAGTCGAGGGGCAGCGTTCAGACAAGGAGTGCGTTTCCTTCATTGTCACTCCCATTTCTTTGAGGCCCTCCAATTCCAACTGCAATCTGTGGGCATTCTTTATTATTTTAACTATTTTTACATTAGTGTCACGTGGTGAAGAGAAAGTGCGTCTCCAGGCCACACCAACACTACGTTTACTTCACTTCGCTTCCTTACTAAGGATCCCCTTATACTTCTCCGTCTTACAAAAAGTCATCACGCGGCATTCCCAATCGGCCACCCATCCAGATTGTGGCAGCGTACAACATTGCTTGGACTCGCTAGTACAATGATAGTATTACCATACAAACTTTTATCCCTTATTTCCCACTTCAGGATTATTCTCGCAAGTTCGCAACAAAAAATAGCCTATGTCCTTCCCCGGGACGGAATCTATCGGCCAAATTTGATCAAAATCGGTCCGGCAGTTTAGGCGTGAAAAGGTAACAGAAAGACAGAGAGACAAAGTTACTTTCGCATTTATAATATTAGTATGGATCTTCCTTATTATTTCATATCTTCGTTATTAACATTGACTAACCTAGATAGTAGCATTCTTTCAATACAGTCCCCTGGACAGTGCGCGGCCGCCGCTGCGAACAACTCCTTCCGCGTTTCGCGGTCCGTATGCGCGAACTCGGCAACCTACAAACGAAGTAAACAATACTTTGCTTAGTTTGGGGCTAGATGGCGCTGTGTCAAATGTCCACTAATATATATTAATTTATCATAGGTTAATGTTCTAACCTGCGATATTATGATGATACTGCAAGACGCATCAATATTTTAACAATATTATCATGATACTTGAATATAGAAAAGGTTGATGGATTGTGTTAAAGAGGACATGGTTAAGAAAGGAGTGAGTACAGAGATGACGGCTGACAGAGGGGCGTGGAAGAAGAGAACATGCTGTGCCGACGCCACATTGAGTGGGATAAGGGCAAGAAGATGATGATTAACATGTGTAATGGAACACAAATGTGTGCGAATAAATAAATATTTGTGGAATTTTCACACATCTAGCCCCAAACTGAGCAAAGCTTGTACTATGGGCACCATATGGCTGATAGAATACTTTTATACTTTTCTTTGTAATACTATTAAAACTACAACACCCAGACTCGAAATAAATATTTGCAGAACATACAAACATGTCTCATGTAGCGGGAATCGAACTTGCGCCTCTTGCGTCTTAGCCGAGCACTCGCCCGCCACGCCACCGAGGTCATCAAATTTTTTTTTTTTATCTGAAATAGGTTTGCGTTTGAGCACACTCTGCCTGATGTTAAGTAACAGTGTGGTCTAAGATGAAGCACGCTTACTTACCTAGAAGAAACCTATTGATTCTCGATTTAAAGACACCCATATTATACTCTTCAGGAAATACAGACCCCGGCAGAGTTCCAGATTTTTGCAGTGCGTATAAAAAATGTGGACTCAAAGCGCTTAGTACGAACATTTGGAATGTCAACCATGTACAGATGGCGCCTTTCCGAGTATCTGGAAGTCCGATGGAAGAAGGGAGACGGCGGAACTAAACTGTACAGTTCCTGAGCACACTCTCCGAAATGTATCCGATAAAAGAGCGATAATGAGAGTTTACCTGTGCTATGACGAGCGCGGCGGGCTGGAAGCGCAGCGCGGCCAGCCGGCGCGCCGCCTCCACGCCGGCCGCGCAGCCCTGCCGGCTGCCCGCGTGCCCGCACACGCGCATTAGGACTTCGCCTTCCCTAAACCAAAACAATCTCATCTGTACACATAGTAGATTGATTACCTAGGGATCGAACAACTCCCTTTAAAGGCGAGAGTGTTTCTTTGAATCCAGAGCGCAGCGAGGGATTCTATCATAGAATTCTGAGCGCAGCGAGGGATTCAAAGTACGTCACTTAAGTTTAAAAAAGAGTCGCTCCTTAGCCACCTATTCACACATTCCACTTTTTATCACCCTCTATGAGAAAATGAGTAAGATTAGTGCAACTTACAAATATGACTACTAATGTAGACTAATAATGGTGTCATAGTTCTTTTGAATCAGTGCGGTGAAGGATTTTAAGATGCACCTCAAAGGTTCCTTTCGTCCTTGTCATATGCTTTCGAACTTATTAGGTTCTACGGCATGCCGAGTTCCTCATGATGTTTCCTTCATATAACGCACATACATTTTTCAAACAGTAAAATCCATTGGTACACGAACGGATCTGAATTCTGAACACACCTCCTTAGGATCGGAAGGCGGGGCCGCTACCACTAGGCCGCCAGTGCTCTAGCAAACTACTTACCTAGACAAGTCATCATCTCCTTCGACTCTCAGCAAAGTGGCCAGTTTGAGCAGCTTGTGACTCGCATAGAAGGCATTGGGATCAGACTTCAAACAATCTTCTATCAACTGCAACTTGCTCTCAGCTAAGCGCACTGCAAAATATATATAATAAACTTTAATTGTAAATGATTGTGTTTGCATGACCCTGGCCTGACCATACTGTCTAACCATTTTTACCCGACTGCGAAGGAGGGTAATGTGTTTGGGTTGTGTGTTTAGGTATGTGCATTCCTTTGAAAGCTGTAGTCGAGGCTAGACGGATTTTGACAAATGACATGTCATTGGATTTGTCTGGACAAGAGTGTCATAGTCTATATGAAGTGTCAAAAAATCCAACATGGCGGCTGTAAGAAGCCACTTTCAATTTATTATTTTGGCTGCCTCTGTAGCCGAAACGGCTGGACAGATTTTGACAAATGAGGTATTGTTGATTTCGTCTAGATAATGAGATTGTCATAGGTATATCCCATGACACTTTTTTGACACTAAAGTGTATAAAACCAATATGACACCTTTAAGGAGCCATTTCCAATTAACTTAAAATGGTACAAATTCAACACCATCATCATCACCATCTGCTCTGCAACGCTGTACAAGTTTCAATACATATTATTTAATTAAATATACGCTAAGCGAGTATACTCGTGTTTACCTTGAATAGGCAGAATATTCAAATGGAATGAGTTGATAATATGTAGCGCTGCAATAAGATCCAATTCTTCTTGTATCACTTTGTTCGAATCCCTTATCAGTGTTAGGCAGCATCTGAAAGTAAATGAACAATAATTTACATTCAATCATACTATGAGTGCGTTTATAACAAGTGTTTTCTAAGTTAGAGCTAAAAGGCCTCTTTCTAGTGCCGAATGGTCAACGCACCGGCAACTATGAGCTCTATGTCTGCGACAATAAAGTTGAATTTTGAGTTACGCTATGAGTCGCGTGACAAAAGACACAAATGATAATCAACCCTATGCCAATTGTGAAGAGTTGAAAATGACTTATTTAGCGAGCTCCAAAGACCCGGCTGTGGATTCGTGAATATAATCCTTATTACAGCAGCTATAGAGTTCAAAATGACTTACTTAGCTAGCTCTAAAGCCGGATCGTTTAAGACCGAGGTTAAGTTGAAATACTCTTTCCCAGCTTGCAACACTAGGTTGATACTCTGCGCGTAAGTCACTGCGTTGATTTGTGTGTGAAATCTCGCACTATTATCACCCCTATTTGGGTGAATTTAGAGTTCAAAATGACTTACTTAGCTAGCTCCAAAGCCGGATCGTTTAGCGCCGAGGCCGAGTTGAAATATTCCTTCCCAGCCTGCAATACGAGATTGACACTCTGTGCGTAAGGCACGGCTTGAGGCCGCGTGGGGTATGCTCCATTCGCTTCGACAGTTAGCACACTGCCCGCCAGTTTTATACTGTTAGCGTCGCCTGATGTGAGGAGAGCGGAAGCGTAGATCTGGGGACATTTGAGATTTTATTAGCAAACGCCCGCGGTTTCATTCGTGTGATAGCAGATAAAAGTAGCCTATTTGCTGTTTCGGGTAGTGAATTACATTTCAATGGAGTGAGCAGTGTCATAATTTAAGAAAACTTGCAGCCAGTCCAGATCCAAAGTCCCAAGATGGATATAGTGAACCATGGTGACAGGTGATCAGCACATCGTCCATATACATAGATAGTCCGTTATGTTGGAGAGGATGCTATCCCTTAGTAGACTTTTGAGACATGCTCGGAGAGAGAAGCAACTAGACGCATTCTATGTTTTTCCTTTACTCCCAGTCCAGCAGAGTAATCAAAAAAAAACGATAAGATAATAGGATCGATAAACAAATTGAGTTCGTTCTGAAGTTTCAGCTTTTTTTAAATCCCTTTTAAAGGTTCGTTAAAAAAGGTTTTAAAGGTTCTTTAAAGTCTTTTTAATCCCTTTTAAGGGTTTCACTCACCTCATAGCACTGGTTGATTGAGATACAGTGGAAGCATTTCTCTTGCAGTTCCATGATGTCTTTCAATAACTTCTCCCAATCCGCCTGAGTTGGCTTCGTTTCACTAGAAAAACAATATTGTTTAAACAAATAGTTATATTTAGTTTGTAGGCGAGCAAAGCGAGTAAATTTTCGAACCTGGCGAGCGAAGCGAGTTGAACTAATCTATATTATGTGTTTCATAACCTAGCACCCGCTTTTACTTACAAACACTCGCGCCTAGCTTAACACTCGCACTGACAAATATATACTGAGCACCAGCATGCAATGACAAACACTCACCTCTTAAGTCTCTAGCCAGAAGTGCCAGTGCGCGTTGCGGCTGTAGATCTCGCTAATGCAGGCACTTACCATCAGATACATCTCGCGGAAGAACGAATGAATCTCCCCGCTTCACCAATAAAGACTCACCTCTTAGCCAGGTCTCTAGCCAGTCGCGACAGCAGGGCCAGTGCGCGTTGCGGCTATAGACTGCGCTGATGCAAGCACTTATCATCTGATAAATCACGCGCAAGGGCGAATGAATCTCCCCGCTTAACCGATAAAGACTCACCTCTTAGCCAGGTCTCTAGCCAGTCGCGACAGCAGGGCCAATGCGCGTTGCGGCTGTAGGCTACGCCGACCCCTACACTTACCATCAGATACATCTCGCGCAAGTGCGAATGAATCTCCCCCCTTCACCAATAAAGACTCACCTCTTAGCCAGGTCTCTAGCCAGTCGCGACAGAAGTGCCAGTGCCCGCTGCGGTTGCAGGCTGCGCTCGCTGAGGGCGCGCGGCGGCACGAGCACGCCGCGCGCGGCCAGCGTGGCACTAGCGCTCACCATCTGATACATCTCGCGCAAGTGCGAACGAATCTCCACTGAACACCCGCTTTCGCTGACAAAACGAATGTTAGTTAATGTTATAATAACAGCATCTTACCAAGTGCGCAACAGGACGAAGTTCAAATTCAATGATAGGTATAATATCTATCATTAAATCGTTTATTAATTCTTCATTTATTCCCAGTTCCCATATTCTACTATCGGACAACGGATTTTTACCATAGCAACGTTGTTTTTCTGTCCAAAAATGCATGGCAATGAACGATTCGTTGCCGGGTCGTTGGATATAGAAATCGGGCATTAGACATTTACTTAAATTCGACATATAGATGCTAAAGTATTTTTTTGTAAAAAGCAGGATTATTTGTTTTAGTTAACTTATTGCTCTAGTAAATTGTAGTGACAATAATTTTTAATATGAACCATTTTTTTATTAAAAAGGCATGAGACTCAATACTGAAGGGAATATGTCATGTAGCTGGAAGGTCGGTGCAAAATAAAACTTTATATGAAAGGCACTTACGGTTGGATGGCTTCAAGCAAGTCGCTGGCTATATCTAGCTGGTCGGTCCCAGTGTGGGCCATGAGACAGCGGTACGACAGAGTCACTCGAGTTGGGTAATCCAATTCGTACTCATCTGGGTTTTGCATTAGCTGTAAACACGGACAATTTTTGTTCTATGATAAGAATCAAAATAAAGTTTAGTTTTGTCTAAGAATATGGTATTTATGAAATCGATGGCCATAATCGATTATGGCGTGCATTTATGTCGTTAATGAACATGACTTCTATAAACGTTATGTCTTCTATTAACTTCTACGTCGTAAATGGATATTAATGACGTCTATGGACGACTATGTCGACTATTAACACCAAGGTCATCGATGGATTTTATGTCGTCTATGAACGTCTGTAACTTTCTTACCAGTAGTATAGGGCACAAGTCCTCCTCACTGATCATCTCCAAATACTCGTAGAGTATGTCTCCCGCGTCGTTGGTACCCTGAAGCGTCTGGTAGCGGCGCAGAAACGGCAGCAGGATGCGGTTTAGGTCATTTATGAACGTCTCTGGACCTGACTGTAGAATTAACACGGATTTTTAACAAAAAATATTGCCAATGATGACGAGATTAAAATATTGGCATAAGAATTGGTTATTAGTTTCCGACTGCGGCTTCGCAATGTTACATTTACTTACCATACTCATCAATGCATTGCAAGTTTCCGGGACCGTCATCTTTTCTAATTCTTTTAGCGTTACGCCCTCCTTATTTATATCATACACTAGCGTGTCTAGAGTTATCAGATCGAAGAATATCTTCTCCAGTCCTGAAACAGAAATAACTGAATGGTATCTATTCTAACTTTTGAATCAGTCCAGAGGATCGAGTTATATGCTCGATGGTCCAGAATCTACGTCCACTACCACATTCCAGAACAGGACCGCTAAAGCAAAACAATGTTTATAAAATTTGCATATAATTTTTCATGTTATTTCTGCACAAATATCTGAACATACAAAACAAACTCCCTTTTTACGAGACTGCAAAGGAGGATAATGTTTTGGAGTGTATTCAGTATATTTATTTACAGAAGATATGGTATACATTAGATGGAAGATAATAATAAAAATCAAACAGCCATCCTTAACGATGCGCACTTGGCTTAGGCCCGTGCCCATTGTTTATAATGCCGGCTCTCATAGAAGCCGAGATTGTAAAAAACATACCTAAAAATAATAATTTGATAATAGTTAATTGTGTATGTAGGTATAAATGTGCACTACTTTTTACGACATTATTTATTACTTTTTACATAACGATAAACAATAATATGAGTGATTATGACACTCCTGATACTCTGCCTACTCCATTAGTAATGTATGTACTTGTTTCTTATCGAACATACCTGGTACTCCCCCCGCGTAGTGGGCGAGTGTGATTAGAGAGAGAGCGTTGGTGACGAGTGAGCTGCGTTCTTCTATCTCCCTCGCTCTCTTCGAGTACCAGGTGGCGAGGTCGCCGGATTCAGAGAGCTCACTCGCCGTCTCAGTGTCTGGGGTAGTCTCCTCTGACCAGTTCGAACTCCAGATTGATCTGGAAATGTGTTGAAAAGAGGTTTAATTTAATCCTTGCTATTTTACAAACATACATACATAATTATACTTATATTATAAATGCGAAAGTTTATGAGGATGTTTGGATGTTTGTGCCTCAATCACGCCTAAACGGCTGAATGGATTTTAATGAAACTTGGAATATACATAGTACATGTACTGGATTAACATATAGGCTATTTTTAATCCGGGTACCACGCGAGCGAAGCCGTGGGCGGCAGCTAGTACATACATAAAATCACGACTGTTTCTTAAAAGGGTACGTAGAGATCACGGATTTCCATTTGCTATTTAAAACAAAAATAGGTTTACACTACTTATGTTTTTTTGATCGTGATTGTCGGTTATTAATTTGACTGTATTTATTTTTATCATAATTTTTTATTCCATATCTTAAGGGATTGTTACTTTTTTGTTCCATGAATAATATTATTATTTATTCGAATAAGTCATGTAGTCAGTGATATATTAGAAAAATGGCATGACATTACTAACGCAATAAAATCGTCGTCAGTACAAAGTACAAACAAAGTCAGACTGTGAATGTTCCTTAAAGTAATGTTAATAGCCGAACCATATACCATATATATGACATAAGTAAGAAAGGAGTGAATACTGAGATAGACGGGAGTGAAAGAAAAAATACATGTTGTGTAGACCTCACGTAAGTGGGATAAGGGAGGCAGGGAGATGATAATGATGATGATCGTCCAAATTACCTGAATATCGGCTTTCTACACCAGTCGTGTTCGTAAGGCATCGGTGGCGGCACTTCTATACTATACGACACAATTTCCTCCCCGACCAAATCCTTGTCGATCGGCCGCACTGTTGGCAGTAAATGTTGGTACAGGAACGGGGGGATTGTCTCTGGCAGCTTCTCCAGGATGGCCAGTTTGACAGTTGTGGTTTTGACATGCGGCCATAGACAATGTAGAGCGAATATGCGGCCTTCTTTGGCGATTTCCATAGCGCTATGTAGAATACTGTTGCAACGTAGGCGGTGGTATTCGTCTTTGTCGTATGTAGACTTTTCTTGTTTTAGGATCAGCTGTAATTTTTTTAAGGAACATAGAGTTACGATTAAGTGAAGTCTTAAAGTGAAGTTAAGCAATAACGGAGGCCTTTAGGCGGCCTAAAAACTCCGTCACAAGAGGTGGCCACTAGTTCATACGAACTTACTTACTTAGTATAATAAACATAAGTATTTAAGTATTGTATCAGCTATCTGGTTGCCATAGTACAAGCTTTGCTTAGTTTCGGGCTAGATGGCGCTGTGTGAAATGTCCACAAATAATAATTATTATTATAGTTGATCTAAACAAAATAATCCATACCTCGTACAAAAATAGTCTCTCCTTATAAAACAACATAACGTGCCGGCATCGCAGCAACTCGCTGGTGTAAGAATTGAGATGCTCCTCAGCTATATCCTCATGGTCCTCAATCCGATCTTCCTCCGACCTGTCCTTGTTGATCTCCTCCAGGATGTGCCGGTTGGTCAGCTGGAGCCCGAATTGTAACAGTTCCTTTGCAGCTGGGAGAGTTTCTGGTAATCGGTCCACGCATTGGTGTACTGCCCAGATTTTCTTTGATACTTTGCTCTGAGGAAGAATTATCATTAACCAAGGATGCCAACGGGATCCTATTACTAAGCCTTATGAACCGTAGAAAATTTTCAGAGTGTGTATTTCGATTGCCGCTATTACAACAAATAACAAAAAGGGGGGGCCCTATACAAGAAACATTTATATAAATGTAAGATGGTACGGAACCCATCGTGTGCGAACTCGACTCGCACTTGACCGGTTTTACATCCTTATATTCGTGATGAACAAAATAAGAGCAATCGTATTTAATGAATTTTTAATTACGCTGAATGCAAAAACATTCAAAATTCATCATCATTATAGTAGCAGATTATCAAGTCTCGCGTTTCGCAGGATTTGAACCCGCGACTCTCTGGTCTAAACCAGCTACAGCCTAGCCGTTACAGTCGACAAATAAACTTTATATAGTTATGTAAATATGCGAGTTTCAGCGGCTTACCAAATACTTCTGTATCGCGTCAGAAGACACAGGATTCTTTCTCCACTGCTGTTGGTACACCAAATCGCTGTCCAATTTGAAGGTATCAGCCAATTTCAGAGCTTCGCTGTACTGCCCACCTTCAATCTGTGGAAAGGTTGTAGGACTGTAGTTAAAAAGTAAAGCAAAAAATATCACAAACAAACTGTTGACAGGAATATGCTAATTCTTTTTGAAAGTGATTGTAGACTTCAACTGCTCCAACGTCGATGACAAAACTATTATTTATATTTCTCTTTTTTAATTATTTGTTTTCTATTGCGAGCTGAGCGCTTCCGTGTTTCGGCACGTTAAACAGTCGGCTCGATTCTCGGCTTTTAAGTCGCTAAGCCATGACGAAGGCCTTTAGGCGGCCTAAAAACTCCGTCACTAGAGTTGGCCACTAGCTCATACGAACGTACACACAATAATATTACCTTTCTGGAGAACAACTCCGAGGGCGTAGTGCTCTTGACAGCCAGCAGCCTGTAGATCCGCGACACACAAGTGAAGCGGCGCGGCTTCGGCTGGAACGTCTCGATGTCCGTGATGGTGTATATCACGGTCTTCAGCATCTCTTTCACCATCTCGAACACGCTGTCCTCTTCCTCTTCTACTTTAACCACTTCCATCTGCTAAATTACAAATATTTTCTTTATTTTACATACATATCAAGCTCATATCCCTAATGGATTGGGCTGAGTCACGTACAGTATGTATGTTAACTAGACATAAAGACATGTGTTCAAATTGTTATAATTTATATTATGTCGAATAATAAATAAAATTTGTTATTGTTGTTTTACTAGTCCCGTACTGTTTCATGAATCATATCTGATGCAAAACATTCAAAATGGCGGAAAACATGATTACCGCCATCGGACGATATCTCGAAAACTATTAGCGATAGGTGGGGGGTGCTCGAACAAATGTCGTAGAGGATAATGGTGGGCAAATGCCTGAAAAAAATCAAAATGACGGCCAAATATCAGCGTTTCCGAATCCCGCGCAGGGGGCGACCTCTAGTTATAATATTAAGAGCACTCACGCTCTCATCAGCAGGGCTGCGATGCGCCGGCAGCGCGGCGGCCTCGCACTCGAGCGCCAGGAAGGCGGCGTCGAAGGCGCGCGTCACGCGCGGCGCTCCCTGCAGGAACTCCGCGCGGTGGGACAGCAGATTCACGAGCTCCGCTACGCCGCACACTGATACCGCTCCGCTGAAGCGGGACAGGATGATTTCCTGAGCGGACAAATGAAAAAACATAAATACCACCAATTATTCGGGCTTCGGCCCTGACTGGTGCAGAGCTCAACTTACAAAGAGGTAGAGTAGTGCTTTGGGCTTGGACCCTGCAGCAAAGTCACTTCACAGTAGCGTTTAAAGACTTTGTAAGGCCTCTATACTAGAAGAGTATTTGAAAACTACCAGTTTTATAATTTCTTCTATTAAAACATAGTTTCGCCAACAAATAAGTAATTTAACTAAAATTCATACAATCATCATGATCTGAACTCTTCACTAGCAGAACACAATACGAGTACACTACAAAAAACAGGTTAAATCACCTCATTGCTCCACCAATTGACATCAGCCGGGTAGAACACCGCCAGGTCTTTCTTTAGGTCCTTCTCCTCAACCAGTGGGTTTCTAAGATCGTAACCCGGTTGAAATAAGAGTGGGTGTTTGTAGAGTAGTTTCAGCAATGGGAGACGCCATACTGTAATGTCTCCGTTGGAATGCAGGCAGACCAGCTTGCTGACGTCAGGTGATAACTGCATTTCGATTATAACTGCCTGGAAATAGAAAAGATGAGTTTATGACGAACTCGGTGGCGTGGCGGGCGATTGCTCGGCTGAGACGCAAGAGGTGCGGGTTCGATTCCCGCTACTGGATAAATGTTTGTTTGTATGTTCTGCAAATATTTCTTCCGGGTCTGGATGTTGTAGTATTATGTATTATAAGTATGCATTTACAAAAAGAATGTATCTAAGTATTCTATCAGCCATCTGGTTCCTATAGTACAAGCTTTGCTTAGTTTGGGGCTAGATGGCGCTGTGTGAAATTTCCACAAATATTTATTTATTTATACTCAGGTACAGCAAGTCTACATTTTGCTAAGCAGTATGTCCCTCTTACAAACCACACCATACCAAAACCCTATCAAAATCCGTAGTTCAAAAACAGACAAGGACAGGGACAATAATGTAGAGAAAAAACGGCTTACCAGTTTCTTACTAGATCTGAATGGTAGATAGAAAGAGAACTTGTCGTTGGCCTGCGCCACGACGTGGTCGGAAGCGACGGAGAGCTTCACATGAGGCTCCTCGTTCAGAAGCCGCCACGCTGTCAGCCCGAAGCTGTAGGCTGCATCTGGCTCCTAAAGAACATCATCATCATCATCCTGCCCTTATCCCACTCTATGTAGGGTCGGCACAACACAATCCTTGGATCATGCTGTAAGAGTTTTGGCTAAGGTGTTTTATGACCGACCGCCTGCCTGACTTCAACCCTCCTTGGGAATACTTGCTTATTGTATCTCATCATGTTGGAGGATACTATCCCTTAGTCGACTTTTACGACATGCCCGGGGAGAGAAGCAGCTGAATGCATTCATGTTTTAAGGGACAAATTAAGATGGAGTAGGCTTGCCCCGCACCTATTCCCTCCTCTCAGCTTAGTCGGTCTTGTCCACAGTAACAACATGGTCAATACGTGCGAAGCTTACTAAGCCGCAGGTTTCCTCACGATGTATTCCTTCACCGTTTGAGAGTACTAGTATAGCGCACATACATTTTTATGCGCACAGAAAAATCCATTGGTACACGACCGGATTTGAACCCACGACCTTAGGATCGGTAGGCGGGGTCACTACCAACTAGACCACCAGTGCTCTATTAGGTACCTAGTCGTTTAGTAAGGTAAAATACTCACAGTGCCAGGATAGGGTAATTTCGCGACGTACATAGAGTTATGCAGATGGCAATAGGCCACAGCACTGAGGCCTCCCTTAAACTGAAACTTGTGATGAAACGCGTAGCCTTCAGTCAAAGATATCATGTACGCTCTAACACTCCCGTCATAGCCTACTAACAGCACTTCCCAGTTCCTGAAAACAGTGTTACAACTGACGCTATGACCAGGATAGAATCTGTGGGGAATTCCAAAGCCAGAAAGGATACAAGAAAAGCATCTTAGCAATATGCTCTATTTTTATAAAAAAAAATATGGCATTGTAATTTTTTTGGCCGAGCATGAGTTGCCCTAAAAAATAATTAAATTGTTGACTCTATTTGGTTGACACAAAATTTTCAGATGTTTATTATTAGTTAGGTTAAAATATATGAACGAAAATGACTTTTACCATTTGATTTCAGTGCTTTTAGCTGTCGTCGGCAAGAATATGATGTCAGCGATTGCATGGGCCATGTCTGTGCATTCAAGACCACCAGGCCTTGAGCATTCCTGAAACAATTTCATACATAAAAGCAACAAAATCAATCAAATTTCTGTATTTATTCTTTTTAATGTCTAAATATTCAAAGTCACATTAAAAGTGTCAAGCTTTAAGATGTGTAAATACAGATGTAGACAAAGATTTTGTAAATACTCACATATTCAATTGTAAATAGTTTTGAAGCAGACAAATCATAGAACTCTACATGACCAATTCCATAAGCCAGGACAAGAAAGGCACAGTCAGGACTCCATTCTATCTTTCTCCATTGAGGATATGGATCTCTGGTCACTGGAAAATAGGGGAAAATCAGTAAAAATTATACACAATACCGGCATGATGACCAGTTGCACCTGGTTGGTCCAAATGACTCTGTTTATCCATCTGAATTAGTTGGTACATCAACTCTAAAGGAGAAGAAAAGATAGAT
This sequence comes from Scotopteryx bipunctaria, assembly GCA_949320045.1. Taxonomy (NCBI): domain Eukaryota; kingdom Metazoa; phylum Arthropoda; class Insecta; order Lepidoptera; family Geometridae; genus Scotopteryx; species Scotopteryx bipunctaria. The sequence goes on along the minus strand of OX439442.1, from coordinate 12,577,963 downwards.
AAGTTCTTCACATGCAAAAACAAGATGTATTTTGTTTACTTTTACATTAGTTACCTGTTGTTCTAGCAGCAATAGTGGAATATTCAGACCTTTTGGTTCTAAACTCAAGAATAGTATCAGTCAATACAGCTATCACTTTTCCTTCATCGCCTAGAGCTATTTGCCATTTCTGTTGGCGCTCTTTGTGACTGCAATTAAAAAAAAATTAAACTATCAGTTATGCACAACACAGATTAGCTCAGAAATATCAATTCAATTTTTGTTTTTCTTCTGATTAGTAAAATTTAATTATGCAATTTCTAGGTATTCTGATTTCTTTGATCAACACATTCAGAAGGCACTGTGTGTAAAAAGCATTGCAGCATGATTGTATTCTCATGGTTCTCAATTAAAAATTATTTTTTCGAAGCTTAGATAAGTGTATTCTATCTATTACTTACGAAGTAATGCTGTCAAACAAGGTCTTTTTAGGTCCCAAATGCTTGAACCAACGTTTTAAAGACGATATTTTCTCTGGTAAGAGGCCATCAGACTTTTGCTGGAAATGCAAGAAAAACTATGTATAACAGATTTAAAATGATTTGTATGGCTTTCAATTAATAATAGATCAAACAAATTTGCTAAAACAGTAAATGTTGTATGAAAAACATAGATAAAAAGAGTATGTAAAGATGTGTTACTCACAATATACTCCGGTTCAGGATTCCACTCACAATACACGTACAACTCATGTAAAATAGCTTTAGACGGATCCATGATGAAGTATTTATGAAGTTCTATCAATTTTCTTTGAATTTTCAAGTAGAAAACATTCCTATTTATCGATTTCGACTTGGAATTGTGTCGTGGAAGTAAACAACAGCAGTGTGTATTTGTGTGTTATGACATTCGTTCGACACACATGACGACTTGACGAGTCATTCATGACGTTGACGTCCGACGTTGATTTTTTGGTTCTGACATGTTGTTCAATGTCATCATCTGACATTGAATTTCATTATTTATTTACCTTTTTTTGTGGATTTGATTGAGGTTATGTTTTTGAATCACTTAGGTCACTTTCAATAATTTATCAATAAAGTTCTTGTAGTTTTATATCTTTCAAACACACAAAATGAGTTTTATCAATAATTTATATCAAAAGGTAATCGTAATCGAGCACCTTCACTTACACTTTCAAAATGATCAACCTAATGTTGTGATACCTACTAATTTTATTTTATAGAGTGTTGCTGACAATGAGAGGAATCTCCGTTTCTGGGAAGACTATCTAAATAATCTGAAATCACTAGATTTCGGTGTTTATGCTGATAAACTGAAAGTTCCCACCCTTGTGCCAATCGGATCTAGAGTATTCTTCAGGGGTGAGCTTAAGCATACAAATGAAGTAACTGTAGCTCTCGGGGCTGACTACTTTGTGAAGTGCTCATTGGCACAGGCAGAGGTGCTAAGACAACATAGAATAAAAGGTGAGTTAATGCCTAGTTAAAAGTCAAAATATTTTATTCCTTAAAATCACTGGGATTACTTGGACACATCCTATATATACGTTGCTTTACACCTGTTCGTAACGCGACGAAGCGTGGAAGACACAGGCAAGAAACCATGCTTGGCTTCTTTCGAACCAGTGTGTTAAGAGGATTTTAAGTGTGTCTCAAAGGTTCCTTTCATGCACTGGACATGTTTCTCCGAAGTTTTTTATTTCTATGACATGCCGATTTCCTCATGATGTTTTCCTAAGTTGTATAATCAAAGGGAAAGTCATCCAAAAATAAAGCTTCTGGTGTTTTTAGATGCTGAATCAAAACTGGAATCATTTAAGAAAGAGAAGGAATATTTGGAAAACCAGCTGTCGTTCACCCAACACAATTTATTTGAAAAGGAGGGCCATGAAATAATAGAAGAGTACACAGAAGAAGAAGATAAAGCTTGGAGACAGAAACACAGAGAAAATGTTAGAAATTCTAAAAAAGACAAAACAAAAGAAGAAGAGAAACAAAGAAAAGCATTAACGGATGAAGAACTATGGAATAGATTGGAAGAACTTGAACTAGAAGAAGATTTGGAAAATGAGTTATTAGATAACTACAATGAAATTGCAGATAAAAGGAAGGAAAACTTATTTGTAGTCAATGAAGAAAAGGCTTTGCTTAACTCTTTTAAAGAGGAACAGACAAATAGGCAAAATGAGTCCACTTGTGATAAATTACCTCAAAATGGTCATAACAAAGCAATAAATGAAGCAAGTAGTAGTAGTCTAAAAGACAATAAAGTAATCAAAGAAAATGAAACAACACTGTCAAAACTAGAATTATTGCAACAAGTTCTTGATAAACAGAATCAGCTAGAAGATAAACTACTAGAAATTAAGAATAGAGATAGACCACCCAGTAAAACTGAAAAGGACTTGATGTCTAGACTTGATGAAATAGAGCAACTTGATGAACTTGAAGATGAAATGGATAGATTAGATGATGTGTTGGTAACAGAAGATGTTGAATCAAATGATGATGATGATGATGAAAACAAAGCAAAAACAACTCCAACTAAATTAAAGAAAAGTATATCTTTTGTTGATGAGGTTGAGGATGCTGCTGACACATTAGAAATTACATTTAAACACAGTGAAGTTGAACCAAGTAATGAACCATATAAAAAAGAAAAAGGAATCACAAAGCCCAGTGACATTTATGAAGGTTTCTCCCATCTCTTCGATAGCAAACCAGCTTCAATACTAAAAAAATCAAAGTATGCATCTGATAATACTGCAGAAACTTTATCAAGTAAGGAAGTAGCTATGGATTCGACTAGTCCTGAAATTGAAGTGTATCCTGTAAAAGAAACTATTGTGGTGAAGGATGTTACAGAAAATTCTAGCAATAACCAAAACAAGATAAACAAAGATGTCAGACCTACTAGTCTTTTCAAGAAAAGGAGAATGCAGAATCAGAATAAATCTTGATGTATGTATGTCGATGATGTATGTATATCTTGATAATACTTGATTATATGTCTGTTATGTACCTATGTAATTAAAAGATAAGTAATACGTATCTGTGCTAAATTGTTTTATTTCTGTAACTTTATAGGCTGATCTTTTTATAAGCAGGCAATAAAGTAAAATCATGTCTATGCTAAAGGAGAGATTATGCCCATGGGATTTTAAGCAGATTGATGATGATGATTAGGCTATTTTAGTTTTGTAAAATGTAAGCAAATTACGCTTTTAAGGGTTCCGTACCCGAAGGGTCCCCTATCGGAACCCTATTACTAAGCCGGTTTTTTTTTCCTACATTTTTTAAGATAATGCGAAGTTTATTTTTCGAATACATGGTAAACTATAGATTCGGCTTAAAAAAACCGGACTATGTCTATTTTATGCTATTGCGATTTTTAAGAACGCAGCTTTTCCTTGCTCAGCTGACTTTTGACAGGACATGACCTTTTTAGGTTATGTTGTTGTGATTACAAAAACCTACCCAAAATAGTTTAATCGCAGTTTTGTATTACAGTTACACGAAACATACAATGTTATCTCGTAATTGGCGACAATTGTGTCGGCGTTATTCACAGGCCAGCACTTTCAGGACTACTGAAAGTTCTCCGGTAAGTAATCTATTCCAAATTCGTACTTTCACGCACGAATATTGTTAACTTTGTACCGGTTCCGAAATATACGAATACACGCTTTCGTCTTTCAGGCACAACATAATGAGAACCATGTTGGTCTCTTCTACACTGTAAATCCTGAAACATGCAAGCAGTTATTTGCCCACGGAGGATTCCCGAAAAGTTTCACGAGACAGACCAAGACCTTCACTGAAACTACCATCATGGTTCGCCAGCCGGCTTTAGATATCATCAACTGCATCAAACACACTGATATGGACAAACCTGTCATCAGATATGTATTATGTATCCTTTTCACAAAAATATTATGTTTATCAAGCTGTAATAAAGTTTGGCAAATACTTATCTAAATACTAGCTGCTGCCCGGGGCTTCGCTAGCGTGGTACCCGGTTAAAAATGGCCTATATATTAATACTATGTATATTCCAAGTTTCATTCAAATCTGTTCATCCGTTTAGGTGTGAAAGAGTAACAAATGTCCACCATACATCCATACATACAAACTTTCGCGTTTATAATATTAGTAGGATATAAAACTCTTGCATTACTTGAAAAATAATGCACTGTCTAAATCATAAGCCCCAGAAGCATGAATCGTGGAGGGTTTGTTAGAATAGTAATTCATGTAATGGTAACTCCTAGAGAATTATAAAAAGAAACAATGTAGACAATAATCTGATTATAAATCACTAGCTGTAACCTGCAACATTGCTTGCGGGTTGGAAGATTTTATCATGTGGCATTCTCAGGTGGACACCCATCCAAGTTATGGCTGTGCACAACATTGTTTGACCTCACTAATTTAACGAGAGTTTTCTCATTTTAACTTTCATCCCTTATTCCATCCCCTTCAGGATTATTTTTGCAACAAATAGTAGCCTATGTCTTCCTTAATAGCCTATTTGTCCTTGGATCTATCTCCTTGCCAAATTTAGTCAAATCTGTTTGGCACTTTAGGTGTAAAAATGTAACAGACCAACAGACAGAGTTACTTTCGCATTTATAATACAAGTATGGATACATTATTTTCAATTTAAAGTATTTCCTGAACATTAATTCAGATGGTGAAAAAGGAGTAGGTAAATCAATAACAATGGCACACCTGCTGCACTATGCATGTGAACAACAGTACTTGATAGTGCACATACCCTGGGGTAAGTTATAATGAATACTACTAAGGCCTTTTACTATCTATAGTAGATGATTTATACAGCGTCAGGAGGCAACTTTTACCTTCACAAACGGGATGCTGTAGTGCCCGGGCCGAATTAAGATGGAGTAGGCTTGCCCAGCACCTATTCTATCTTAGCAAATAAATGTTATGTTTATGTCTATGTCTATGTCTATTCCATCCTCTCAGCTTAGTCGACCTTGTCCACAGGAAAGACATGGTCAATACGTGCGGAGCTGACTAAGCCGCGGGTTTCCACACGATGTTTTCCTTCACCGTTTGAGATAAATTTTTCGCACAGAAAAATCCATTGGTACACGACCGGGTTTGAACCCACGACCTTAGGATCGGAAGGCGGGGTCACTACCAACTATACCACCAGTGCTCTCATATAATATATTATAATATATTATATATATTATAATATATTATATATATTATAATATATTATATATATTATAATATATTATATATATTATAATATATTATAATATATCTCATATATTTCAGTGTAGTTTATTACACCATATTAATTGATCTTCCGCTAATCTAGTAACTGTTATTGTTTTCATTACCACCCTTACTGTACTGTAGCATGCATATAATGACGACCTCGGTGGCGTGGCGGGCGAGTACTCGGCTGAGACGCAAGAGGCGCGGGTTCGATTCCCACTACGGGAGAAACGTTTGTATATGTTCTGCATATATTATTATGTATTTACAAAAAAAAGTATACAAAAGTATTCTATCAGCCATCTGGGTCCCATAGTACAAGCTTTGCTTAGTTTCGGGCTAGATGGCGCTGTGTGAAATGTCCACAAATATTTATACTTCTTTTATTTAATTAATTCCAGTGTCCGAGTGGCTCCGTCGTGTGCAAAGACATAAGGAGATGTCGAACTCTACAACTCGCGAAGGTTTCGTTGACCTGCCTCTGGACGCTGCTGCTTGGCTACTCCATTTCAAGACTCAGAACCAGACACTACTTAAAAACCCAGAGGTAAAAGACCCCCTAGCCATTTCTATCTATCATCTCGATGTGACTTTCAAAAGGATTAGCAAGAGTTAGCCTGGGACTGAGATGAGAAGAGATTTTTCCTAACAGTGAGAAACATAGGTAGTTTAGAAAGTAATTCAATGATAATATAGCAACTCTAAATGGCTTATTTAAATTTTATTAAAACTACTTTTAGTCCTTTTCTGTATAAGGAACTTTACGCTCCATGGTCATGGAGGGTGGGCGTTGATAGTTGCGACACAGTTCTTAACTACTGCAACTATCATCGTGTGTTATTATTTTATTTTATACCAATGTATATTTTGTTCCTAAATAAACTATTTGTATTTGTTTGTAATTTGTATTTCAGCTGAAAGTCAGCAAAGAATACATATGGAGCAAACGTGAATTGACAGAGGTGGGCGCGCCCCTCTCAGCGCTCGTGGAACACGGCATCGCGCGAGTCAAGTACGCCTGTGATGTCGTCGACGCGCTAGTACACGAAATCAAGGCACTATCAGACGCCAAAGTGTAAGTAATTTCTTTTTCAAATATGGAGAATATTTCATTCTGTAACCAATTTATTGAGTATTATTAGTGATGGAACTCAATGAATTTTAATACTTCTGCAAATACTCGTAGTATTGATTTTCTAATTTATTTTTGTGCCACTTGTTTAAGAGTTCCAAATAAAGATTTTAATTAACTACCGAATTCAGCAAACTTCAGACATAGTATTTTCTCTTCAGGTTCAAATTATTATAACAATATTGGTTACAGATGTAAGACTTTTGTGGCTGTAGACGGCTTCAACAGTTTCTTCTACCCACTGACACGACTGTACACACCAACCAAGAGACAAGTGAAACCGGATGAGGTCACTCTCACAACATCTTTCATGGAGCTCACCAAAAACGATTGGGTAAGAATTTTTTATTGTTTAGTGGATAGAAGTGAATTTACATTGGTTTTGTTGCATTGAGAAAAAATATTATATTACAGTATCAGCATGAATTAGCTTATCCTTTGATGCTCATGCCAGCGTTAGAAGAGTTAAAGCTCCTATAAATAAGCTGAGTGATCACCTATTTCATTGTCGACAACCTAATTTATGTCACAATATGTTTAATTTCCTAAATTATTTTGGCACAAAATAAACTTTTTCTTTCCTAATTTTATTTGCAGACAAATGGAGTTGTAGTAGTTTCAGCAGATCAGTTAGCAGTGCCTGAAGACCACCAGGAAACCCACCTGCCTAAGTATTTGATGTACAAAAAGGTAGATAGATATCACTAGTTCTCCTTCGGTGTTATTAATTGTGGCACACTGGGAGGCCTAAAAGTCATCCAATCTTTTCTTCTTTTCAGGGCTTCGAGCATTTAGACCCCTTTGTGCCAGTAGAAGTGGGTAGATACTCTGACAAGGAGTTTCTGACATGTGTTAGCTACTACAGAGACAGGCTGTGGTTGAGAGGATCTCCTGAAATAGAGGCGGAACTCAAGTTCACCAGTGCTTGCAATCCTTATAAGTTTATGGAACAGTGTGCACCATTGTAATTTTAAGCCTATTATAGTTATCATAGTGTTGAACTGGTTTTATTTGAATACAAAACTGTGTAAATAGGAATTTTAATAATTAAGTGAGAAGAGTTATTATCTGATTTAAATTAATATATTTGCTGAACGTAATATCTACAGAGGTACTCTTAGCTTATTCATAACTTAGACATCATAGCCGACAAGGTGACGCTTGCCAATGCATTCTCCAATGTAGAACCAGAAGAGTACTTCAGCGCCGATCAGGGCGTTGACAGTTGCTTGCTTTACGGTTTGGTCCTTCCAAGCACCAGTCTTAGCGCTGTGGACCAGTTTACCAAGCCCAGCCTTGATTTGAGGAATCTCACTTATCTTAGGAGGGGCCAGTTCGACGCGAGCATACTTCATAAAGATGTTGAATTTCGGGCGAGCATGAGCGAGCGCCGCTGCAAATGAAAATACAATTAATAACCTATTATCAAAATCATTACGGAGGACCTACCCACCTATTGCTATTGACCTTCGTCATCTAAAATATGTTAGTTCGAGATCACAATTGAAGGCTATAGAAGAAAATAAAATATCTTTTACATTCGATGGCAAATAAAAATTACATAACTGAGGCCTGAACCAAAACAGTAGTTATTTAGGTATGGTGGGCAACTACTTACAGCTGAGAAGCGATGGCAATTTAGCGGCTGCTGCCATTTTTGTTGTTCTAATCAAAACAATTGAATTTCTAACAGCAATCCGTAATGGAATCGAAATAGAATGTGTTTCGATTTTGGAATGAAATTACGAAAATGGAAGGCTGGCTCCGTCTGTCTGAGAGTGGTGCTGTTGGTCGGGGTCGATCACGTCAAGTCTAACATACGTCACCGTCAATATCACATTAACAATGATCGTTCGCGATGTTTCCTAGATGAATATTTAAACATGGTAACACTGAATGCTACGTCGATCTTTTTATGTCAAACATCCATCTGTCAAGAGTTGCAACTTACAATACAAGAAAGCCATGCAAGCACCGGTGATAAAATTGTAAAGGATCGGAAAGAAAAAGGATTTTAGGAGAAAGGAGCAATTGAATCTAGAATAGATATAAATAAAGGCTCTCTTAGATTCTATCTACTGAGATGCATCTGCACGGTATGATTTATTATTATTTTATCTATACAGTCCGCCACAAATTTGCTAGCAATCGTAATTTTACTTTACACTTTCTGATAAGGAAACTACAGAACTACACGGTATTCATCAGTCATTGTTGGTCTATTATTATATATTTTCATCATACATATACATATACATCAGCCAGAAGCTGCACTGTAATTCGAAGATGATTATTAGCTAAGGACACGTCATTGTTGTGTGAGCGACGCCGCCGGTTTCCATCGCCATTTGAGGTTACGAATAGTTCTAAAGATATTCTTATGACTTCCTAGTAAAATCCCAAAAAGCCTTAAACTATAAATATTTAAGAAGTGTGCCAAAAGTTTTTGTTGTTTGATTTCAGCACTGTCCCTCCTCCTACTGAGTACATTAGCACTTAGCTATGGTAACACACTACAAGACACCATAGATGTAAAGAGACTTCAAAATATACTACAGGAAAGTACTAAGAGTAAAGATGTCTCTACATTGTACCATGCTGTAAAGGGTTTGAAAATACTGAATGCTAATATTCCTAATATATGTGAGGTAAGAATAATATGTGAACAAAACACAGATCAAATTTACAGCAATCTATTTATTGTAAACTAGCTGCCGCCCGCGGCTTCGCTCGCGTGGTACCCGGATAAAAAATAGCCTATATGTTAATCCAGTGCATGTACTATGTATATTCCAAGTTTCATTCAAATCCGTTCAGCCGTTTAGGCGTGATTGAGGCACAAATATCCAAACTCACAAACTTTCGCATTTATAATATAAGTAAGATGTGTTTTTAATTATTACTCCTAAACTTAAAATTAACATGACAAATAAACCATCTGAAATCACACACATTTTCAGGAGCTCAAAACAATAAAATATGATGTCAAGAATGTTGAACAAGTGTTCTATCTCACTAATGTGGCTGCCCTAACAAACTGTCAGAACTCACTGAAGCCAGACGTGTTGGGTGCAGCCACACAGGTGCTCGACAAGAAAGATGTGACTATACCCGAGGTCTACCACGCTGTATATTCTCTCAAGGCTCTCGGAAAAGGCTCTGTGTATGATAAGGAAGATGCCTTGAAGAACCTCATACAGCTACTCAAGAAGGATGACTCTCCAGCCAAGTTAGTTACATTATATAATTCTATACAATGTACTCATAGGAATGGATATTCTGATTCCCAAATTGCTTTGACTACACTAATATTATAAAAAGGAAAGATTGTTTGTTTTTATGATTGTAACGAATAGGCTCTGAAACTACCGAACTGATTTCAAAAATTCTTTCACCAATAGATAGCTACATTATTACGGAATAACATAGGCTATAATTCATTTTCAAAAAAATTAGGCATCCTTACTAAAACTCCAATAATGTATTGCGAGGTCTAAAAATTTACCTAAAAATCATAATTTGTTAAATACCCGTGCGAAGCCGGGGCGGGCTGCTAGTGTGTTATACTTTTTATAGAAGTTAAATGCTTACAAATATTGTTGCAGCTACGGCTATGTATTTGCACTTTGTGAGCACATGGGGTGTGGCACGTGGACGACCACCCATGCGGAGGGGGTGTTGCTTGCCGCTGATGAGACTGACTCTAAAGTGCTGCACTTCGAAGGAGGCCTGCCCATCACCTCCCTGGTCCTAACCACCATTATCAGGTAATTTGTTAATTTTAATAATAATAATAGCTCTTATTTTCTATACACAATTTTAACTTATTTTCTATATTGTGAGCTATTTTTCCCCCCTAGGTAGGAAAGGATGCTACACAAAAATATAAAGATTAAAGTGTTGATTATCAAGTGTTTATTACAGGAATTTTATTACCAGAAAAGGAAGAAAATTATCGAAAGGTTTTACAGTTCTTTTTAGCCGCATCTATTACACACTACTGTCCTAGTTACTATGAGTAAATAAATAAAAGATAAACTTATTGAAACGCTTACAATTCATAGACGAGACTATTACAAACTACAACGCCGTCATTCACAGTACATCCACCGTTCATCTACACAATACTACTGTAATTTACCTTCGTCAGTCAGCTCTGACATATCCCACGATCAAAAAATTACACTCCAACACTTGGTTCATCACAACAGGTAAAAATTAAAATGTAAATTAACAATAAACGGGTTTAATGACCTGCCCTGATCTACTCTGCCTTGTAAATCAACCGGATGCCCACTTAGTCACGGCCTACTCAGGAGTATCAGTCCACCGCACCTCACCGCTGATTCAACGATCCACAAAAATAGAGTTTTTGGTTATATTTGGTTTGTTAAATTCCGTAATTGACGAAATTCGCGCGAGCGAACCTACAGGAACGCTTGATTTAACGACCCTATCAGACACACTCACTCGACTGACACCAGCCACCACAAGGTCACAAAAAGGCAGGGAAACGCCACACCAGGACTTTCGGTCTTGTCACAGCAGCACAGCAGGGGACGCTGGCGCTCTGGACCCTCGCCGACGACAGCGTGCGCCAGAAGGCGGCAGGTAGAAAGGTTGCGACACGTGCTCGCCACGTGGTCGCGCCCGTACGGAGCACCTCTTTTCTGGAAAATTCATAGCCCGGCGTAAGCGAAAGTGCTCTTTAGCCTGCGAAGCGGGGTGCAACCTTAGCAAATCTGCCCTTGTGTATTCATGCACAGGGTTGAGGATGTCCCACGAGCTCCGCTCGGCAATCGAGGAAGACCAAAAATCAAAGATCAAAAGTTCAAGACTCTTACCAGAGGCACAAAGCTGATAATACGCACAAAACACGTGCGCCCGAAGGAATCACACGCGTGGGTTCTCCCGTGGATGATTCCCGCTACGCCAGACACAGAAGCCAGGATATATTAGCCAGCAAATACGATTTTCATCAAAAGCTCCACGCCACGTTCTCCACATCGATCCGTCAAAAAGATCCTTGCCCTCTCGCTCTGACCGAGCGAGACGAAAGAAAGAACTCAAACGACATTGACAGTTCGATCCGTCTTGATAGGGACACTGACACTCACAAATCGCCCGTGCCAAGCCAGAGTGTGACCAGCAAAAACCAAAATTATTACCTATCTCGCTGAACGGAACTTTCAAATAAAAAGGGGGGAAAAATCGAACGTTACAATATGCATTGAAAAAAATGGTTGTCATTTCGAACATCTACTTAATTAAATTAAAGGATATGAAATAAAATGCATTTTATTCATTTTAGATATCATGTTTCATAGTAACATTTGCTGCTTATGACCTACACAATTGATATCCAAATAGAAATAATGTAAGTTTTATTTTTCAATACGACCATACTGAGTACAAGGTTTTTGAATCTATGTATGCAATTTTTCTTGTCACTAAAATCGATGACATGGTTCCTAAGAACAGATCCTCGTATGTCTTATAGTTTCAGACTTTCCCATACTGACTGATCTAAATTTTACGTCCTGTATATTATAAATTATCATACATATAGTGTTAGTAACTAAACATGTTGTATGTGGTAGGACATACCGCGCGCAGCAGAAGCCGTCTCCGCTGAGCGCGATGCAGCGGCACAAGTTCGCGGCGTACCTGGTGGCGCGCCGCTCCGTCACCAGCGCGCGCGGTGCCGCCGCCCTGCTCGACGCCGCTATGCTGCTGGCTCAGGAACAGGTACGATGCAGAGACGACACCATCCAACTAGTGCCGTCCTTTTCACACGCTACGCACGCACTGTAGGAAGAAAGGGAAGTGACAATCAGGCACAGTGTCGCCACGCTGCTGACGTAGGAGCAGGTACGACTTCACAGCATCGTTAGCGCCATCTCTTTCACAAACAGGATACGCACAGCTAGTGTGAAAGGGACAATGAGCGCGGCGTCGCCATGCTGCTGGCCCAGGAGCAGGTACGACTGTCTCATCATCGTTAGTGCCGTCCCTTTCACACTTAGAGTACACACTGTATGTGAATGGAAACCGCAGTCACCACAGTGCTAGGACATGTTTTCAAACATTTTTTTACTAGGTACGATCGAGCGAGTGTAGTATACCTAAATGTTCACTTCAAAGTCAACCTTAAACTTAATTAAATATATATATTTTCAGCCGACATCCATCAGCATCTCAATCAAAGGCAAGAAGCACATCACATCCGACTCCGATTCCATCGAGATCTCCATCTCCAATCTGATTGGCCAGCCGATCCAAGGCCTCAAGCCCGACGAAGTCGTCGCCCAATCAGGGACGAGACTGGCCGACGACGTCGTGGTTCTATCCAAACAGCCGCTCACGCCCAAACCGAACGACCCCACGACTTTCGTCCTTAATCTCAGCAAGATTAAGACTCAATATGGCCTGTACAAGATTGCGCTCAGCGCGGGGGTTAACACTGCGAGTGTGACCGTGGCTGTGCTGGGAGATATTCAAGTGAGCTCGGTGGAGATTGGAGTTGGCGATGTGGACGGAACCACAAGCCCGAAGATCACGACTGTGGCCTATCCGAATAAACTCACCGAGAAGCTGCAGGCTGATCATTTGCAGAAGTGAGTGACATATTCTACTAAAAAAGTAAGTTCGTATGAGCTAGTGGCCAACTCTTGTGACGGAGTTTTTAAGCCGCCTAAAGGCCTCCGACATGACTTAACGACCTAAATGCCGGGACCGACAATTTAACGTGCTCTCCAACGCACGGAATTATAGAAGACGTATCTCTTGACATTCTACGTGGTATATCTCTGCGACTTGGGACAATATCGAACCTGTCTGGCGAAGTCCGCTGCGACGTCGCACTTAGAATTTGTGTCGGGTGACAGTGTCGCGGGTCAAATGTCCCCTTGTGAAAACGGGTCATTAGATTAGATTCTTATTTGTCAGGGTGACGTTGAAGCTGACAGTGCGCGACAAGTACGGCAAGGCAGTGCTGGTGCAGCAGGCGTTTGTGCGAGTCGCCAACGCACACGACGAGACCATATTCGTGGCCGAGCCAGACAACGCTAAGGCTTACAAAGTGGAACTGGTGAGTCCATCTACCTACAAACATAATTATCATCACACTGTATCAAAGTTATATATACTTTGTAGGATTTTGTGGATCACTTGAAAATGGGGTGGGCGGAACCATAAGTAATCATAAGAATACTTGCAGCCACTCAAGCCTATCCCCCATATAGACGGTCCATCATGTTGGAGACTGTTGTGTATTTCTAGTGGGCACTTGTCATTTCTTCTTTTATAATAAGATAGACTAAGTAGAGGGTAGGTTATATATTTTCACTTCGTTTTCACGTGTCGTGTGCTACTTAGCACAATAAACATATTTACCGAAATATGGTGTTTTAATGGACTTAACAGTGGCGACTTGGATAAAAAATGAACAATGGAGCGTAAATTAGTGAGGTTTCATGAATTTAATGTGAAAACAGACAATTGGGACAACTACATAGTGCGACTCAGTTATTGTTTTGAAGCAAGTGGAATCTTCGACGATTCAGTTCAAAGGGCGAATTTTTTTACTATATGCGGTGCTCAAGTTTTCGAAACCCTTCTCGCGCTTATTACTCCGAGGAAACCAAGCGATGTCACCTTTGTCGAAATCGTAAACATTCTAACCAAACACTACAGTCCGAAGCCGAACGAAATATCAGTGTCGTACAAATTCTACAAACGTGATCAAACAAAAGACGAGACTGCTTCAGAGTACATAGCTCAACTTAGGAAAATCAGCGCAGATTGCAATTTTCCTAACCTAGAACGCATGCTGCGGGACAGATTGGTATGTGGTATGAGCGATCGCAAGCTACAGTACGAGCTGCTAAAAAAGGACAATTTGCAGTACGAAGACGTCGTGCAAGCCATGGTGACGGCTGAGAGCGCGGGCAAGGACGTCCGTATGATGCAACCGGCGGGTCACGCGACGACATCGTCGCAAGCCGCCGCCGCCGCGACGCCTTCGTCATTCGGCGCGGAACCGATGGATGTGAATGCGATGAAAACTAAACCGAATATACGTCTTTGTTATCGATGCGGAGATCGTCATGGTGGAGAGTGCCGTTTCATAAACGCGGTGTGCCACTACTGCAAGAAGAAGGGACATATCGAGAAAATTTGCGCCGCTAAAAAGAAAAGTATCCCCGGAAAGGTGAACTATGCCGATGACGAGTACGATATACAGCAGCTGAACGGGATCTACAAGGTGGAGGGAGCGGGCAGCCGCGTGCCTGCCTACACCTTGCGCGTGTTGCTGGACGGAGTGCAGGTCATCATGGAGGTGGATTCGGGTGCCGCTTACTCGCTCGTCAACGAGCGCACGTGGGCGCGCCTGTTGCCTCGCGCCGCCGCCCCGCCGCAGCCGCTGCGCGCGCGCCTGCGTACTTGGAACGACTCCCCGGTGTCGGTCGTCGGACAAGCTTCAGTGTCAGTGCAATATGGAGACATTAAGCGTCAACTGAACGTAGTGGTAGCTAGAGGCACGGGGCCTAATCTGATAGGACGTGATTGGTTTGATGCTTTAAAAATTTCCTTTAAAGTAAATAAAATTATAGACATAGACATGAGTGCGACAGAAACGTTATTGGCTAAGTATAGGGAGATTTTTAAGAATGAACTCGGTACCTACCGGGGTGACCCTGTCAAGATCCAAGTGAAATCTAATGCCCTGCCTAGGTTTTTAAAGGCACGGCCAGTGCCGTATGCTATAAAGGATAGGGTCGAAAAAGAAATAGATCGTATGGTAAGCGAAAATGTTCTTCGGCCGGTATCTTTCTCAGAGTGGGCTACGCCGGTCGTGCCAATCGTCAAAAAGAACGGTGAGATCCGTCTCTGCGGAGATTACCGCAGCACGGTGAATCAGGCAACAGAATCTGACACATACCCTATGCCTACTGCTAGTGAGGTGTTCGCAACTATTTCTGGGGGGAAATTTTATACGACATTAGATCTCGACAGGGCATACACACAAGTGTTAGTGACGGACGAAACAGCGCGACTTTTAACATTAAACACATGTAAGGGCCTTTACACTGTACACAGGTTAGCTTTCGGCGTGAAGGCGTGTCCTGGTATTTTCCAGCGACTCATGACGGCGCTGCTAGCGGGCATGCCTGGCGTCGCCGTGCTGATCGATGACGTCATCATCAGCGGCCGCACTATGCCGGAGATGACGCAGCGTCTAGAGACGGTGTTGAAGCGGATTGCTAAAGCTGGTTTGCGCCTTAACAGGAATAAATGTAAGTTTGCTAAGGAACGAGTGGAATTTTTGGGTTTCGTTATCGACGGCGACGGTATACACCCCGCGCCAAGTAAAGTTGAGTCGATACTGAATACACCGGAACCGAAAACTGTCCAAGAGTTACAAGCGTTTCTAGGCTTATATAACTTTTACGAGAGGTTCATACCTCATAAAGCCACCATACTTGAGCCTCTACATAGATTGCTTGACAAGTCACAGGAGTGGTTGTGGACTGATCGAGAGCAGAGTAGTTTCGATACTGCTAAGCGTCTTTTGTCCTCGGAGCTGACTCTCGTACACTACGACCTGAACAAACCGCTGGTCCTCACCTGCGATAGTTCAGAGTACGGGGCTGGAGCCGTCTTGGCTCACGTCATGGACGACGGACAGGAGCGTCCAGTTGCTATGGGCTCCAGAACACTGCACGCGCACGAGCGACGATATTCACAGCTGGATAAGGAAGCGACCGCTATCATGTTCGGAGTGAGTAAATTTCACAATTACCTGATGGGCAGGTCTTTTATGATAGTCACAGACCACAAGCCTTTATTAGGAATTTTCGATCCGAAAAGATCTATACCGAATGTTTTGTCTCCACGTCTTACACGAATGGCTTTGATACTTACATCTTACAGTTATGACATAACATACAAGCCAGGACCACAGATAGGTCATGCTGATGGGCTAAGCCGCTGGCCGCAGCCGGTTTCAGATCAACCGGAGCCACAACTTTGTGACATACTGCTTATGGCAGAGGCTCCGGAAGACTTCCCAGTTGACGTAGACAAAATAGCCTTCGCTACAAAACGTGATAGGGTTCTTAACCGGGTTAGTCATCATATTTTATGCGGTTGGCCAGCAAAGGAAACAGACGATCAGCTACGTCCATACTGGTTGCATCGTACTGAGCTGTCGCTGCATGAGGATTGTGTCCTTCTAGGCTGTCGAGTAGTGGTGCCACCATCGCTACGTGAAACTGTTTTGCGCGCTTTACATAAAACACATAGTGGAATTGTTCAGACAAAAGCACTGGCCAGAAGCTATGTTTGGTGGCCACAGTTAAACAGCGACATTGAAAATTTGGTACAAAATTGTAACAAATGTTTAGAAGCCCGACATATGCCACCTAGGACCAGTTACGAGTGGGTCATGCCAGCGAAACCTTGGACTAGGTTAAACATTGATTTTGCGGGGCCATATCAAAATAAAACTTTTTTGATTGTAGTCGATGCATACTCGAAATGGCCTGAGGTGTTCATCGTCAATAACATGACTTCAGCTACAGTGATTCGGTATCTAAGAATGATTTTTGCCATACACGGACTGTGTGAGACTTTGGTTTCAGATAACGGCACACCTTTTGTTTCATCTGAAATGAAAGAATTCTTAGAAGCTAATAAAATAAAACATATTAGGTCTGCGCCGTTCCATCCAGCCACCAATGGATTGGCGGAACGTATGGTACAAACCGTAAAAGACAAACTTCGCAAAATGGACGGTATGTCTTGGGATGTTAAAATTCCAAACATGCTTTTAGGACTTAGAGCGACGCCATGTACAGCTACTAACAAGAGCCCAGCGGAACTGTTGTTCAACAGACGCATACGCACACTTCTAGATACTATTAATCCACATGATCAACAGCGTCAAAATAGAGAAGAACAAGTTACACGGAATAGTGAAAAAACTAATAGACAGACCGAAGTAGGACAAAATGTCATGTATAGGAATTTTAGTAGCGGACCACGTTGGTTACCTGGGAAAGTTGTTAACAAACAAGGTCCTTCCAGTTACAGAGTACAGACTGAAGAAGGAAACGTAATCAACAGACACATAGATCAGTTATTTAGGAAACAAACACCAAGTACAGTACCGGAGCAGGAGAATAATGAACCAGATAGGAATGAGGAACAGAGCGTAATAGAACAGAGTGATAGGGAAGGGGTTTCAGAACAGGCTAATGGGGAAGGATTAGGAGATGATGATCAGGAAATGGGTAATGTTCCTAGTAGTCAGGACAGTGATAAAATTATAGCGATACCAAGTGCTGACAAATGGGCTGAAATGTTAGGGATACCTGAACAACCAGGGACTTCAAGTGTTAAAACTAAAAGTTTACCGATAGAGCCAAAGCCTGGTTTGACAACTGGGAAAGTTAAAAATAAATTAACGGTTCACGGACATTCTCCCTATACTAGGTCAGCTCATGATTGTAATTTTATGTTGTAAATGTTTGTGAGCACATCAGTCAGTAATTAGGTTTAAGTTTGTGTTTTAGTTTGTAAGAGTGATTAAGCTTAAATTTCATTTTAATGTATAGAGTTGTGATTGAAGTTATATATGTTGTTTATTTGGATTGTGTACTGTAAACATACTTGGGGGAAAGGTATGTTGTGTATTTCTAGTGGGCACTTGTCATTTCTTCTTTTATAATAAGACTAGCAGCCGCCCGCGGCTTCGCTCACGCGGTACCCAGATAAAAAGTACCCTATGTCCCATTCCAGCACACGTAGGTTAGGTACCTACAAAGCACAAAAAAGTCGAGCTGTTCAACTACTGCCCTGCTCTAAGACCACATAGTAACCCACCTGCAGTATTAACAGTCCAAAATATTATCGCAACAATTTTTTTTAGACGCTAATGAATGTAGTGTAATTTGACATTGACAGTTCCTTTTCCATATGTTTTGTAATTGTTCTGAGGTTTTGTATCGTCTGAGGTATCGTCTATTACTAATCTGTGGTATCATCGCTGTCATATGTCAAAATAAAAGTATTCTATTTTTCACTCAGATTTTTCATGAAATACATGCCAAAAATAAAGGATTAACAGGTAATTATGACATCAACTAAATGAGAAAAATCGGCTCTTTAATTTGATATAGGTTATGTGCAGTTTTAGACCAAAAATTGATTCCAGGTTTTCATCCCTTTTCACCCCTTTAGAGGTTGAATTTTGAAAAATCCCTTCTTAGTACACCCCTACGTACCAAGGTTTACCTACACTGAAAATTTCAAGTCTCTACGTCCAGCGGTTTAGGCTGTGCGTTGTCTGTCAGTCAGTCAGTCAGTCAGTCAGTCAGTCAGTCAGGACAAAGATTCTTATAATATAAGAAGATAGACTAAGTAGAGGGTAGGTTATATATTTTCACTTCGTTTTCACGTGTCGTGTGCTACTTAGCACAATAAACATATTTACCGAAATATGGTGTTTTAATGGACTTAACAGAGACAATACAATCCCTTAGTTGACTTTAGCCATATGCTTATGGGGAGACAACGGGACACATTCAATCTCTTTTCTTTAAAGTGCAGCTACTCCTGATTCAAAGTCTCTAATTTCGATCCAATTAGGGAAATGGGCGTATTTAGAAAAAAGAAAAGAAAGATTGTGGTCATTTCACAAAAAGCCATCCCCAGACTAAGCAAAGCATGTACCTTTATGGACACCGGATGGCTGATAGAAATACTTATATACTTTTTTTTAGATTAGAAGAAAGAATAGAAATTTATTTTGTTGCCAAAACACACACTATATGAAAGCACAAATAGTCTCACAAGATTTGAAGATGTAATAATGTTCGTTGGCAGAACGTGGGCAGTATCGCTAAGCACCTGAACAGCGTGTCTGGCGCATATTCCCTGAGCCTGTTCCTCGGCGACAGCGCGGCGGCCGCGCCCGTCGCCTGGGACCTAGGCGATGTGCACTTCAGCTTCGGAGGACACGCCAACGCTGTCGGTTAGTACACTGTTGACATTCCTTCCTCCATAACTGGTTATAGATTATGGAGGAACTCTGTACAAGGACTCAGTCTATGGTTCGTCTCCAGCATGTACTACGGTTTTCAGCCTGATAAAAAGCTATGTTTATTAGCGAAAAGCACTCAAAATAGTCTCTGGCCCGATTTTGATGAAAACTAAAACTGCATCATTGGATTTTTGATAAATCAATATTCCTAGCCTGGAATCGAACCTGTTGATTTTTGAAAAAAAAACACACTTTATCATTACACCATTCGATAGTGTCGTAAATAAGGAACGAATTCTGGGAAGTAATGAAAGACAGAAAGACTAGACATAGACCATTCGACGCGGCTCTTTTTGCTTATCAACAATCAAATTTTAAGTCATTTACCCCCGAATACTCAAACGCATCTCAAAGTTGAGCACGTCTGTGCTCAACTCTGAGTCGCGTTAGAGTATTCTGGGGTTAGGCCATTTTTTGAGATACGACATTTCCGTTTTCTGCTGTCCACATATTTACTATTATCCTTCAGGTGAGCCGGTGACATCGGCGAGTAAGGCGTACCGCGGCGTGTTGCCCGAGGTGTCGCACACGTTCCGCGTGGCGGAGGCGCGGCCGGCGCGCGCCGTGTCCGACGTGTGCGCGTGCGCGTGCGCCGCGCCGCTCGTCCTGCTGCTGATCCTGTGGGCCAGGCTCGGCGTCAACTTCTCAGGCTTCCCCATCACGCCCAGTGCTCTCGTGTTCCACCTTGCGCTCGGAGGTTATATTCTTCACTATGTTACATACTAGCTGCCGCCCGCGGCTTAGCTCGCGTGGTACACGGATGAAAAATAGCCTATATGTTAATCCAGCACATGTACTATGTATATTCCAAGTTTCATTCAAACCCGTTCAGCCATTTAGGCGTGATTGAGGCACAAACATCCAAACATCCTCACAAACTTTCGCATTTATAGTAAACCGGTTGATTGAAAGACTGAATCATTGTTGTTTGTGCAGGTTCCCTCGGGCTGTACAGCGTGCTGTGGTTGCAGCTGTCGATGTTCGAGACGGTGCGCTACCTGCTGCCCCTGGCCGGCCTCACCTTCCTCTCGGGACACCGCCTGCTGCGCCGTCTCGCACAAGACAAGGCCATCAAATAGTCGCTTTATAACAGCATTCTACACTAGTGTTTTATAATACCTGCCAAGAACATAAGTAACACATGGCAAAAATGTGGTCTACCACTCCTTAGGTTGGAGGTCATTTGCACGTCATAATACAACAAGGTTGATTTTCCCATGCAATAATATTTTGACTCTTACCAATGTATTGTCATAGGCTGGTATTCCACTTATCAAATTTCCTTGTCCAAAGTACATTTGATCAAAGAATTGAACGACTTCTAGACCAGAAGTAAGAACATTCAAATTCAAAATTTCTTTTTTCTGTAATATCTCTAGGATCATTTGGACACGTCTTATATCTTCGTTGAATACACCTATTACTAGAAATTTGATCAAAATATTGAATATCGAAATTGGACGAAGGTATAATTTGATAAGTGCCTTAGCGCGGCTTTGGTTACACAGGGAAGTTTTGTCCAAACTGGTAGACCAATTTACATAGTTACGATATCACAATTACATACAATATTATCACCCCCGTATCCCTAATGGGGTGGGCAGAGCCTTCACAATTACGAAGTCTGAGATTATTACTTGCTTCGCGATTGATGGCAAAATAAAACACTCGTGTGAAGTGATAGTGAAAGCTGCATTTAGCACCTTATTTTAATATACTTCTATGGAACTTTGCGAGTTATCAGTTGAATAAACAAGCGCACCAGACTAAGAAGACGCAATGAGAAGTAGGATGTACCGTAATTTATGTGAATGTTTTTTATGAAGTGTGTCTTATTGGTAGGCGAAATGGAAGGAATAAATGTTATAAAATATGAAGAGCTTTTTATTTTGGGTGCTGAATGACATAGCCTTCGATTTCCGTACGACGACACTGTCGGCGCCCCGGATTGCAAAGGAACATGGCTGATTTGCAGCCGTGTAGTGATAGCCTACTTTATTTATTTATTGCGGGAGCGCTGGTGGTCTAGTGATAGCGGCCCCGCCTACCGATCCTGAGCTCGAGGGTTCGAATCCGGTCGTACACTAATGGATTTTTCTGTTCGAACAAATTATGTGCGCTATACCATTACTCTCAATCTCAAGCGGTGAAGAAAAATATCGTGAGGAAACTGGCATGTCATAGAACCTAGATTCGAAAACACGCGTGTCAAGTGCACTAAAGGAGCATTTGAGATATCCTTTCAACATACTAGTTCGAAAAAACTAGTGACACAACTAGACCAGATTTATTTATTTTTCATTATTTTATACTTACCTTAGGGTTAAGCCACTTAAGTTGATAACAAAACTGGTGCTAGCATTTTGATAGTGAAAGTTGGAAATATCATTTTGTCAAGTAGGATAATTTTGATCTTCAAACGCCTCAACAGATCTTCATCAGCTAGGTACCTATAGCTCTAAAAACCATCCCAATCACATAAGCTTTCAAACCGAAAAAACTATGTCAAAATCGGTCCATTCTTTTGGGAGCTACGATGACACACACTACAAACTTCTTTTTCGTCTGAGGTTAATAACCGTGATGTATGACACAAACAGAAAAGCCAACATAATGAAACATCTCAAATAAGTTCCAAATTTAATGTCATCATAAAGCACATCATATCACACAATTATGAGGGTACTTAACTAAATAATATTTTAAGAACTAATTAATTATACTCGTAGCTACTAGTTAGATTGATACAGGTATGAAAGTTAATTGAATTTAATAACATTAAACAGGAATGTTACAAAAGAGTAGTAGAAATGTAGGAAATACATAAGGTGTTACATTTTTTTTATAATCATACCATATCTGGTAGGTATATGACGAGCATTTAACTTAAGTACATAATTTGGCTACATTATTATTTAAAAAAAAACTAAAATTTGCAACTATTGCACACACTTACAAATATTATATTAATTAAACATAAAACCACTATGATAATAGTCACAACTTAAATCGCGAGCTTTTTTCTCGTGAAATTGTTCAGGAAAAACCAGCTCTACCGGATATCCTAAATTCATACTTATATTCATAACCTAAATCTAGGTTTCTTAAACTAAATTCGATTGGGTAATCAACAATAGGTACAAAAATATTTCATATAATAAAAAACTGCAATAATGCTCTGCATGGTAGGTATTTAGAATAGATACATAATTAGCATGGTCAGATCTTTGTACTCCACTTGGTTGGAGGAAAAGAAAAAATGTAGCTAAGCTAGTTTACAAGTTCAGTCTGCATTGAATTATACTAAATTCAAATGTCTCATGTGCTAGGAATCGGAGTTTAATACTGTTTGTCAACATCCAGCTTTGTTCTCAGAACTCAGCGTCTAGGGTGAAAACATTGTCTAGTGGGTTGGCCATAACGCCCCATTTCTGGTACTCGCCGACTTTCTTCTCGAAGAAGTTCGTCTTGCCTTCGAGCGAGATGAGGTTCATGAAGTCGAATGGGTTCTTCGTGTTGTAGTGCTGAAAAAAACGTACTTTTAGTAAAATTACTTTCACTCTAGGTATGTTTAACATCGCTGAGTTATTTTCGTCATGGATAAAAGCCAATAAATTATAAAGTTCCACATAATGAATTTGAATACGCTGATAAATTAATTTAATACAGTGCTATCATACAAAATGATATCAGCAGCTAAAATGTCACGGCAACATTTATTAAGGCGTAGTGGTAAGGAAATATACTACCTAAATATAACACTTAGCTTTTATGTTTTTAGCTTTAAGACAGTAGTTTGAAAAAAAAACCGGTCAAGTACTAGTCGAATTTGCACACCAAGGGTTCCGTTTCATCGTACATGTACATGAATGTTTCTTGTATGCCACATATTATAGGTGGCAGCACAAAATGAAACAGGTCTCTTCTATCACATACATACAATTCATCATCATACAAATCAGTAAATGTTAGATAGATCATAAAAATGTGCTAAGCGTTTTATAACGACAACAGATGGCAGTCCAGAGTATAGAAACACTACGTTTTTCAGCAGTCCCTTGCGAAAAGGGGACGACGCGCGACGCGACGACCGATCGAAAAAAGGGGAATCAGTTATTAGGTCATGATATTTATAGGTAGGCATATCACGAGTGACGTCAGGTTGTGATGGCGGCTAGTGAAAAATAGTAGTAGTATTAGGTATTAGATAAAGCTACTTTATCTAATACTGATACCAAATTGACTGATTCAGTTATCAATTCGTAAGCTTCGTAGGCCTTGTTAAAGAAAATTAATGGCGCGTAAAAACTACCAAAATTAGGGTATGCGTCATCGTGCATCAGGGATTATTTATATACGGCGAGTCATTTTAGTTCTTGGTAGTACTATGGATGAAATGATTTAAGTGCGCCTCCAAAGGCTCCTTTCATTCACATGACACATGTTTTTTGTTACTTTTTAGGTTCTACTACATGCCGGTTTTCTCACGATGTTTTCTTTCACTATTTGAGAACACTGATATTTATTGGTAAAGTCAACAAACCTTCTCTCCAATCAAATCCATGAGCAGTCTATCTGCTACGAACTCGATGTAATTGGACATGAGGTCGCAGTTCATGCCTAGCAGACGCACGGGGAGGGCGTCTGTGAGAAACTCTTGTTCAATGACAACGGCGTCTTTCACGATTTGAAGCACACGCTGCTTTGAAGGCTTCTGGACGAGATGCTTGAACATAAGGCACGCGAAGTCTGTGTGTAGGCCCTGGGGATACAAAGTCAAATTGTTAAAACATGACAAAAGCAAATAGTCCTGGATTATTGCTACAGTGTACTATTCAATTGAAAAATTAATTAGAAACTGGATTTAACAACATATTTATGAATGATGGAATTAACAAACCTCGTCACGAGAGATCAGCTCGTTGCTGAAAGTCAGGCCCGGCATCAGGCCTCGCTTCTTCATCCAGAATATCGAGGCAAAGCTTCCTGAGAAAAATATTCCTTCGACGGATGCAAACGCGACGATTCGTTCGCCAAACGTTGCCGTTTGGCTTCCTATCCATTGCAGCGCCCAGTCAGCCTTCTTCTTCACACAGGGCAGGGTTTCCACGGCGTTGAATAAGAAGTCCCTATAAAATATTGCTTATTTAGCTAGATGATTGTCTTAGGACCAAATTGGCAAAGTTCTGGAAAAGGGCCAGGTCAAGAGCACCTAAACCGACGAGCATGCATGAAGAAAGTAGTGAGAGTAAATGAAGCGAAAGATGTCAGGATCGTAGTAAATGGAGATCCATGATCTCTGCCTACACCTATGGGAAATAGGCGCAATTTTATGCATGTATATATTTTATTGCGTAATAATAAAAGAAACTAATTAACTAATATATTTATTTGTTTCTTCCGTTATTATAACAAAAAAATTGTTTAGTGGGAAATTTTTCAATTGTGAGAGTACTAGTTGTAACCCGCGACATTTTCTGCATGATAAAATAATTTTTTGGAATGATGTTGTCTTAAAGTTTAAAGTGAGTGCATATCACAAGTCTGTCATTGTCATGTTTGCCACACAACCTCACCTCTCCTTAGGATCCCTGATGTAGGTATCAATGAGCAGAGAGTACATCTCAGAGTGTACATTCTCCATAGCAATCTGGAATCCGTAGAAGCACCTGGCTTCTGTAACTTGCACCTCCTGTGAGAACCTCTCCACGAGGTTTTCATTGACAATGCCGTCGGAAGCTGCGAAGAAAGCCAGGATGTGCTTGATGAAGTGACGCTCACAGTCCTTTAGGGACTCCCAGTCTGACATATCCTGCGGAGTTAACAATTTAGTATTTAGTATGTAGTTATAGTAAATCATATTATGTAATATACTGACATCAAGGAATGGTGTAGAGGCAATGTAAGTGGATATTACAAACTTACATTGATATATTTGCCCTTTTCCCATTTTATGTGGGGTCTACATAACACATATTTTTCATCCATTTCTTTCTACCAGAAGTCATTTCAGTAATTGGTTCTTTTCACTCATGTCATCTTTCACACAGATCCATCTTATCTTTGGCCTATTGCTACTCACATAGCTTTCCACATTCATATCTAATACTCTTCTCCTCACATGACACTCATTCCTTATCATGACATGTCCATACCAATACCACGCTAAACTAGTGCTCATCAACTTACCAGTCACTAGTACTACATTCAGACTTTATTCAGATAATTTGCATAAGACACACAAATGTAATGAAAGTGCATTGGAAAAAGTATGTGTTTATGGTACTAAGGCCTTTTACCGTCTATAGTAGATGATTTATACAGCATCAGGATGCAACTTTTACCTTTACAAATTTATAAGTATGTAGACTTTATGCCTATCTCCAGAGAGTTAGGCCATGATTTCTTAACATAATTCAATAGCTCTTAGTAGGTATGTACCTAGTACAATTTAAAATCTTTTGTATTTAGGGAGTATTTAGGACAGAGAAACTGACATTTTGAAGACATCAATTAAAATTTTCAAACTTTTGGCATTTAGCTTGGAAACCTCAGTATTTATTGTTCTGAATTGGAAACCAAATCCAATGGCAAAGGTCTAACCAGACCAGAGTTCTTCGAGTTATGCCTGCACCCATACATTATTTTGTCTCGGAATTACGCATTTGTACGTGCTCTCAAACCGTGAAGGAAATTTGAAACCGGCTTGTAGTGGGAGTTACATTGATGTCAGTGACCGGGATATATTGCGTTAGCGGCCCTTTTGTGGTCACTCCGTGTTAAGATAAGATAAAGATAAAGAAAGTTTATTGCCAAAAACATAAACACAAGGATACAATTTAAAGTGATACAATGCACAAGTAAACTTGGTATCCTAAAATAATTTTCCAGCGAGGCCCAAACTAGACTCGAGAGTCTGTATCTTGGGTCTCAAGAGCACGAATTACCAGAAATAATGTTAACTACTACTAGACGGTTTATGGAGCATGGCAAGTGTTTGGCACATTTATATACCTAACTATTTTAAATACTTAAAAAACAAAATAATATAAATCAAAATACAGTACAATTGGCCGTGTGTGTGTGTGTGTGTATGTGTGTGTGTGTGTGTGTGTGTTGTGTGTGCGTGCGTGTGTATGTGTGTGTGTGCGTGCGCGTGTTTGTGTGTGTGTATGTGCGAGTCTTTTTGTGGGGGGAGAAAGTTTTATTATTATTGTATTAGGATGCACGGAAAACCTACTTAAATTAAATCTTCTACCTCACTGTATGAGAGAGTAAGGAGCCATTTCTTTACTATCTTCTTACATACAAAAGCGGTACAGTTTTTGATGTCGCAGTTTTTACAGACTTTGTTATAGGTGTTCGGAAGTGAAAAGTTAGGACTACGTCTGGCCATTTCAGATTGGGTTCTGAGAATAGGGATCCTGTAAGTGCGTCTGTCTACTATGTCTTGGTAATCCGTACGACGTCTAATATTTTTATGGGTTTTGATCGTTGCACTAAGGACAAATAGATGGCGGACCCGTAAAACTTTAAATTCCTCATACAGGGTGTCGGTTGGAAAACGGAATGGTTTGTTAAGCATTACTTTAATTAGCGCTCTCTGAGCTCTCTCCACCTGTATTAGGAAACTTTTCCCTGCACTGCCCCAGACGGAGATACAATACTGGATTATCGATTGACAGAGAGCGGTGTAGATCATTTTTAGGATATCAGATGGTGTGCAGTTTCTAAGCTTTTTCATTATAAATATGAGTCTCCTAACACGTCCAGCCAGATCCGAAAGGTGTTTTTTGTAATTTAGGTTTTCATCTAATGTAATACCAAGATATTTAAGAGTAGGTGTACGTTCAATTGAGTTACAGGTGTTTTTGTTTGAGCAGGTAGGATCTCGTGAGCAAGTATGAATTCTTATTATAAAGTCCCGGGGAGCACTTGAGACTGTAGTTTTGGAAAATGCTATGAACTTTGTCTTTTTGACATTTAATGTAAGAAGGTTACTGTCAAGGAACCTCCCCACTTCAGAGAGCCCAGCTTCTGCAAAGCATTTTACTTGCTCCCACGTAGGGCCATGGAACAATATAGCCGTGTCATCAGCATATGCTATTACTTCAGCGTTTTTTAAAGGTAACTGGAGAAGGTCGTTTATATACAGCGTGAAAAGAGTAGGCCCAAGTATGCTTCCTTGCGGTACACCGAAATCAATAGGGAGCTGTGAACTTACAGTATTGCCGATCTTTACGCACTGACTTCGGTTTAATAGGTAGCTTTTAAACCAAGACAGTGAGACTCCCCTGATTCCGGAGTATTCCAGCCTCTTCAGGAGTAGATTGATCGAAATGGTGTCAAAAGCTTTCGCTAAATCGAGAAATACTCCGACACAACGCACACCATTTTCAACATAGGAAGAGACTAAATCCGCTAAGAGCGTGACAGCGTCTTCGGTCGATCTACCCACTCTGAAGCCAAACTGACGATCTGACAGAATTCGGTGTTTTTCTAAAAATGGTGTAAGCCTATTATTAACAATTTTCTCTAGTGCTTTAGAGAGTACGCTTAGTAACGCTATGGGTCTGTAGTTATCGGGCATATCCTTAGGACCAGATTTATAAATGGGCGATACAGCAGCAATTTTCCAGCAATCTGGGAAAGTCCCTGTTGATAGACTCAAGTTGAAAATATAATTTAAAGGAATTATTAATGAGGGAAGTGATTTCTTTATAAGGGCAGCTGTTATCCTATCAAGACCTGGCGAACTGTCACTTTTAAAATTAAGTATAACCTTTGAGATTTCGTTTGGGTCCGTAGGATAGAGAAAGAGGGACTGTGCAACTGACCTTATGGGTCTATAAGATTTCGTCAATGATTCTTGGGTCTCTGAGAGCCTAGTGAGAATATTGTCCGAGAGTGATTTTCCTACTGACGTAAAATAAGTATTGCAGAGATTAAGTGAGTCGGATGCAGTCAATAATTCTGTGGGGGAGCTGTTATGGCGAGAGGATTCGCAAACATTTTTAATTGTTTTCCAAAGTCTTTTTGGGTCATTCCTACTTTGTTCAAGTTGCTGTCTGTTATACTCAGATTTAACTTTGCGGAGAAGTTTGTTGCAAAAATTCCTGTATCTGGTATAAATCTTATGTTTATCCAAATCACCAGGAAAGGCTTTGGCCTCCTTATGGAGCTTGTCTCGCTGCCTCATACATCTTATCAATCCAGGAGTTATCCATGGTTTAATATTTACGAATTTACGGCCTATTTTAATTACAAATTTTACTACAAATGGGATGCTGTAATGCCCGGGACGAATTAAGATGGAGTAGGCTTGTGTGTTATGAATGTGGAAAGCTACGTGTTTATGATAGTAGTTTAAAAATTAGGCTTGTTTGAAGGTATTTGAACATTGGACATGAATCTTACCTTGGATAGGTCAACTTCCTCCACAGTCCAGAATGATGCCTCAGCCTTCTTGTACATCTCCCAAATATCAGGATACTGGATGGGGAACATGACGAATCTGCGCGGGTTCTCGCGAAGTAGCGGCTCCTTTTGCGGATCGAACTCCTCTACTTGGTTATTTTTTTCTATATCCATTTTCTCTACCTTTACGTCGCCGTTTTTCTCAGTCAAAATGTTCTTCTTCACTGGGGACTAATTTATTACAATTAACATTATATACCTACAATTTTATTAAATACCGTTTAGATAAGGCTTATATTAAACTAAAAATAAATTAGTGTAACCACAAATGTACGTAACGAAATAATTAGCTAACCTTGATGTGCACGTTGGTGATTTCATTAAGAACGTTTTCCTTGCTGTTCGAGAGAGACATTTTATCAAAAAAATATCGAAATAGCTTAGTAAAAATCCTGTTTAGCGAACTCTACTCGCTTATCTTATAAAAAAATACTGTCTGCTAATATTACACCCACTGTTTTTTCACGTTCTGTTTGTCATTCATAAATAGCGGGAAAACTCGGAAAACGAACAAGTGACGAAAAGTTAATTAGTCCGTAATGTGTTATAGATTTAAAAATTGACAGTAGTACATTTATATTTAACGGTCTTTCTTTTATAGCACCTGGTCGTAAACAATTGATAACATGATTTTTTAGTATAATAAAATATATTTGAATTTGACTTTGACCAGAGTTTTACTTTTCTTGAAACTAGAGTAGCGGCGACAAGCGAACTGGGCAATGTACACTAAGAATGAGTTACTGTTAAGATAACACATTTCGGACTAAAAAGTTTATCTAAATCAGAGTTCATTGAACCATTCACAGAACAGCTGTTTCAGAAGAGCGGGAGTTTGAGCCTCCCACCCATTCGAAGATAATATCAATATTATCAGAAAATTACTCAAAAAAAATACTTGATTTGCAATTCATGTAATTAAGGACAGAACAACTTAACATTGGACTGTGTTACGATAAACCAAACGCTTTTCCACTCGTTCTAAAATGAAAAACTTATTTGCGCGGGAATAATGCATTTTCTTCTTTTCCCCTATTGGTTAAAGAATATAGCCAATCAGGGCCACTATGGATATTTTTTTATGAAGGTAATGTCAGCTGTCAGTAAATTTGTTCTGTCAATGTCGCTCTGGCGACTTGCATTTGCGGTTTGCTTGCGGTGTCTAGTTTGCTTGCCATTCGGTTTGCCTGCGTTGTTTTTCTAGTATCTTTCTATTCGTAGTTTTATAGGTAAACGTTATAAAAATGTCTGATAACGATGACGATTACATGTGTGAAGAAGAAGAGGATTACGGATTGGTATGTACTAATGTATATATTTGATTAAAAACCCCTGACCACCTTGCGTTCCCCTGCCTTGGCGATCTCATAATACCTTTGCAGCAGTATTTTTGCCGACTTGGACCCGGCTTATACTATACACACATATTATCACGCCCGTATCCCTAATGGGGTGGGCTGAGTCACAAGTAATCAAAAGAAAACTTGCAGCCACTCCTGATTCACAGTCCCAAGATGGATATGGTGAACCATGGTGACAGATGATCAACCCATCGCCCATATAGATGGTCTATCATCTTGGAAAGAATACTATCGCTTAGTCGACTTTTATGACATTCTATTAGACCATAAACAAGTTTCACCATTATTTTAGTACTGATCGTTGTGGCCACCATTTCTCTTTGTTTACTTTGTTCCTCGTGATCATGTTATTCTTAACTTTTCAAAAATAATTAACCTGCGTCTCATTCGTCAACTTTAATGGGTACAAATATTTATTTTTATTATAAGATTTCTATTGGTTTCATTTGTTTTTGTAAACCTCTGAACAGGAGTACTCGGAAGACAGCAACTCGGAGCCAGATGTAGATTTAGAAAACCAGTACTACAACAGCAAGGCACTGAAGGAGGATGCTCCTCAGGCCGCCCTGACCAGCTTCCAGAGAGTGCTGGAACTGGAAGGGGGTGATAAAGGGGAATGGGGAT
Organism: Scotopteryx bipunctaria; assembly: GCA_949320045.1. Classification (NCBI taxonomy): domain Eukaryota; kingdom Metazoa; phylum Arthropoda; class Insecta; order Lepidoptera; family Geometridae; genus Scotopteryx; species Scotopteryx bipunctaria. The sequence goes on along the minus strand of OX439442.1, from coordinate 12,547,006 downwards.
TTAAAGCACTCAAGCAGATGATTAAAATTAATTTTAAGTTGGTGAGTTTGTTTTGATATTGCACTATAAAATATTTATGTCTAAGATTGCCCTAAATTATGAAAAAACATAACTTGTAGGTAAGTCATACATTTAGATGATGACTAGCTACCGCCCGCGGCTTCGCTCGCGTGGTACCCGGATAAAAAATAGCCTATATGTTAATCCAATACATGTACTATGTATATTCCAAGTTTCATTTAATCCATTCAGCTGTTTAGGCTTGATTGAGGCACAAACATTCAAAGATCCAAACATCCTCACAAACTTTCGCATTTATAATATAAGTAAGATTTTGTTCATACAGGTCTTTACATTGCTTTTGCTTTCATTCTACTTTTTGCTGAATAAATACTTACGTGTTTGTATTATAAAATTTTTTTTTGGGGTTGACAATCTTTATTATTGGAAAGAAACTTACAACTAATACAAATATTATTGTTTCTCTATTTCAGAGTAATTTTACAGAAATGATGGCAAGATATAAACAACTGCTCACATACATCAAGAGTGCAGTCACTCGGAACCACTCTGAGAAATCCATCAATTCCATCCTAGACTATATATCCACTTCTAGGAATGTGAGTACAAGTGATGTGTGTATTTTTTATATTATTATTTTCTTTACTCCACATTTTAAAAATAGTAAATTTAATTCATTATTCATCCTGAACTAACAAATTTATAGCAAGTAATTGGCATTTTATTCTTGTAAATGTCTAATTTTTTTTAGCCCACCGGATCTCACTGATGGTCAATATTCTTCCATTCACCCCAATCTAAGGCCTCTAGGCCAGTTTGTGTAAATTTAAACTGTTTATTTACATACTTCATTCCCAGATGGAGCTTCTTCAAGATTTCTATGAAACCACACTAGAGGCATTGAAGGATGCTAAGAATGACCGGCTTTGGTTCAAAACAAACACTAAACTAGGCAAGCTATACTATGATAGAGGAGACTTTAACAAATTAGCCAAGATACTGAAGCAGCTCCACCAAAGTTGTCAGGTAAATTTGATTTAGTTTCACCGACAAATGATTCTTTTTTGCAATTTTATGCCTCCCATAATCTGAAACCACTCTGGTTCTTGATGATTTTATGCCCATGGCCGTAGGCATGGTGGCTCTTAAGTGACAGTAAGAACAATTAAGCATGTGTACATAATACTAGCTGGTTCTTTCTACCAATAGAAAGTACTAGTCATAGGCTCTTTTCAGACGCCCATTCGTGACAGAGTCCTAAAAAGAAAAAGAAGTGATATAGAAGAAGAAATTAACACCTCTATAGAAACTATAGATAATAGAGTCACATTACAGACTGATGAAGGTGAAGACGACTTGAAGAAAGGCACACAGCTGCTAGAGATATACGCACTAGAGATTCAAATGTATACAGCACAAAAGAACAACAAGAAACTAAAAGCACTATATGAACAGTCTTTGCACATCAAGTCGGCGATACCGCATCCGCTCATCATGGGCGTTATTAGAGGTGACTATTATTTTTAGAGAGCACTGGTGGTCTAGTTGGTAGTGACCCCGCCTTCCGATCCTACGATCGTGTACCCATGGATTTTTCTGTGCGAAAAATTTATGTGCGCTATACCAGTACTCTCAAACGGTGAAGGAAAACATCGTGAGGAAACCCGCGGCTTAGTCAGCTCCGCACGTATTGACCATGTCTTTCCTGTGGACAAGGCCGACTAAGCTGAGAAGATGGAATAGATGCTAGGCAAGCCTACTCCATCTTAATTTGTCCCGGGCACTACAGCGTCCCGTTTGTGAAGGTAAAAGTTGCCTCCTGAGGCTGTATAAATCATCTACTATAGATGGTAAAAGGCCTTAGTATTATTTTTATTTTCTTTATTATGTACTCACTAGCTTTCGCCCGCGGCTTCGCTCGCGTGGTGTCCGGACGAAAAGTAGCCTATATGTTACTCCAACACAACTACTATGTACAGTCACGGAATGAAAAGGTTCGTCACCTTGAGGTCGGTTTTTGCTTGCACTAGTGTAAGAATCAATTATGGTTTTAATTCAGAAAAACATTCTACCCTGTATGACACGATAAATTGTCAAACAACTTTGATGCGCGTCAATTTGAACTTTGTTGTCGAGCAGTTAAACATCATTTTGTATGGAACAGTTTGTTCTGTGCCTTAGATTCAAAAGGTAACATGTCTCGCGTCACGTCAAACGAATCAATTAAAACTTTTTATTCTGTGACTGTACATTCCAAGTTTCATTCAAATCCGTTAAGCCGTTACGTCGTGATTCATCCACACTAGGGTGGAGTGAAACTAGCAACAAAAAAATTTTTTTCTTTTTTTTCAATCTCCTGTATTGTTAATCGATGACCCTATGATAAAGCTTCATTGGTACAAAAAATCAAAAGTCTACGATATTATTTTGAGGTGGCGCACTGTAAAGGTAGTTTACAAAAAACTTAAATTTTTGCTTCATAATTGTACCCACAAATTGAAGTCATTTCGTTGCCTTTCTGCTATAAAGGTTTTATTTTAACGTTAATCGTAGTCATATCTCGTATGTAAACGAATTTTTAATAAGTGAAATATCATAAATTGTTTCTGATAATAGTTTAACTTTAAGGCATTTTCTTCAAATTCATGAAATACAAAGAAGTGAAGTTTACGTTTAAAAATGACTAAAACACGGAATGATTTGAGGTGCCCTTTGTTTGGTGATCCATTTAAACTAAGTAGTAATGTATTACTGACGCATTGTGATGTAATAAAATATTACATGTAGATAAGAAACAATATGCTCGAGATGAGTAATGGAAAAGAAGGGTCAATGAAAGACTTATGTGAAATAATAGCCACTGACATCGAAAAACTATGGAATAAAGCATCTATTCCTACAATTAGTCACTAACAAGTAGTCGTAAAGGTTGATTACATATTACAACGAGTACAAGAATGTGAAAAATTGCTTAGTGAACAAAAAAAACCAGGTATTTTACGAAGTTTCTATCAAAAAGTTGTTTGATATCACAACATGTAAATTTTTGTAGTACCTCGACTGAAAGTGATGGCATTTGAACCCATCGTCTGGGAGTTGCCGGATCTAAATACTGATCTATTATGCACCGATCAAAAATACCTGTTCCAGATAATATGATCTGCAATTTCTGCTGGTACGGTCTGCTGGTAAGTCTCACCGAACTTAGCCATCAAAGACCCGGGTAAGCTGGTACATTCTCGATGGTTGACTTGCGCGAATCGAATTCTTCGTTTGTATTTATATTGGAACAGCTAAACCGACTGAAAACTTAAAGAAACTACTCACTTATATGATGAAAGTTTATGCACCAACCTGGTTTAACAAAAAGACAAAGCCATTTTATAATTATGACCCAATTCATGTATTTAACATGGTCAAAACTGATTAGAAGATGTTTATTTTTTGCGAGATGATCTGAAAAGCATTGTCTTAAAAACTATTCAAAGAAAAGTTTTATTTAAAACCCAGAAAATATGTTGTTGGCTATGTTACAAGATGATGCGTCACACATAAGGCAACTGACTCTTAGTAGAGTTTTAAAGGGAAGAAAAGAGTCCAAAGGAAATAAATTTCGCGAATTCCAACTTCCAGATCTTGAAATTGAAGTGTCAAATTATTATAACATAATAAATTGGGCGAAAGAAAAGGTAACAGAACCTCCCATGACAATGAGATATAGCGACATAGAAATTTCCAAACATTTTTCATGAATTGAAGAAGGGAATTGGCTTGAAATAGAAAAGTATCCCTGCCACACTCAGGCAGTAGAAAGGTGCGTCAAACTTGTAACAGAGGCTTCATTATTTGTCTGCGGGCCAGAATCACGAGATGGTTTTATTGGTACCAGGATAAAAGCCAGACAAGACGTAACATATTTCGACACCAAATCACAATATTTCTGGCAAAAAGAAAGTGATGTAGGTCATTAAAACATTACTTGAATGGTGATTCAATACATGTTTTTTAAAGGTTTTAGTCATATTAGCAATATTTAGCATCAAGATAGTCAAGCACATTGTTTAATCTTCTCAAATAAAGCTCTATTTGTAAACCGAAATTTCTTGTTTTCTTTAAACTTCAAACCTAATGCGCCACCTTAAGATATTGATTAAAAAATCTAAAATTTTACGTGAATATATCTTAAGCTATAGGTCATTGATTAATCATACAGGAATATTCAAATATGAAAAAAATTTTTTTCGCTCCACCCTAATCCACACATCTACACATCCTTACAAACTTTTGCATTTATAATATTAGTAGGATTCACAAATTATATGATTATGTTGAGTTAATTGAACTGCGGGATAAATGTTTGTATGTTGTGCAAATATTTCTTCCGGGTCTGGGTGTTGTAGTATTATGTATTGTAAGTATGTATTTATAAAAAAAATCATTATAAGTATTCTATCAGCCATCTGGTGTCCATAGTACAAGGTTTGCTTAGTTTGGGGCTAGATGGCGCTGTGTGAAATGTCCACAAATATTTATTTATTGAATGAAATTTAGAGATTAATATTTATATGAATTTTATCCCTTTTAATAAGATAAAAAAGGAGAACGTAAAGTAAAAGTAGCTGTCACTTGTTTCGAAATTCATGTGGCCCTCTAAAAGCAATTAAATGCAACTTCATATTATTTACAGTACTTGTTTATATAGCATAATGGGTTTTCTCAGAATGCGGTGGCAAGATGCACTTACGAGAAGGTGAATTTGAAAAGGCTCACACAGATTTCTTTGAGGCTTTTAAAAACTATGATGAATCCGGCAGCCCCAGAAGAACGACATGTCTCAAATACTTAGTTTTAGCTAACATGTGAGTATCAATCTTATGGATGTCTATAATTTTTTTTAAAACGTTTTTCCCTATTGTATCTACTACTCGGACACTCTTGAATATATTGTACCTACATAACAGATATTTTAGTACAGAAAACTACATGTTTGATTTCGAAGATTGTGTATTTTTTTTATGAAGCAGTCAGGTAGAGGACAAACTATAATTAAACCGGTGAAGTGCGAGTTAATTTCGCACACGAACGGTTCGGTACCATATTTTCATTTTTGTTATATCGGCAATAAAAATACACATTCTGCCATGTAAAAATTCTTCAACTCTTTACCTATTAAGGTTTATGAGATACAGCCCTCTGACAGGCGGACACCATTTAGGTACGGAACCCTAAAAAGATCTCTTAATGATTGTGTCACTACAGAATACCTGCATGTATTTTGAGCGCTAACCTCTCACATATCCCGCGCAAAATAGTATATATCTAGGCTACCCTGTATCTGTATCTTTGTGTGACTAACTATGACTTTCAGGCTTATGAAATCAGGCATCAACCCGTTCGACTCGCAAGAAGCTAAGCCCTACAAGAACGACCCAGAGATCCTCGCCATGACCAACCTGGTGATGGCCTATCAGAACAACGATATCAACGAGTTCGAAGCTATCCTCAAACATAATAGGTAAATATGTCATAGTATTTTGCTTTGCTTTTGTAGTTTTCAATCTATTTTAGCAAACATGATTTAACACTTTTTTAGACTAGGGACCGTATTGAACTTTAACGACCTCGGTGACGATGGCGTAGCGGGCTAGGGTGCGAGAGTTAAGGGATCGATTCTCGTGGCGGCGAAACAAATGTTTTCCTATATATTCTGCAAATATTTCTTCAATATCTAGTTGCTGTGGCCTCATAAGTCGCGTAGTTCTTGTAACCCATGACACAAGGGTTATCGTATGACCAGATCAGCACAAATGACTTCAGCTATTGTAGCCGAAATAATTTGCTTGTTTTGTTTCTATAATATTCTAAAAGCAACTTGCTTAGATTACCAATTGCTATCCTTGGCACATGAAACCCCAAAATGAATCTTGGAAATGAAATGTCCTTCCACTGGTATCTGGGCCGCTCGACGGGTCATCATTGGCCTTTATACATCTATTACAGATGATTTAGGTGGCATCAGCTTACAGAACAATGAGAGTTAGAGCACTTTTTTTCGTGACTAAAAAGGCCTATGCGGGAGTGGCAGCCTCTACCACATTTCCTACAAATAAAAATAAAAATCGACGGGTAGATTATTAAAAAATCTCGTCCACAGGAACAATATAATGGACGATCCGTTCATCCGCGAGCACATCGAGGATTTACTCCGTAACATCCGCACGCAAGTGCTGATAAAGCTGATCGGACCCTACACGCGCATACACATACCCTTCATCTCCAAGGAGCTCAATATAGATGAGAAGGAGGTCGAGAATCTTCTCGTCACCTGCATCCTCGATAAGTAAGTGTGATACTTCAGAACAAGCCTAGAAGCTCGCTGGATCCTGGATATTTTTATTGCGAAAGTTTGTAAGGATGTATATTTTGCTGATCACGTGTCACCATGGTTCATCATGTCCATCTTAGGACTTAAAATCAGAAGTGGCTGCAAGTTTTCTTATGTTTACTTGTGGCTCTGCCCACCCCATTAGGGATACGGGCGTGATAATATGCATGTATGTATGTATCTAGCCAAGTATAGTTCCTTGCCTTTGTCTTCCATAGTATTATGAAAGCGTAAATTCAACAAAATTATCCTTGTTATTTTATTATGTAAACTAGCATCCGCCTGTGGCTCACCTTCCTTCCCGAATATAAACTATGTGTATTTCAAGCTTCAGTGGAAGAAGCGCAGCCACATACAAACTTTCGCGTTTATAATATCAGAGGGATGTTTTAAAAATGTAATTTATTGTTGTCAGCACGATCAGCGGGCGCATAGACCAGGTGCACTCGGTCTTAGAGCTGCAGTCGAGCGCGCGCGGCGCCGCCAGGTACTCCGCGCTCGACAAGTGGACATCCCAACTGGCGACACTGCATCTGTCCCTCGCCAACAAGATGGCGTAGTCACCCCACTATCCGGCAATGTCCAAGACGAGCGACAAACGCGACGCGACGCGTTTCAAAAATATCAAGCTGGGTACTTACCTAGCCGTGTAGCATGTAATGTATCTGATACTGTATCAAGTGAGTACGTAGGCACGAGCCCGCTGCGAGCCGTTCGCGCGTGGAGCGCAGTAAGCTCGCAGTAACCCGCCGAGCGGCGGTATCGCTGCGAAAACAAAGGCTCGCAGTGTGTGCGGGAGCTCGTAGATACGCGGTGACCGTGGATGAGCCGTACACACTTGCAGGTTGATACAGTACCAGATACATTATATGCTACACGGCTAGGTGAGTACCCAGCTTCAGACAATAGCTGTACCTTTCGTGTTGACAGTCGTTTTGAGGGTGGCCACATACATAATTATTTAGGCAGGTCATTATAAAGTAGTACCTACACATTATCGCGTGAATAAGTTTACGATTTGAGGGAAATCGAAAAAGGATCGCGTCGTTTTTGTCTCTCACCTAGGACAATGGGTCAAACACGCGAATTACGCATGCGGTCAGGTTGATTCTGTTGTGTATTTTCCTAAACTTAACTTAATTTGACAGTACTAAAAAAAATTATCGTCCCTTTCTTATACATTTATATAACAGGGATCGCTATAATTTTAGGGCTGTCAAATGTTTAGGAAAACACACAACAGAATCGACCTGAGTACTAGGATATTTTGGCACTTAAATGCCGTTTACGCGGCGTACGTTCAGATTTCGGCCACGTGCAAAAAATCCTTGTGGCTCAACGACTTTTGTCAACTATTATTTTGTTCACAAAGTTTGCGTACTTACGATGCCCCGTGCCACACAAATGGTCGTCGAGCCAATAAGGTATGTGTATTTACTCGCGAGTGTCAGACACATAACTGCGCAGGGCCACAATGAAGTCTTTATCACGACTATTATTGTTGATGTTTCGTGAAACACTAGAACAAGTTACCCTGTTCGATAACTGCAAATCAGTGGCGCGATTTAAAGGTGGGCAACAGTAAGACGCGTCTGGCAACCCTGTAATACAACAATACGCTGGCAAAAATAATAATCCTACAGGACTAAAGCCTACTTATACCTCTATTTTTTAGTTTTTGGATAGTTTTTAGGATGCAGCAACAAAAGTGAATATTAACGCTGCATGTTAGTCTATCTGTGGGTAGATGTACAATTAATGTTGCACAAAATCTCCAAGGTAAATTATCTAGCAAAAAAACTCATTTGCCCCACCCAGTCTGTGTTTAGAGAATGATTTTGTAAATGGGATAATTTTAATGTTATGAATAAGTTACATAATTAAGGAGCACTGAGCTGCTAGTCAAATTTTGCGAGCATGTGCACATAAAGACGTATATTTTTCAGTTTTTTACATAGTATTTCACATGGACATCTCCCGCAGTGTCACGTGATTATATTTCTCTCTCCTCGGTGTTGCCATGCGTAAGTTACGTTGACGCGTATTGTAAATTATCACCTCCTGTAATTATGCAAATAACAAATGAATTTGTAATACTTTGTAAGTAATAGGTCATGTTTAAACAAAACATTGCGACAAATAAATATGTTGTGTCAACTAAATCTTGTTTGTTTCTAAGTAATAAAATACATTTTAAGAGTAAAAAATATTTTAATTGAATAAGTTCGTAGTAAGACTATAAATGGACGGAATGGTATATCACAGGTTAGTTATATACATTTCGATTAGTATACATTCCAATATACAACTATAGTAATTTTTATGTCAAGTTTTTAATACTCTAAAATAAAGCCGTTTTTTATTTCGTTAGTAGATGGCACAGTTTTACCGAGACATTCCAATTACTGGGCTTTTTGAATAACTGAAGCTATGTTTCACAAGATTTCTTTACAATATTTGTCAGGAATACGTGTTACGATCACAGATAAGGATACATTACCAAATAATTTGCCGTGCTGGTAACACCTATGTCACTATACAGACAAGTAATATACATCAACATTCTTAATTTCAATTAGCTTACTTTAGAACTGTAAAAATAGTTGATTATAAAATTGTAATGATAAAAATTGCACCTAGTAGACTATACTTACATACAAATATTCATATTGTAATACTCAATCAATTAAATTCTTAATTATATCAAGTCTTTTCTGATATCTTGGGGATTTGAGCAAGAATACTGTTACTAATAAGTAATTACTGTCTTATAATGGCAGCTTTCGAAAAAGGACTGATTGGGCTAAGCAGCCCATATTTATATTCCATGAATATATTCGTAATACATTCATTCTCGAAGAAAATAGTGTATTATAGAGTTATAATAATGGTGTCGCAATAAGGGGGGTAAGCCTTATGTGACAATATATGTAAATGCAGCTATCAGCGCCACTCTAAAAGCTACCTTCGTTCGTTAAGTAAGATTTCGTAATGAGTCAGTCAGTTAATCAGAGAGTAGATTTCTCCTTTATAATAAAGATTGGCTTCCGCCCGCTCTTTGTGGTATCCAGATCCATTACACGATTTACACGTCAACCAAAAACCAAAAGACTTATCACACGACCTGTTCAGGCACTTATCCTGCGGTTACACTATCTTGATAGCGGTAGTGTAGCGCTCGTGGTGTAGCTTGGCGGTCACAATTGGGATGGGTGACCGCAAGTGGCATTACGAGCTGGTTGCTTCCGTGCTTCGAAGGGCACGTTAAATTGTCAGTCCCGGCTTTTAAGTCGTTAAGCCAAGAGGGAAGCCTTTAAGCGGCCTAAAAACTTGATACTGCGAAGATTCGCGTTTGTCGATTTCGATTGAAAATGAGACGTGAAGAAGCCCTTTGCATAATGGTGGGCATCATCACAGGACACTGAGCTGAATCACCATTTACTCAAAATAGGAGTAACGGACAGCAGCCTCTGTCCTGGATACCTCCGGGAGGAAGAGACTGTGGAACATGTAACACTACACTGCTCCGCAACAAACGAAATAAGATATAACTCGGGACTGCAGACGGTCATCGAGAATTGTACAGCATCACCATGGACCTCATCTACACTACCTACAGCCTCAACATCATCGAGGATACTGGAACACTGCTGCCAACATCCCAAAGTCTTTCTCCGGTACTTCTTGGGCTGGCTGGGGGAGGGTTAGCAGGGGGATAATGCACTATACACCCCATTGCGGGACGTCAGTGCAGATCTTTGTTCCCCTAACATTAATTAGAATTAGATGGTTCGATCAGTGGTGTGGTTTCTCATGCAGCCACGGCCGGAATATCGGCAGAGTGCTGGGGTAGTGCGTAGGCGGGTCTTCAGAGTTCTCGTCGCGGAACGGATACGTGCCAAGCACAATCGGCAGTTGCAGTTTCACCTCCTTGTCCAAACTCTTTGGCTCGATAATGAACTGTAATAAAAAGAGCTATGAGATTTTATTGCAAAGAGTATGGTAAAATAATCTAACTAATAATGTTAATGCAAAAGTTTGTGAGGATGAGATGCTAAATGCTCAGAACGATTGGATAAAGTTGGATAAGCCAAGTTCATGGTTCTAAACGCGAGCGACGGTATAGGACCTATAGTACTATAAGTATGTGCTATGTTGTACGACAAACAGGTGGATTTTGTATATATCAATGCACGGGGATGAGTAGGCAGCCGCGCAGGTTGGTGGGCGGCAGTAGCGGATGGAACATACGACCGTTTGCGCCATTTCGGCGGCGCCGGCGCGCGTCTTTCACTATGAACACTTAGTCCAAGGGCGGTGTTGCACTATGAACACGTAGTGCACGGGTTGTGTTGTACTATGAATACGTAGTGCATGGGTTGTGTTGTACTATGAACACGTAGTGCACGTGCTGTGTACTTACAAACACGTCGTAATGCACGGAGATGAGATGGCAGCCGCGCAGGTTGGTGGGCGGGAGCGGCGGCACATACAGCTGTTCGCGCCACTCCGCGGAGGCGCCGGCGCGCGTCTTGCCTTTCGCTAGCGCCGCCAGCTCGCGAACCTCTCGCGCTGCCACCTTGCCGTGGGCCCAGTACTCGATCGTCTTTACAGAGTAGGAAGCTTTTTATATAACATGCATGCTCGTAGCATGGAAACAGTAATTATAGAAGAACATAGGTACAAAACAGATATGAACAAACCATAACACTAAGACATTTCTACGCTGATGCTCCTGATGGTGGTGTGAGTGGTTGTGCAGTACAGTACCTCTGTGAGCGCGGCCCTGGTGCTCTTGATAGTGGTGCGCGAGTGGTTGTGCAGGCGCGCGGTGAGCTGCACGGACTCGCCGGGCACGTACCCGCCGCGGGCGAGCGCCACGCGGCACGAGACGCCGCCGCCGCCCACGCACCCCACGCCCAGACGGTGCTCGATGCTGCATTCTAGCTCTTGCTGCCGACAACATTACCCTTAAGCGCATCGCTCACAGGAACTAGTGCTTCGGATGTAGTTAGTTCCCGCCACCCTGCCTCGACTCTAGTTTCTGTGAGCAACGCGCCTTAGAACAGTCATGTTGAACATACGGCGCGCGGGCCACATGCGACTTGTGGCCAACAACTATGCGGCCCGCAGCTACCCAAGTTCCGTAACTTAGGGGTAATAAGCAAGTGTTTTTCCTGTGGATAAGGCTGATTAAGTTGAGAGGTTGGTTTAGGTGCTGGGCAAGTTACTGCATCTTAATTCATCCTGGGCACTACATCTTCCCATCTCCCATCATTAGTGTTACCATGGTTAGTATGTGGAGCTGACTAGGCCGTAGGTTTCCACACAATATTTTCCATCACCGTTTGAAAGTAATCACAAATTGGCTCAATAAATATCATATTTAACAAAAGCTGTTATATAATTTGCCTTCATAACACAATGAGTTGAATGAGGTAATGCCAACTCACAATCCCATATCACATTACCAGGTAACAAGATAGACAATGGACAATTGAGCAAGCTGGGCAAAGATCTCATGACACAGTATTAAACAAAGGCATTGAATTTTGTGTAACATTGAACATGATGACATCAAATTAAGTAACACTAAATACATCCTTGTTATTCACACATTACTATTTAGACAAGTGAATTTTATAGTGGCCTTAACTAACCATCTAAGCAAACTCCTACAAATCATTGAATACAAAACCATAACTTCAATCCTACTAATATTCTGAATCAGAACTTTGTGCCTCAATGAAGGTTGAACTCATTTGAATGGAATTTGGAATTGTAATCTAAGTACATATAATGTGATAAACTCAAATTAAACTTGAAATAGACATAGCTCATGGAATAACAGGTATATGCAACAAGGTACAATGAAAGGCAGAGCATTAGTATTTAAACAAAAACTTACAGATAATACAGGAGGCTCCAGATTCAAGTCAATGGGGTTCATCACAATGAAGACCTGTTGGTTCTTGTGTGTTAAACCATTAGGCTCTCGGAGAGCTGCCTTACAGTAGTACTGCACCCAGCCATGAGTGCCAAGGAATGTGGATGGCAGCCCCATCGGTAGGCCTAGCTTGAACGGGAAGCTGTGGATGCCAGGGGACAGAATAGATGTTCCGTGACCTGTGAATGTTACAATTTTGTGAGAAACTGGATTCCATTGTTTGGAAAGATTGGATAGTATGCTCAGTTGTGCTTATCATTTCAAAAGTATATTTTCCACATAACTAAAATTGATTTACAATTAAAGGTATGTTCATGAGAAGATGATTTGATCGGAAAGCTTACCAGGTTCACCAAGGAGTCTCATTCTAAAATCAATGTAGTTTTCTTTGTCAAATAGTCTTTCATGCCTGCCTGATCCAACTCTCACTACCCCTTCACCAACAACGTGGAAATGCAAACCTGAAATAAAGAACATGTTTAATTTCATCTTGTAATGAAATACTTCACCACACTTCCTTGCTTCAGTTTCAATAGCAGCCTTCGAAGTGGACTTTAAATTACTTCCACATATTGGTTGAAAAGAACTAGTTACACTACTTGTAACACCCACTTGGTCCTTCAGAGAACCATGAGGAATTACTTATGATTGTATTGATAACAGGTATGCGTAGCCATCACAATGACAAATGTTTGAGGAAGTGAAAGATTACGCTCTAGCGATTACAGGTGACTGTACACTTCTATTGCCAAAGTACAGTAATAGTAATGCATCCATACACAAAAAAAGATCTTAGTATGAGCGCAAGTACCTTACTGAGGATATAATAATGTGGTCAAATGTAGGTGGTAGGTTGTACGGTACCAACAGCTTTGCATTGTGTACATGGCTTTTTATCTGAATAAATGATATTAACAAAAATCCAATGGAATAAATCGTAATTGTGAAAGTTGCATAAATTAAACTTACCCAAAACCGGAGTATCATCCTGTAGCTCCATTAGCACTTTTCCTGATAGGAACTGACCAGGAAAGTATAGCAACGAGGTGTTGTCAAACACTATGAGGAATTTGAGTAGTTTTCGCGGCATTTTGACTCAGCTTCTGCTTATTGACTGCCGACAAAGATACCAAGATATGCAGCTGCAACACTAGGAGGATGATCAGCTATTTTATACCCGTTTTTGTTCATAAATTATGTCATTTGTCACGCGAACCGGAAGAGTTGAGTAGGAGTAACAAGTAGTTAAAAGTTAGACTAACTTTTTAATCACTTGGGACATCGTTAGGGAACCTTGCACAGTTGTAACTTAGGTACGAAAGTCACACCCACGGTGGCGTTATCCTCAATGCTGCTTACACACAGTAGAGTAGGCTATGTACAAAGTTGAGAAATATGCAAATCGAAGGCCATCAAGTACACTACAAGTTATGGGAACACCTACCTAATTTCGTAATCGATCACTTGAATGAAAACTTTATCACAACAATTTAGGAAACTATCAGGCACGGCTGTCTTTCTCAATAATGCAAAACGAATAACTATTCTAATAATGCAATTGTTACTTTAATACAGAATTAAAACTTTTTATCTCCTCACGAACTTTTTTCGTTTGAAAAACTCAATCTGTCTTGTCAATTTGACATCAACCAAAATCTTAGTGGTAGTCAAAATAAATGTCATTTCCATAGGACTGTCGTCGAGGTGCGTTCAAAATAATATTGTGGAAGTCGTGGAAGTAGGTGTTGGTGTTACCTACTAACTATCTATGCTTCGTCTGAGGGAGTTAGGTACTAAAACGTAAAGTCATCCTACCGCGCCACCCGCCCGCAATGCACCGTGTCTTATAGTGTGGTATTATGTTGTCTTAAGATGGTTGTCCGGAAGTTCTAGATTTGTACTGCCGATGCCGGGGCTTGCTCATAGTATGCCCCCTGTGCTCTCGAGTTCGAGGTGGGAGAAAGGTACATTTTAACCCTTTTTAACCTCAGAATAAGAAAACAGAAAACATAATAATGGTAACACTGACGTTGGGTTCGTTCTTCATTACGGAATACAATAAAATCTAGTGCTATTAATGTCAAAAGACATTGACACAAATCAAACCTATCAAAACTGTGTTAGACAACATCCCAAAAAGTTACTTGAAAATTAACAAATGAGAATATACTAAGCGAAATGGACGACTGAAAGCGGCTGATGTTTTGTTTACTTGTATTTTGAATTCGAAAAAAGTAGGAAGACACATTTTTAATCAATCAAAAAGTTGCAAAACTAATTCAAGATGCCGAGTGAAATGATAACTCTTCAATTGGGGCAGTGTGGGAATCAAAGTAAGCAAGAAAATAGTGTTGCATGTCTAGCGGTTATATTCAAATAGTTCCGGTGTTATTTACTATTATTTTATTGTTTTGCAGTTGGTTTCGAGTTCTGGAAACAGCTCTGCATGGAACATGGGATATCGCCAGATGGTATTCTTGAGGAGTTTGCGTCTGCGGGCTCAGATAGGAAAGATGTGTTCTTTTACCAGGCTGATGATGACCATTACATACCCAGGGCAGTACTGTTGGACCTGGAGCCCAGAGTCATCAATACCATAATGACTTCACCCTATGCTAAGGTAGCATGCACAAATATTTCACAATCCATTACAAAAGCTCATCAAGACAAAAGTAATGAAGCATGAAATTGGAACAAATTCCATACATAGGTCATTGGCCAGTTTCTGTGTGAATAATTTAACATATTAATATTTGCAGTTATATAATCCTGAAAATGTGTATCTATCAAAACATGGAGGAGGTGCTGGTAACAACTGGGCATCGGGGTATGCACAGGGAGAGAAACTAAATGAAGAAGTATTTGATATTATTAACAGGGAAGCAGATGGAAGTGATAATTTAGAGGTAAGTAAGTAAGTTCGTATGAGCTAGTGGCCAGCTCTTGTGACAGAGTTTTTAAGCCACCTAAAGGCCTCCGTCATGGCTTAACAACTTAAAAGCCGCGACCAACAATTTAACATGCCCTCCGAAGCATAGAGGGTATTATTGCTATATTTTACAATACCAAGGCATCTCTACCTTCCTCTAGTATAGAATCAGGCCTGAGTAATTATCTAATTGAATTGTCACTTTATAAGAAGTGGCTAAAACAGATTGATACCCTAAACCCTAATGTTGTTTCAGGGCTTTGTATTGTGCCATTCAATAGCTGGAGGTACAGGATCCGGGATGGGCTCATATATCCTGGAACATCTCTCCGATAGATTCCCAAAGAAACTTGTACAGACTTATAGTGTGTTTCCCAACTTGGATGAAATAAGGTGAACTGTTATTGCATTACAATAAATTGCAACGGTGTCTTTTTTATGTCACACTTGACTGCACTGCAACTGTGCATTGAGTTATTACATACAATTATCATGCCCGTATCTCTAATGGGGTGGGCAGAGCCATAAGTAAACATAAAAAAACTTGCAGCCACTTTTGTTTTAAGTCCTAAGATGAATATGGTGAACCATGGTGACCGGTGATCAGTCCATCGCCCATAAAAGTGGGCCATCATTTTGGAGTAATTAAATAATTCATAATCTGATTATATCTTAGTGGACTATACATACATTAGTAGTTTCATTCAGTAAAGAATGAATCTACTGGAATGCCCAAAACTTTGTCCATTTTATTTCGTACGAACTTTATCTTCCCGCCAAGTCCTCTAGAAATTACAAATATTTATATCATCATCGTCATCTTCCACAACCTATCTTTGCCTACGGCTGGGCATAGGCCTCCCTTTTCTTGTAACATCCAACATGGGCTTGTGCCAGCTTGAACCATTCACAGGAGTTTACATCCTTACACCAGAAGTGGAATATACTTTCCAAGTTTCATGATTCTAGGACTTATGGTTTAGGCTGCGTTTTTGCATGAGCTTACCTTTTATTCTAATGCAAATTCAAATCTCCAGTGATGTGGTAGTCCAGCCGTACAACTCCCTCCTCACGCTGAAGCGGCTCACCGAGAGTGCGGACTGTGTGATGGTCCTCGACAACACAGCTCTGAACAGAATCGCCAGCGACCGCCTTCACATAAAGAACCCTTCTTTTGCACAGATCAACACCCTGGTTTCTACTATCATGAGTGCTAGTACTGCTACACTAAGGTATTTCTATTTTTCCATCAAGATTGAGTTTCTATACAAGCAGCTATATCACTCAAACTACTAAGGCCTTGTATCATCTATAGTAGATGATTTATACAGCGTCAGGAGGCAACTTTTACCTTCACAAACGGGTCGCTGTAGTGCCCGGGATGAATTAAGATGGAGTAGGCTTGCCCAGCACCTACTCCATCCTCTCAGCTTAGTCGGCCTTGTCCACAGGAAAGACATGGTCAGTACGTGCGGAGCTAACTAAGTCGCGGGTTTCCTCACGATGTTTTCCTTCACCGTTTGAGAGTACTGGTATAGCGCACATAAATTTTTCGCACAGAAAAATCCATTGGTACACGACCGGATTTGATCCCACGACCTTAGGATCGGAAGGTGGGGTCTCTACCAACTAGACCACCAGTGCTCTATCACTCAAAAGTCATTATGATATTAGCACACTTCAAATAAGCGAGTAGAAGTGGCAATGGGCAGGTTTCACTGCCCCAAGTAGACATACACCAGACCATAAAATGAAGCTAGAATAAACTCAAGACTTTGAAAAGTTATCAGCATGTCTATCAACCTCAACACCATCCAGGATACAGGAACACCAACATCCCAAAGTTCTTCCTTATTTTAAGACTTTGAGACCCAATACGGAATGAGTACAGACATCTTCCCTCATCATAAATAAATAATAAATAACACCCAACAGTCACATACATAGTCCTGACCCCACACTAGGATCCCTGTGTCGTGGGTATCAGAAACTACGAGTACCATGGTACCACAACACCCAGACCCGGAAGAAATATTTGCAGAACATGCAAACATTTCTTCCGCAGCGGGAATCAAACCCGCGCCTCTTGCGTCTCCGCCGAGCAATCGCCCGCCACGCCACCGAGGCTGTCAAATCATTAGACGTAGTCATTTGTATGTGTCAGGTATCCATCGTACATGAACAACGACCTGATTAGCCTGGTGGCGCCGCTCATCCCGACGCCGCGCCTGCACTTCCTCATGACGGGCTACACGCCGCTCACCGCCGACCACGAGCTCAACACTGTCAGCCAGGTCATTTTACACATTACTTTCCACTACCAGCCCGCCCCGTCTTCGCACGGGTATATAACAAATTAGGATTTTTTGGTCAATTTTTTAGTCTATGTTATTCCGTAATAATGTAGCTATCTACTGGTGAAAGATTTTTTTAAAATCGGTTTCATTAGTTTCGGAGCCTATTCGTTACAAACAAAAAAATCTTTCCTCATTATAATATTAGTGTAGATAAATAACACGCCACAGTCACATTCATAGTTCTGACCCCACACTACTAGGATTCAATGTATCGTGGTGGGTGAACATTTCTTCCGCAGAGGGAATCGAACCTGTGCCTCTTGTGTCTCAGCCGACTCAGCCGAGCAATCGCCCGTCACGCCACCGGGGGGCCGTCAAAAAAAACTATCGTAAAGGAATCGTTTTCTTATAAAAATAGCCTAGAGTGTGAATGTGTTTTTTAGTATAATTTATTTTTTATTTTTGCGCAGGCTCCGAAAATTCGAAAAACGACCGTACTCGACGTAATGCAAAGACTGCTGCAACCAAAGAATATGATGGTGTCCCTCAGTCCGGACCGGACCAACCAGCATTGCTACATATCAATACTTAACATTATACAGGTAAGAGGTTGCTTAGCTTGGGATTTAGGAAGCAATCATTATCTGATGGATGAGCTATGCGCAGCTAAGCCGTTAATAACGGCGGTACTCGACGGTATTTTATAGCTTTTTATCACGCTAACTTGACCGGCCAATAGCCAGCTGTATCTAATTGATGCTAGATAAAGATTACGGTAATTGGATGATAGACGTACGATCAAGTACCTCGGCAAACTTTTTAAGTGGCTGATACACACGCTAGTAAACGCAAACTTGAGGCTCGACCCACCTTTTTCGCTCGTGTGTCCACCAGTACGCCAACTTTGTCAACAAAGCATGAGCGAAAAAAGTCGTCGAGTAAAAAGT
The DNA here is from genome assembly GCA_949320045.1 of Scotopteryx bipunctaria. Classification (NCBI taxonomy): domain Eukaryota; kingdom Metazoa; phylum Arthropoda; class Insecta; order Lepidoptera; family Geometridae; genus Scotopteryx; species Scotopteryx bipunctaria. The sequence continues at coordinate 12,528,480 of OX439442.1, read as the reverse complement.
ATGCTTAATCACGTAACTCGTGTTTTAGTGTCGAGCCAAAAGTACGGCGTACTTTACGTCTATTTACTTCTCTGCTAGACGTGGGAGTAAAACCCGAGCATGTCGTAAAAGTCGACTAAGGAAGAGATAGTGTCCTACATGGTGGATCGTCTAATGGGTCGTGATCACCTGTCACCATGGTTCACCATAGGTACCCATCTTCGGACTTTGAAGCAGCAGTGACTGCCAGTTTTCTTATGACTACTTGTGGCTCTACCCACCCTATACATAAAGGAATAATTGATTTCTAGGGCGAAGTGGATCCATCACAAGTACACAAGTCGCTGCAGAGGATTCGCGAACGGAAACTAGCCTCGTTTATACCATGGGGACCGGCTTCTATTCAGGTAATACCTACTCTTCCGAGAGTTATCGTGTTTAGCTCCTAACAGCTCTTTTACGTAAAACTAAAGATGCCTAAAACCTTTTCTAGGTGGCCCTATCTCGCCGGTCGCCGTACGTCCAAGCCACACACAAAGTTTCAGGCCTACTGCTCGCAAATCACACAAACATTTGCTCAGTAAGTATATTGCTTTTCCTCGCACTTGATTTTTGATTATAGCGGTAACAAAATACAGTCCCGTCATTGTATAAGCTCATATGATTTGCATATAAGTGGAGCTTTGTAAAGCCTAAAATTGTTGTTTCCAGTTGTTCGACAGATGCGTGCAGCAGTTTGACAAGCTGCGCAAACGCGAGGCGTTCTTAGAAGTATTCCGGAAAGAGCCGATGTTCAAGGAGTCATTGGAAGAGTTTGACGAGTCGCGCACTGTGGTCGACGAGCTTGTTAGCGAGTACCAGGCGGCCGCCACGCCAGACTATGTGCACTGGAACCCAGGTGTGGACCTTGTATAGGACATTAGGAGCATATTTCAGCAACATGAGAGCAAATTGCCTCTGGACTTAGTATAATGATCTTTGTTGTCTGTTACATACATTCTGTCCTACATGCTACTTAGTATGTGGTGACAGAAGAAATAGACAAGTGGAAAAACAGAGGATAGAAGATTAAGTAACATCTTCATCTTCTAAGTCTCCCCAATAAGTTCTCATGTTTAGCCTCTAAATTCTGTAATGAAATGCTTTTTTTTTATTGCAGAGAGCAGTCAAATATAACAAAAGCTGTGGATCTAAATTGGAGTTTTTAATACTCAAATCATGACAAGGAGATCGGAGGCGCCAGAGATTAGAAAGGCATTCCAAAAAGAGAGGAATAGTAACGCTGTGCATATTCACTGTTGTTATTAGTTTCAAACCAGTGCCATTTATTGTATTATAATTTATATTATTGTAATCTCATATTTTGTTAACATTGTTTTCTCGAATAATTAGACTAAGGCCATGTTACAGTTATACTCAGAAGGAAACGCGCACAGAGTTGAAATAAAAATGGAGTTGCTTTTTTTACCAAGAATTTATTTTAATTTATAATTGCTAACACTTCAATATTCCCTTATTCCATACACATATCACTCGTGCGACTTTACATGTGGTTTGTACGTCCCTGAACTCTTCACTTTTATAAAGAATAATAAATATTACAGTGACTGAAGCATATTTTGTCCAATATCATCACATCTAGGAACTATAATCACAAAGTTGCTAATAGAAGACAAACATTTTATCAGCTCCTAGATTACACAATATTGACACTTTCTGACCTAATTATGTACACAATCAGAAGAGGAATACAATGGGTACATGGACTTCTAGAAATCACAAAATTAAAAGCTATTTCAACACCTGCAGTACATAACAGTATAGCTACTACTCCAATGTGATAATATGACGTCATTATGTACAGGGACAATAGATCAACACTAAACAATAATCCAATGAAATCGCAGTAATCCTAGGCTAGGTAGGTACACATTCTGAAATAATTATGATTAAACATTGTTAAAATGCTGCACGGTTAGTTTAACTACGTTACAAAGTTACACTTTTTAAGTCAGGTGGGTACCTACTAACTAAGGTAGGTATTAAATAGGTACCCCCAAAATACTTTGATGATTGGCAAGTCATACTATTTTGCATTAAGATATTTTGTTAAAATTTTAAAGGCTATCAATAAAGTTACTTTTAAATTAGTGCACACATCCTCAACACAATAATTAAATCACAATTTTATATAATAACAGTTGTTCTTATAAAAGTTTTCTTAAAATTTCAACATAGGCTACAAAGTCAATATCAAATAATTTAAGGTGCAAAGGAATTAGATACTTTAAAATGAAATTGTTGCCAATCCGTGCCAATTACAAAGATAAAAGCGCTGCAGTGAGTTGCACAGGCAAAAAATGGTGGTGAGATGGCCTGAAATGGCTAACAGATAATAAATGGCTAAGATGTTTGGCTCGACTGCTGGAACTTAGGCTGGATGATGGATGTTTTACGAATGGGGACGGTCTCAGGTGTAGGAATGGCATCTCCTGTTGGATGTTTGGCAGGCACTGCTGGTGCCTTGAAGGGCGCCGCTAAGTTGCTCGGTCTCTGCTTTGCCATTTGATAATCCCCAGAGTCAAAGAACTTTTGCTGCAAAATAAACAAATCAGTAAATAAGAGCTCAATAATGCTGTGTAGAAACTCAAATAGAATTGGTTGTTACTTACTCCTTTAGCTAGTCTCTTTTGTAAGAATGCTGAATGTCCCCCAGGCCCTCTTCCAAGCATAGCATTTGGGAATTTAGCCTTTAACTTTGCTTCCTCTAACTTCTCCAACTCCTTCGGCTGAAAATATATCAAACTTATTTATACACAAGAACATTCCAACAAAAGCAAAGCCTTTGCATTGTTATCCAACTTACATCTTTAGGAGGGTCATTCTCTATAGGTGAGTCACCCATTGTGTTTTTCTGGAACAAAGTGAAATAAGTTATGTGGGTACAATTTAGTTATGACGAAAAAAGCAATATGAACATTGCATGTGATGGCAAACAGGTGAAATGTTTATGTTTACGGTGTTGTGATTACAAGGCAACATGGATAGGGACTAGAAATCGCAATTTGTGAACTGGAACGTAGTACGAAATATGTGTACAGAAGAATATTCCAATGTATAGTACCATGATAATAAATTACGAAAACACACATGAGTTGTTCCATCAAGATAGATTTCCCTGAGGTAATTCAATAACGTTCGACTAATAAAAAGTTGTTTACCTTGATACAAAACGTCCAAAATATATTTCAGCGAATAGACATCAACAACAACATATACCCAAACTCGTTAACGATCGTATAACGGTTGTAAGGACACAATTTGCTCTTCAAAATCAAGGATTATTACCAAAAACAGTGAACAACAGACAGAAGATTCCGTAATTTTCGAAAGGCAAAAATGGCGTTAATTAAATTATTGCCATGTAAAACTCAGTTTTTTTTACTATTTTCATAAGAACTCTTTTTATAATGAAAATATGAAGCATTGTAAAAACATAAAATAAAAAAGAGATGAATAATTTTCTTTACAAAAAATGACAACATGAATTCATATAATTGGTATAAGTTCATGTGCATTATGGCGCATGAAATGTGTCTCTAAAGAACAAAATTCTACTACAATAGTACATTTCTTATGAGCTTCCGGAATAAACTTCAAAGAAAGCGTTCGTTCGGATACAAAACAATCAAATCCAATTTTTAACGATAAAAAGTTGCGTTAGGAACAGACAGAGCTAACAAAAAATACGAAATAAATTATTTTAACAAAAGAGTATGTACGGTTTTTGTCACCTTAGCCTATTATTTAGAGGTATTTATAACACAAAAACAACAATTTGAAGTCAGTTTTTGAAAATATGTACTTAGTTAAATTGTGCTCACATTATTAGTAATTCGATCATTGATGATTTATTTGATCGAAATTCAAAGCCGAGGTAGAACCTGGTAAAACGAAGTAATTATTTGCTCAGCGAGTTTAAGTTCAAAGTACCCTATATCCTTCTATACCTTTTTGAACGACAAAATGATTCTCAATCGTGAATTGTTGTTATTTTGTTTGTTTGTGTAGATCTGTGTAGATTGTAAATCATGAACTCGGAACATAAATGATATTCTTCCAATTTAAAGCTATCAGCGTACACGTAAAATAATCGGAGTAATTAGTGTTCTGTGTAATAAATGCGTTAGCATTTCTGTAGTCTGTGAATACTACATTCATGGTGTAGGTGTAGATATTTTGCTTGGAAGAAGAATAAATTGTTCCGAGATATTTTGGATGGTACCTACGTCAACTTAAATAAATGTCAATGTCAAACTGACATTCCTTTTGATTGTGAAAGGAATATTTAAAATATTTTGTTTGCGACGCGTGCGTACGTTGTTTTTATTTGGCGGAAAAAGTGAAAAAGGGTATAATATGGAAGTAGATGAGGAAAACATTGAAGAAGATATTGATGGTTGCATTCATAGCATACACGTTCGCAATTTCTTTTGCCATGATAACTTAGAAGTAACTTTGAACAGAAATGTCAACTTTATAGTTGGTCGCAACGGGAGCGGCAAAAGTGCTGTTTTGACCGCTTTGGTGGTCGGTTTAGGTGGAAGAGCATCTGCGACAAATAGAGGGAGCAGCATAACTTGTACGTATTGTACACCTGTGCTTATTCCTTCATTGTACCATGTCACACAACAGTAGTACCACAAGTATTGTGCCCCTCGGCAATTTTCGTCTAGTTTCTGAAATACGAACTAATGCGATGATAATGTAATATAGAGATGTTACAATAATAATGTAGATACTTATTTTTTTAAAGTTCTTCTGGTGGACTGGGAGTAAAGAAATAACATAGAATGCGTCCAGCTGCTTTTCTCCCTGAGCATGTCGTAAAAGTCGATTAAGGGATAGTATCCTCCAATCCAACATGATGAGATACAATAAGCAAGGAGGGTTAACGTCAGACAGGCGGCCGGTCATAAAGCACCTTAGCCAAAACTCTTGCACCCTGATCCAAAGATCATGCTGTGCCGACCCCACATAGAGTGGCAGGAAGATGATGAGATGATGATGACTTATTTTTTTAAAGGGTTGGTCCAGTTATTATTATTTAACAATTAGTTGCATATTCGGTCAAATTTGGTTATCAATATCATACAAAGCATGAAGTTTGCCAAGGCGCACAATATTTGTAGTAATACTTTACCTTTGTTAGGATTTTCTTGCATAAAATATATGCATTTAAAACTAGTAATGTCGTTCCCCTTCATTACCTATATAATTAATTTCTCACAGTGTTATTTTATTACAGCATTCATAAAAAAGGGCCAGAATTCAGCTACAATTGAGATTAAGATAAAAAACAGCAGTTCTAAAGCATTTAAGCACAGTGTTTATGGGAACTATATAACTATAGTAAGGACTATTAATGCCTCGGGGGGCTCTAGCTATAAAGTTAAGTCAGCAACAGGTAAATATTAATCAAAATCGATATAAATGATGATCATTAGCCTACCCCTTAGGGGTAGTTGTATTCATAGGTAATCTTAAATTATTCTTATAATGGCTTAATTTTTAAGGGTATTTATTTTATAAAAGAAAACTCCATTTGATTTAATCTCAAATATCTGTTGACAGGTGAAGTTATATCGACAAAGTTTGAAGAAGTTAATGCCATAATTCTGGCCCATGACATACAAGTTGACAATCCAATATCGGTCCTCAATCAAGATGATGCAAGGAGTTTTCATGCATCAGACTCTAAGAAGAAATACTCCTTGTTCAGAAAGGCAACTAATTTGGACCAGACCGAGACTAACTATGTTCGAGCACTGGAGAATTGCAATAAGGCTGTCTCAATATGGAATAAGAAAAAGGATGTAAGTCTGATTTTAAATTTAATTTGATAAGAAAACAGCAACATTTTCATATGTGCTCTATGCTATTAAATAAAAGGTTTATTATTTTTATCATTTGTTGGAGTCTTAATTATAAATCAAACTTTGTAAACATACTTAATGTTTGTATGTTTGCTCCTCATGATTTGAATGAATCTTGATATTTGGACCTGGAAACCATATTCTAGTACAATATGAGCGAAGCAACAGGTGGAACCCAGTTTATAACATTTATAAAATTTTCAGTCATGTGTAGAATTAGAAAAAGAATACAAAAAGTGGAAGACGAGCCATGAGCAAATGCAGTCTCGGGATGAGATGGAGGCTCAAAAGCAAGCATTACAGAATGAGTACTACTGGAGTGAGATAGCCGACTTTGAGAAGGAAGCCAACATTATACAGACACAGTATGACAAACAGAAAGCAAAGATGGAAAAACTGGCAGAAAAACTGAGGATGATGGAACATAACCATGGCAGTAATACTAGTGCTATTCAGTAAGTACATAATATCACCATCATTAAGATCATTTGGAACCAGATTTTTATTTAATATTTAGTTAGTTAGAACAGATACACTTTCTCAGTATTTCCCCCAATTTTGCTAGACAAGCTTGTTCTAAAATACTTATGTATTTCAATGTCTAATTGTCTTAAAACAATACCATATTTTCATCTCTATATAACTTTTTTATATACTTTGTTTCTTGCCTGTATGTTCCATGCTTCGTTTCAAGATAATTCTAACTTAATACTCAATATATTTATTGCTTTCACTATGTTTGTTACAGTTGTAGTTGGTACAGGTAGTAGGTAGTTTCACATATGAACCCTGTTAGGGTATAGCAATAGGAAGGCAGACCAAGGTTTTTCTAATACAAGGTTTTCGTTATAAATATTAAGTCTGTCGGAAAATAATGTCATTGAGGTAATTCTAACTAGTTGTGGGTGAACAAGTTCTGCACTGATGTCCCGCATTAGGGTGTATTTGTGTCGTGTCTTCGTGATTTTCATGAATTAAATACTTTAGAAGTTTGAATTTCATGAACTTATTTCCATAAAAGGGCCTTAAAAGACCAGCTCAAAGAGAAGACTGAAGCTCGCACGGCCTTAGAGCAGGAGCTGCGCTCGCTCGAGTCAGAAGTGCGGGAGGTTCAAAGCTCGCAGCGAAGTATTCAGAACAGCGCCGGGAAGCAACAGGAGACCATGGTCAGGGAACAACGGAAGGTGGCCGACTTGGAGAGGGAGATCCGGAATATTGAGTAAGTAGAAATTCTGAATCAAATCTAGATCTGTTTCGTTTCAGCTGTACGCATAGATAGGACTTAATTCTCGTAACTATAAGTGACGCAAGCCTGTTAGTAAAATTAATAGCTATCTCTATCTCTAGCAACGGCTTCTACAGTTTCGACGAGTTTATTGACAAAACGCAATAGACAGCTATCTATCTAGTCAATATATTTATTATTTTTATTTGCTATCTTTGTACAATACAATTGTATTAATATGGCTATACTTAATTTAACTTGACATAATGTACCTATTATTATTTTTGTGACTTTTTTATTTTTATTCTATTAACTTGTGACGTGTATACCCTTACGAAATAAATGATTATGATTATCAGTATAGACAAAGAATCTTTACAAATTTATTAAAAAGTTATTTTTTTAAATAATACTGGGAGGCTATTGGAAGAATTCAATAGGAGTTCAAGTTTTACTACATACTTCTTTTTTTTTTTCTACTTTTTAGTTATTATTTAGGTTGCCAGTCAAATGTCGCTTCTAGCGATAAGGCCGCCAATTGTGGATACCGGAATAATTATGTAAACTTTTGTAATTTTTATGTTTTTTGTTGGTATACACAATAAAGTATTATCTAATCTTATCTTATTGCAGGTCAGGCAGTGTGGCAGACCAGCGCGCGGCTCTAGAAGCGGCGGCAGAAGCGGCGACGGCTGCGTCCGCCGCGGCCGAAGCGCGATACAACACTGCGCAGAACGACGCGGCGCAGGCGCGCGCCAACCTCGCGCATGCGCAGTCGCAGGTCGAGCACGCTGCGCAACGGACACAGCAGCAGAGGGGCTCTATCAGTGAGTACTACTCGATAGAGCAAGATCTCTATAAGCCGAGGGCGGATGCTAGTCCATACTAATATTATAAATCCGAAAGTAACTGTATGTCTGTTTGTTTGAAATTTGAAAGGAGATAGATTCCATCTTAGGTTAATTTTGTTGCAAAAATAATCCTGAAGGAGGTGAAATGAGGGATGGGAGTTTTTAAGGAAACACTTAGATACAGAGATTGAGCAATGTGCTTGGCCAAAACATGGATGGGTGACCGCCTGAGAATGCCACGTGATGTTGACTTCTGCGCTCTCAGATTTTATGAGGGTTATCAATGAATTTAAAATACTTCATATGTGTATTTGTTAAACTATTCCCATATATTAATACTAACATGCAGACAACGTCGCGGGCGGAGGCTAGTCCTACAATTATTATACATGCGAAAGTTTGTGTGTGAATATTTTGTTACTATAACTACTAAAGCAATTTGATGAAACTTAGTAATCTATGAATTATTTTACTCTAGAGATAGACAGATAGATAGATCGAAAATTCTTTATTGCACACAAGAAAACATGTACATAGGCGAACTTAAGGCTAATTAGCATTTTCTTCCAGAACAACTGAAGCAGCAGCTCCGCGAGTTGGAGTCTCGCGGCAACGACTCCCTCGCTGTGTACGGCAACAATATGGTGGAGCTGTGCCAGCGCCTGAAGGCGGCTGTCGCGAAGGGGGAGTTCTCGGCGCCGCCGCGGGGACCTGTCGGTAAGTTGCTGCCTGCTTCAACACTAAAGCCGCGTTGACACGATCAGAGTCTGCTCGGACCGGGTAGACTCATACGAGTAAGCTACATACGAGTGTACTAGGATAGCTGTTGATACTAACATAGTTTACTCGGATAATTTTCGTCATTCGTCGGCGACCTCTGTGGCGAAGCGGGCGAGTGCTCGGCTGAGACGCAAGAGGGGCGGGTTGGATTCCCACTGCGTGAGAAATGTTTGCATGCTTTGCAAATATTTCTTCCGGGTCTGGGTTTTGTATTATAAGTATGCATTTAAAAAAAAGTATATAAGTATTCTATCAGCCATCTGGTGCCCATAATACAAGCTTTGCTTAGTTTGGGGCTAGATGGCGCTGTGTGAAATGTCCACAAATATTTATTATTTAATTATTACACCTGTATCTGTAACGAGGTGGACAGAGCCATAAGTAATCATAAGAAAACTTGCAAGATGGTAAAATGCTACCATGGTTGATGGTTGTTACCTTGTCCCAAATAAACTTTTTTTATTTTTGTTTATTAAATTATAAACGTCGCTCCCAGGTTCGTATCTGAAGGTGAAAGAGAAGCGATGGGGCGGTGCGTTGGAGCACATAATCGGCGGCAACATGCAGGCCTTCTGTGTCAATACGCCCGAAGACTCACGGAAACTCTTTGAGATCATGGGACAGGTGAGTCCGCTCCGCTCTATGTTAATGTAACAGAATTATAGAGTAGAGTGGCTTCTAACGTCGCTAGAAAGACGCAAACAAAATTCCCTGACTCTTACTGCTTTTTTTTAAATTGCTTTTTAGGTTTCCGTACCCGAGGTGTGCTAACGGGAACCTATTACTAAGCCACCGCTGTCCGTCCGTCTGTCTGTCAGCGGGCTGTATCTTATTAAGCGTAATATGTAGAGAGTTGAAATTTACACTTCTCTGCTGGACTGGGAGTAAAAAAAAAACATAGAATGCGTCCAGCTGCTTCGCACCCCGAGCATGTCGTAAGAGTCGACTAAGGGGTAGTATCCTCTCCAACATGATGGACCATCTACAACGTGTAACATAATGTCCCTATAAGCCCGAAACGGGGGTGTTCTATACGTCATTGCGAACAACGTTTGTTCAACGACTTTTAAAATTTCAAAGGTTTTCATTCATGAAATGTCTCTTAAACTTTGCTCCAATACGTAACTTGACACAACATGAGGCATCCCTATTTACAGCTGTTTTTTGACCTTTAAGTGTGAACTCTAGATGAAACAGGTAACAGAACAGACACCATTAGTAAAATGCCTACCTACTTACCTAATAACGAGGTGGCTTAATAAGTAATTTCTATTTTTTTTTGAAGGCCTAGTGGTACCTTGGTATTTATTGGTAATTAAAATGTAAGGTCACATCACGACTAAAATCCCTAGGCACCGTAAACATCCTTTCAGATCTCTTTGTTAAGTACCTAGTATAGGAGATAGGTACCTTACCTACTCAATTTTGTATCTACCTACTCGGGCCTTAAAGGTATCCTCAGTGGGTGCCAAGGAGTATGAGAGGATGTCTACCGTGCCTGAGGATAAAGCCGTGATACCTACTCAATTTTGTACCTACCTACTCGGGCCTTAAAAGCATCTTGAGTAGGTAACAAGAAGTATGAGAAGAGGTCTACCGTGCCTGAGGATAAAGCCGTGACCCTATTCCACTTTAGTTTTTCCAACGATGTATTATTCCAATATTCATTGGAGCATTTTTCAATGCAATTTTGTACCTACCTACTTGGGCACTAAAGTCAAAGGTTGTGACTTATCTGTCTTACTAATCTTCATTTTCATCGTGAACAGCCTATTTGTCATTGGTTGCATTGAAACAACAACAACAACTAGTGGGCTGACACCTCGCCCTAATTGGCTGTCGGTGCCTTTGCTAAATTCAAAATCCGCAACCGTCAACCGACACCGCACCGCAAGCGTTTGTTTAATAAAATCAAATTGGTTCCGTAGGTTTATTTGTTTTTTACTTTTCTTGATTGAACTACGTAATTGTTGGTAGGTTATTATGTAAGTAGGTAGGTACCTAGTAGCAAATGGGGATGGAGCACATGGTAGCATATTGGTATGAACCCCGCCTTCCCATCCTTAAGTCGTGAGTTCGAATCTATGGATTTTTCGATTCGAAATTTATGTGTGCAATATCAATGCTGTCAAACGGTGAAGGAAAACCTCGTGAGGAAACCAGGCATGTCATAGACGTGTGTCAAAGTGTACGAAAGGAACCTTCAAGGTGCACTCTAATCCTTCCACCACACTGGTTCAAAAGAGCTAGCGACACGGACACGACGACAGTAGTAGTAGTAGTAGTAGTAGATGTATGGTGAAGTTTTTTTCCTTTTTTTTCCCAATCGGTATTTAGTGGGTTACCCCAGACAAGGAACCCTAAAAATTCGGCTTTCGGCAATAGGTACCTACTTTTGGTCGCAAAACAGATCGGTTTTTATCAGTCGCAATTAGCATTCGTTCCTTGCAACAACTGCAACAAGCAATCTCTCGGTTCGCGTAACTAATTAACGATACGATGTCGGCTTTGTACTCAAACGGTGAGTATTATGATATGGTGTTGTGTGTGTGTGTTGGAGCAGCACCAAATAATTAATAGCTTAGTAGCGGCGCGTCAGCTCTACAGAGAGCGTTATCCAGGGCGGCCATTGCCATCTTACGGGCTATTTTCTGGGATTGGTGAACCGTCTTCTCTCGACGGGATCTTTCCACCGGCGCACCAGTGAGGGAAGACCGGGAATTCGGTGGTGTGTTGTACCTACTTCCCTTTGATGGATACCGAGTACCTACTGTGTGTGTCAACAGTGATAAAATTCAGTGATAGGTAGGTATGATGATAGGTACCTAACCTATCACCCTACCTAGTAGGTACCCCATTAGTACCTAGCTTACTAATAAAAAATGACAAAAATAATTTTGTGATTGTGAATGTGAATGTGTACCAGTAATACCAACCTAGGTACCTACATACCTACCTAATACCTACCATGTCAATTAGCCGTGTTCCGAGCCAACCAAGAAGAAGGGAGAAAAGGTATAACTTAACTTTTCCTGTACCTAGGTCCTTAGGTAACTACCTAGGTACCTAGATGTAGGTAGGTAGTTGTTTTTTTATGTGTGAAAGATATCGTGATTTTAATCTTCGACTTTAATTTCTACGTAGAATTAAAAAAATTGCAAATTCTTACGAAAACTTTGGTGATTACACCTAGGTACTTTTTGAAACTTGCCGCGCGTTCAATTGTCTGCGTATGTGTGGGTCCGACGCGATAGGAGGGTGCGCGTGTGTTTGTTACCTACGCAAATGGTAAACAAACACATAGGGTTGTCACAAATTTCTCATGAAATAATTTGTTTTTAATTGTATTGGAATTTCAAATATGATGTATTGAACTTTTGCACACGTCAATGTATTCAAGTGCTCGGTCTGAATACACCCCTTTCGGGCTTATAGGGACATTATGTTACACGTTGTATATGGGCGATGGGCTGATCACCTGTCACCATGCTTCACCATCTTGGTTCTCTTGAATCAGAAGTGGCTGCAAGTTTTCTTATGATTACTTGTGGCTCTGCCCACCCCATTAGGGATACGGGTGTGATAATTATGTATGTATGAAACTTTCTGTGTATTTCTATTGCCGCTTTCACAATTTTCCTCGCGAGTTACTTTGGCTTGCCATCCCTCTAGCTATAATTGTTGTCCAACAGGTGTACGGCAGGGCGCCGAAGCCGAGCGTGACGTGCAGCAAGTTCCTGAGCAAGGTGCACGACGTGCGGCGCAACAAGGTGCGCGCGCGCGGCTTCCTCTCGGCGCTGGACTCCGTCGACGTGGCCGACGCCGTCGTCGCCAACTTCCTCATCGACCAGGTCTCCATGGAGGCCATCCTGCTGGTGCCTGACCACGGTAACGATTAAACAACCAACTGGAAATATGTTGATTTCTAGCAGTGGATTTATGTAGGTTTTATTTATTAAATTTTTTTATTTCTTAAAATCACGAAGATCCTTTGATCTATGATGAATTGTTGAAGTGAATTGGTTATGATAATAGCAAATTTAATTGTCCGAATTAATGCCAGCCTTTGATAATTGGTCACATCCATCAGCTTCTTCGATAAAATAATTAATATAATTCTTCTTTGATTAATTATTTAATTCAATTATGCATTATTTTTACTTATGTCAATTATTTGATTTTTTGTTTGGTATTTGTTATTTGGTTTTTATTATATGACTTGTATTAATTAGTGTAAGTGGTTGTATTTCGATCGTTCGAATTGAATAAATAAATAAACCAATCCCAGTCCAGCAGAAAAGTAACACGACAAGTAACTGACATTGACGTTGACTCAAAACCCTTTCTCCTTTATACAGAGGACGCAGTGCGTCTGTCGGACAACGAAGAGAATGTACCAGAGAAGTGTTCTAAGATAGTGACTTTGGATTCGTCGGAGTATTACCCGGCGCCCAACTACCGCAGCTACGGCGGCGCCGCGCGCCCCAGCCGCCTGCTGCAGGTCAGCACTGGAGAGCGGAAGAAGTGAGCATAACAGTTAACACTATTCACCTTCAGTTTATTATAAACATAAACTGACCTGCTCAACGGACATAGAGAAAGTTTAGTTCGAAAAATGAAATAGGAATTTGCTAATGTAATTGTACAATTATTGTTTTTATAAGCAAATTGAACAATTCGCACAGTGCACTTTTTAGTTAAATAAAGCAGTACACGTTTAGCCTCCGCCGTGTATCCATGAGCATCAATAAATCAGTCTTATCATTTAATCAAATCATTATTATTTAAAGTTGTAGGGCGCAATTACAGTAATTATAAAACAATTGATAAAAACAAAGCAAAAGAGAAGCACTGAAATATAATATCAGGGAACTCTGAAAAAAAAAGTAATTGTTCTCATCAGGCAAGTGCAGGCGGAGATCTCCGAGGCCGAGGCAGCGCTGCGAGCGCTTGAAGCTACTAGCGCGGAGCTGAGCGGCGAGTGCGACAGGGCGCGGGCAGCGGAGCGCGCGGCGAGTAAAGCGCTGCAAGCGCTGCTGGCGCTGCGCCACGAGAGGAGCGAGGCGGCGCAGCGAGCGAATGCAGCGCTTCAACAAGAGAATACGCCTCATCACGCTGTGCTGGTAACTATTATTTAATAAGAAAAAAGCGCCGGTCATGGTTTAGAATATACATAAATAAATATAAATATTTGTGGACATTTCACACAGCGCCATCTAGCTCCAAACTAAGCAAAGCTTGTACTATGGGAACCAGATGGCTGTCAAATCTCGATCTTAAGATACATAATAGAATTGTTTTACCTAGGTGGAAGAACTAAATCTATCGAAGGAGAAGCTGCGCTCCTTGCAGCTGCAAGTAGACGCAGCCGCGACCAGGGAGCGCGACTTTCGACGCAAGATAGACGAATACGACGCCAAGATGAAAGCCGCCAAGAACCAAATCAAAGAAGTCACTGCTGCCTGCAGGAGTCTTAGCGTAAGTTTTATAGGAACAAGCTGTATTGGAAATGAGAGGCCTTAGCCAAGTCACTTTCCTAACGAAGTTGCTGAACGCATATAATCGATTACTCGATCAATATTTAAAAAATTGTATAATGGGAAACTAAAAAAGCTATTTATAGACAGAACATATTATTAGATTTATGTTCTTTCTACAGTAGAGTTGAAATTTTCACTGTGAGTATTTCTACAAAAAATAAAAAAAGGGGCCCCATACAAGAAAAAAGATTTTAACGTTCATGTATGTATGTATATTATCACGTACGTATTCCTAATGGGGTAGGCAGAGCCACAAGTAGTCCTAAGAAAACTTGCAGTCACACTCACACCTGATTCAGTTCCGAGATGGATATGATGAATCATTGTGGGGAGGATACTATCCCTAAATCGACTTTTATTACATCCTCGGGGAGAGAAGCAGCTGGACGCATTCTTTTTTACTCCCAGTCCAGCAGAGAAGTACTTAATTATGAATTTATGTAATTAGGAGGAGATAGACCAAGAGCAGAACAAGCTGGATCAAGGCGTGACGGAAAGTCGCACATGGCAGCAGCGCATCCGGGAGGACAAGATCAAACTCACGCAGGTCGAGGTCATACTCGAGGAGAAGAGGCAACTCATCCGGAGGAAGGAGCAGGAGGCGCTCACTCTCTGCCAGAGGATAGAGAACCCGAGGTAACCAGCCTGGATGCAAACATTTATGATAGCTGTTGAGCGCTTTTACCATCTGTACCTGGTAGATGATTTATACAGCGTCAGGAGGCAACTTTTACCTTCACAAACGGGACGCTGTAGTGCCCGGGACGAATTAAGATGGAGTAGGCTTGCCCAGCGCCTATTCCATCTTCTCAGCTTAGTCGGCCTTGTCCACAGGACAGACATGGTCAATACGTGCGGAGCTGATTAAGCCGCAGGTTTCCTCACGATGTTTTCCTTCACTTGAGAGTACCGGTATAGCGCACATAAATTTTTCGCACAGAAAAATCCATTGGTACACGACTGGATTTGAACCCATCACCTTAGGATCGGAAGGCGGGGTCACTACCAACTAGACCACCAGTGCTCTACGCGTAAGCTTTGATAGGTACCCCATTTCACCTCTTTTTAAGGGTTATTTTGAAAAATACTGTTACACGTGTCCATTCATTTTGCATTTTTATCCGAACCGAGTTTCAAACACATCGCAACACGCCTTAAGTAAAAAACCATAAAGTTGCATCAATTCAAACATCATACTTTCAATTTCAAAATTCGGAATTTATAATCTACTTTCGCATGTAAGCCCGGCCCAGAGAGGACCGGTATACCCACTAAACAACCCAGCGGCACTCCCGCATCGTCTATGTGGAGGGGGACTGGGAATCCGGCAGAGCCTTTACATCCAGTCCCCCGCCGACGACCGCCCGCCTTTACAGCGGGGCCTGCACGCCCCTCCCCGCAGGGAGGGGCCCGGGGACGACCGTGAGTGCTCGGCCGTTCCCGCCCGACGTCCCCCTGCTAACCCTCCCCCAGCCAGCACAACTCCTTGAAGTACCGGAGAAGGACTTTGGGATGTTGGCAGCATGTAAATTGTAAAGTCGTTTTCACGATGAGTTTGGTGTGAACAGGGACAAGGCGATAGTGACGAACGAGCTGAAGAAGATGCAGCTGAAGCTGAGCTCCATCCGCAGCGACGGACTGACGAAGGCGCAGGTGGCGGAGCGCCTGCTCGACGTGGAGCGCAAGTACCGCCGCACGCGCAACACGCTCGACCGCCTCAAGCTGCTTATCGACGACGTTAGTATCTATTTATTTATTTATTAGGCAACGCCAACAGAACACATAATAAAAACTGGTAAGGATGTTTACAATAAAAAATAGTACTATAGAATGTGCTCCAATTATAGGCATGCACAGCATTGGCAATAGTATCAACAGCCCCTGTCGAATTAAAGGCTGTCACATACGTAGTATGCATAAATGACGGCCTCTGTGGCGAGGCGGGCGCGTGCTCGGCTGAGACGCAAGAGGCGCGGGTTCGATTCCCGCTGCGGGAGAAATGTTTGCATGCTCTGCAAATATTTCTTCCGGATCTGGGTATTGTAGTTATGTATTATAAGTATATATTTACAAAAAAAAAAGTATATATCAGCCATCTGGTTCTCATAATACAAGCTTTGCTTAGTTTGGGGCTAGATGGTGCTGTGTGATATGTCCTCAAATATTTATTTATATAATATAGCAAGTCATATTACGGTATATTCTATAGTTATCTTCGGGTAACCACATACGCAGCTATAATATATTATTTACTAGCTTTCGCCCGCAGCTTCGCTCGCGTGATATCTGGACAAAAAGTAGCCTATAATGTTATTCCAGCACACATATGTATGGACCTATATTCCAAGTTTTATTTAAATCCGTTCAGCCGTTGCGGTGTGAGGTATAAACATATGGTTCTTGATATCTAACTTCGGATTTTTTAATGTGTGCACTAAACTATTTTCATTCATTCATTCGGTAGGTCGTTATCATGAATCGATCAATACTCATCACTTTGTATTATTGCAGATCAAAAACACGACAGACAAGCACTTGAACTTCTGTCATCGAGTCCAAACTTACATCGCTAGGCGAGTGCAATACTGCTTTCAGTCGATACTCACTTTACGAGGATATTCCGTAAGTATCATTCTTCAAATTATAAGCTTTAATTCACGTAACACAGTTTAGATCGCGTGGCCCGGGTCAAGGTATAATAAAACGTAATTTTAAGCGTTTTGTCAGTCTCGTTTGGCCAAAGATCGAGTTAAAGATAAATGACTGATAGAAGAAAAATATATGTAACTTTGTGCCTACTTAGACACAGTCTAATCACGTTTTTAGGGTTCCGTACCCGGAGGGTGCTAACGGGACCCTATTACAAAGCCTCCGCTGTCCATCCATTATCAGTGGGCTGTATCTCATGAACCGTAATAGGTAGAGTTGAAATTTTCACAGAATGCTATTGCCGCTTCGGAACCCTTCGTGTGCGTATTCGACACGCATTTGACCGGTTTTATTTACATTTTATTCATCATCATCATCATTTTCCTGCCCTCATCCCACTAGGTGGGGTGAGGGCAGGAGCTTTCCCTGTGTCGTGGTTGTCAGAAACTACGAGTAGGTACCATGGTACCACAACACCCAGACCCAGAAGAAATATGAACAGAACATGCAAACATTTCTTGCGTCTTGCGTCTCTGCCGAGCAATCGCCCGCCACGCCACCGAGGCCGTCATTGAGGCATAAACATCCAAACATCCGCATTTATAATATATGTAAGATAATCTACTGCTAAAAACTGTTTGTAAAACTAGAATTGAAATTCCCAGGGTCGTATGGACATCGACAATGCGCGCGGGGTTCTGGAGATCCTGTGCACGGGGCGGGAGTCCAGTAGCAAGCGACATGCGTCCTCCACGTCGTCCCTGTCGGGCGGCGAGAGGTCGTACTCCACGGTCGCCTTTATAATGGCGCTGTGGGACTGCGTGGAGTTGCCGTTCTACTTCATGGACGAGTTCGATGTCTTCATGGTAAGGAGTGATTTCTTTTGTTTGACAAAGACGCGGAACTCGAACTTTTGTCTAAGGCCGATAGTGTAGCCGGACGAAACCTAGACAGTAAATAAATAAAGGTAAAAATATTTTATATATTTACTTTCCTTATATTTATTTATGTAATTTACCAACGCTTCTCCCCTAAGTTTTAATGTTAATATAAATATAACAACACTAAAATTTATTTTACTTAACTAAACCTACTAAAATAGTTCTACTGAGACGCAAATGAAGTAGTTATTCGTTATTTTGGTCCTCACGATACAGGCTTGGCCTAGTGTGAAATCCGTTGTAAACTTTTAACCACAAAAAATACCTGTCAGCTTTTACATTTCTTCTGATTCCTCTGTATTGAGTTAAATTATTTTCTATTATTAATTTCATTTTTAAAAGACTGTCAGTAGATTCGGTCGTAATACGCCGCCAGCTAGTAAGTTATTGAGAACATATCTTTGAGAATGTACTTTATTGAATTTTTGTGAACACAGGTATGTTCATAATATAGCTTTACACAGACAAGTCGAGGTCTAGGTTGATTGTGTATTGCAGGACAACGTGAACCGCAAGATAGTGATGGAGCTGCTGATCGACCACGCGCTGAAAAACGCGAGCCACCAGTTCGTGTTCCTCACGCCGCAGGACGCCTCCGCCGTGCACGCCGGGCCCAGGATCACTATACACAGGTACCCTCTCCTTGCACCTCTACTCATTTGATACCCGCTACGGGAGAATTATTTTTAGTATGTATAAGCCATCTGGTGCCCATAGTACAAGCTTTGCTTAGTTTGGGGCTAGATGGCGCTGTGTGAAATGTCCACAAAATATTTATGTATTATTTATTTACACGCGCGTCTTCGTTGTGTAAATTTTTGACACCCCTATTTTGTCTCTTTCTGAGGGTTATTTTGGAAATACCTGTCCGTTAATTTTGTATTTAAAGTATCCTTACCAAGTTTCGAGTCAAATCGCACCACCCGTTAAAATTTCCCATACAAACTTGGACACCCCATTTTGAGGGTTATTTTGAAAGACCCTAAAACACTTGTCCAATTATTTTGTACTCGCAATTTCCAGATAAAGTTTCAAGTAAGAAAGTTTATTTTGGCGCTGTATAAATCATCTTCTTCTTCCTGCTCTTATCCCACTCTATGTGGGTAAAAGTTTTACCGGCCACCTGCCTGACGTCAACCCTCCTTGGGAATACTTGCTTATTGTATCTCATCATGTTGGAGGATACTAGCCCTTAGTCGCCTTTTACGACATGCTCGGGGAGAGAAGCCGCTGGACCAATTCTATGTTTTTTCCTTACTCCCAGTCTAACGAAGAAGTAATAGATCATCTAAACTAAAATATAGGCCTTAAAATATTTCTGATCTGGTGGGAATTGAATAATTTTTTCAGAATAAAAATCACTGGTTGGAGTTAGAAGTCTAACCCCCGAATACTCAAACGCAATCTAAAAATTGAACACGTCTCAAATGACGATTTTTTGACAGATTTTCATCAGAAACATTTTTGTCAAAAAACCGTGAGTTGAGACGTACTCAACTTTAGAGTCTCGGGGGTAAGCTAGTGAGAAGTTTTAAAACTGTTATTTTTTTGTTTCAGGATGGCAGACCCTCGTCCTTAGTAATGTAAGCATTTCTAATCAAAATGATTTTAAGATTCTATTGTGATTGTTGATACTCAAGTGATTCCATTACAATTATTTTTTACCTGTGATTTTAATGTCGTATGTTCACAATTTACGAGTAAACAATGCCAAATAAAGGTATATTTTAATATTACCAAGCCTATGTTTTTATCTAAAATATATAACATTTATTAATAGAAAGAAACTTACAACAAATAATACGAATATAACTTACAAAAAACAAAAGAAACTATATATATAGATAGCTCACCTATTCTAGCTCATCAGACGGTGGAAGCGTGCCCAAGAGCAGGTCGCATTGCGACGCTGAATAGCAATACTGATTTGTTGAGCCAAATAAGAACCAGCTCTTAGATCGCGCATCGCTTCGACCAGACGCCCTGAAATAATTTTGAAAACGTGTGCCTCACGGACTGGGGTCTCGACCTCAAAAGGCTCCTATGTTTTTAGGGTTCCGTACCCGAAGAGTGGCAACGGGACCCTATTACTAAACCTCCGCTGTCCGTCTGTCAGCGGGCTGTATGTATCTCATGAACCGTAATAGGTAGAGTTGATATTTTTACAGAATATGTAAAAATAGAAACATTTATTTATATGTACGATGGTACGGAACCCTTCATGTGCGAATTCGACCCGCACTTGACCGGTTTTATTTAGATAAGTTATGCAATGCGAATGAAACAATTAATTGATATTTTCAACACCATTTATTTAATACTACTCCGACAAATTGCCGCTTTTATCGAGTACAAAATGTGATCAATCAATGCATTTATTGCACAAATGACAACATATCCGAAACAAATGCTTTCCAAGAGTGTTATATATTTTTTTTAATAGTAAGAATTTTATTTTTTTAAACTATATACCACTCGTGGAAGCGTGCAGATTATGGAACTGTCTTGAGATCACACCAGATATCCATCACTCATCATTACAGAATACAATTTAAAAATCTATTACAATTAAGGTTTTTATATTAGTTTCAAATAAATTGATATAAAAATAACTTAAAATCTAACAGTATGCTTCATTTTACGCTAAGAATATATTTAAATTATTCTGATAACAAATCTAAGTCTTATTTATACGGCGAGGCGCGCCTTAGAGGATAAGCGTAATCGTTGAACTTAATTCTAAAATGGATTTTTTAAACATCAATACCCGGTTTAGACGTGTTTTAGGTACAAAGTTGCTTTTGTACAATTATTTTATTCTATTGCAATTTGAAACATTTATTGTTCTATACGCATAAAAAGTATAGTAAACATTCTTCCGTCACGTTCCCTTATCTTATCATGTAAGAAAAAATAAAAATAGTCATTATAATATTGACACACATTCTTTATCAATGTGTAGTAACGAGGGCTGGCACAATGCCCAAATCCTAAAGTTACTTCTATTCATCGTTACTACGCCCATTGGATCAATGGTTTTATAAATACCGAGCCAAATAATAATTCAGTCAAATCGCAGTGGACGAAAAGTATGTCAGTCAAATAGGAATTTTGCGATCGTTAAACTGATAGTACAAATATTAATTTACATTACAGTCAGAACTGGTAAGCTTGAAAGAGCTCTTGTTTTAAGAGTTAAACAGTATAAGAAAACCAAGCGGATACAACATCAAATTTTCAATTGAAGAATAAAATACTGTAACAGTATTGAAAGATCATACTCCAGAGCGACAGTCTTTGGTTAACAGTTGGCATAAGACGCACGAAAATTGTTAGCACTAAAGATATACATTTTTCTAGAATTCACAGTTGACTTGGAAGTCTTTTAAGTCAGTCATACGAACAGATTTTGTTCATTTTTGATCAAGAAATATAATTTATATACACTTGGAAACAAAGCAAACAGATTTATCGCCTAAAAGAAAGTTGTTAATCTAGTTTAGCTATATCGAAAGGTAAAATGTTCTACTTTAGTTATATCAAAAAATAAAATTTATTTGATTCGAGATTTGTTATTTAAAAATTGCGGTACTGTGCTAGCACTTATTTGTGATTCGTTAGATTACATACATTTTAAACAAATTTTAGAAATCCTACGGCAAAAACAGTTATACTCACTCTTATTATAAACTTACTTGCATGAATACTCCAAAATATAGCGGGTATACCTTTATAATATTACTGTAGTTATTAAATGTCGCGTGCAATTAAAAATAAAATACATCACAAAAAGACAACTACATAATTATTACAACAACTCATTATACAAACTTACAGAATATACATATTTTAGTGATTCAAAAATGATTGAATGGATAATGCATTTTAATTATATTTACACATTTGATAAGCCTATTATAATCACGAAATTAATACAACCATTTCACTAATATAGAGAATGCACGCGACTTTATCGATAAATCATATAAGTTATATGAACAACATACAATCATGTACATAAAAAAAGCTTCTATGAAGTGATAAAAGCACTGATAGAATACTCATTCCGTACAAAATGTTAGTTACAAAAATATTCTTAGTGTATGTAAAATGAGTGGAATGTTTAAATCAAGTGTTAGATGGTTTCAGCATGCGTTCTAGGCGAATACATGGGATAGATATTGCATCGCCTATGTAATGACGTTATTGGTTTTCATAGCATACCTAGACCTACTCAGTTATTATGATTAGAAGTCGTGTAGTAAAAACATCAAAAAGGACATGGATTAATTAAACAAAAAACCTATTCCTAAATTTATTATAACATCATTTGGGCAGAAACAAAATATATTGAGCATAATATCCGTCATAAAAAAACTGTATCTTGCGATAGGTAACTTTTAAGTTCAGAGCGCAAAGCAATATTAAAATTTTACATACATACTAGCTGCCGCCCGCGGCTTCGCTCGCGTGGTACCCGGATAAAAAATAGCCTATATGTTAATCCAGTACATGTACTATGTATATTCCAAGTTTCGTTCAAATCCGTTCAGCCGTTTAGACGTGATTGAGGCACAAACATCCAAACATCCAAACTCACAAACTTTCGCATTTATAATATAAGTAAGATTATCACGCCTGTGTTCCTAAAGGGATGGGCAGAGCAAATTTAAGAAAACTTGCAGCCACTTCTGATTTAGTCCTAAGATGGATATGGTGAACCATGGTGACAGGTGAGCAGCCCATCGCCCATATAGGTGGTCCATTATATTGGTGAGGATACTGTCCCTTAGTCGACTTTTACGACATGCTCGGGGAAAGAAGAAGTTGGACGCATTCTATGTTTTTTCTTTATTTCCAGTCCAGCAGAGAAGTAAATATTAAAATTGTAATGCAATCTTTGAGGAGTACTTTGATCCTTATGCTACGGCCACACTGCCTTACCGTCTACAGCCCGTTTACAGCAATAATTATGACTAAGTTTACCTAGATACGACAATGAACTAGGCGGTAAAAAAAAATTAAGATAGTACTTTATGAGTGTCAGCTATTATTACATGGTGGATGATAAAAATTCACAGAAAGCGTATTAAGTTACGTCTTTTTCATAATTTTACACGTACGTTTCCGTTGAGTTCATGTCGCACACTGTAAATTACCGCGGTCAAAAAAAGTAAGTTCGTATGAGCTTAGCTCGTAATGCCACTTGCGGTCACCCATGCCAATTATTACCGCGCACAACGTTGCTTAACTTCAACGATCAATCAAGAACGCCTAAGCAAGCTGTGCCAAGAGCGTTTCACCGCGGTAATCGTCTTTGATATGGGAAAAAGACCGCCACCGGAGCTATTGCCTACCGTCATATGCCATATTGATTGACATTATAAAATTATGGCCGTTATTATTGCTGTATGACGGTAGTGTGGCCGAAGCATTACACCTAGTTACTGACACGAGTCGATATATTTAATTCTAGGCAGATATATAAAGGCCGAATACAGCATTCAGGATGGCTAAAATACTGCACACAATCGCCTCTGTTATGTGAATCCAATACACTGGTTCAGTACAATAATATTGAAAGCCATATTGTATGGTCATTCTGGGAAGTAATCAAGTGCATGCAAGCTGCAATATCATCAGTGTCCTTGAAAATTTACTACATTATAATCCCTATAAATAATAGACGGGAATTACTACGATGTTTTTTTTCCTGTCATTAAGCTGACGGTAATATTCAATTTGTAGTGCATACTTTACATGTTACCTTCCATTTTTTAGTTTCATGCACACGGCAAACGCAGAGTTATTTGGTTATAAAGCTAACTCGCAAACGTTAGAAAAGTTACAAAGTTAATTGGATGGATTGATCAATCTTTTTACTTCAAATTGAATAATAACCATTTGTTTTGTCATAAAAATTTATAGTTGAGAGAATTTTTGGATAGGTAAGTTGTTAGTGTTGAAATCGTGTTACGTAAAGAAAGGATTTTTATTCTCTCAATTAGTTTTCTTTACTTCACTAAACGTTTATATTCGTTCTCATTTCTAGTCTCCTTGTCACACCTTAAACATAAGTTCTCAAAACTTTTCCGTAGCAGCGTTAAATCAACGAAATGTTCCACAAACTGTATAAACATGAACTGCAACCGAGTTTAAAACATTAACAAAAAATATACATTATGTACTGTACTTCCAGCTTGTACAGGCAATCGGGCCGTTAACAAAATTATAACTGTTTTATAACAGATGTACAAAGCACACTAGACCAATCAAACAAGAGGAAAGAACCACAATACTTACAGTAGCATGTTTGCCCTAATGTTGTATTGATCTAGCGTGCTAGAGATTTCTCTAGGATTTTGGATCATCCCATTGACAAACTAGCCACCTCAGTTTAAAAGCATGATCCAACATCTAACTAACAGATATCCATAGCAATATTGTATCCTACCTACGAGCATTCGTTGGTAGAATATAAAACTGGGCATTAGTGACTGGACATGTCTAATGCCCGGTTCCAATATTCTATCAACGGATGACCGTTTATTATCATAGAAACTGCGCTTTTCGACAACATTGACTTGGCAATGAACGACCCATCATCCGTTAGTAAGGCTCAACAGGCAGTTATAATATTGAAATCGGCCGAAAACAGATATTAAACTATCTTAGTCCATATCGGCGGGTTCATCTTGACCTACCGTAGACTTGCTCATTCCTCGGACAGCAAGTGTAGGTCGGGCAGTGGTGACGTCGGATGCCTCGTTGAAGGCGTCTTTGTCGTGGGAGTTTTGGGGCTCTTGTGGTCGGATTGCGGAGGGGTGGGAGGGTATATGTGCTCCGTGTCTTGTGATGTGGAGGCGGCCGTTTCTTGCGTGGATTGGCTTTCGAGCATCAGCTGGTGGACTTTATCCTGTAAATTAAATTGTTGAGAGTCAGTTGGGGGATTATTGCAATTATTATGAGTCTTGAGAGCACTGGTAGTTTAGTGATAGCACCCCCGCCTTCTGATCATAAGGTTGCGGGTTCAAACTGAAAACCAGCGCTGCAGCCGCCAATGCGCTGCTGTAGCATAAAGCTGAGTGGTGACCTTTTTTACGTCACTTTATTAATTTTTTTTCTGTATGTAATTTAGTATACCTTGCTTGTGTCGTAAAATAAATTTATTATATTCTAAACTCATCTAATCATAAATAAATAACTATTTGTAGACATTCCATACAGCGCCATCTAGCCCCATACTAAGTAAAGCTTGTACTGTGGGAATCAGATGGCTGATAGAATACTTATATACTTTTTTTTGTTAATACATAATACTACAACACTCAGACCTGGAAGAAATATTTACAGAATATACAAGCATTTCTCCCGAAGCGCCTCTTGCGTCTCAGCCGAACACTCGCACGCCAAGGAGGTCGGAAGTTGTAACCAAAGTGCAAGGTGTACTTACAAACATGTCGAGCGAGACGTTGTGCGACTGGATGCGGTGGCTCTCGTCCAGGTTGACGGTGGGACAGATGTCCTGCAAGCCGCCCCCTCGCTGCACGAACTCGCCGTCTCCGCCGCGCACCACGCACACGGCGCCCTCCGCCCTCACCACGGACACGAACGGCGCGAGCCAGTTGTAGCACGGCTCGAGCGCCTCCCATGTATAACCTGGAACCACATCCAACAATGTACACTTTCTTTGGCCAAAATAAAATTAAGGCCTTTTATATTATACTTCTCTGCTGGACTGGAAGTAAAGAAAAAGCATAGAATGCGTCCAGCTGCTTGTCTCCCCGAGCATGTCGTAAAAGTCGACTAAGGGATAATATCCTCTCCTAAATGATGAACCTATATGGGCGATGGGCTGATCACCTGTCACCATGGTACACCATATCCATCTTAGGACTTTAAATCAGAAGTGGCTGCAAGTTTTCTTATGTTAACTTGTGACTCCGCCCACCCCATTAGGGATATGACCGTGATAGTATGTATGTATGTATGTTATTCCAGCACACGTATAAGTATATTTCAAGTATCATTCAAATCCGTTCAGCCGTTTGGGTGTGATTGAGGCACAAACATACATCGTCTCATCCACACATCCTTACATCCTCACAAACTTTCGCATTTATAATATTAGTAGGATTCATTAATAAGAAAAATTGCTTACCCGACACTCTAACCCCCAAATCCTTATTGAATGAGTGCGCCATAGTAGCCGCGGCTATCACACTGTACGGGAACTGGTTCACGTCGACGTGCAGCACGGCGAGGTCGATCAGCTGGCCGCTTATAACGAACTCCAGCGACGAGTACTGCGGGAACACGAAGGTGTAGCCTCTCAGAGCGTTCGCGCCGACGTCGCTCTCGCCCAGCAGCCTCCGCTTCGCACTGCGCCCTTCACTCGCCAGCTGCATGTACACATTCAGCCAACTGTTCACCGTGATGGGCGTGATGCTCCACGATAAGATCTTCAGAATCAGTAGCTCTTCGAGCAGGATCTCCTCGGTAGTGCAGGCGCCGTCGGTCACGTAAGCGAATTCCCCTATTTTCGGCGGGTATACCTCTTCAACTTTGGCCGCGATGAATAAACAGGTTATTCCTGAAATTGAGTGATCATTATGGATTGACGTCACGGCTTCTATGGGAATATCAACGATGTTTTCGTAAAGTTTTAGTGAATTGGGAATCTTTTTTGATGGAAAAAAGGGCGATAGTTGAGAGTTGCTTTTAGGTGAGACTGAGTCAAAATGTTTTTACTAATATTAATTCGTGGACATTATGACGACCTCGATGGCGTGGCGGGCGAGTGCTTGGCTGAGACGCAAGAGGCGCGGGGTCGATTCCCGCTAAGGGTTAAACGTTTGTATGTTCTGCAAATATTACTTTCGGGTCTGGTCTGGGTGTTGTAGTCGAATATTATGTATGTTAAGTATGTATTTAAAAAAATATAAGTATTCTATCGGCCATCTGGTGCCCACAGTACAAGCTTTGCTTAGCTTTTTACTAGCTTCCGCCTTCAACTTCGCTCACGTGGTACCAGAATAAAAAGTAGCCTATATTTTATTCCAGCACACTTACTATGTATGTTCTAAGTTTCATTCGAATCCGTTCAGCCGTTACGGTGTGATTAAGGCACAAACATCGTCACATCCTCACAAACTTTAGCATTTATAATTAGTAAGATTATCGGGCTTCGGCGAAAGTATATCGTAGAGTGACAGATGTAGCAAAATTTGTCACGAGAAATACAAGGATGCAAATACACGAACCTTTGCAAGGTTAGTACCTAGCCACGCGGAAAGAGATACTAACCTATGAGTTGAAGACGTCCCTTCTGCACGTCTTCCGTGTTAGACAGGTATCGGTCAATGTAGTCCACAGTCAGGTGGAAGGTTTCTCTGTGGAGTTTGTACACCTCGCAAACCTGTGAATGAAAAAAGAAATTAACTGCCATAACTTATAGGCGCCAGGTTTATTTACACTATATTTGACTACCTCTGTGGCGAGGCGGGCGCGTGTTCGGCTGAGACGCAAGAGCGGGTTCGATTCCTGCTGCGGGAGAAATGTTTGCATCCTCTGCAAATATTTCTTCCGGGTCTGGGTGTTGTAGTATTATGTATTAAAAGTATAAGTATGTATTTACAAAAACAAAAGTGTATAAGTATTCTATCAGTCATTTAGTGCACATAATACAAGCTTTGCTTAGTTTGGGGCTAGATGGTGCTGTGTGAAATGTCCACAAATATTTATTATCTCCGTCACAGCTGAACGGATTTGGCTAAAACTTGTTATACGCATAGTACACCTGGAATAACAGTGTATTTTTTATCAGGATAGATTTCACTTAAGTGGACGTTTGTATTCAATAAAATTAGATCGTTTGACGTTTTCTACGTTGAATTTACGACTGTTCGTAACGCGACCAAGCATGGTCAGAAACAAACCAAGCTTGGTGTTTTTTTTTTTACCAAACGGTTATACCGCGAACACCGGTCATGCTGGGTACCTACGAAGCATGCGTCACGTTTTACGCTCACCGGTATGTAGCAAACGTGATGGGTGGCGGACCTTGTCATTGCCCTAAATTAATACGTACGTAACGTACGTACATTTATATTAACTTACTAGCTTTCGCCCGCGGCTTCACTCGCGTGGTATCCGGTCAAAAAGCAGCCTATATGTTATTCCAGCAGACATACTATGTATATTCCAAGTTTCATTCAAATCCGTTCAGCCGTTTCGGCGTGATTGAGGCACAAACATACATCGTCACATCCCACACATCCTCACAAAATTTCGCATTTATAATATTAGTAGGATAAGATTAGATCATCATCATCAGCTTACAGAAGTTTGATGGATAGACCTGCCCCATTTAAAGGAGGAACGATTTTCTTTCTGTTTTCTGTCTCCGTCTTATCCATGTAAGTCTCATTTATTTGATAATCTATTTTAATTAGTTTACGACATCGCTCCTATACCAAATATCACTAAGGTATTTTAGAACAATTTTATCTTAAAGGTTAATGACCTAATGGCCGAAAATAATCATGACGAGACGAAGTTATGAATGAAAACACTGAACTTTATTCACGTATTTGAATATGGGAGTTCCCTAATTAGATCTAGATTAAAAGTAATTAAAATACAACTATTCTGTTTAAGTAAAAAGACATGGCGAAATAATGTTTGTATGTTTGTGCATAAATCAATGCATAATGAAGCGCTCGTGGCGTAGCTTGCTTAGACGTTCTTGATTGATCGTTGAAGTTAAGCAATGTTATTCGCAGTCACAATTTGGATGGGTGACCGCAAGTGGCATTATGAGCAGAGCGCTTCCGTGCTTCGAAGGGCACCCTAAATTGTCGGACCCCGGCTTTTAAGTCGTTAAGACATTGCGGAGGCTTTTAGGCGGCTTAAAAACTCTGTCACAAGAGTTGGCCTCATACGAACTTACTTAATGTATAATTACTGACTGACTGAAAACCAATGCACAGCCTAGTCCTAGGAACGTGAAACTTGGAGGGTATATTTACTCGTATCTTATAGTAAGGGTGCACGGTGCACTGAGGAATTCCCGAAATTAAACTCCTACGAAGAGGAGGACGAAGGGGGAAGATGAAGTATAGGCCTATTTTTTTACCCTCGGTGAAGACGTACCCGAGAGGGGTAGATTGAAAATCAGCGCTGCATGGCTGTGTGTCACGCAGCAAATGCTGAATCTAATCTACTCCCATTGTCCCTTATGCAATTACTTGTCATGTGAAAACCTTCAATCTTAATACTAGTAATCTCTATTGTAATAGGTATAAGGAGATAATAAATAATAAATAAATAATAAATAACACCCAACAGTCACATACATAGTCCTGACCCCACACTAGGATTTCCTGTGTCGTGGGTATCAGAAACTACGAGTACCATGGTACCACAACACCCAGACCCGGAAGAAATATTTACAGATCATGCAAACATTTCTTCCGCAGCGGGAATCGAACCCGCGCCTCTTGCGTCTCTGCCGAGCAATCGCCCGCCACGCCACCGAGGCCGTCGGTATAATAAAATAATAAAATGCTTTTTTTATTATTTTTATTTATTAAGTTTGTGTGAAAATAAACTCAATGAGGACAAAGACGCGGGCGCTCCACTAGTTTAAATACAGTAGGATTACTAAGATCTTAACTAAGTATTATGATGCGGGCATCAAGTAGCTAGATGAAGCATTATTATAGGAACAATTAAAGTATGCTTATTCTAGAAACAGCTGTGTTAATGGAACTCAACTCTAGGCTCGATTTTTGTCTCGATGAGTCAATGAGGACACATTTTTAAGGCAAAAATACGGCCAAGTGAGAGTAATTCAAGCCTCAAGGGTTCGGGTTACGCAAAATTGAAAGTATGTATGTATATTATCACGCCCGTATCCCTAATGGGGTGGGCAGAGCCACAAGTATTGTCTTATTTTAGTTATACGAACAATACGAAACTCTAAAAACAGTCTGTTGTACAACATGGCTTTCGAATTAAGTCACTGAAAATGTTATCTGAATTTATTCAAATCAATAAAACGTTGAGGCCCGATACGGGGCTTTGTTGAAGATGTAAATATCTTATCATCCTACATAATGTAAATCCGAAAGTTTGTGAGTTTTTAAAGACATCATTATCTTAGTTCGCCATTTTTCATTTATCGTTGTAAGACTTGTAAGTAGAGCCAAGGGCAACCGCCTATACCTTTCAAATGCAACAAGATGCGAGATGGTATTCAAACGCATCGGAATTTTCGCTTATTGGTGACACAGAGAATTTTGCACCTAACGCATTTATTTCAGGTCAGCCAGTGATTTTACTGAAACAATGAAATCGCTTGATTTAGCAAACACGCAGTGACCTACACTTTAAACTTTCTAACTGAAAATAACTCACGACACTTGTACTCGCTATAATCAATTGTCGCCAAATACAGACTGCAATCGCAAATGGTCATTTTTAAACATTAACTTTATCTATGACCTTTCGTGTGATTTGCGTGATTAATATGCAATGAATGGAAATATATTTTTGTTTAAACTTTTCAATCATGACTACCAAAATCTGATAGAGATAAAATGTTAACAAAAACACTAGAATGGTTTGTTGGGTCAGCTAATGATTTCAATGACGTGAACAAATACGCGAGCAGAAGCTAACCTGAATTATAAAGAGGTTTTTACACCTGTGAACAGTAGTTTTCAGCGACGTTTTGATAGTAAACATTCCATATCGAATTTGGCTAGACAAACAGATATAAATAGCTAATTTAACGAAATGAAGGTAGCTGCGGCCCTGACTCTATCTAACACCCCTATAGAGCACTGGTGGTCTAGTAGTAGGGGCCCTGCCTTCTGATCCTAAGGTCGTGGTTTCAAATCCAGTTGAGCACAAATTTATGTTCGCTATACCAGTCCTCTCAAACGGTGAAGGTGGAAGCCGTCATGTCGTAGCACCTAAAAATAAAGTTCGAAAACATATATCAAGTGCACGAAAGGAGCCTTTGAGGCGCACTTAAAATTCTTTCACCACACTTGTTCGAGAGAACTAGTGACACGACTATTATAGTTGTAGTGCCCCATAGAACCAAAACCAACAAATATATTCACGTGTTTATTATTAAGCTTGGTAAAAATCTCTAGGTAAAAGACTCTAGGGGAGACGCAAGGGTAATGAAACCATGACTGTGTAAGGGCGGTAGTCCTAGCCGACCACTAAGTCTATTTGCATATTTCGATCTCAATAAAGGTTCCAATAGAAGACCAACTTTGCTGAGTTGGGACCTTTTTGCAACTCTAGGATTACATCATACTATATTACTACAGCTATATATATATATTATATATAGCTGCAAACCCACTGACTCACTCACTCACTGACATCATTGTTCTCCCAGAAGGAGTAGAGATGGGTCAAAATGATGTATGGGGGAAGTGTTCAGGGAGTCAATTCCAATTTGGGAAAAATCCGAAATCTTCGAAAACTGCTCCTCATCAGGGACCTCACCTACTGCCAGACGAAACTAAAAGACCGACACCCACCCTGCTTGCGGAATGTTGACATGCACCCTGGTCGAATTCGATGTGCGGTGAAAAAAATTCAAAATGGCGGAAAACAAGATGGCCGCCATACAAACTTTGACCGACGATATCTCGATAACTATAATCGATAGGTATGGAGTGCTCGAACAAATGTCGTAGAGGATGGCGCGATGCAAATGCCGAAAGTGTTTGTTTGTTTTTTTTTTTTTTTTTTTTCAACAGCAGCGATTACGTCCCTCGCGAGCTGCGTGCAGCTCGCGCCCGCAAGCGAAAATACTAGTATATATATATAGCTATATAATTGAATTGTTATTTAATTGTTTTACTTTAAAATTATATTACTAGCAGTTGGATATATAACTAGCAGCAGGGTTTTTTAGGTCAATTTTTACACCTCAGCTTACATTATTGGAGTTTTAGTAAGGATCCCTAATTTTTTTGCAAATAAATTATAGTCTATGTCATTTCGTAATAATGTAGCTATCTACTGGTGAAAGAATTTTTTAAATCGGTTCAGTAGTTTCGGAGCCTATTTGTTGTTTGTACGCTCGTGGCGTAACTTGCTTAAACCTTCTTGATTGATCGTTGAAGTTAAGCAACGTTGTGCGCGGTCACAATTTGGATGGGTGACCGCAAGTGGCAATACGAGCTGAGCGCTTCCGTGCTTCGGAGGGCACGTTAAATTGTCGGTCCCGGCTTTTAAGTCGTTAAACCATGACGGAGGCCTTTAGACGGCCCAAAAACTTCGTCATAAGAGTTGGCCACTAGCTCATACGAACTTACTTTTGTATGTTTGTGCCTCAATCACTCGTAAACGACTGAACGGATTTGAATGAAACTTGGAATACACATAGTACATGTGCAGGAATAACATATAGGCTATTTTTCATCCAGATACCACGCGAACGAAGCCGCGGCCGGCAGCTAGTCTTATCATATCAAAGTAAATAGTAATTACATAGAGCAAAGGCACCACTTAGGCGCAAGTATTAAGGAGGATCGGTTGAGAAAAGAAACAAGAATAAAAAAGTCTCCGACAACAATATCACTATCAACAGAACTGCCTGCAAGTATAACTGAGACCCTTACACTAAGTTCTTTCAAATTTAAATTGAAACACTGGCTCATAGGCAGCAGCTTCTACAGTTTCGATGAATTTATTGACAAAACGCAATAGGTTACTGCCTAATCAATATATTTAGTATTTTTTATTTTTATTTTTGTATTTGGTAGAATACAATTGTATTAATATGACTACCTTAATTTAATTGACATTTATGACTATTATTATTTTTGTGACTCTTATATTTATTTCTATTAACTTGTGACGTGTATACCCTTACGAAATAAATGATTATGATTATGATTATGATTATGATTATGATCACTACATAGTATAAAACAAAGCCGGGGCGGGTCGCTAGTTGGGGAAATAGTAAAAAAAAATTGTTTTGAAAATTAAATAAAGTGCAGTCAGTAAGTCTAATTATTGCTATCGGCACACAAGCCCACTTCTTGCGCAGTGAATACTCTGTTATTCTACACGTCACAGTAGGACGTCATAATAACACAGTTTTATCGCGAAACTTACAAGATTAGAAAAGCTTTCGTTGCTACTTTGTTATCGCGCCATCGTACGTGTCCCAGTTTCCATTCCGGATAAATTAAATTAGTTCCTGCATTCTCTGAGATATCCCAGTACATTACGGTATAACATGTCATTTTGTAATTGAAACTCGTTAAAAAAGTCTTGTAAGGAATGAAACGCGCGACTTAGCTGGATTTTCATAATCCAAGGGAACTCTACATTCAAACGAGACATAATATGACCTATTTATAAGAAAAACTAGGTCAACCCTAGCAATGTCAAAGGACTGTATAATCACTTGCGCTTTAAAAGAGCCAGATTAAAATTTGAAAGTACAATCAAAATGTTTCCGTCAATATATTTCAACAAAAGAATTCACAGCGCGAAAAAAACGACAAATTGAATTTTATACACCCCACCTCAACAAATAGGTAAATTGAAACTGAAATGTTGAGGTAAATTAAAGTTAACTGTAAAATCACAAATAAAAAACAAATAAAGGTGGTAGATTGGAATCGTGTTGGTTAAGAGGTCATTGCACACTGCAAAAACGGGGTCATTGAACCATTCTTACATCACTTTCATTCATCCTCAGATTCAATAATTAAACTACTTGTCTCACCTTATCTTGTTAGCCTTTTGCAGCATGGAACATAGTCAAGTACAAATTTATCATCATAATAATCATCAGTCAGTAGAAGTGTCCAGTAACAATGTAGAAACAAATATTTTTTACAGAAGTTTCTTAATTACTGAAAATTTAATACCTTTTTAGGTGTCTGGTGCCCTTTAAAAGAGCAGCTATATTATTTCTAAACAAGGTTCAGACAGATTACAAATGTTTTAGAAGCCTTGACATAAATTCTACTTCCCAATCTAACATCTGCTAAGAGGTCATTGCCCTTTGATAGAAAGGTTAATGACCTCTGATACCAACTTTCAGGACCAAAACTAATTTAGCTTAAAGTAACATCAACTTATGTAACTTTTTCAGGTTAGCAATATTCCCCCAAAATTCAGCCCCTGAACCTACAAGCTAATCCAGCTAGAATCTATTAATACATTTTGTATTTACAGAAAATGATCCTCTTAGAGACTAATATGATCTCTGATTATTGGGAAAAGCTTGTCACATCACAGAGCCACACCTAGAAAGCATGGCTACTTTGGGGATGTTATGTCAACATAAGGTCAATGTCCTAAATACAGAGTCCTAGTCAAATGGAATCTTGGTGTGGGGTCTAAACTGTGACTGTCAGGTGTTATTTGTATAACTGCAAAGAGGGTGGGTGCTTAAAATAATATGGAAGACTGGGCTTATTTCTGTGTGTGTGGTTCTATTCAGAATTGTTGAACAGGTCAAATTCAGTTATTATAGACAACTCTAGTTCTTACCTCATTCAGCCAGTCCAGAAGAATAGCTCTCATCCGGGGCTGCAAGTTAGGGTGATTGTCAAACATATTGGGGTTCTTCTTAGCACAGGATCTCCTGTCACACTCGCACATACTGTTCCACACATCGTTGGGGTCTGCCCAGGAGAGTCCGGGCAGAGGACACTTGCGTTTGGGCAGAACAGGGCTGGCTGGCTTGTTAGGGCTGTGAGAGAAAGTCATATTGAGGTTTTATAGCTTAGGGTAGGTTTTAAATATTAAGGTTTAGAGTAAAATCTACTGATAAGAGCCTCAGAAGAGTACAGCTGTACCAGGCAAGAGAGGACTGTAACGTCTATGAATACTATGTATAAGGAGGGAGATGTTGATGTAAAGATAATATAATTATGACCTCAGATTTTGTGTAAGGGTTGATAATAATCTGCTCTGGAAATCTAGATGTAAGCTATTCTAAAATAGCTGTTATATCCTCTTTAAGATAAGCTAATTAGTATGTAGATCATTGTTGGATTCAAAGTGAAGTTTAAGTTACAATTATTTTGATTTGAATACTTATTATAAAAGAATATAAAAATAAATCAGTAGGTATGTAAAGTAGACTTCAATTCCTGTTGATAAAGTAAAAGATGGCATTTATTAGTCAGTGTGCATCAGCCCACCTATTATTCTAAAAATAGCTGACACTGACTAGCTCTTTGCTAAAAATATATTTATGGATTCAAATTGGGAGGCACATGATATTTTAAAGGGGAAAATCATTGCAAATAAAGTTCTTACTTAGATCTCTTATTGGAATGAGGGGTGGACTCGCCCCTGGCCACATTGTCAAGGGGGCTGAGCACACAGCTCTCAGGCAGACTAGGAGGGCTCAGAAAGCTGTCCGCATTGTATTCCAAGTCTGTGAACACACTCCTTGGCTGCTCTACATTCTCAAACCGAGAGCCTTCATCATCACTGGAGCAGGACGAGGTTTCCACAACCACATTTTGAGCTGGCTGGTCATTCAACTCATCTTCCAGCTTCGGAGAGATTTTTGCTGGTGGCTGATTCTCCAGCTACAAAATACAGTAAGTTATTGTAAGTATAAGTTAACTGGAAAAGTTATGAATAAATTAGGAAAAGTACAGACCTCATCATCAGACGAATTTCTTCTCCGCTTCAAGTTCAAACGTTTCTCACTGGCTTCATGGGAACTGTGAACAAGTGTCACTAGCAGTAAGTAAACAAACCCCCACCAAGGTCAGAATCATATTGAATTGAATTTGAATCAGTCATGTACATACCCTGTTTCAGCCATTGTAGCTGGGACAGGAGGCCTGGAACGCTATCTCCAAAGCCTAAAACATAATGCTCACTAAGCACACTTGTCGGGAATTCAATTTCAAGCCTAGGAAATAAGTGCTAATGCCTAGAAATTACCGCATGTCATGTTCAGTATTCAAATAGGGTTATGTCACTCGACGACCGTAATTGAGGGCAAATTTCCAATTTTATCATACAACACATGTGCCCTAAATCAGTACGAAGCATTCTAGTAAGGCATAAACCCCTAAATTTTACAATAATTGATCTCAAAATTGACAAACAGAGGGCTGTATCCTCAGCGTGCCCCCTGCTGATTGGCGGGAGAAATTTTTTCGAGGCGTTATTTCAGGCTTTAATAAGCGAATAAATTACGTATTTGTGCATTTTATATTCACTACAGTTCATAATCTTTCGATTTGCATATAGAAAACTAGAAATTTTGATGATCAGCTGCCATAAAAAATGCCACGAATCCGTCACAATCGCGCGCGAAAAACCTCCCGTCAGCCATTAGACACGTCGCAAGCTTGGGTTTCTTGGCACAGCCACATTTGGAAATTGATAAAAATAGCTCATGAACATCGAGAATTTCTTGGATATTAGATGTACAATTGAAATATCACTAAAAATACCGAAAAAAGCCTTCATAAACGATACATTCGTCGACTACATAATTGGCTTGGCTTATCGCCCACCAAAGGTTTCTAACCTAATTATTGTTGTAAGGCTGAAAATATCTAAACTACGATTTACGGCAGAAGACGTCCCATAAACTCCAGTTTTCATTTGATAAAACATAACATACCTGGTCATTCACGAATTAGTCCAAATCAAGTGAAACTTATTTCCTCAAGCACTAGATACGTGGGGTGACTTTTGAACACAAATTTTAGTATATTAGCGTACTTTTTTCACAGTCAGGACGTATTGTCGCGAAATCTAGATAAACTATCTATAGTCTGGGAAAAAATCTAATTTTACATGTTCTTTTCCAGGCTTTTCACGGCTCGATAACGCCCGGCTTTCCGCGCGAAAATGTCGCGGCAAAACCCAGCTACTCATCGGCTTCACAAACGACTATCTTCACGTTTGTTTCTTCTGAAAACGGACGTCATTTACAGGAGCTGTTTCGTCTTACGCAAAAACTGAACTTTATAACAAAAACTAATGTATTTCAATTTTATGTATTGACTAACAAAAATCGATTTACGGTTATCAATATTGCTGTTATGTAACCATCTTATTTGATTGTGGTGATGAAACAATAAAACCAATTTTTAAATTATGCACTTTTGGGACTTTTTTGATGATAAATTGTTTTATAATTACGATTGTTGTTGTGGGAAGTATTTTGAGGTATCAAATTAAACTTTTTTGACTTTGGTTTATTGATTTATCAAGTTAAATTAAATAATGAATTACCAATACCTAATTAGTAAAACGTGAAACGGAACTCAGACCATAAATCATCACTCGTTTCTGATTGGTGCTACAGTGAAAACGGTGGTACGGTAAAGCCAACTGCTTCAACGTAATTTTTGTTTTGATGTTGGTCAGTATGAAAAAGCTACCTTCGTGCCGGAACACAGCTGGGCGCCAGCTGATAGAAAATTGTGTGCGAGAAAAGCCAACAGAGATAAAATATAGTATTTTTATCGATAATGATAACGTGAAAATGCCGTAATTTGTTGACAAATCAAGTAAAACTTTGGAATACATGCAAATAAATCAGTAAAAATGGCTGCACAAAATATTGCTGTAAAATTGTGCGGCGTGCTTCAAGCTCAGGGCGATGAAGGTTTGTAGATAAGCCAATCAATATTATTGTATGAATAAAGTGCCTTTGGTTTACACTTCTTTATTGAATGATCTTTTCAGAGGTAACAGCCCGAGAATGGCGCTTGTTAGGGCAGGAGCAAGACGGATCTCAGCTGTTGACATGGGTATCGGACAACGACAGCAAAGAAGTTCTAAACATTGGCGTTTACACGAATAGAACAAAAACTTTAGCTATCTTGCACACTTTTGAGGAAAAGCTGAACATTATACAAGCTTCTGTGAACGCTACACGAAGCTTGCTCGTGTATGTTGTGAAAAAACTACCAACTGAAGATTCTGAGGTCAAGGAACCTTTGTACTGCCCATATCTGATATGTATGCTTCCTGATAAGAAGAGTGGCCCTGAAGAAGTTGAAGAGGGTTCCACTAAGCAGATAATGGTGCAGTATGTCTATGGGAAAAGCAATAAGTACAGTCCAGGAATCCGGAATGACAGATTTTTGCTGTTCAAGCACTTGGAATGTGAGTACTGTATCAATTTGTTTTTACAAACACTTCAGAGAACTTTGCCAAGGCATTTTGTGTCTAACAAAGTCGTTAAATGGTACTCCTAAAATGTATGAGATAATTTGATTTGATTTGATTTGACACATTATTTGATCACTAGTTAAACCATATGTTGACATTGTGATAGCTTATTTTTGCACATATTCAAAGAGCTACGCCGAAGCTAGCCGGACTTTGCTAGCTAGACTTAATCACAATTTATACATATTTTAAAATTATTTCTTAGGTATCAAAATTTATCGCACACCAATGTTCTTGAATGAATGTGATGATGGCACAGAAAAGTGGGGCTTTGATGGCATTTATCCGGAGCCTGAGACTATTGTCAAGGTGTTTTCATGGGCCCAATGGGACTGTGTTAATCAGGTAAGAAACTTTTTATCTTGCTATCAGGATCCACTTGAGGCTCCGCTTGGTACTAACCTACCTGGAAGAAAAGTGGCCTATTATTATTCTCTTTGCTCTACATGACATGATTAACACAAAATAGTAAACCTTTATTTTGTGATCATTTCAGGTCCTCTACTACATACATTACCGTCAGCCAGTTCAAAGCTTTGCAGAAGGTGAGGAAGTGAAATCTCCCTGTGAAATGACACCCACATTATCTGCATTTCAGTTCCATGCTGACCTGCCCTATGAAACTGTGGTAAGTCTAAATTCAATCTCTTTGTATTCTCTGCTCTCAGACATATTCATACTTTTCTTAATACCAGTCAAAAGCTTTCCCCATCCTTTATATACCTAATATGTGATCTTAACAACAGACTGCAAGATATACAGAAATCAAATCGTTAGATTTTTGATATAGCTATTGAATACTAATACAGATTATACAAAATGATGATGATTTTACGTGTCTAACTTCGTGTACATAATGAAATTTGATGCTTATTTCTGGCTAACATTTATTTCAGAGTTTCTTTCTGAAATCTCTATGATCTCTTCATCAATAACTGAAGAGTTTGTCCATTAGTTGATCACGATTGCAGCCTCGATCGAATGGGACTAGAGGGATACTTTGAATCTACCAATATTATTATTTATTGAACATCCCGCTGAGTCCCCCCCACGTGTCGGGGAGAGGCGAGGACGACCTCATTCGTTTGCGTGTGAACGACTGCAGTCTCGACCTGCAGATAGTGGGGTCTAGAGGGCTACTGTGCATCTACCATCATTATTTATTGTCCATCAGCTGAACATCCCGCTGAGTCTCCCCCACGTGTCGGGGTGGGGTGAGGGCGCGGCGTGCGGCGCCTACGAGGACGACCCCATTCCTCTACGCGTGCATGACTGTAGCCTCGACCTGCAGATAGTATGCGACCAGAGAGGGATACTGTGCATCTGCCATCATTACTTGTACAAGGTATATATCACACGGCTCAAGACTGCAGTCTGTCTCAGAGAATACTGCTGCCAACATCCCAAAGTCCTTATCCGGCACTTCAAGGAGTTGGGCTGGCTGGGGGAGGATTAGCAGGGGGATAAAGTCAAAGTCAAAGTCAAAAATTTTTATTCCATAAAATCACTGGGATCACTTGGACACGTCTTAAATCTACGTTGCATTTACACCTGTTCGTAACGCGACCAGGCGTGGAAGATACAGGCAAGAAACCACGCTTGGCGATAATGCACAATACACCCCACCGCGGGAAGTCAGTGCAGATCTTTGTTCCCCTGCCAATGATTTAGAAGGTATACATCATTAACTTACCTATAGGTCTAAGTGTTAAGCTGGTTTAGTCAAGTTGATGGTATCTCGACTTTCGATCCAAAGGTCTTGGGTTCGAATTTCGGACGAACAAGTTGCCTGTATAAATTATCTAGAATATATGATAAAAGACCTTATTTGCTGAATCTTACAAGCATTAACTAATGATCAAATATGTAAAATAAATTGCTAAGTCATTAATTGTATTTTGAAAATAAGATATGTTTTGTTTACTAAGTCCCTGTTAGCTTTCATAAGTATTGTTTTTACCAGCACAATGTGTAAAATTTTGTAATAAACAAAATAAAATGTGAGAACAATACTTCTCTGCTAGACTGGGAGTAAAGAAAACACAGAATGCGTCCAGCTGCTTCTCTCCCCGACTTGTCGTAAAAGTCGACTAAGGGATAGTATCATCTCCAACATGATGGACCATCTATATGGGCGATGGGCTGGTCACCTGTCACCATGGTTCACCATATCAATCTTGAGATTTTAAATCAGAAGTGGCTGTAAGTTTTCCTATGTTCACTTCGCTTTGCCCATCCCAATAGATCCCAAATCCCAAGTGATATGGGCGTGATAATATGTTTGTATATATCTTCCAGCCACTGGATGATTCCACCACCTCCCTGATACTAGAAGACAGCGTGGACCTCAGAGACTCGGGGGTTAACTTCGCGTACTCCATAACGCTGCTGCAGCACGGCTGCGTGGTGCACACCGTGGTGCCGGACCTGCCCTGGTCTCTGGCCAAGTCGTTAAGACCCTCATACATTCTATATGCTGGTGAGTATTATCCTCAGAACAGCAAATCAACTTCCTTTATAAGTATTATCCTCAGAGCGCTTTATGAAACGCTCGTGGCGTAGCTTGCTTAGACGTTCTTGATTGATCGTTGAAGTTAAGCAACGTTGTGCGCGGTATCAATTTGGATGGGTGATCGCTAGTGGCATTACGAGCCGAGCGGTTCCGTGCTTCGGAGGGCACGTTAAATTGTCGGCTTTTAAGTAGTTAACCCTAGAGTGGGCGCGCTATGAGCATTTTGCCGCCCTCACCAAAAAAACGTTCATATTTCGTAAAATAGTTGCTCGCTAAGAATGCGCTTTTTAGTAGCTGCCCCCACGTCTGTTCACTACTCGTACCGAAAGGTAGGACGCCATCGGCTCGCAGGGAGCCGCTGGAGGAGGAAGTTGGTACCATCGGTCGTCGCGAAGCGGCAAATTGCTCACCGCGCGCCTTCTCACGTAAGTAAAAATTTTGACAAATATTTTTTTCTAAATTAAATTGTACTCGATATTTTATGGTTTATTTACTGAAAAAACGTTTATAATTTCAGGATCTTATGTGCCACGATGGATGATGATCGTATAGCATCTTGGTTAGAGGAAATGTTAGATTTTGAAAATGTTAGTTCACAGTTTTTAGACGAGAATGTATGCGAAAAAAGGGTGTTGCAGATGCTCCAAATTACTGTGCAATGAACATTGCACATACTTATGTGAAGACTGTTTACCTAAAGCATATCCTGTAGATTAAGAAGATATATAATTTTGTTATATTTTTGTCATTTTAATTAGTGTTAGTTACCTAACACTAATAGCATAATTTAGAGATAAGAAAAAAGTCAGTTAAAAAGTTTATCATTTCCAAAATCGTTTGTAAACCAAAGTTTCTAAAACAGTATTTAATAAATTTATATTGAATTGTGATTACTTGTTTGTGTTTTACTAAAATCCTAAAAAAAATATTAAATCAAATGCAGTATTCCTACTTAAAATAGTCAATGATGAGGAGCGGCAAAATGCTCCCCACGCGCCCACTGACGTTACGCAAAAAGACGCGCCCACTCTAGGGTTAAGCCATGACGGAGGCATTTAGGCGGCCTAAAAACGCGGTCACAAGAGTTGGCCACTAGCTCATACGAACTTACTTTTTTATCCTCAGAACAGCAAATCAATTTAGTTTATAAGTATTATTATCTATGTTAGGTACTTTTAATCAAGGAAATATTTGGTAATATTTTCTAGTGTTTGCGTGACACTCAACACGAGGGTTGTACAAAATTTACCAGTATTTTCAGTTTGAAAGCGTTTTTGAAAGAATTAGATCAGTCATTACACCACTAAGCTCATTGTTTTAGGAGGAGCCTGTCTCGCTGCAGCATAAAATAGGTGTTTTACATATGTAATTAATTTATGTTTATGAATGTAAAAAATATGTACCTGCAAGTATTCCTAAAATCAATATTATACTAATAATAATTATAAAGAGGAAATATTTTTTGTTTTGTTGTTTGTTTGTAGGCTCCGAAACTACTGGACCAATTTCAAAAATTCTTTCACCAATACTTTACATTATCAGGGACCAGTATAGGCTATAAGATATTTTCACAAAAATTAGGGATCCGTAAGAAAATTGCAATATTGTGACCCAAGGTAGAAAACCCAAAATAGTTTTTGGCGTGCGCTGGCACTACACGCGCACGAAGTCGCGGGCAACAGCTAGTTTATAATAAATCAAATAAGCTATGTGGAGCGCGCAATTTTGTATAAGAAGATCCATAAATCTACTACTTTGAACTCTTATTTTCCAGACAACCATCTCCTTGTAAAAATCCCGATGCTGTATACTCACTTAATCGACATAAGTCTGTATCACGAGCCGTGTTGCCACATCGTCATTCCCATGGAAGAATGCGAGAGTGGCCCCACCCTCGCGCCTATCCTCGGCTGGGGCGCGCACGGCATGGTCGACCTTAAGACCCTGGATGTCGTGACATTGACGGTCGCCGACAAGGACATAGCAGTCACTTTTAAGAGTAACACGGCCATTGAGAACAAGCTGGCGATTATTCATTATCTGATACAGCATGAAGGGAATATGGATTTGGCGGAGGAGGTGAGTTTTTATAGTTCTTAGGTAATCTAGTAAGTGCAACCCTAATCATTGGATCTTTATATGTTTTTGATTGAATCTTGTAAATTCAGAAGTTTATGAAGGTGTGGAGGATCTTTGTATGTTTTTGATTAAATCACAGCGATGACATGGCTGAGCAAGAAATCTATAAAATGAAACTGGTCAAGTGCGAGTCGAATTACACAAGTGCACGCGAAGGGTTCCGTACTATCGTAAATGTACTTTTTATTATGACTTACTAAAGGAACTTTAAAAAAAAAGTTTCTAGTACGGGTCCCCCTTTTATTTTTATTAAACATCGTAAGGAAACCCGCGGCTTAGTCAGCTCCGCACGTATTGACCATGTCTTTCCTGTGGACAAGGCCGACTAAGCTGAGAGGATGGACATCTTAATTCCCGGGCACTACAGCGTCCCGTTTGTGAAGGTAAAAGTTGCCTCCTGACGCTGTATATATCATCTACTATAGTTGGTAAAAGGCCTTTATTTTTTTTACAATAGCACACGTTCGTTCCAGCTGATATCGTGGATGTGTCTAAACCAGCGCAGTGGTCTAGGCGGCTTCCAGCGCGTGCTGCAAGAGTACCTGGTCGGAGCGACGTTCGCACTGACTCGCCGCGCGCTGCCCGCCTCCGCACTGCCGCTCATGAAGATGTTACCTTTCACTCAGCACTTGAAGTTCGCTGACGTCAAGGTGACGCTGACTTATGTTTTAGAGCAGCCTTCTGTCACGAATCAAAATCACACACAATTTGCAACAACGTATCTTTTTGGAGAACAACATAGGAACCTTTGACAAAAGTTTATAGAAAAGCTGACTAATTCGCCAGACAGGTTTAAATTCGTGTAAGCTACTGGCCAACTCTTGTGGCGGAGTTTTTAGGCTGCCTAAAGGCCTCCGTCATGGCTAAACGACTTAAAAGCTGAGAGCGGCAATTTAACGTGCCCTCCGAAGCACGGAAGCAGTTATATTCATGTAAAACTTTATTCCCAGGTCCGTGACATGTGCGTATCGGTCTCCCAAGATACTCTCTGGAACAGCTCATGCGTGGTCCTAGCGCCGAGACAGCGCGTCTGTCAGTTCGCGGAGGACGTGTGGACTCGGCTGTGGGGTGCGCTCAACCAGCCGCGCTCCGCCAGGCTGCAGCCCTCGCAGGTGCTGGACAAGCTGAGGGTCAGCCTGCACTGTTACCAGGTGAGACATTACACAGGAGTGGGGAGTACCAGGTCCCTAGTGCAATGTTATTTATGATTTATTCTGCCGCTGAAATATCCAGGTGTTTATATCAATAATGGAAAATCCTAGGCTGAGCTGAAGTACTAAATTATTTATTTATTTATTTTCGGAAAAGCAACAGCTTTAATAAATGTTAAAATCTATGATAGAAACAGAGAGACAATTACAGGTTTTCACTGATAGTACTAGAATAGTTATTCAATGTGAACACTAATTTAACAAACTTTTCTATCACTAAGCTAAACAGTAAGTAAGTTAAACTTTAGGGGAAAAAAAAAATTTTGCTAAGCGTCGTCTTGCCTTGGGAATAGTATGGGAGTCCTCTCTATTGGTTAGTCAAAGTCAAAGTATATTTATTGCTTAATTACATGTCAAAAAAGATGTTACAGATATTATGGATTCAATGTAATTTGCCCTTTAGGGCGTGCAATGATTAATAAGTTACAAAATTAAAATTATAATAATAGTAATATGCCGTTGTAGTCGGAGGCTATATCTTGTAGCACCCTTATACTGCTCATCTCTAAACTGAATATTATTTCTTTAAACTGAACATTATAGGATTCGGATTAAGAGCTCTTTATTTGCAGCCGGAGGCCCTGTCCCGCAGCAGCACCCCCCTCTCCCCGATGGCGGCGGGCCCACCCCTGGGCCTCCAGCCACGCCGCACCTCCGTCGGGAACAACCAGGACCTACTGCCCTTCTTCGAACTGGACATCTGTACTGCGAGCAAGCAGGAGCAT
Source organism: Scotopteryx bipunctaria (assembly GCA_949320045.1). Lineage (NCBI taxonomy): Eukaryota > Metazoa > Arthropoda > Insecta > Lepidoptera > Geometridae > Scotopteryx > Scotopteryx bipunctaria. The sequence goes on along the minus strand of OX439442.1, from coordinate 12,483,775 downwards.
ATCATTGCAGCTGTAAGTTGTGTTTTGACCTACTGCTGATAAATTCTGTGTGATTTTAATGAGACGTTTCAGTTTCGATTGTAACTTTCCAGACTCATCGCTAGTGGAGTTTCCTTACGTGACTAGATGCTGTAATAATATAGCCAACTTTTAAAACTATTTTTTTTAAAGATAAACAGATATATGAAGATATCGTGGACTTCCAGAATCGAGAGAAATTAAAAAAACTAGTGCGTCAAAGACGTTGAATGATCGTGCCAAATCTTACCTCCCTATATCTTAACTGACAGGTCGAAAATTTCAGCAGCAAATTCAGTAGGAGCTATATAAACACCCCCCCTGGGTGGGTCGACTGGGACGCGGGGGAGGGGGAGAGCGGGGGGGGGGACGTTATGTGGTGGGCAAAAATGACGTAGGATTATTATGCCAATTTACCTTCCTATATCTAAATTAATTGTGTCGCTGCTGGGTCTAGAATCTCCGTGAAGTGAGCGTGCATCTGATGCGGGAGCTGTCAGAGCACCCCCCCGGCGGGGGGTCGGGTGCGCGGGGGGTGGAGAGCGGGGTGCACGCGGTGGGCACGCGCTGGGCGGCGGCTCAGTTGGACGCCTCGCGCGCCCTCTGCCGGGCGGTCGCGCGCCCGCTGGCCGCCACGCCGAGCCACAACCAACACAGGGGATTCACTTTCATGTATTGAAGCCCTCACATTTTATTCGTTGTTTTTGTGTGGTTGTTTAGATTTTGGCTTTTTTCGTTTTATAATTTTATGGTTGTAAACATTATTGGCATACTATTAGCACGTTATAAGTGCTAATACTAATTTTTTGCCTCTTATATTATATTTTTTTGATGTTTCATGGTTCTTTTGGTTCTGTGTTTTTTTTTGCTTCTAATATTCATTAGTTGTTTCACAATTCCTTATTTTTCTTTTTTTTTATTCTTTATTTTATTTTATTTATTTATGTTTCTGCGTAGTTTTTTTGAATTTGGCTTTTTTGTTTGGTGCCGTCGCTATGGTAGGTATTCATCTTGTCATCACAGTGGTTCTAATGTTTTTGTTTTTACATTTCGTTGCTTAATTGTTTTTGGGTTTTAAGTTTTGAAGACGGGAGGTCTGTCTCATAAAAACTAGGAAACAAATGATTACGGTTTATAATCAAGACATGTCTAAGTTTTTATGAAACAGAAAAAGATGATATTGACTCGACTGTATTTAAGTCTTATTTGCCGCTTGTTTTTGTGTTTAAGTATGTTTCGATTTTATGAACTTCCATTCCATTACATTTCATTCTATGCAAAAAATCACTAATTTAATTCCCATCGCTAGATTTGTCCCTCACTGTGTAATCTCAAATTGACACTTTAGATTATACCATGTAGAAAAAAATACTGTCCTTAATCCGAGCATTCGAGTATGTGAAGATATTTGTGCATAAATAACTTAACGTATTTGGATGAAACCCTGAACAACGATTAACACAGACCTTAACTAAAAACCGGTCAAGTGCGACTCGAATTCGCACATGAAGGGTTCCGTATCATAGTACATGTACATAAATGTTTTTTGTATGGGCCGTCCTTTTTGTTGTTTGTTGTTATAGCGGCAGTAGAAATACACACTCTGTGAAAATTTCAATTCTACCTATTACGGTTCATGAGATACAGCCCGCTGACAGATATGTTGGTCTGTAGTATTGCGCTACTCTTTCTTATCCGGGTACAACGCGAGCGAAGTCGCTTGCAGAAGCCAGCTCATTTATCTACTCGTACTAAAGTAAGTTCGTATGAGCTAGTGGCCAACTCTTGTGACGGAGTTTTTAGGCCGCCTAGAGGCCTCCGTCATGGCTTAACGACTTAAAAGCCTGAACCGACAATTTAACGTGCCCTCTGAAGCACGGAAGCGCTCAGCTCGTAATGCCACTTGCGGCCACCTATTCCAATTGTGACCGCGCACAACGTTGCTTAACTTCAACGATCAATCAAGAACGTCTAAGCAAGCTGCGCCACGAGCGCTTCGTGAATTTGTTACTGAAACTGATTGGCAATCTCTTCACAGCGATGAAATGGACCCCACCCACGCGTACATCCTATTCAAAGTGCTGGAGCAGTACTATCTAGCGGCGGATGGCATCGCCTACCCTCTGCCGCAGGGCTTCAGCTCCTTCTTCACGTACCTCGGGCACCGCGCGCTGCCCTTCCACGCCTTCGTACAATACGTGCATAGAAACGTGTTCGAACTTCAGATCGACGTCATGAAGGCGATTATTGCAAGTGAGTACTGTGTTGTTGTAAGTTTTTGGGCCGCCTTAAGGCCTCTTAATCAGGTGCGGTCCGAAGGGGGGGGGGGTCACAGGGGACATGACCCCCCCCCAAATCGTACACGTCAAATCGAAAAATGTTTTAAAAATATAAAAAAGCAATTCACTCGACATATTCTATATTGACCCCTTCCAAAGTTTCAGGCTGCCACCGCGCCTGGTCATGGTTTAACGACTTAAAAGCCGGGACCGATGATTTAACGTGCCATTCCGAAGCAACCACGTTTGCAGAGCGCTCGGCGTGTGCCAGTCCGTCCGTGTAAAGTACCTAGTAGATGGTAGAGTGAACTAAATATTCGTATTCCAGGTAAGGATGACGACAGCAAGACCGCAGTGAACAACAAGCTGCGTCTGATCCAGTTGGTCGGCGAGGGTCGCGGGCGACGCGCACTCGCGGCCTGGTCGCACCGCGCGGCGCTCGTGCTGCGCGCGCGCGACCACGCCGCCACTCTCCTGTCCGGCGCCACTGCGCACACCCATCCCACTCCCGCCAGGCACCGCCCGGTCGCTGACACAGGTATTATATAATATACTCTAGTCGTGTCGTGTCGTGTCGCTAGTTTACCATCTATAGTAGATGATTTGTACAGCGTTATGAGGCAACTTTTACTTTCACAAACGGGACGCTGTAGTTCCCGGGACGAATTAAGATGGAGTAGGCTTGCCCAGCACCTATTCCATCCTCTCAGCTTAGTCGGCCTTGTCCACAGGAAAGATATGGTCAATACGTGCGGAGCTGACTTAGCCGCGGGTTTCCTCACGATGTTTTCCTTCGCCCCGTTTGAGAGTACTGGTAATAGCGCACATCAATTTTTCACACAGAAAAATCCATTGGTACCTACACGATCGGGTTTGAACGGAATGCGGGGTCACTATCAACCAGTGCTCTGTAATATTTAAAGGCTGAATATAAATGTATATATACCTAATAGAAATTGTTTTGACAGGCATAGCAGCCCTCCCGTCTGGTGAGCGCCTGTCCCCTCTCGACACATTCCTGGATCTCCTCACTGCGAAGGCCAGTCTCAACGAACTTGACTTTAACCTCATTATCGAGGCCACCCTAGCTTCTGTTCAACAAGATGCAGCTTAGAATGTTTTGACAACCTCGGTGGCGTGGCGGGCGAGTTCGAGCCGCGGGTTCGAATCCCGCTACGGGAGAAATGTTTGCATGATTTGCATATATTTCTTCCGGGTCCGTGTGTTGTAGTATTATGCATAGTAAGTATGTGTTTACAAAAAAAAGTATAAAGGTATTTTATCAGCCATCTGGTGCCTATAGTACAAGCTTTGCTTAGTTTTTTAATTTAAACATAAACTTTGTTTATTTGATAAAAATAATACAACATTACGAAAAAAAAAACAATTGGAACACAAAGAAAACTGCCTAAGTTAACTTAAAAACTATCGCAGTTTCCAGCGCCCCCTCCCAACGGTTATGATCTTAATCAATACCTACTGTTTACAATAAAAACATAGAAATAAAAATGAAGAAGTAAAAAAATAATGATAAAAAATAACAGTTACACAAGTTTGGGGCTAGATGGCGTTGTGTGAAATGTCCGCAAATTTTTATTTATTTATTATTTATTTTGTTGAAATTGGTAGTAAGAGTAGAACTGACTTGTTTCGCTTGATCTCTCTCGGTCTCCCTGCTTGGCTAGAGGCAGATAAGAAGTGTGCCAAAAGTTATTTGAAATTTTTTTCACATCCTAAATTGTGTAGGCATAATGCATGTTAGGATTTTATCCACTCTGACATACCGTTCCTGGAAAGGGAAAAAAACTAAAGCGCCAAAAGGATTAGGTATTATACTAATAGTTCGTCCCGAATTGAGATCTCGCGCGCTACGTGAATATCCAGTCTAAACTGAACTGCGAAGTCATCGAAACTAATAAAACCACCTATACATCCTAGAATAACAAGCTATTAAATTAAAATTTAAATAACCCCCGACCCCCGAATAGAACATCACAAATCGGATCTGTGAAAGTTGGAAAGTTCCTTTTGTCAAGTAATAAATGTGCTGATGATCTTTAAACGCTTCAATAGATCTTCATAAACTATAGCTAAGAATCATCTCGATCGCATTAGCTTTCAAACAGAATATAACCGCATCAAAATTGTCCCATTCGTCTGGGAGCTACGATGCCATAGATAGGTACATACACACTACAAACATAGCACCCTTCTTTTTTTGTAGGGGGTTAAAAATAATAACCATTTTGGAATGTACCAAAAAGCCCTTTCATATGGCACCCTACTCGACACATTTGTAAAACTTTTTATTTTTTTTACCCTCTTGGGAACCCGTATCTTTACACCGACTTTATAACCTTTCGCCGATTAAGCAAATCTTCATAGTAGGTACAATCTATTGACCTACCTACCAAGTTTCATACAGATTGGATTAACGGTTCGAAAGTTATGCTCTAACATACAACGTCAAATCGCCCAAGTTGGCACTGAGATCATCGATCAAATCGAAGACTGAGATCTTTGCTCGCTGGATCAAGAATACTATTTTGGCGCGGTGTTTTTTCCTTTCCAATGATGTGACGCATTCAGAAAAAATTATTAAATTTGTTATTCCAGCGTTTTTATTATTGTTTTTGTTATCTGTCATTGAAAACGGACATTCCCTTTCGAATATTTAGGATACGTATTTTTGTGAAGTTTATCATGTATTTCTGTAAAACCAAAGAAAGCACAAAGATTTTGTATGAATTGGCTTAGACATTCCAGGTAGTGCAATATAGTGATTTTAGTGCAATATTTTATATTAGAGTAAGTTTAAATAAAACCATTTTGATATCATGACAATTTTATTTCTTTTATTACATTTCTTAACAAATATATTTTTGTCATAAAACTAGTGTGGAACTATTTCAGTTATAAAATGGATTGTAGGTAACCCAATGTGCTCTTTGCTGGTCCTTATCATCAGCATGTGATGTAAACAATGACTTATACACTTCACTGCTTTGTGGATCCTTAGCAACACTGTAGTCCTTCTTAGTTTTCTTATATGATGGATCTTGCTGGAGCTCTGTAGAATTGAACGCCCGTTTCGAAGACCCAAAATGACCTCTAGCTACCTTGTTTGGGATAAACTTTGGTAATGATAATGGAATGGTATCGACAACTTCTTTCTTCGTTACATTGCTTGTACTTGGCCCTGCTTCTGGTTCTACTTTGACTTCCTTATCCATTTCTGTGGTTTCACTTGAAGGTGTGGAAGGTTCAACTTTCACATCCACTGGTTCGGTTTTTTCTACTTTGGTCTTTGATTTCTTGGTAGTCTTCCTGTTGGCAACTCTGATAGCCATCTTCTCTTTGAGCAGCTCAATGTCCTCATCTGTTCCATTAAGCACTACTGTGTCGTTGCTTGTGAAGGGTGTTTGACACTAAAACAAAATATTACTTTGAAAACAGGAAGAAACACTGCTGCCAACATTCCAAAGTCCTTCTCCGGTACTTCAAGGAGCTGGGCTGGCTGGGGGAGGGCTAGCAGGGGGGTAACACACAATACACCCCACTGTGGGATGTCAGTGCAGATCTATGTTCCCCTAACATTAATTAGAATTAGCATTAGCTTTGATGATATCTTACCATGTGACAGATGTTCTGTTTGACCTCTTTCAATGCTCTTTCAGCAAGCACACAGCCACAGCTCCAAAGGAAAACAAATCTGAATTTGCCGGACATCTCAATCCCACTGATGGGACAGATGTAGGGGGCATTACCCTCACCCACAGCACCATCTGTGTGGTCTGTTGGTACATAAGCGGGGTTCTTGATGAGGTTCAGATCTTTGATGTCCTGAAAATTAAATGCAGCTAAGTGAAGAATACAAACAATAGACGAAATACGAACAAGAAAAAAATGTTGCGTAAGAAGTGAGCACAAAACAATTATGTACAATGTAATGCATACTATGTACTAGGTTAGGTAGTACCTGAGTGTCTTACTTTCATGGTTTTTTCTATTTCTGTTTTACTTTTGTTGTTTGTCTATAATTTGATACCTACTTTCATTCTGTGTTGCTTGTGTCTGTCAAATAAAATCCATTCTATTCTATAAATTCAAGTTTTACAGGTGTTATGTACATTCCTTACTTACTTTTAAGTTCTTGATGTGGCTGATGGACTCAGGCTTGCTATCCTTATCGATAAGCGCTTCTAGCACCAAGCTCTTGCTGTAAAGTCTGCCGAGACCACAGGCCACCACAGGCTCCTGCAGCGGCTGCTGAGACAGGGCGCAGTTCTGCCACTTGAACGAACGCTCAGCATCTTTGTCTTTCTAAAATAAACATTAAAACAATCAATAAAACATAAAAAACATATAGGTCTGTTTTGTACCACCATCTAAAGTATTGGCTACGCACCTGTTCTGGCTTTTTTTTCAAGCGTACAAGCTCGTCTCGGCGTGGAATAGTACCGCCATCACAACCCATTTCTAGAAATCTGACGAAGAAACCAATATAATTTTGTTTTAGTTGTTTAGCTCTAAACTAAAAAGTAAAAACTAAGTAGGTAGTGACCAGTCAGTCCTTTTTTGACCTGACACTGACAGTCATGTAGGTCAGGACAGTCTGCATATTTCACGATGTCAAAGTCATTTATTTATTTTGATGGCTGGTTTCTTCATTTCCTGTAGTGTTGAGTAGGACACGGTTTCAAAATGAGTTTGTATGAGGCCCTCATTCTATTTCGTGAGGTGGGACAATGTCATGCTTCAAATGTCATGTCACATACTGTAAAATGTCATGTTGCGAGCTCGTGCGAGGTAGTGAGGTATTTATTATTGTTAGCAACTTCCCCACCAGGAGGCAAACAACAGCGACAAACAAGGCGACCGCCTATAAATAGCGGGCCGAATCGAGGCTTGCGGTCACTTCGCTCGTGGTGCTCGACAATGCAACATCTCATGGACAGTAGAGTTTTATTGTTTTTGTGTAATTTCGGTGTGAAGGACGCGTGAGTCATATTGTGTTTTGGTTATGTCATTTTCATGTGTAATCTAGATCATTTTCAATGTGTGTGGTCCAATCTGATTGTAGTAGTTTTGTTTAATTTTGATTAAATTGATTGTTAATGTTTAGATAAGCCTGTGGTTTATTTTTTTTAATGAATCAGATCCTTTTTACCTAAAATCAGAAGTGAGGGATAATAAAATCCATAAAGCTCACGAATTTCGAGTAAACAGATTGGAACTACCCACACATTGAAAAGATAGCCAGATTCTGTGCAGTTTGTTGTTTTATTCTCTCAGTTGCATTCTCTTTGTTGTTCTTGTTTACGTAACCTTGGTAAATTCTCAGCATGCCTAGAAATAAAGACCGTGGTAGAACGAAACATCGTACACAAGGTGACTCACGTGTCCGAACACGACGCCGTTCTCGGTATCGGTTTCGTAGTAGAACTCTGTCATCCATGCGATAACTTTCGCGCTGTAAGTTACGGTCTCTGATAGTGTCTTTTATGGTCGAGCACCACGTCGGAGCAGAACAATGACGCGCAGTAGGTTCCGTGTCCGATCACGAAGCGTCTCCCGCTGTCAATCTACCCAAAGACGTTCTTTTGTCAGGGTGCGTCACCGTTTGCGGACTTTGTCGCGCAAAAGGGGTAGTTCGCGCCGTAGTCTATTTCGATCCCGATCTGGAAGTTCATTAGTAGGTCGAATGCCACGACGCAATTATGGGGGTAGGGTTCGTTCTCTGTACTAATCTCGATCACGCTCATCAAGCGTCGATCGCCGTTGCTATCGCTGGTCTCGTTCTCGTAAGTCATATGATGGTCAAATATCTTGGCAGGGTTTGAGTCAGGGTCAGGTAAAGCCGAGCCCACGAAAGGTCGAAACTTTGATGTATACCTCTCCACTTAACAGAGTTAAACAGGTACCGAAGGGACGACGCCTGTTATTCGCGCGTTTTGACGTCGCTGCTCGGAACACAAGGCCGAATCGTGAGGGTCTACGTGAGATCACGCGGAGCAGAGCTCGACGGCTGTGAAGGATAACCAGGCCATATAAGATGAGTATTCAAATAGAGAAAGACTCTCACCTCGTCAATTTGTTTACGTAATAAAGTGTTCTCAGTCCACAGAGAAGCTGGACTCTGCGGTCGTTACGAGCTGAAGCTGTTGAGCGGAGGCTACGGGAGAACGACTCTGGCTGCCGTGCAGTACATGGTACCGTGGCGAGGCGAGTGGTGCTCGGAGACGTATGCCGCGTTCTTCGATAGCGAGTACCACACCTCTTATAAGACCAAAACGTCATTTATGGCTTTGCCGGTTGTTATCCTTTCCCATAGTTAGATTAACCAACCAACCCCTTAGTGTTTTTCGTAGTAGGTAGGTATAGTCCCCCCCTAGGATAGTAGATATGAAAAAGTCCCCCTCTTGTAAGTGGATAACAGACGACATTGCTATATATGTCAGGTCGAATAAGGTGGTTGGCTGGTGTTGGATAGTTACCAAGGGTGGTGACTGGGCGATTACTAAAGGTGGTAATGCGCACAGGTTAATGCACAGAGAGTGTGTTAACCTGAGGGAGATGCTTGGTGCGTCTGGCGTCAGAAGTGCCGAAGACAGAAGCCGGCGCGGCTGCTGCTGAAGACGGTGCAGTAGGCGACGTCCAGAGATACGACTGCTTGAGTAAAAGGGCCCTATTTTCATTATTTTGAGACGTCTCTGAGGTGAAGTCTGTAAGATTGAGTTTGAAATTTATGAATGTTGTGCGATGTATGAATTAAGTGAAAGAGATATTATGAACGGAGGATGAAAAATTAGGTGGCGGTTTTAAAGATACTGAGCGCCTATTTAAATATGTGTTGTTCTTTCACAGATGAGGGATCAAGTGTTCTGCGATCCATGCCTCTGTTAGTTGCAGACCCTGAAGCCGGACCCTCGACAGCAGCTGGCGCTGGTCTCTGTAGATCGACACCGTACGACCGGGCCGAGGACGACCCTTCGTCAGGAGAGGCCGTGTGGGTCTACGTGAGATCACGCGGAGCAGAGCTCGACGGCTGTGAAGGATAACCAGGCCATATAAGATGAGTATTCAAATAGAGAAAGACTCTCACCTCGTCAATTTGTTTACGTAATAAAGTGTTCTCAGTCCACAGAGAAGCTGGACTCTGCGGTCGTTACGAGCTGAAGCTGTTGAGCGGAGGCTACGGGAGAACGACTCTGGCTGCCGTGCAGTACATGGTACCGTGGCGAGGCGAGTGGTGCTTGGAGACGTGTGCCGCGTTCTTCGATAGCGAGTACCACACCTCTTATAAGACCAAAACGCCATTTATGGCTTTGCCGGTTGTTATCCTTTCCCATAGTTAGATTAACCAACCAACCCCTTAGTGTTTTTCGTAGTAGGTAGGTATAGTCCCCCCCCTAGGATAGTAGATATGAAAAAGTCCCCCCTCTTGTAAGTGGATAACAGACGACATTGCTATATATGTCAGGTCGAATAAGGTGGTTGGCTGGTGTTGGATAGTTACCAAGGGTGGTGACTGGGCGATTACGAAGTTAACCTGAGGGAGATGCTTGGTGCGTCTGGCGTCAGAAGTGCCGAAGACAGAAGCCAGCGCGGCTGCTGCTGAAGACGGTGCAGTAGGCGACGTCCAGAGATACGACTGCTTGAGTAAAAGGGCCCTATTTTCATTATTTTGAGACGTCTCTGAGGTGAAGTCTGTAAGATTGAGTTTGAAATTTATGAATGTTGTGCGATGTATGAATTAAGTGAAAGAGATATTATGAACGGAGGATGAAAAATTAGGTGGCGGTTTTAAAGATACTGAGCGCCTATTTAAATATGTGTTGTTCTTTCACAGATGAGGGATCAAGTGTTCTGCGATCCATGCCTCTGTTAGTTGCAGACCCTGAAGCCGGACCCTCGACAGCAGCTGGCGCTGGTCTCTGTAGATCGACACCGTACGACCGGGCGGAGGACGACCCTTCGTCAGGAGAGGCCGTGTGGGTCTACGTGAGATCACGCGGAGCAGAGCTCGACGGCTGTGAAGGATAACCAGGCCATATAAGATGAGTATTCAAATAGAGAAAGACTCTCACCTCGTCAATTTGTTTACGTAATAAAGTGTTCTCAGTCCACAGAGAAGCTGGACTCTGCGGTCGTTACGAGCTGAAGCTGTTGAGCGGAGGCTACGGGAGAACGACTCTGGCTGCCGTGCAGTACATGGTACCGTGGCGAGGCGAGTGGTGCTTGGAGACGTGTGCCGCGTTCTTCGATAGCGAGTACCACACCTCTTATAAGACCAAAACGTCATTTATGGCTTTGCCGGTTGTTATCCTTTCCCATAGTTAGATTAACCAACCAACCCCTTAGTGTTTTTCGTAGTAGGTAGGTATAGTCCCCCCCCTAGGATAGTAGATATGAAAAAGTCCCCCCTCTTGTAAGTGGATAACAGACGACATTGCTATATATGTCAGGTCGAATAAGGTGGTTGGCTGGTGTTGGATAGTTACCAAGGGTGGTGACTGGGCGATTACTAAAGGTGGTAATGCGCACAGGTTAATGCACAGAGAGTGTGTTAACCTGAGGGAGATGCTTGGTGCGTCTGGCGTCAGAAGTGCCGAAGACAGAAGCCGGCGCGGCTGCTGCTGAAGACGGTGCAGTAGGCGACGTCCAGAGATACGACTGCTTGAGTAAAAGGGCCCTATTTTCATTATTTTGAGACGTCTCTGAGGTGAAGTCTGTAAGATTGAGTTTGAAATTTATGAATGTTGTGCGATGTATGAATTAAGTGAAAGAGATATTATGAACGGAGGATGAAAAATTAGGTGGCGGTTTTAAAGATACTGAGCGCCTATTTAAATATGTGTTGTTATTTCACAGATGAGGGATCAAGTGTTCTGCGATCCATGCCTCTGTTAGTTGCAGACCCTGAAGCCGGACCCTCGACAGCAGCTGGCGCTGGTCTCTGTAGATCGACACCGTACGACCGGGCCGAGGACGACCCTTCGTCAGGAGAGGCCGTGTTAGCAACTTCCCCACCAGGAGGCAAACAACAAGGCGACCGCCTATAAATAGCGGGCCGAATCGAGGCTTGCGGTCACTTCGCTCGTGGTGCTCGACAGTGCAACATCTCATGGACAGTAGAGTTTTATTGTTTTTGTGTAATTTCGGTGTGAAGAACGCGTGAGTCATATTGTGTTTTGGTTATGTCATTTTCATGTGTAATCTAGATCATTTTCAATGTGTGTGGTCCAATCTGATTGTAGTAGTTTTGTTTAATTTTGATTAAATTGATTGTTAATGTTTAGATAAGCCTGCGGTTTATTTTTTTTAATGAATCAGATCCTTTTTACCTAAAATTATTATTTCGCTCGTTCAATCTACTCATTTGTCATGTCATGTCACAAGAGAAGAGGTACAAGTGCGTCCAACGTAACTTGGCGTGCGTGAAGTTAGCCGTTGGACATGCGCAGTGTAGCTTTTTCATACTAAATTGTTTACTGCGCATCGAAACGGCTAACTTCACGCACGCCAAGTTACGCTGGGCGCACTGTATGAGGTGTCTTGATGAGTGTCATGTTTTCATTTTGTCACTAAAAGTGAGGCGTTTTACTTGATGAGTAAGTATAATTCTTTTTACTACACTACTCAACAAAGTCTAGGGAACAAGCAATATACTTCAACTTATTTTGCGAAAACTCGTAAAAAAAGTACTAGACACTAAAATTTATAAATGTAGGCTGGAAGAGAATTAAATAATGTGTTTGAAATTCAAAAAATTATAACAAAAATGTAAATGCTTTTCAAATTAAGAAGAGAAAACCTAACTTGGTCGCAGAGTAAGGGGTTTGCTAGCATAAAGTGTTAAGTGATTTTTGTCATGTATCGTTTTTTTTTCTTGTGAAAGACCATTACCGCAAAGTTTTTCGAGATTTTTAAGACTCTTATGTCACGTCGTCATTTAACGCGGGAAGAGATGCTTAAGAGGCTGTGGGAATGTTGAAAGCTGGACGCAGTCAACGCGATATTGCAGACGCTGTTAACACACAAGCAAGCATAATTTGCCGATTATGGGCACGCTACAGGGCTACAGGAGATGTAGCCAAACGTCACCGAGGAAGATACAGGGTCACTACCCAGAGACATGATCGATTTCTGCAAAATGCTGCAAGAAGGCAGCCTCAGATTACAGCTCCCCAGTTGGTAGGAAGACTCCAGTCCCAGCACCAAGTGGTTATCAGTGACCAAACTGCCAGGAGAAGATTACATGAAGTCAATCTCTGCGCTCGCAGACCATTAAGAGTTCCAGCTTTGCGACGTGGAAAACGAGGGCGTCGTTTATTGTGGGCTAATGCACATTTACGATGGACCGACAATCAGTGGGCACGTGTTCTCTTTTCTGATGAGTCTCACTTCGAATTTCATCCTGATTCAAGGAGAGTGCGTGTTTGGTGTGTCCCTGATCGCCAAAGTCGACTCCGAAATCCTCAGGAAGTTCATACTTATCAAGGCGGAACGATCATGGTGTGGGCTGAAATTCGCCTGGGTGGGAGAACTGATCTCGTTTGCATACGAGGCAGTTTGAATGCAGAGCAATACATTGAGCAGGTAGTGCAGTCTATGGTCATCTCTCACCACCAGCAGTTCGGCCGAGATTTCGTGTTCATGCAAGATAATGCACGCGCACACACCGCAAGGCAGATGATGAATGTGTTCAGCGAGCACAATATCACGGTATTAGAGTGGCCTGCTCAGTCCGTCGATCTCAATCCAATTGAGCATGCATGGGATTTACTCGGGAGAAGAGCTTTTAGTGATCTTCTTCAAAATTTGATCACGGGAGAAGAACCTTTTTCACATCTTTCTAGAATATGGAGCCTTATTCCACGGGCGACAATTGATAACTTGATACTCAGCATGCCACGCCGATGTAGGGCCGTGGCTAATGCCTTGGGAGGTCCGACGGATTATTTAACAGCTACAAAGAATGTTTTTTCATTAAATTTTCACTTAAGCGTCAAATGTTTTTGTAATGAACAGAAAAGTGTTTTTTTCGGTGTAGGCACTATTTTAGTTTTTCTAATTAAACTTTTTTTTTTACTTGCACGCTTTTTATTTGATTGCATAACTGAAATCAAGAATAAATTAGGCTTCTATTGACGTATAACATCTAGAACAAAAAAATAGTTGTATTAAAAATATACACTAAAATACCCTTGTTCCCTAGACTTTGTTGAGGAGTGTAGGTATTATTGTTTGTACCTATGATAGATTAGGTTAGATGACAAGCAATGTAGGTAGGTATGTCTTGGTCAGTTAAGTAGGTTAGGTAGATATAATTTTAATGTTTTACATTAGATGCCTACTTATCCTACCTATTAGTTTAGGAGTATAGTACCTATTATATTATCTGTGGTTCAGGTATGTAGTGTTTAGTAAGTACCTAAAATAATACTTAATAATAATGCTGGTCATCTTCTAGCCCCAAAGTAAGTAGAGTTTGTGTTATATGAACGATAACTGATTGATATTGAGGTAATCAAGTAGTAAAATGGGTACCTAGGTAGGTAGGTAGGTACCTACCTAGATAATTTTGATGTTTTGTATGTAGTGATGGGTAGGTAGGTATTAGTAGATTATTTGGGTACCTACCTGGGCAAGGGGTAAGTAGGTACCTACCTCGATACCTAATTGCAATGTTTTTTACCTACCTATTAGTTCAGTAGGTACTTACCTAAGTATCTAGTAGGATTAGGTTAGGATGAGTAGGTAGGTAGATAAATTAGGTAGTAGGTACTATCGACAAAAATTGTAAAAACTATGTACTTAGTTGGTAATTCGAAAACTATCAAGTGCACGAAAGGAGCATTTTTGAGGCGCACTTATACTATAAGTCCTTTCATCACACTGGTTTAAAAGAACTATTGACACGATAAGAAAAAGAAGAACAAACATATTATATTACTTACCTACATAAATGTACTTACTTAATGTACTCGTACCTACCTACAATGTGAAATCTATCTACTTCATATTTACAGATATAAACAAAAGTTTTGACACTTTTTCACCACTGAGACGGTTACAAAACTAATTTTGTTGTAGGTTTCCAGCAATCAACTTCAAGCAATTCATTCAATTTTTAGCTACGTCAATTACCTACTTACGTCATACGCCACTGTGATGTCATTTCAACGTACGATCTGTCATTCGATCACGCAATACATCAGCTCACTCACTCCTCACTTGCTCGAATGAAACATTTGTATTTCCCTCGTTCGTCCCGCTCGCGCTCGCACGTGCGTGACGTCGTTTGGTGAGTGTGACACGAATTGTGAGGTGGTACAACTATTGAAAATGAGGTCCATGACATTTCTGAGCGAATGTATGGGACAAACGAGGTGCCTCACGTATGTCCTACTCAACACTAATTTCCTGAGTTCATTTCATTTCATTTCATGTTTTTGATTGAGTGAGGTTATGTTGTGAAGTTTATTTTTTAGCTCTTACGATTTTTAATGAAATGCCCGACATTGAAGCAGAACGAGTACCAGAGAATGGCATGGATTGTGAAGATAATACAGATAGCTTAGACAAGAACTCGAGTTCCAGCAAAGTGGTCAAGAAAAAAACAAAAAAAAAGGGAATTGTGTTTCTATCTACTATTCCTCCTTTCATGAACGTTGCTAAAATACGTGAAATATTCAGCAAGTACGGTGAAATCGGCAGGATCTATCTACAATCGAGTACAAGTGAGTTGTTATTTTAGGTTAAGTTAGTGTTATTCTTCCTGCTTTCAAATAATTATTTATTTTATTTTTCATTGTTTCAGAACCTGGTGAGAAACGAAAACGTGTTCCTAACCAATTTACCGAAGGATGGATTGAATTCCAAAAGAAGTCGGTGGCAAAGCAGGTAGCTGCAATGATAAATAATACAAAAATAGGCACCAGAAAGAGGTCTCGGTACTATGACATGATATGGAACATAAAATATATTCCTAGATTCAAATGGGTGCATTTGAGTGAACGGCTGGCATACGAGAAGGCAGCTATGAAGCAGAGACTCAGAGCTGAGATATCTCAGGCTAAGAAGGAGGCCCATTACTTACAGACTAATGTTGAGAAGAGTAAGAAAATAAAAAAGAAAAAAGCTGCTGAAAGTTCTGCTTAGGTTAGAATGTTATTTTTATAAACCCTTGAATATAAGAGTCAACACTATTTTTTTGTCTAGTTACAAAATAAATAATTTTTCACATTGTATGTATTTAGATAATTTGAGATTAAGATTCCTTTCTTGAACTAAGAAACTTCAGATAGGTTCTTCTGCCACTTGGATTCAATTTTTACTGAAGCTGGCTTGCCCACTGATAATCTCCTCCACCCTCATTCTCTCCTTGGAATTCAAGGGATCTGGCGTGAGTTTCTGTATGTACCGTCTTGGTGGTATGACATGGGACAGGATTCCTTGTGAGAACTCCCGGTGGACCCTGACTCCATCTAGGGCATTGGGCTGAAGCTTCTCGAAGCTGTGCAGTTCTTTCATGAATTGCTTACGTTGTGCAACTTTGGCCCAGTGGTAGCGATGGCGGCAAACAACACGACTGAAAAAATCTTGATTTATTTATGTTTTCTTGCTTTTCTATACCCTGATAAGATAATAACCTAATAGATGAAAAGGTTGATGATGATGATGTTACGATAGTAATCTTGAGTTTACCTATTGTATAATCAAAGTTGCCTATACTTAGGATATACGGTAAATACTTACTAAGCAAGACCCAATTTTGAATAAGTAGGGTGAATGCTGACATCTGATCTGGCAAGTTCGGGATATCCAGGGTATAAAGGAACTCGTTTTTTCTTTACTGGTGCTTCCTCTGTCATTGTAAAATAAAAAAGGTGCTTTTTCTAATCGAATCATACAATGTTTCGCATTGCCAATTAAATTGTCTCTATGGCAACTGACAAGACAGTTAATCAACAACTTGAAATGGGAAAATGACAGTGACAAGTGGTAGTTATGTCAATAGAAACGTAGGTAGCTCAGCATTCCAAGTAGGTAGTTAGTCCGCATGTAGATTTGTAATACACCAACCTCACCACAAGATCTACAATGTGGATCTTCAATGAAATAAGATTTCAACAAAATTAAATTAATAACATTTATTAATACAGCAATAATGTTTATTTAAATCTACTTCACAGAACTTTGCAGACATTCTTCCAATGTAATAAGTTATGACGCAGGAGTGGTTAGAATGATTGTTTAATTTACACTAGCTTAGGAGGAGGTTACTGCAGCAATCCTACTCTTACACACACAGTCATTGAACTGATTCACTAGCACTGAACATAGTAGCGATTTGTCCGGATTTGAACTGTAGCACTCCAAGACCTGAAATAAAATTATTGCAACACTTGCTTATGAATCAAATGTTAGAATCACTTAATAAGTTTACAATATTATTTATCAGTAGTATGTTATTTTTGATATCTTTAAATTTTACTTTTTTATTTTTACACACCTTTGATTTCTCGTCCTGACATGGAGGCAGCTTATTTGCAATTTTATCTTTTTGTGCTAGATCAAACAGGTCATTCGCCTCTTTCAGTGTCCTCTGGTACTCAATGTGCATTCCACTGTTTATCTTCTCATGAGCTCGTTTCAGATTCTCGATTCGCCGTGCCCAGTAGGCCTCTTCTGCCGCATTCTCCTGCTGTCGTCGAGCATCATAGTAGGGAGGCGGCGGCGCTGTGTATGTCTGCTGCGGTTGAGGCTCAGCCTGCTGAAATCAAAATAGGACTCCATCAATATTGAACATTTTTAATCTTCTTAATTTTGGCAGTTTCTTTTATTCAAATTAAAGAATTATATTGGTCTTATAGATGACTATGTGACGATAAGTAAGTTCTAGTATTTCAGTAGGCCTCCAAATAGATCAAATACATTGGCAACTAACCTCTAATACCACTGGTTTATAAGCTAACTATAGCTATTGTTGTGAGGATGTTATCGGTCTGAAATTGAAGCTGTAGGTAGACGAGTATAGATTTACAAGATAACACTGGTTTAGCTTGCAATAACAAGACGTGACATTGATCTAAATTATGTAATGCTGCATCATATTTACTTTTGAGGCCAGTTGTGCAGATATCCTGTCTAGCGCTTCTTGGGACACTTGGATAGCATTTTCATTTTCTACTGTTACTTTTCGAGTGCTTTGTGAACCTCCCATGTTGTTTTAAATTGGATAAATCAAATATTTTTTGTCGGCACTCGCGTCAAAAAGACATTTTTTGACACATTATTTGCGTTTTTTTTTTGAGATTATCTTCAAAATGCATAGAGTAGAAAGCTCCACGAGTTTTTGCGGTGAACTGTCAAACTGATTAGTGCTGATAACGAGAATGATATTATGACATATTCTTGCACATTTTGGTAACAACTACTCCACAACAGATGCCACTAGCTGTTACATTTTGGTAATAGCTACTCCACGATAGATGTCGCTAGCTGTTACCAGTTTAAGAGTTTATCAGTTTATTGCACACCCACAGATATAACATGACAGACGTATCTAAACGTTATACCTACACAATAAAATTATCTTACAGTACCTATACATAAATAAATATTAGAAAATCAAAACATTACTTACACTGACTAAAAGCCACGAATTAATGACAATGTGACTAAATCCTCGGATTGGTTCCAAAACTAAGTGATACCCACGCCATCGAATGATAATCATGCTTTTAATTCTAACTGGCTGATGTTACGATATTATCCATTTACCGACAATTTTTGTAGTTTATCTGGTCAAGAAGAGAACAATGGCAGATACTACTGTTAACTAGCATTTGTACGAATGGCGCTGCTTCCTCCTAACTACAAGTTCCCATCAAATTTTATTAATATTAAGTTAGTATGTAGCTTAGCGTTGTAGATTGTTCTTCAATGAGTGGTTTTGGCTATTCATCTATAACTAAAATCTTAAATCTAGTAAGATCCTAATCAGAAAAATACTCATAACTACATTATAATGAATTAATTTTTCCGTACAACATACATAAGATAAAAACGTTCTGAAATTCAAACATCATCATCATTTCCCTGCCCTTGTCCCACTCTATGTGGGGTCGGCACAACATGTATTTCTCTTTCATTTCCCTCTGTCAGAAGTCATCTCAACGCTCACTCCTTTTTTACTCATGTCATCTTTCACACAGTCCATCCATCTTTTCTTTGGCCTACCTCTACCCACATACCTTCCACATTCATTATGTAACACTCTATAACTATAACTACATTATAATGAATTAATTTTTCCGTACAACATACATAAGGTAAAAACGTTCTGAAATTCGAACAGTTCCAACAAAAAATACCAATCTATATTTTGGCGAATCTTTATGCGGTTGTTGCGTCTTGGGTCGAGTTCGGGGCACAAAAAGTGACCACTAGGTACTTGCGGGAACCGGTCCCACCGGTCGCCCCGCACCCATCGCAGAGCTTTCCTCTGTCTCGGCCGCGCCAACCAACCTACCTACATTATAAATAATAATAACTACCTATGTGTATAACTTAACTTCTCTGCAGGTCTGCGTCCAGTTGCTTCTCTCCCCGAGCATGTCGTAAAAGTAGACTTAGGGATAGTATCCTCTCCAACAACAACATCTATATGGCGATGAGCTGTTCATCTGTCCACCATACGGTTTATCATAATCTATCTTAGGACTTTGAATCAGGTGTGGCTGCTAACAACAGTCACATACCTACATAGTCCTGACCCCACACTAGGATTCCCTGTGTCGTGGGTATCAGAAACTACGAGTACCATGGTACCTCAACACCCAGACCCGGAAAAAATATTTGCAGAACATGCAAACTTTTCTTCCGCAGCGGGAATCGAACCCGCGCCTCTTGCGTCTCAGCCGAGCACTCGCCCGCAGCGCCACCAAGGCCGTCAAATTGATTTCATTGTAATGTTGATTTTATTTTTCCAAATACATTATATTATGTTAATGTACCTAGTTTAGAGCTTAACGCCCTTCAATTTAAACGGTGAATTTGGCCCTTAGTTAGCTTTTACGTTTGAGCTGAACAATGACTTGGCTGACCCTACGCTACTCTTAAATATTAGAACAAAAGGAGCTTTTATGATTTACAAAAATTGTGAATACTATCAAGATCCTGATTAAAAAATACCTTTTCCCTGATGGAAATACCCATTTCTATAAAAAGCTTTCGCCCGGAGCTTTGTCGACTTCACCCTGTTATAAGACGAAAAAAATATTCTATCAGATCCTTATTATCCTTCTATTATCTTATGAAAATGTTAAATAGGTATTTGGTCAGTTTTCTTTACGCATCTCGGTAATCCTGTCAGTCTCCTCTTTCTTTTATTGTTGGAAATTTTGTGCCTATCAACAATTTTGTAATAACACGATACTGATCAAGTGATCACCTGTCACCATGGTTCACCATATCCATCTTGAGGCTTTGAATCAGCGTGGCTGCAAGTTTTCTTATGATTACTTGTATCTCTGCACACCCTATTAGTGATACGTGCGTGATAATATGTATGTACGATATTACTGTGATATTCCATTATCTTTGTAAATGCCAATTATATTAAACTTTTTACAAGAAGTAATACTAAATCAGTAATACACTAGAACATCCAAGATCAAGTTTACTCGTACGTTTCATCTTCGAAAACCCGATACGTGTCTTTGACTTTACAAGCCTTTATGGTGTTATTTACGCATCTAATTTCAACCGTAATCCATTAATTGGTCCGGATTGGGATTCGGGACGTTTTTGTAGGTACCTTTTTACCGAAAGGCACCTGTAGACCCTTCGATTTCGATGACTGGTTGTATTAGAAAAATAAAACAGACTTGTCACAGACAAAAAAACATTCAAGCAGCATCCAAATAGAGTGTATTTTCCTGTGCAGGGTTGAGACATTGTAAATGTTTTTCTAAAGTTATCCGAGGGTGAGAAGATGAGACCAAGTGACAGGCTCCGACGCTCAGGTAAGAAATCGATTGTTAAAAATTGTCAGATCTTTTCATAAAATAATACAATATTATAAAGAATGTTGAATAGCGCTGTGTAACAAAGGCATCGAAGTCAAATTAGTTATATCGTTGTGAAATATTGAACATAATGTGCCGAGTTCGAAAATGCACGATCACGCTCACAATGAGACTTCAATATTGGCTGCGTCAGTTTTGTATGAATTCTAAATAAGAAAACAATTTCTATAGAAGTAAAGTAACAAAACTGAAACAACAGTACCTACATATTTGTTTTATAGATCCAGCCACAAAACGGTGGTATTTGCTCTCTCTTTGGTTTATTTTGCTTAGATATAATTACTTCTCTGCTGGACTGGGAGTAAGGAAAAAATGTTTTTTCTATATCAATCAATTGAAATTTATGTGGGGAGCTTAGTAAGCATTATTACTTGTTCTGTCCTTGTTCATGGCTGGAAGGAAATTGAGGATAGACTACATAGAGGAATCTTCAAAAAGTCTATGTTTATTGATATAGAGGGCACTAGTAGTCTAGCACCCCCGCCTTCTCATCATAAGGTTGCGGGTTCAAACCCGGTCGTGCACAAATTGATTTTTCAGTTCGAAAAAACATATGCGCTACATCAGTACTCTCAAACGATAAAGGAAAAACATCGTGAGGTAATCCGCGGCTTAATAAGCACGTATTGATCATGTTTTTCCTGTGGATAAGGCCGACTAAGCTGAGAGGATGGAATAGGTGCTGGGAAGGCCTACTCTAATCTATATCTAAATTCGTTCCGGGCACTACAGCGTCCCGTTAGTGTTGTTAAAAGTTACATCCTGACGCTGTATAAATCATCTACTATAGATGGCACAGCCCTTAGTTTTTTCTATAGTTGTAGATCTTCTATAATTCTTATTTTACTGAGTTTTGAATGTGATTTGAATCCTAGATTAACGCAAAAGGTCATGAAGTGTGACTAAACCACAAATGATGATGCTGATGGGTACCATCAAAGTAAATGAACTAATCATAGTGTTATGCAATTTGATACTGTGACGGATTTGTTTTATAGTTATTAACTAATATATAACGCAATTCGTAACTGACTGACTGACATATCAATGCACAGCCTAAATCATAAGTCCTAGAAACATGAGACATGGAAGGTAGATTCCTAGTAGTGTCACTAGTTCTTTCGAACCAGTGTGGTGAAAGGATTTAAAGTGTGCTTTAAAGGTTTCTTTCGTGCCCTTAACACATATTTTCGATTTTTTAGGTTCTAAGTATGACATGCCGGTCTTTCATCTTTTGAGATACTGGGTATAGCGCACATAATTTTCACAAACAGAAATATCCATTGGTGCACGACCGGATTTGAACCCACGACCTTAGGATTGGAAGGCGGGACTGCTATCACAAGACCACCAGTGCTTTCAGTTTCACTCCTGAAGACAAAACAAAACTCCGCAACGGGAAGATAAAGTTTGTATAAATAGAAACTCAACGCAGACAAAGTCACGTGGCGTTCCAATAATCTCAACTATAATTCCTAACTGTTGGTATATTTTACTACCCGTAACTATTTCATAAAGTACACTATTGAATTCTTGACAAAGTATAATCCAGATAAATTGAAACTTTCTCGAAAACCATGATTCTATCGTTCATAATAAAATTGTCTGTGTTGCATTTGGTTTGTCGGAGGTCGTAGATTTATGGGCAGAAACAACGAGTTCAACCATTTGCCAGGGCTGTAATCAGGGAGACGAAATAGGGACAACCATACATAGCTATATCAGCTCCTTTTGCAGCACCATAACACCCAGACCTGGAAGAAATATTAACAGAACATTTCAATCATTTCTTCCGCAGTGGGAATCAACCCGCGCCTTATGCTTCTCAGCCCAATCGAGTCCGTCAACGACTACTCGTGTCACTAGTTCTTTCGAACCAGTAATGTGGATTTAGGTGTCAAAGAGACTCTTTTCGTGCATTACTTTCTTTAGTGATGTCTGACCCCATATCGGCCTTTCCTTCGGCCTTCTGACGTCCCTGTAGATAATGTCTGGTGCTCTGGCATCATTTATCAAAAGTGTCACTGCGCCACGACTTTCGACTCGTCCATAAACAACGGGCTATCGTTCATTTTAGATGAGACGTCGCGGGATGTCTCCCGATGAAATCTCGTGATGATTAAATTATTCATATTTTTGTTACTCATAGACTGAAATAGTTGAATAGGCGCTGTGTAGATGAATTTTTGAAAAGCAAGTTGCAAAGCTCCATATTTTATACTTAAAATGGTAAAAGTTTCATTATTTTATGCTATTTGTTTTGTTTTATCTCTGTATAATCAATTACAGTGTCTGTTGGTCGTCTCTATCACACATTTTTGGTTCATTGCACTCATTTACAATTAATTAATTTACTTGCTTACCTATGTATCATTTTTACTTAAATAAAAATGAGTTTTTTTGTGGTTGAATGCCTAGTAGATAACAAATATCTACTTACATACATGAAGTTTAAAAAGTTCATACTTAGAGGGCGTGTGCTTGTCTCTAAGTTCGAAAAACTTAAAGGTGACACCATTATAAATGAGTCTTTACCCCAGCTCCTGAAGCAAACCGTTGCACTAATGGCTTTATCTGGCTAAATAAGCGAAACCACTTTAAAAGCTAAGATTTATTTCGTGTTATCGTTTAACTTAGATTGTACTAAGTAATTTATTTATCCCACAGAGAATACCTGATGTTTGTGACGTTTTCAATTCATTTTAAGCTCAAGATCATGTTAAGTTTTTGATATATCATCACTGAAAACTATGTCCATTTTCTATTTGGGTTTCCTTACATGAATAAAAAAAATATATTTGTTGACATTTCACACAGCGCCATCCAGCCCAAAACTAAGCAAAGCTTGTAGGTACTATGGGCACCAGATTTCTGATAGAATACTTATGTACTTTTTTTTTGGAAATACATACATATAACACTCTCCCGGAAGAAATATTTTGAAGAACATTCAAACATTTCTCCCATAGCAGGAATCGAGCCCGCACCTCTTACGTCTCAGCCGAGCACTTACCCGCTACGCCACCCTCAGCTTAGTCTTCCATGTCCACAGGAAAGACATGGTCAATACGAGCTGACTCCGCCTTCCGATCCTACTTAGTACCAATGTTGTACTGATCCAGAAGTTTATTAGCGTAATACCATCCTGCATATTAATCCTGCGATTTGAAATCTACCGTAATTATCGACGGCCTTGGTGGCGTGGCGGGCGATTACTCGGCAGAGAGGCAAAAGGCGCCGGTTCGATTCCCGCTGCGGAAGAAATGTTTGCATGTTCTGCAAATATTTCTTCCATGGTTGTGGTACCATGGTACTCGTAGTTTCTGATACCCACCATACAGGGAGTTCAAGTGTGGAGTGAAGAATGTATGTGACTGATGGGTGTTATTTATTATTGATTTATTATTTTACTTTTTCATCAAAATCAAGCAATCAACG
The DNA here is from genome assembly GCA_949320045.1 of Scotopteryx bipunctaria. Classification (NCBI taxonomy): domain Eukaryota; kingdom Metazoa; phylum Arthropoda; class Insecta; order Lepidoptera; family Geometridae; genus Scotopteryx; species Scotopteryx bipunctaria. The sequence continues at coordinate 12,459,939 of OX439442.1, read as the reverse complement.
AAAAGAAGAACGGATACCGAACCCATACATATTTAGTTTCATACAGATTCTAATGAGCACTGTATACGATGCAACAGTTATACAACATCTATTGAAATCGCAGCGATAGAGAGAATACTTATTGTAAAGATCTCGACAACCCCGGTGGCGTAGCGGAAGAGTGCTCGGCTGAGACGCAAGAGGGTTCGATTCTCGCTGCGGGAGAAGTGGTTGCATGTTCTGCAAATGTTTCTTCCGGGTCCTTGTTGTATTAAAATTTATTTTATGTATGTATTTACATAAAAGTATATAAGTATTCTATCAGCCACCTAGTTCTCATAGTACAAGCTTTGCTTAGTTTGGGGTTAGATGGCGCTGTGTGAAATGTCCATAATTATTTATTTATTATGTTTGTGTAATACTGCACCTACAAATTATACTGTGCCTGCTCTTGGGAGTAGCTGATGTTTTAATTTGTAACTTAAGCCGCGATCCCACCGCCCTAATTACGCCCAGATTAATGTGCGGTTCTGCACCGACGACTCTGCGGTTTTACGCAGAAACGCTAAATCGATGTTATCGCTCCAATAGAGATGACAAAACTTCTGAATTTATTGTTGACGAAAAAGTTAGTGTAATCCGAGGATTCAAATTAAAACAGTTCTGGCAGAAGTTCTCGAAAGTGTTTTAATTTACAATTTTGTTTGCATCAACTTAATCTGGAAGAATAATGCGTACCTAATCGCACGATCAGAGGGGTCCTTAATCCTATTATTGGAGGTCCCAAATTAAAAGTTACACAATTATTCGTGCACAAAGGTTTACTTTGTTTGATCTTCTTTCTGAGGCATTATGTAGCGAAGATTAGTAGCTGATAAAATTCTTTTTTTTAAATGACTACAAGATTAGAAGCTTTGTCGGGATAGAAGTAAGTTTTTATAAAAAAACGTGTCTTGTTTAATAAATTTAATAAATAATTATAGGGGTTTGGCTCGCAAACCAGTTTTGAGTTATTATGGGCCGTTTTTAAGTAATAGCAGAATAACTTTTTATGTAAACATGTGTATTTTGAACAAATTAACGGTTTATTATGAATAATGACTTCTCCGCTGGAAAAAAATATAGAATGCGTCCAGCTGCTTCTCTCCCCGAGCATGTCGTAAAACTTAACTAAAGGATAGTATCCTCTCCAACATGATGGATCATCTATATGAGCGATGAGCTGATCACCTGTCACTTCGTTCACCATATCCATCTTGGGACTTAGAATCAGAAGTGGCTGCATATGTTTTCTTATGATTACTTGTGGCTCTGCTTACCCCATTAGGGATACCGCGTGATAATATGTATGTATGTATAAATAATACATACTTTTAGTTTCTATTATATAGTATATTTTGGTATAGTGATATAAAAAAAAGGTGGAATTGGTACCAAAGCCCGAAAAATCCATCCGAAAAAAACAGTGTAAATAAGTTGCCAGGTTGACATTTTGGCCGACATGCGCAAGCGCAGTGAGCGCGTTTAAGTCCTTTGTATGAAACTTTTGATTTTTCGTATTGTTACATTCCGTGTTTGAAATAAATAAATCATTATTATCAAATTGACAATTTAATAAGAAGCAGATTTCCAAGAAACTAAATCTAAAAAGTTTTGTAAAAATCTTTAAAATCTCCGCCAACTTTTTATGAAATAATATTTTATATTTTCCTTCAGATGCGTCTAGAATTCATAAAACGAACTTTTGATTAGAAAAGTTTAATACAAATTCGATATTTGATGCAGGAACGTGTGTATCTAATCGCTCTACCTCTTGAGTCAGAGGTTACTGACCGGATAGCAAGGCTGTCTAGGTGCTGCCAACTTCTGACAAGCTTTAGTGGTCGGATTCATCTTAAAAATAGACGGCAGCATGTTCTAAAATGATACATGTAGAGCTAAAAAGTGACTATTTTGAGCAATTCGTATTTCGATTTTATAGTAAATCCTAAGCGATTCTAGTAATTTTCGTAAAATGGTCCGAATTGTAGGTGAATTGCACGCAATTCGATTCAGCGGCAGACTCATATTTGGCCGTAAAATGGTCGGAATTTTAGTAAATTGCAAGTAATTAAATTCAGCAGCAGATCAGATAAAGTGGCCTTTTTATCATACAAGGTACGACAGAATAGAAATGTTTGGGGCTTATTTAATTTGATTTATTTTACGGGAAACGACATCGCGGCCGATCACGGCGAAGATCGAGAGCACTAAGATTTAAAAATTAATAATATAAATGAATATATCGACACAATAATTATTATGAGGAACCGAAGAAAAAATGTTAAAATTACATTTTCTCTTTGAATAAACACATTTCAATAACTAACAACTTCAGAGTTCTACATCGATTTTGGTGAGTACATATTGCACCGCTATTGCACACTCTTAAATATTGGGCTGCTAATTAATTATTATTTAAATTTGACCACCAGCGCAAGTTACACAAATTTGCTGAACTTATTACTAGGAGACTTAAATCTAGTATTTTCTCTAGTTAAGGTGACCTCTATAAGGTAAATAATATCTATCTTTAGGTAAAAAATTAAAATGCGTGAACATAATTTTATGTATTGTTACGCTGAAAAGAGAAGAGAATACGTTTTTTACCATTAGAGTAAAAAAAGATAGGAGAATCTGTTCATACCTTAGGTGTATATGCTAGGTTCTATTTAAAACCATTATTGGCTAGATGTGGCAAACTGTGGCACAGATGGCAACTGTGTCTAGATATCCTAGGATTACCTACAGATATCTAGTTATAGGTTAGGTGCCAATACACTATGGTTAAATTGATTGCACATAGTAACTAAATAAAAGAAAAAAAAAAGAGAATCGCATAGTTGTTTTATAATTATTAATTTCTTTAGATATGTCTGGATAATAATAATTTAAAACCTGATGTGGATTTTTCTATTGTTTTTTAAGATTCCGTACCCAAAGGGTGCCAACGGGACCCTATTAAGCCTTCGCTGTCCGTCCGTCTGTCAGAGGCCTGTATCTCATGAACTGTAATAGGTAGAGAGTTGAAATTGTCACAGAATCACTACCTTGGTGGCGTGGCGGGTGAATGCTGAGAGGCAAGAGACTCGAGTTCGATTCCCACTACGGGCGTAATGATTGTATGTTCTGCAAATATTTCTGGTCTGGGTGTTGTAGTATTATGTGTTATAAGTATGTACTTATAAAAAGTATATAAGTATTTTATCAGCCATCCGGTGCCCATAGTACAAGCTTTGCTTAGTTTGGGGCTAATCGGTGTTGTATGAAATGTCCACAAATATTTTTATTTATTTAATGTGCATTTCTATTGCTGATATAACAACAAATAATAAAAATAAAAGGGGTCCCGGTACAAGAAATATTTTTAATGTACGATGGTACGGATTCCTTCGTGTGAGAAATCGACTCGTACTTGACCGGTTCTTAATCAATTTAAATGTTTATTTTTAAAAAAAGAATAGATAACACATAAAAGAATGGACACGCACGTTTATGAGCCAGAATATTTACGTTCTACCTTTTTCCCGCGAGTTTGTCTATAAAATGGCGCGAACTACAATTACCTATCATAAAACGTCAAAAATTACATAGAATAGAATAACATATTGTAACATATTTCTAGAAACGTGTACATATCGTTGAATAAATTTTTGATACAGTTCCATGAAGGTTTTCATATTCTCTGAGCCTTGTTTATGATAGCATTTACCTAGAACAATTTTACGATCAGTTTTATTGGCAATACCGCTGGTTTTGCCCTTGTATGTTTGATATTCGGATTTATCGAGAATTAGGCTGCATTTCTATTGAGCCGGAGACAAGCGAAACGGAGAAGAAACGTGCAGGAAGCGACTAATTCTCAATTCTTTATTTATTACATATCTAACATGACAGTTTATAAACTAAAGTAATAGATCTATTGTTATTTGAACATTAATATGATTATTTTAATCTCTGTGAAGTGGCAGGCGAGTGCTTGACTAAGACGCAAAAGGCGCGGGTTTGATTCCCGCTGCGGAAGAAATGTTTGCATGCTCTTTCTTCCGGGTATTTCCAAAAAAAAAGTATGTATATAATTATTCTATCAGCCATCTGGTTCCTATAGTACAAGCTTTGCTTAGTTTGGGGCTAGATGGTGCTGTGTAAAATATCCACAAATATTTATTTATTATTTATTTTTATACTCTATTTTTATACACTCTTATAAACTCAGTTTAAAGATAATTGCTTTTCAGTCTGAACGGTCAAAGTTAACCCATTTTACGGTTATTGCCATAAAATGTATGTCTAATAGAAAAACTTTTACATAACTTTAATATATCTCAAGTTTCAAAAGGCTTTCAACTTCGAAAAAAAACAATTTTGTTTCAAGTTAGTATTTTATTCCCAAAATCTTGTATACTTTCAACCACTTCGAGTAACACTTTATTTGCTTCAAATTAATCCTTTCCGTGGTTTCGCCGGTACCGGTAAAAAACGACATCGATCGGCAATACAACCTCAGTATCAACACTTACTCTCCATTCATCATGGGATACTGAACCTTATGTGGTTGTGATAAGGTCGGTTGTGGTTGTGGGGTGTGTAAGTAACACGTCGGTCTGAGGGCGCGGGTCGTTGGAATGCGGTCTGAGATACCCCATGGGCTACATGGTAGATAGGTATAGCCTGTAGGTGCTGCTAGGAACACTTTGAACTTGAGATGAAAAATGAATGCTGGGTTCTTTCTTACTGTAGAAAATAATTAAATAAAAAAAAACACAGAAAGTTACTAAAAACACATCATCATCTTCCTGCCCTTATCCCACTCTATTTGGGGTCGGCACAGCATGACCCTTGGATCATGCTGTAAGAGTTTTGACTAAGGTGTTTTATGACTGGCCGCCTGCCTGACGTCAACCCTCCTTGGGAATACTTGCTTATTGTATCTCATCATGTATGTATGTATATGTATGATACATTGACTATTGTCCAACTTATTACTATTTATAGTTTACATCTACTTATTATATTTAAAAAAAAAGTAGGGATTTGTAAGAAAATTGCAATATCGTAACCCAAGGTAGAAAAACCAAAATAGTTTTTGGCGCTGCGAAAACTACTGATTAAAGAACAATATAATGTACCTTCTACACGCGTACGAAGTCGCGGGCAACAGCTAGTTAAGTAATAAAAACATCAAACAATTTGAACTACTAGGTATAAGGTAATAAATTCAGGTATAATGGTTTTTCAAACTTTCTTTTTATAGTTGGAGCACGTCCATGGTATATGTAGTCATTTCTTTCCCCATATAAGCAAGCAAGCGCCCGCGGCGGCGGCGACGCTCGGCTGACCTAACCGCTGCTCCTAGTGGCTTTTTTGGAACATTTCGTGGGTGCTCTAGGGTTGGGCCTGACCGGCGCTGGTAATAACCGGTTTCCATATTCTACTAACCGACGATGGATCGCGTATTACCATAGCAAGTAATGCCACTATTACCATAGCAATAGTGGCATTACGAGCTGAGCGCTTCCGTGCTTCGGAGGGCACGTTAAACAGTCGGTCCCGGCTTTTAAGTCGTTAAGCCATGACGGAGGCCTTTAGGCGGCCTAAAAACTCCGTCACTAGAGTTGGTCACTGGTTCATACGAACATACATACATACCATAGCAATCTTAATTTTATATCAAAACTAGCTGCCACCCGCGGCTTTGCTCGCGTTCTATTCGGATAAAAAATAGCCTATATGTTAATCCAGTACATGTACTACGTATATTCCAAGTTTCATTCAAATCCGTTCAGCCGTTTAGGCGTGATTGAGGCACAAACATTCAAACATCCTCTTTTTCAACTTTCGCATTTACAATATAAGTAAGATTGTATGGCGTTTTTGAACAGATAACAATATTGAGAGTCATTTATTTTTGTATCGATTTGCTGATAGTATAGAAGATGTTCAGCTGAGGAGGCTGTACGATGTATTGAAGGTACATTTTAGGTTTATGTGATTTTATTCTTGAATACTGAAAGTCCTACTAGTATTTTTTAAATTACAACAGAGATGTGTTAATTACTCAATAATTTAGGTGAGCCCAAAAGGGTTTTTAAATAATAATGGACATTTCACACAGCGCCATCTAGCCCCAAACTAAGCAAAGCTTGGGCTATGGCAGCTAGTTAATTATATTACGTAATGTACACTTGTAAACTATCAGTGATCGAATGTTAAAATAGTCAATAATTAAAAACAAACTGAATTAATTAATAACATGTATTTTTATTTTATAATTGGGTATAAAGGTTATTAATTTATTAGTATGTAATATTTTTTTGTTCTAACCGGTTTTTTTGCAATCCAGTTAATTTGTTTTTCTCATCCCTACGCCCGGGTTAACGACCCACTTGAAACAATTGGAGTCCAATCGTCTGTATGTGCGTAATTCATGTCATGAGAATATGCTTTAATGTTTGGCTTTAGGGTTTCCGCCCACTACCCCGTTCCATAAACGAACAGTCATAACGTCAGAGGTCCTGTCATAAGTTTGCTTGTCGTGTAGGCTTTGCTTTCACAGGATATTTTCTTTACGGGAAAATCCGACCTTAGGTACTATAGGTCCTTTACTATTTTCGACACTTCTAACGTAGCAACGGTATCCTACTAATATTACAAATGCGAAAGTTGTGAGGATGTGTCAATCACGCCGTAACGACTGAACGGATTTGAATGAAACTTGGAATATACAAAGTATGTGTGCTGGAATAACATATAAGCTACTTTTTGTCCGCATACCATGCGCGCGAAAGCTAGTATTAAATCAAATTCGTTGATTTTAACCCTCGACGCAAGAAGAGTCCCACGATAAGATAATAAAACGTTTGCAACTTCGATCACATTATACGTAAATCGATTAATGATATGAAAAATGTGCGTGGGTTAAAGAATAATATGTTTATTTCTAAATACTATAGAACCTTTACGATCTATATTAATAGGATAGGATATTATTTTATTTCTCTTCTGGACTGGGAGTCAAAAAAAAAACATGTCAAAATTATCAATCGGGCCTAATCGGGCGAATAAAAATTTTACTGGCGACTATTATTTGGATACTTTACCTAGCCTACGATCGAAATGAGTAGAGTAGGCTACGCAGCCGCTAACCTAATCTTATCTTACTTATATTATAAAATTGAAAAGCTTTAGTTTGCTTGAAATTACTGGTGTAAAGCTGACATACTTCTTTCGCTTCATTCGCTCTCATTACATTCCTCATGCATGCTCGTCGGTTCAGGGTACTCCTAACCTAGCCCTTTCCGGAATATCTCCGATTTGTTCCAGGTACGTGCGCCAAGGTCTTCCCCTTCCAATTCACCATTCACACTCGCCTCATACACCTGTTTCGTTAATCTTCTTTCATTCATCCTCTCTACATGACCGAACCATCCTAATATGTGGTTAAATAGGCTTACCCCCAAATACTCAAACGCATCTCAGAGTTGAGCACGTCTCAAATGACGAGTTTTTGACAGATTTTCATCAAAAACTGTCAAAAAAACGTACTCAACTCTGAGTCGCGTTTGAGTATTCGGGGTTAAGGTTATGAATCTGGACTGGGCCACTAATCCGAAATCTTGGGTTTATATATGCTCAGGCCCAACGATCCAGATTCATCTCACGTCCTCCTAGATGTAGTATTTACAATTGTAATTCAGTTACGTCGTGTTTGGCAAGTTACTGGTAATTCAGGTATTGTCTAAATTGTTACGATCGCGCGCTGAATTGTAATTACTAAGTTCCAATAGGTATAACCTATTTTGCTAGAGCTCTACTTTGTGTAGAGTGAAGGGAATCTATCTTGGGTTATAACAATATTATATATAACTTAATATATACAAATCTTAATATATTATGTAAGTTCGTATGAGCTAGTGGCCAACTCTTGTGACGTCATGGCTTAACGACTTAAAAGCCCGGGACCGACAATTTAACGTGCCCTCCGAAGCATGGAAGCGTCCAGCTCGTAATACCACTTTCGGTCACCCATCCCGATTATGACCGAATCTTAATACGTTAATATGTTTATTTTTCCTGGAATCTGCTACGCGCAAAGATTAAGCCCTAATTAAATACCATAGCTTCTTAGGTTGGTGTGCAATATTACAAAAATATTTTAAAAAGTAAAAATATTTTATCTATACTTAGTCGGAAAGTCAGTTCATATTTCTTAAATAACAGGTGAGAACATATGTCATTACTGTTATTCGTATATGCGGGAGGGGAAAATGTATGAAAATCCACGTATAACGCGCTAAGTGGACCGAAAAGTTGTATGGATTTTTTTATTTTGTGTAATGTACTGATATTATTGCTTAAAATCTCCTTGGTAGTAAAAAAAATACTTAAAACTTCCTTGGTCGGTAACCTATTTTAATATAATAAAACAAAAAGTTTCTACTGAAAAATGATACTGGCCACTAGCTTTTTCTGAACATTACCTAAATTAAAAATTACATTGAGTTTTAGTACATAACCGTACGAATTTCAAAATAAACACATATTATGTAGTAATTATTAAAGATTTTTTATTTTTCTCACACTGTGTATCACTCGGAAGAAAATTTTCTTTCATTCTCTCTTTAAAACTCTTATGTTTATGACTGACTGACTGATGATTGACAATCACAGCACAAGACACAACCTAAACCATGTGTCCTAGAAGTATAAAACATGGAGTGATGTTCCGCTTAATTATGGTGTAGGGGTGCACTAAGTAAGAAATTCCCGAAATTGAGACAGCGGGGAAGTTTGTACGAAACGACAAAAATCGCGAGGCGTTCTTTTAGTTAGTTCTAAGTAAGTAGGTAAATTACAACCTGGGAGGTAGATGTATTTAATTTAATTTCCTAAATCTTCATTACCATTTCTACTTATAAACACGTTCTTCTTAAAATCAACCATTAATAAATAAGGTACCTACATTTTTAGATCGTATCGTCTCATTCTACAAGTTATGATCACATTACGTCTTAACTATGCTCAGGTTCACCAATAAACAGCAATATAACCATTGGTTGAGCAAGCAACTAGTGTGTGGAAACATCCATCTTTGGGTTAACCATTGGCTAAAATGTGAGTGGAACCTGTAAGTTTGTGTTATGTGTTCACACCACTATGTTTACTAAAGTTTTGTTAACAATACTATATATTACAAAGGAATATCAGTCTTATTACAAAAGTATAAGGCTTAAAAAAGGATCCAAAAGTGCCTAACGTAATTTGTCTAAAGATTAGGCAAGGTTTGAGGTAAGTACCTAATGATGAACGATCATTACGCGGCGTTTTCCGTCATCTATGAAATGAGCATTAATACCGTATATTGTGATAAGATCTCGCAGGTAAAGCCTTATACTAGGGAGGGGATTCAAAATTAATTTATCTTATCTGAGACGGCTGGATGAGTTGTACAAATGGAACTCAAGCGAACTTTAACTATCATAGTTCTCTACGTGAGATGAATCCGCGAGAAAATATTGAATGTGGTTATTTTAGCTCACAAAAGAGTTTGTCTATTGTTTTAGGTATTTATTTTTTATTTTTCGTTTATAGCACAGTCAGGGGACTTAAGTAATTTAAAAGAGGATCCATATCTGTTTGACAAAGTTTACCTACTAGATACCATTATATACAACAAGTACATATAAAATTTATTAAAGGTTTTAAATAAAGTTGTTTCTATGATGCACGCTAATCACGCAGTTCGTGCGCATGCACAGATGTTGGATCCGGACATGGTAAGGCCGGGGTCGCGGGTTCAAGTCCCGTGACGGTATAGTCTATGTTACCCAGACCGCTAAGACGCAACATTTGGAACAAACAATTACATAGGTACATTAGACGAAGTTGATTAGCTGTTCTCTCTTCTCTCTGCTTATCCTTGGACAAATTTTAAGAGATAATCAATACAAAGTACCTAATATCAGAGTTCATTTGCTATTCTGACAGTGAAGCCTTCCCTCGATACGAGCCATATGAGCCGTAGACAAAAGCACGCCTGTCAATGCGCTTGTAACTCTAATTGGTCAATGCATTCATGCAACAATTCTAATCCAAACAAAGCCTTTGTCTAGGATCACTTCGCCCCTGGACGCATGATTTTACCCTGCCAAGGCTTAGTTAATTGGGAAAAGCGACAAATTAGTAGCTTATTCTGTTTTTTTGTGTGTTTTTTTACATAGTAGAATTTAAAATGTGGTTCGGAACAAAATAGGCGGTCATATAGTAGCTACCTACTGAAAAGGTAAGGCATTAATATTAAGTTTGATAACTCCAAGTCCATGCTTAAGATCGTGACCTGGAAATCTAGGCTAGGGTAAATAGCACCAGCTAGAGGCCCTTACCCGCATCTTGACGAGGAAAAATAGAGAGCTGCTGACGACCCGATTGATTGACTATGGTTAGGGTCTCCCCACAATCTTACACAACTATACATAAACAGTACAAAAAAGTCAACTATCAAAATCTGTCGAAACATCTTATTGGTAGAACAGGGTCGTGGGCGGATTCTTTCTTAGCGAAATTAACATAAAGTGGTTAGAAACAAACATTAAAAATAAAAATTGTGCGTGGGCTTTCAAAACGTGTGTCTAACAAAACCTGATTCTTTTATATTAGTCACTAGCTAGTTGAAAGACGGTCTAATTTTTTAATATAGGGGTATACTAGTATTATAAGTTCACTTATAAACGTTTATTTAAATCCGTCAATTAAATAAATATATAACACTAGCTGCCGCCCGCGGCTACGCTTGCGTGGTACCTGGATAAAAATAGCCTATATGTTAATCCAGCCCAGGTACTATGTATATTCCAAGTTTCATTTGAATCCGTTCAGCCGTTTAGGCGTGATTGAGACACAAACATCCAAACATCGTCACAATCTTTCGCATTTATAATTTAAGTAAAATTCAAGCAGTACCTTCGTGTTCTGTTTCTGTCTCTTTGTTTCTAGATTACTATCTAGGGATATCACTTCAAATAACAGGAACAGGGCGAATCTTAAATCATCATCTTCCTGCCCTTATCCCACTCTATGTGGGGTCGGCACTGCATGATCCTTGGGTCATGCTGTAAGAGTTTTGGCTAAGATGTTTTATGACCGGCCGCCTGCCTGACGTCAACCCTCCTTGGGAATTCTTGCTTGGGCGAATCTTAAATAGATACTGATAAGTAAAGCAAAGTTTATAAGTAAAGGCGATAGTTTCCAAGTCTCATAGCTTCATAGTTCTAGCCTGTCGTGTCCTTTCAGTCTGTGCACAGATGTCACTTATCATTGCTATGCACGTGCACGGGGGCTTGCACGACTCCGTCAACTCCGTGCTATTACCCCCATATATTGTCGCGATATCAAGTACAAATGCACTAGATATATGCAATTTGTATATCTAATGGGGTCCGCACGATACAGTTTTGTATTATTGTTTATATCCTAACTCTAATGCTTAGGTGGTCTAAATGGTGTGAGAAAAATTTGAGTAGAAGCCATGCAGGGACAAAGTAAATAGAGCGATGTGAAAGATCTCTTTTAAATAGTATAAACTCCAATCAAAACCAAAATCAAATATACATAGTTTATTCAATAGAACCTGTAAGGATCACCTTGAAACTTTTTAGGAATATTTTTTTGCAGGGTTTTTAGCTATAATAGGTTAATCATAGAAACATGGAGGGTATATTCATCTTATGGTGCAGGGTTGCACTAAAAATAATTCTCGTAACTCCTAGAAGATGCAAAAGGAAGATGAAGTTTTAGTATAAAAAACTTACAAAGTTACAGTTCGTTTCACTAAAACAAAGCCCTTAGTAGATCATTTATACAGCACCAGGAGGCAACTTTTACCTCCACTAACGGGACGCTATAGTATCCGGGACGAATTTAGATGGAGTAGGCTTGCCCAGTACCTATACGATCCTCTCAGCTTAGTCAGCCTTGTCCACAGGAAAGATAATGGTCAATACGTGCGGAGCTGACTAAACCGCGGGTTTCCTCACGATGTTTTTCTTCACCGTATGAGAGTATGGAGCGTTTTACTATTTATGCATAAAAGGGCTACTATTTATGTTTACCGCTTTCTAGTAAACTGAAGCTGTATATTAAAACAAGATAGGTACTTAGGTATGCAGATTATTGCCACTTAACTATTGAAATTCAATCCAGGTCCAACAGATTTTCTCACACAATAAAACTATCATCTAAATCGATTATTTTAATTCTACACTTACAATGCACTTTCTACTCTGCAAAGCTGCAATTCCATAACTTAGCTTCACCACTAAAGCACGCACTGTGAAAAGGAGTTTATTTACTTACCAATTTATTCACTTGAAGCGCTCGTGGTGTAGCTTGCTTAGGCGTTCTTGATTGATCGTTAAAGTTAAGCAACGATATGCGCGGTCACAAATCGGGATGGGTGACCGCAAGTGGCATTACGAGCTGAGCGCTTCCGTGCTTCGGAGGGCACGTTAAACAGTCGGTCCCGGCTTTTAAGTCGTTAAGCCATGACGGAGGCCTTTAGGCGGCCTAAAAACTCCGTCACTAGAGTTGGCCACTAGCTCATACGAACATACATACATACACTGAATGACGTGACGTATGTCATAATCATCATCATTTTTATTTATTTACAAAGATGTTTTGATACTTTTGAGAGATAGTAGTTGTCGATTATGTTGTCCATTTCCTATTGTTTTTGTTAACTAATCAAAAATATGAAAGCTCTTGAATTGTGACTGTTATCTCGATTTATGAGGAAGAAGAACCCGGTCAAGTGAGAGTTGAGTTTACACACGAAGGGTTCCGTACCATAGTTCATGTATGTTTTTTGTATGCGGCCCCCATTTTAATTTTATTATGTGAAAATTTCCCTTCTCTAACTATGAGTTCATGAGGTACAGCCCGCTGACAAACAGACGAAAGGACAGCGGTGGCTTAATAATAGGGTTTCGTTCGCACCCTTCGGGTATGAAACCTTAAAAAGCAATATTGCCATTCAGCGTGGCAATGCGGCCAGCGTCTTAGGCACGCTTCCATCGACTGATGAGCTGGATCAGGTAAGCTATCTATAAACCGTTTGCAACGGCCTTTAGATAGCCCAACTGATTCTTTTGTATTTTGTAAATAATATTTGTATCAGTTGTAAGTTTCTTTCTGTTAAATATCAAATTGGTTTTAGTTTTATATTTTAAAATCACTATGTTACCCATGTTCAATACAAATTAATGCATTTCATTACTCGCTATTACTATATTACAAGTTTGTTAGTTTGTGCGTATGTATTTTTTGTAAGTTATACCTTTAGTTACTCGTCACGTATCACCGTGATTGAGGCTAAAACATACAGACATCCTCACAAACTTTCGGATTTATAATATTAGTAAGATTCGTCTTAGCATTGCGAATGTTGTGTCAAACCCACTTAGCTTACAATGTAGCCTGGTGGTTAAAATGATTATAAGGCTGGTACACACTGCCCGAGAAGGTTGTGGCTTACTAAACTTATGTCCGTTTTAGGTTAATTTAATTAGTTTAACGTGTTAGCCAGATATAGATTGAAATGGTGTACTTACGTGATAGAATCTGGAAAAGCAAGGAACTTGAGACAAATAGCTCTGAGAATAAAAAATTAGGCCTTTTACCATCTATAGTAGATGATTTATACAGCGTCAGGAGGCAACTTTTTACTAACAGGGCGCTGTAGTGCCCGGGACAAATTAAGATGGAGTAGGCTTGCCCAGCACCTATTCCATCCTCTCAGCTTAGTCGGCCTTGTCCACAGGAAAGACATGGTCAATACGTGCGGAGCCGACTAAGCCGCGGGCTTCCTCACGATGTTTTCCTTCACCGTTTGAGAGTACTGATATAGCGGATATAAATTTTTCGCACTGAAAAATCCATTGGTCCACGAGTTTGAACCCACGACCTTAGGATCGGAAGGCGGGGTCAGTATCAACTAGACCATCAGTACTCTCCACTCTGTATCTAATATTTCAAACAAAAGCTAGTATTGAAATCAGATCTGCGAAGTCGCAAAAAATACGACATTGTGAGCACGTCTGAACATTAATGAATGTATTCATGGTTTTGAAGCCGATAAGGCACTTCACACACATTATCGCCGAACGGAGTGGTCGCCATCCGCGGGAGAAGCTAGGCTGACGGCAGGCCCCTTATTCTCTACTAGCTGCCGCCCGCGGCTTCGCTCGCGTGGTACCCGGATAAAAAATAGCCTATATGTTAATCCAGTACATGTACTATGTATATTCCAAGTTTCGTTCAGATCCGTTCAGCTGTTTAGGCGTGATTGAGGCACAAACATCGTCACAAACTTTCATACTTCACCTCACTAGTGAGGTGAAAGGATTTAAAGTCCCAAAAGGCTCCTTTTGTTCATTTGACACAAGTTTTCGGGTTTCATGCGGCGCGTCGCGAAACCGCGTAGAGCGGTCGTGTGTAATTCGCTCTTCTGGCAAACGTTGATTGTTCGAAATGAAATTAATCAATAACAATGCCATGCCGACAATGCCGTAGTAGACTATTGTAGTTGATTGATGAACTGCTACAATACTCGATATGCTGCTTTGTCTTGTAATCCTGTTGCTATCGTTGTTTTAGGCTCAAAAAATAAAGTTAGCGTGCATATTACTTGAGAATAATTTCTTAGATAAATTAGTTTGATGTGAAATCGGAGGGATTTTTTTAGTTTTGTTTAGTAGTAGACTAAACTCTTGAGATATCAAGAAAGTAAGCCAGAAATAAGATTTTTAAAGTAAGCGTCTGTGGCGCCGCGATGTGAAATTTTGCTCAAAAGTTTATATACAGAGTTAATTCCATTTTTAACGTCAGACGTAAAACAGTGGCATGTGCTTTCAGATAACTTAATAGTAGGTATTTTCATATATAAAAATAACCTGTTTTTTTTAGAAAGATTACAGATATTTCTGTTCTCGTTTATTACAGGGATTGGGTAATAACGTGAGAGAACAATCATTACCGCGGGACTTCAATTTAATTATGGTTTCCTAAGAGACGACAACCGTCGTATGACAGTCATGATAAAGCGAAGAACCTTATGCTTTTGACATAAAGTTGAAAATTGCTTGACATGACGTCGAGAGCCCAATTTAAAAATAGTTAATACACGAATTGGTGAAAAATTACAAGGCACGACTCCATTTATTAGTGTTGTTGGTAATTAGTAATTACGTGAGAGTTATTACCACAAGACTTCAATTACCTACAGAACAATTTCAGTATTACTGCATCCAATTTCCGTCCAAAACCCTATTTTAGTACCCAATGACGACGCTCGCAAATTTCATATTTGAGGTAATACTCGTATGGGCCATACAAAAGCCAGCAGTGTCTGTCTGTTCTTAGCTCTGCCTCTCTCATCCTTTGTAGAAAAACGCTACAACTCTACTGTAGCTGTCAAAATAGGAGAAGACTTAAGGTAGCCTTGTTACAGAACATTCGACAAATGAAATTTTAATTTCTCGGCCCGTTTCCAACTTACAAACGAGACGGTTCGTTCATTACTATAACAAAGTTGTTGTCTGTCGAAATTAGCCGTACATATTTTGATAGAATATAATTTAGTAAGTAAATAACGATTTCTAATTATTGTTATTAGTATTGGAACTCTTAGTTGTTTACATTTTTATGAAACCTTTTATCGTAACATGTTTTTGAAAATTAATATTTGTATACATCTTATTGACGCTGACTATACCTGAGATTGATATTAGAACCAATTTTACTAAATTTGAAAGTTTTGCTATTGTTTTCCTGTTTTATGTTTAATGCTCTTAATATTCCTTTACTCAATTGAAGCCTCGTTTGTGTTGTCTACTACGATCTACGACCAGTCATGCAGTTAATTGATGGCTGCTCAATCACAGCGGGATGATGTTCGTCGATCATTAGTGAACGTGGGACGTCTGGCTCTCAGTCTAAATTCTATTAATTTGCAACATCATACGATCAAACGTTAAAACGTGTATCACGGCCAAACTCCAATTAAACATGAAATCAACTGATTCAAGTTGGTTCTCAGTTAAAATACATTATCACTTTTAGCTATGGAGGGTAATATTTTACCCTCCTGTAAATATTGAAGTATCACCTAAGTGAACGCTTCCGTGCTTCGGAGGGCACGGTAAATTGTCGGTCCCGGCTTTTAAATCGTTCAGCTATGACGTAGGCTTTAAGGCGATCCAAAAACTCCGTCACTAGAGTTGGACACTAGCTCATACGAACTTACTTTTTTTTACCTAAGTTTGACGCTGAATGTTAAATTTAATGCTATATGTGTGTTAATACTGTTGAATTTAATGCACGAAAAGGAATGATCCTTTTCACGCACTTTCCAGCAATGAACGCTAGTCGAAACGGCATAGAATGTTAGACGCTATATTAAATTAGTAGAATGGGGGCCCTGTTCTCAGACTGGCCATTTCTTCAACCACAGATTCTAGTTCTATTTTTAAGTTTGAGAATATTTTAAAAGGAACGAAATGAACAGTTAACTGACGGCATGAAATGTAATCAAGTTATGTAGCTCATGATGCTAAATAAAGTAATAAAAAGGACTCTAATGGAATTGCACTTGCCTGGGGGAAATGAATCAGTAAAACTGATAATAAATATAAAGTTATACACAGTAATAAAAATATAAATAATAGGACAGGTTTAGATTAGTTCTCTCATACAAAGATTTTCAAAGGTTCAATTTCAAACATAAACATTTGAAAGAATTGTGAACATTTCACATAGCGCTGTATACCTAATACATAATAACTTCCATAAAGAACAAATATCTAGGTATGTTCATCACATACATTTTGGCCTGGGAATTGAACCCTCTACCTATAGGCGGAGCTAATTACAACTGAGCTATGAGGCTAGAATTTTTTTGAAATCAGACATTTTCATCATATGGGTTAATGAAACGGGTGTTTGTTTATAGCGTAATTAATTTACCTAAAATCATTTTAAATAAAACGTTTTAAGTTTTTTTTCATTTATCTTCAAAAATTTACTACTAAGGATCGGCGCACACTATTGGCACGGAACGGAATGCTTAAGGATACCTAAGGAAGGATCACTCGGCATGCCGTGCCGATATTGTGCGCCCCGGGCCTGAAAGGACGAGTTGAGTCGGAGTGGAACAAATTATAATAAATCCTATATGTTATTTAAGATAATGGTGTAATAATGAAGTTTCCTCCATTTTTCCCTCTCCAACGCGGTTTCTTTTACTTCTTTGTACGACATGACAGCGATTTTCTCCTTTATCTGGCTGATATAACTAATTCTCGGTCTTCCTCTTCCTAGCTTTCCTTCTACCTTTCTTTCTATGATCGTCTTTATGAAGCTGTCATGTCGTATACGACATCTTATAAGATGTTCAAACATTTCCCTCTTCTATTAATAAATCCTACAGAGAATCATCATCTTCCTGCCCTTATCCCACTCTATGAGAGGTCGGATCAGCATGATCCTTCGAGCATGCTGTAAGAGTTGTGGCAACCCTCCTTGGAAATACTTGCTTATTGTATCTCATCATGTTGGAGAGGATACTATACCCTAGTCGTCTTTTACGACATGCTCGGTGAGAGAAGCAGTTGGACGCATTCTATGTTTTTTCTTTACAGTCCAGCAGAGAAGTTTATGCGTCCTCTAGAAGTTGAATTTCGGGAATTCCTTTCTCAGTGCACCCACAACCATAAGAGGAACATCACAGTCCAGCGAAGAAGTATAGAGAATATCCTATAGAGAATATATTGACTAAGTAATTAAATGGGAAACTCTCCAGTCCTTACTCAATCACAATGGCAGTATTGTGGAGGTAACCAGCGGTATTCCGAGTCAGTTAGTATCGATTCTATTCAGTCGCTGATTCGCGGCGCTCAATCCACCCTGATGTGCTCACTGTATTGTGCCGTGACAGGGCTGTCACTCAGTCACGCACGCCCTTTTGTAGGGCGCACACAACACGAGAATGATGTAGGAAATTATATTCGCTTTTATGATTTACAATTTATTCTATTACTTAGTTTCTATTTGCTTATGCTTTGGCCGCAATTAACCACATGCGCATTGACAATAAGCGCTTGTGGCGTAGCTTGCTAAGATGTTCTTGATTGATTGTTGAAGTTAAGCAACGTTGTGCGCGGTCACAATTGGGTTGGGTGACCGAAGTGGCATTACCAGCTGAGCGCTTCCATGCTTCGGAGGGAGGGAGAGTTCCATGCTCGTTAAATTGTCGGTCCGGCTTTTAAGTCGTTAAGCCATGACGGAGGAGGATACTTCTAGTGACTTTTACCAAATACCGATGAGGGCGTAGACCTTGTCCAGAACGTCACTAATTTAGCTTAAATGTTTCTTAAAAGTCTCTGATGAAGTATGACACAATTTCTTAATTAGACACTATGTTTACTCTGATGCTCGGTTCTTATATTCAACTTACAGACGTCCGATGCTGAATTACCGTGGCAATGTTGGTACTAGTTAAAAGCGCCCTACAATTTTAAACACAAAACGTTGCTATGATAATTTTTATACGTTCGCTGGTAGAACACAGGAATCAGGCATTAGTCTTTATGAGAGAGATTAAATATTTTTGTTGGCGTGGTGGCCCTAGGTGGCTGTTAGCGGGCATCGTTAAGTTTCTATTCTGGCTGAGCTTAGATTACTCGTATAGAACATTGGTCGAGCTCGTTGGCGTGAATTCTGTTCTCTTTTATTTGTCTCTAGTTATAAGATTCTTTTGTTTCGATTTGTTCCTTGGAATACGCAAACCTACCTAGCCCATTATAATAAGTCTCTTCATAAAATTGCTTCGTTTATGTTCATAAATTATGACATTTTGATGTAACGTACGATCGTGGTCATACACTCCGATCTTCACTATATCATCATAGAGCACTTGTAGTCTGGTGGTAGCGGCCTTGCCTTCCGATCCTAAGGTCGTGGGTTCAAATCTACTCGTAGTCATGTCAATGGGTTTTTCTGTTCGAAAAAATTATGTGCGCTCTACCATGGGTATTCTCAAACGTCGAAGGAAAATATCGAAAATATCTTAGAACCACTTCACCTTGCTTATTCTAAGAGCATTGTCCAATAGACACCATACAATATGGTCACCGGCTTAAAACTCCCCAAGTCATATCCTCGTTTGAAAGAACTTGTGACATGAGTAAGTCGTGAATCAATCAATGTTGTACACCAGGAAAAGTACCAAAGTAGACAACAAAATGATGAACCAGCCATTCAGAAGAGACATTTACTTAGATTCTACCAGAAATAGCCAGTTTATTCCTAGATTAGACCATCTGATACTAAAAGGGTAACGTAAATGAGATTTCCTCGTGCATAGAATTACCAACGCCCAGTGTCACCATATTCTTATTGCACACACCGGTTTAAATAAGTACTCAATAGGCAATAAAAAAATAAAAGAGATAAAATATTAGGTTATAAGCCTCAGTTCTTTATCCTTTAGTAAAATAAATTATATGGCAAAGACAGCGAAAAAAAATAGCAGGCGAAATTGGACCGTTTTATCATTTTGGTTCGAATCCTTAAAATGGGTGAATCGGATATAGGAAAACACTACGTTGTAAAGCTTTAATAATACCGAATTTACACTAGGTATTTAATATAAAGAGGTCAAGTTTGTTTAAAGGGACAATCTGAGTTAATATATCAAATTCCTCCCCCGCTAGAAAGCTGCACTACCCATACAGCATACTACCTAGCATACCCACCGCTTATTGTATTTTAAAATTTGATCAAAAATAGTTTTCACTGCTTTTCTGTTTTATACCTGCACTCGGCCCAAACGGTTTCTAATCCGTGAATATAATGTATTGCTAAAATACTGGGCTTGATTAGATCTATAAAAAGTCAATGGCACAATATATCTAGCTTATCATAATTAAGACGTGAGGTAATACTAACCAGAGGTAATAAAAAGTCGATGGAACCGGCCTCCGTCGTGACTGGGGTATTCCTAGCTCCTAGGTACCTAGGGATATTCAAATACCGGGCTCGGCACACGAATAGATATTTAATCTAGCAGGCGGGACGATTAGTCATACCACGAAAATATTTTAAATACCTTCTTTATAGGATATCTGATTGCTTTGATTTTTGAGAAGTGATCACTCTTAATGGCTGTTTTATGTTGTTTAGAGTTAGAACGATGATGTATTCGAAATCCTTTTCTAATTAAATCTAAAATTCGATTCTTAGAAATCTTCGAGGCGCACTTTAAATCTTTGCACCATGGACACATGGATTAACCAAAGATTAGTTAGTGAAAGGTGGAAAAACGCTATTTTGGACTTTGACTAAGACATTATCCCCAGAATACTCAAATGCGACTCAGAGTTGAGCACGTCTCAACTCACGATTTTTTGTCAGTTTCTGATGAAAATCTGTCAAAAAATCGTCATTTGAGACGTGCCTAACTTTGAGATGTGTTTGAGTATTCGGGGGGTATCAGGCCTGAGGTTTGACTGACGACTGACCGTCAGGTCTGATAGAGTAATGTATGGTGGTACGTATGGTATGTGTGGTACGTACGTGACGTATACGTCAGTATACCTCACGTACGTACCACACATTTGCGTAGTGGTACTGTTGTCGCGCTTGCTATGAAAGTCTACCTTAAACCATGAATAAATATACAAACAGAACTCTAGAGAAAGCACATTGGAAATGGCACGCGTTTCAGAGCTTTTGAAACTTCAATTTATTTCCAATTTATCTTCCATTGCAAAATTGGAATACTAACTTCAAACTATTGAGTCTCGTCCAACTTAATGATTTTGTTATATTGCTGTAGTATCCCTGCCATTTGTGTTCGTTTCTTAGAAAGATTGAATAAATTGGCTTTAGTATCGTAGAAGTTTGTTGATCTAATTTCCTCTGCTTAGAGGGAACCACGGTATATTATAATAGTAGGTATCTGTATTTTGGTAATATCACTTGAATAGGTAATGTATTAATGGTCTAGTTTGTTTCAAAATCAAAAGAGAGCTCTTTATTTACTGGGATAGAATCGTGTACGAATGGATTTCTCTCCTTTCTCATCATCATCATCATCATCATCATTTGCCTGCCCTTTTCCCACTAGGTCAACACAAAATGTTTTCGTTTTCCATTTCCTTCTATCACTTCATTTCAATGGTGAAGCGCTCGTGGCGTAGCTTGCTTAGGCGTTCTTAATTGATCATTAAAGTAAAGCAACGTTGTGCGAGATCACAATTGAAATGGGTGACCGCAAGTGGCATTACGAGCTGAGCGCTTCCGCGCTTCGGAGGGCACGTTAAATTGTCGGTCCCGGCTTTTAAGTCGTTAAGCCATGACGGAGGCCTGTAGGCGGCCTAAAAACTCCGTCACAAGAGTTGGCCACTAGCTCATACGAACATACATACATTTCAATAGTCACACTATAATGCCAAAATGCAAAAAAAAATATCAATTTAAATCCAATACATACAGATACAAGCTTTATCAATTTACTTCCAGTACATACAAGTGACACAAGCCGAGTAGTATAGGTACCGGCGGAGAGATTTGGTCGGGACCGGTCCGAAGCCGGCTGGCTGAAATTTTTCGCAATTCTTCCTGACCCTGTTCTCACCGGCCCTGATTGAAGACCACTCGATACAGCTGATTATTAAACTTATGATTCGGTAGATTTAATTCATACATAAAATCATACATCAAATTCACCTGGTTGTATTAAGTACGCAAGTTCTATCTTCAACAAAGCCCCAATCCGATCCGGCTTAAAAAAAAGGCGTTTTACCATCTAGTAGATGATTTTACAGCGTCAGGAGGCAATTTTTACCTTCACTAACGTACGGACGAATAAATTCGTCCAAGCTTTTTAGTTATTATTTAATAGAACACTGGTGGCCTAGTCGTATCGGACCCGCCTTCCAATCCTAAGGCCGGTAGTGCACCAATGGATTTTTCTGTTCGAAAAATGTATGTGCGCTATTACCAGTACTCTCAAACGGTGAACGAAAGTATCGTGAGGAAGCCAGCGTGTCGTAGAACTAAAAAATTCGAAAACATGTGTCAAGTGTATAAAAAGAGCCTTTGAGGCGCACTTTAATTTTTTGCACTTTCACCACACTGGTTTCAAAGAACTAGTGACATGACTGGTAGTACTCGTAGTATTGAACTTAATAATATGATGTGTTTAGAGGGCGGAGTTCGCACATGAGACGTTGAAGAAACGTGAGTCACGCTTGTTGTTATTAAAAACGATGTTTCGTTTTGAATAAAGATTTGATATATCGGGTTGGGACTGACAAATCAAGTGGACTTGAATTGGTAGGGCAGTTTCGATGGTAAATATGGACATATTGTAACTTGTATATCAATACAAGTTAAATAATGCTTTGCTGTAAGAAGCGAACAAAACTGTTTCGTAATCTGCGGTTTATATAAAATCAAACCAAATCTATCACAAAGTTTTTTCCGGTTTCAAGAGCAAAAGTAAGCAAATACTTTTTAGAGCACTAGTAGTCTAGGGTTCGAACCCGGTCATGCACCGATAGATTTTTCTATTCGAAAAAATTATGCGCGCTATACCAGTACTCTCAAACGGCGAAGAAAAATATCGTGAGGAAACCTGCGGCTTAGTCAGCTCTTTTCCTGCGGATAAGGTTGACTAAGCTGAGAGGATGGTATAGGTGCTGGGAAAGCTTCTTCTATCTAAATTCGTCCCGGGCATAGCGTCCCGTTAGTGTAAGTTACCTTCTGCTGTTGTATAAATCACGAGTATTAGCCACAGCTGGTTACAGCTATTGCCCTACGATACGATACGATGAGACGATGGCTATACAGCTGTAGCCTTAGTTATGTCAGAGCTTTGTTTTACCTATATAATTTTCAGCGATATTTTCAGACAGTCAAATCACTCCCTACGTATTTAGGGGACTAAGGGCGAGACGCGGGGAGAAGGGGGCAACAAGGGTGATCAATATAGCCACATCTAGCTATTACTATAGAGTTATAGATATAGCTATGGTTATGTACAAATGTCTATAAAAAATGGCAACACGCGTAAGTCCAAATCTGCGAAGAGCATTGACTCCGCAGATGGACCATTTAGCCTCAGCACATGTACTTAGACTGCCTAAACGAGTTTACTGAATGTTTCCATTGTCTTACGAGAAAATAGTAATTTTATTTTAAACGTCACTATTGGCTAACCATTATACCACGATATACGACTCAAATCTGTGACGTTTTGGAGAATAGCCTGGTCAAGAGTACCCTAAACAGACGAGTATGAATGAATAATGTGGTTAGAGTAAATTAGGAGAGGTTGGCATGCCACTAGCATCTAAGAAAATAAGTACCAAAAAAACAAAAGGAAAATTAAAACTTAAAGCAGACAATAATCAACTCAAATACACCGAATAAAATAGAAATCAAACCGCCGACATAAAGCAAAAGTAAATAATGTAATTTATAATATATGGTAAAAACATATTTTATAAGAATTTATTATCATAAATAACAATGCATACTAAACAAATTACATAGAAGGAAAGTAGAGTAATTTCCCATTAAAATAAACACACATGTAACACAAAACTAAATATTGAAATAATATCGCTGTTGTACAAAATATGATCTTCACAACCAAATACCCCAAATTAAGAGATATGTAAACAATAAGTTACATGTAAAAACCAGGCTCTGACCACCCTTGTCAGAGGAAAAAGAGTACGATAATTTTTGACAACGAAAATGCCAATTTGGATAGAGACATGCATAAGGGATAATGGGAGAATGTTGGCAGCAGTGTTTCAGTATCCTCGATGATGTTTATCGGGTCGATGGTGATGCCGAATAGTTCTCGATAGCCGTCTGCAGTTTTTCCGTCCGTTTTTTAGGTTCTACGACGTCCCGGCTTTAAAGTATGTGGACAGTGGACACACACCGATGACACCCACACACGGACATTCGTATCAGCACGTCCACACGCGCAGGAGTTTGGTCACGAACGACCGAGATCGGCCCCAGATTGTCTTCTGTCTACCATATACCTTGTATCTTATTTACTCCATGTATTCTTGTCTACGATTCGTGCTTGAGGAGTTGCGGTCCAAGTTGAGACCGCCTTACCAATCCGTATTTATACTGCCAAACTGGAGATACAAATTATGTAAACAAACCGTCAGTACTAAAACTAAAACTTACTTTTCATTACATGTTTATTAAACTTTTAAGTAGTACTAATAGTTAAATTAAGGTGTAAAAACGAATGTTGTGAGGTTTATTTACTTTGATTTATAGATTTTTTTTTACTTTAGCTTTATTTATAAAACTAAAGTGATTTATTTCATCGTTATAAGGAAAAATACGCGACTGCTTGTTTACATATCTCCAATTTGGCTGAAGTATAGGTCCGTCTGTTTTTACTGTTTCACGCCTAAGCAGTTAAATAAACTTCGAACAGGATTACATCCTGGGACATTTGTTTCCAGTGTCAATTCCATTTCTGTCCATTATAAAACACCTGCACTCATAATTACTTCTTTTGAGTGCACAGAATCTAATCAAATTATTCATCCATGGGTTACTATTTGTCTGAAGAAAACTCAATGCGAACGAAGTCGCGGGCGACAGTTAGTAAAACCTAAAGCTGTGTGATATGTCCTCAAATATTTATATTTAAAGCTGTTTATGAAATGAAACCATTGCTTGTTTGGCATGTAACACCAAAACACATAACCCGAGGAGGGTTTTTTGCAGTCGGGTAAAATGGATATATACCTAATGTTGGTTACAAGCACTTGTTCTAAATATACGAAACAAAGGTGGTTTTAAAAACTAGAATGAGTTTCCTGTCACCAGCAATTGGACCAGTTTGCAAAAACTCAAGCTAACAACATGCTGTCCATACTGACGACATGCCGACATCACTCAAACTAGTCTACGTAAGTAATTGAAATTAATTATTTACGACTAGATGAGAATTTCCACATTTGACGATACGATACTACCTACTGGTGTTAGAATTCTCTTTTCTATATCTAGTGATCACAAAAGAACCAATAGTACGATGGCGTATCGAATGGCGTATGGCTCGTGACGTAGCTTGCTTAGACGTTCTTGATTGATCGTAGAAGTTAAGCAATGTTGTGCGCGGTCACAATTGGGATGGGTGACCATAAGTGTCATTACAAGCTGAGCGCTTCCGTGCTTCGGAGGGCACGTTAAATTTTCGGTCCCGGCAAAGTCGTTAAGCCTAAAAAGGCCTAAAAACTCCATCACAAGAGTTAGCCACTAGCTCATACGAACTTTCTTTTTACTTTATTGTACCGAATGCAAGAGATGGTGGTGGTAAGAGCTGGTGGTCTAATGGTAGCGGCCCGGCCTTCCAATCCTAAGATCGTGGGTACAAAATATGTACCTACTCTCAAACGCTGAAGGAAAATGTCGTGAGGAAATCGGCATATCATAGAAGAGCCTTTTGGGCGCTCTTACCACAATGGTTCGAAATAAGTGACTCGACTAGCTTGTGTTGTAGCCATTTTTAGGTCTACCAGGTCAGTGACCGCAGGATGATCACAAAAGAACTAGTAATACAATGTCATTCCGAATTATTCCGATGTGTCAATGAGAGGTGGTAACGGTACCTCAAGAGTACGTCATTGAGGAATTTCTTAGAACTTTATTACAAATCGTTAATTTCGAAATGGATAAAATGTTAACAACATATAAATGCAGTGGACTGCGTAATGCAAGTCATGGTGTATTAGTACTTTGTGTGAAAACATTAGTGTTACGTTCTCATGTCCTCTTAAAACAAACTGGCTTCCCTCCGCAGCTTCGCTCAGGTGGTACCTGGAGTTTACCCTGATGACCTCGGTGGCGTGGCGGGTGAGTGCTCGGCTGAGACGCAAGAGGCGCGGGTTCGATTCCCGCTACTGGAGAAATGATTGTATTTTCTGCAAAATATTTCTTCCAGGTCTGGGTATTGTAGTTATTATGTATTATAGGTATGTATTTACAGGTATTTACATAAAAGTAATAGTATATAAGTATAATATCAGCCATCTGGTGTCCATAGGGGGTAAGTAGGTACCTACTATTAAGTAGCCAGATTTCGTGTGGAGGATAGTATTATTTTCTCTTTGGGATGAACTTTTTAGGACATTAGAGTACATACAGGGAGACAAGGAATCCCAGTGTGGGGTCAGACCTATGTGAGTAAAAAATTTCCGTCGATAATCTTAGTGTTGAGAGGAAGAGTAATGGTACTTGCACACCTAGGCTAATGGACACATAAAAACTAAATAGAAATGATAAATGATAAATGATAAATGATAAATGACAAATGATAAATGATAAATGATAAATGACATTTATTTGCTTGAACACATGTGTTTAAATAATAATGGTCTTAAAAATAAATCAGTCCAATTTATGTCCTACCAAAGTCTATGGCATGCAAATATGATAATGTTAATAAATTAAAAATAAATGTTAATAAATTAAATTCGATTGTTAAGTCCTAATTAATTGTAATGCTAAAATCAATTTAAGAATGTCAAAATATTAAAATGTCAAAATTATACATAATTTAATGTCAAGAACTATTTAAATATTCGTCGATGGAGTAAAAACATTTATCCAGTAGCCAGTTTTTCAATTTTTTGCCAAACAAATGAGATTTTAAATCTTTTAGGTCAGTTGGCAACTTATTATAAACTTTAATGCACATGTAATAGGCTTGACGTTGTGTAAGTTTAAGATTATATTTAGGAATGCACAGTCTGCTATTGGACGTGTTCCTTAGCACTCTTGCTCGGAAATCTTGATGCGTACTGAAAAAAGACGCCTGTTGTTTTACAAACTCTGCTGCTTGTTTAATGTAAAGACAGGGTAGAGGCAAAATTTGAAATTTTTTAAATAGTGGCCTACAGGGCTCTAGAAAATGGACGCCACATAGTGAGCGAATGCATCGTTTTTGAGCTCTAAACGCTTTGTCAGTGTCGACACTATTTCCCCACAATAAAAGGCCATATTGTAGAGCTGAGCCAACGTAACCATGATAGGCATTAAGAGCCACTTTTATAGAGGCTACCTCGCGAAGCCTTTTAAGCACATATGCATACCTGCTAAGCTTGATACATACTTTTTCAATTTGTATTTTCCAGTCAATGTTTCTATCAAGATGTATACCTAGAAATTTGATTGTATTCACCTCTTCAATCATAGTATTATTGTATTGAATGTCAAGTTTCATTGGATGGAGAAACAATGAAGTAAGTAGAGCGGGACCGTAGCGGGACATATAAAACAGTCAAGAGAAGTTTTGTGAAGTCTCGCATAACTTTCGGGTCTGATTGCCAAAACTTTAACCACGATCACTACATTTTGTAGTGATCCTGAACTGAGCACTGATGACACTGTGGTAGCGCTAGCGGCCCCTTTCGATCCTAAGGTTTTAAGGTTAAGGTTTTAATCCAGTCGTGGATTTTTCTGTCAAGATGACATTTGATGGTTTGTGACAAGTGACATCTGACAGAATAAACACTCGCTACATTTTATGGCGCCTAAATTCAAATAATACAACGAAAAGTTATGCTCGTACAACACATCTCCTGAGATGTCACAGAAATCTTAATTAGCTCACTCGATCAAATGTTTTTCTGTAGCTTTATTTTAGCTGTAAAAATGATTATTATTTATACTAACAAAATCAATATTTTTCTATTCAATTCTGACGATGACTTTTACAACACCTTAATTTGGACGAAATTGCGCATCTAAATATAGCCATCATTATTAACCCAAAAAGCTCTCAAGGAAAATAGTAAAGACCTTTTTATTCAGCGGTAAAGCTTATCTCTCCTCGTAAACTCGTAGTTAGCAGGTAAACCATACGAGTTAAGCATAATACATTGTAGCAAGCCCTCTTGCCCACATGAACATGGAACAGACAGGCAGCACAAAGGATACCTCAAATTGATACGTTAGGATTCCCTGTGTCGCTACTATAATCAGACCTGGAAAAAATACATTAGAACGTGCAACGTTTCCTGCTGCGAGAATTCCCGAGATTTTTCCCGAGACACCAGATTTCCCGAGTCTGGGTACTTTTTATCGCGATGCTGTCGGGAAGATTGTTTTTCATAAGTGGGGGCGGATAGCCATAAATGTGACCTCGCGGACCCAATGGTAAAGGAAGACTATAAAAAAATTAATAATTTGAGAAATATTGAAGAAAAAAATCTGGCAAAGGTTTGATAGAAGCCTCTGGAAAAAAAGCAGTTTACCGAAGTTGAAAGTCACAGAGTGATTTAAAAGACACAAAAATGGTCCATTTCCAGTGATTTTTTCAATTTCGTATTCATAAAAGTCATTTGAGGATTTAAAAAAAAATATTTATTTTTGATTTTGAAATTACCAAAAAGAAATTGTCTTTAATTTCGTATTCTTAAAAGTCAACGAAATTGAAAAAAAATAGTGGAATTGGACCATTTTGGTGTCTTTTAAATCACTCGGTACACACAGTACCCGGATAAAAAGTACCTACCATATGTCTCTCTTCGACATTCATTATTTATTAGAAAGAAAGAAAATAATACAAAGTTTTTTTTTCACTCAAACACTATATACACAATAACCTAAATAACTACATATATGTACATAATTAATGTTTTATTAGGCTATTACTTTTCACTTATCTCTATCTCGATCTTTATCTCTCTGCAAAAACCATGTCATTCCGTTGTACCGTTTCTTCGTGAAAGAATCACAGGCCAACAAAAGTACTAACCATCGAGCATTCAGTTAAATGCTCGATGGTACTAACAAACTATCGGTTTTATAATATTAGTATGGATTGGGTAGTAAAGTTAGTACCTGAAACTTATTTCCGTCTGCCACTGCTATCAGTTTCGTGGCAGAACGTAACAGCTGGCGTCGTTAAAGCAAATTGGAGTAATGATTAGTCCGTATTCTAGCGAATATAATCAATAGAATCCATTTCTATCAGTAACGTAGATCATAATAGTTCCTTACAATATCTTAATTCTTATTACTCTAATCACGTTTCAGTTCTTTCGAACCAGTGTGACGAAAGGATTTCAAGGTGCTTTCAAGGCTCGTGCACTTGACACATGCTTTCGAACTTTTTAGGTTCTACGACATGCCGGTTTCCTCACGATTTTTCCTTCACCGTTTGAGAGTACTGGTATAGCGCACTTAAATTTTTCAAACGAAAAGGTTTCTTGGGCCTCAATCACGCTGTAAAATTGAACGGATTTAAAGGGAACTTGGAATATGCGAGTGTGCTGAAATAACACATAGGCTACCTTTTAAGCGGGTTAAATGCGAATGAATCTGTGGACGAAAGCTAGTTGTAACATAAGGCCTTTCCAATGCAGTAAAATTAAGTCCAATCTGGGTTCGGCTTATTGAGACGTAATTTCGTAAGTTAATTTTCATAAGTACTTGTTACGAAACAAGCCTTTTAAAGTAGACCACCAGCCACAGCCTATCTGTGGACAGCCGCGTTAATTGACAGTTGAATCGGGCCGGTCACGAATTAATCGGGCCATTGAATTATTTATAGGATGCAGTGTGCGAGCCGCGGGGGGCGGCGCGGGGGAGGGGCGGGCAACAGGTCCGCATTGTGTCGGGATGCAGGGATGAGGACCACTAGGGCTGCCACCGAGCTGTCATTAATAATAATAAAACCTAAGACGTTGAAGTAATAAAACTATAATAACATTTAAAACTTTTAACTACTAAGCATAATATAAGGAATGAAAATGGACTCAGTGTTCATAAAAATATATTATAAGAAAGTTTAATACAGAAATAACATAAAGATTGTTATTTCTGTTAAAGTAAGTAAGCTCGTATGAGCTAGTGGCCAGCTCTTATGACGGAGTTTTTAGGCCGCCTAAAGGCCTCTCTCATGGCTTAACGACTTAAAAGCCTGGACTGACAATTTAACGTGCCCTCCGAAGCACTGAAGCGCTCAGCTCGTAATGCCACTTGCGGTAACTCATCCCAATTGAGACCGCGCACAGGGTTGCTTCAACAATCAATCAAGATCGTCTAAGCAAGCTTCGCCACGATTAATAAAGATTGTATACATAAAGAGAGCACTGGTGGTCTAGTTGGTAGTGACCCCGCCTTCTAATCCTAAGGTCGTGGGTTCAAATCCGGTCGTGTACCAATGGATTTTTCTGTGCGAAAAATTTATGTGCGCTATGCCAGTACTCTCAAACGGTGAAGGAAAACATCGTGAGGCAACCCGCGGCTTAGTCAGCTCCGCACGTATTGACCATGTCTTTCCTGTGGACAAGGCCGACTAAGCTGAGAGGATGGAATAGGTGCTGGGCAAGCCTACTCCATCTTAATTCGTCCCGGGCACTACAGCGTCCCGTCTATGAAGGTAAAGTTGCCTCCTGACGCTGTATAAATCATCTACTATAGATGGTAAAAGGCCTTAGTAGTTTTAGTATACATAAAACGGAGGATTTTAATTTTCCTTGAGTGGTAGCCCTGTGCGGGCGGTGGGGTGCCGCGGGGCGCGGTCAGGAATGCGGTCTCTTGTTCGTTTTGGGGAGCGTCTGCGCAGGTAGGCGAGCTGTTGCCAGCCGCCGGTGCCGCCATCTAGACTTGCCTGGATCAACCACTGTTTCCCCTTTACCTTCTTATTTAATATGATAAGGGTTCATGACCATGACGCGAATGGAACCAAACTTTGTTCCTACCTGCATTGTAATTAAATTTTAAAACACATACCCCCGAATACTCAAACGCGACTCAGAGTTGAGCACGTCACAACTCACGGTTTTTTTGACAGTTTCTGATGAAAATCTGTCAAAAAAAACACCGTCATTTGAGACGTGCTCAACTTTGAGATGCGTTTGAGTATTCGGGGGAAAAGCTGTTATTGTGACTTAACTATAATAGATGGATATGTTGTCTCGCGGACTTTTTTGTAGACATTAATAAGACCTATAAACCTGTAGTACATTATTTTGTTCTATAATCAATAATTTCCGCAGCGCACGCCAAAAACTATTTTGGATTTTCTACCTTGGGTTACAATAGACTTGTAATAGACGATTAATTCTCATGGATCCGATGACATTACAATACTTTTTACCCGACTGCAAAAGAGTAATGTGTTTGTCGTTATTCTATGTGCAAGCTTTAGTCCAAACGGCTGGATGGATTTTGACAAATGAGGTGTCGTTAAATTCGTCTGGATGACAAGAGTATCATCATAGGCTATATAATGTACCAAAAATCCAATATGGCAAATGTACTTTCTTATGACTACTTGTGGCTCTGCCCACCCCATTAGGGATATGGGCGTGATAATATACATACATACTATGCTACCTAAATTCTACGCAGCCGGACTTTTTTGTTCTTTTAAATAAATACTTGTAGATATATATTTTTTAAGATACTTTAATCAACATACATGATACATAAGTATATAATATTAAAACACCCAGACCCGAAAGAAATATTTGCAGAACATACAAACATTTCGTAGGGAATCAAACCTGCGCCTCTTGCGTCTCAGCCGAGCACTCGCCCGCATCGCCACCGAGGTCGCCAAAGTAATGCAACAAGTGTGCTATTACAGAATGTATAGAAACTACATCGTGAATGAATTACGGCAAAAGCGCTGAAAAAAGACGCCGCTGTCTTGTCGATAACTGGCATAAAAGAACTGGTAAAATATTTCCCAATCAACTCCTTCTAAAGTGCCTCAAAACACCTTACAATATAGTAATTAAAGAATGCGAGCTAAAAATAAATGTTATTCCTTTGCCCGTCACTCCAAGCTGAGAGCCCTTCAAGCCTTTTTCTTTTTCTCGTCGGCCGGTCAAGTAGTAAAAGTATTGAGAGAAAAAGAAAAAAAAAAGACTTGTAAGAACGTCGGCCATGGGAGCCGAAACCAGGTCATAAACGGACGGCAAACGTCTCACGTGGTTCATAATTAATGGGATCCCAATCGATTATACAATGGGGTAAATAGACGAGTTTTAGTCCGTGGTTTTGTCTATTTTTGACACGGGACTCCCTTGAGTTTGATGCTCGAATTTTTGTACTAAATATAATAATGATTCATGGAGGTGCAGTATAGAATAACATAGTAACAATTTAAGTACCTACCTGTCTTTAATTAGCTCGTATTAATAATCCCACCGCTGGGATTGGTAGAATTAAATTATTTTACGAGAAAAATACAAGAAAAATGAAATTTTAATTAAATTTTAACGAGTTGTAGAGTACGAGATGACTCATATTATAAAATAAAAGATGGCCATAATATAAAATCATTTTATATTCTTGAGTTTTATCCTTTTTAGGGTTCCGTTTTTACAAAAGTGCTCGAGCAAATCCGATTATACCGGCACTGACTGTTGAGCCACTATAAAAGGAAGATCAAGGCCTTTTTTATGGCATAGGGGGCAAACGAGCAAGCGGCTCACCTGATAGTAAGTGATTGCCGCCGCCCACAGACACCTGCAACGTCAGAGAAGCCAGTGCGTTGCCGGCCTGTCGGATTTACAATAACAAGAAGCCGTTGAAGTCACTTTTGTACAAACAAATAATGCCCGGTTTCAATATTTTTACAATAGTAACATTTTTTTTCTGTCAGTAATATATGACCTTTGGAAGATAGAAAGAAAGAAAGCATTTATTCAACCACCACCTAAAGATAACAAGGTTGCTGTGGTGATAAACGATCCGTTCTCCATTGAACATTGGGACTGAAAAATAGTGAAATCGTGGGCTGTGGAAGGACAATTCTAACACAGAACCGTGATGGATGGCACGGACAAAGGGAGGCCTATGCCCATCAGTGGGCAAAGTCGGGCTGTGGATGATGATGATGATGCCAACAAACTAGATAGATAAGTTTTCAAAGCCATGAATCTTGTTAAAATTCAATATTTAGTTTTCCATTTTATTGAATAAAACATTTGAGTTGTACATCGTGAAGAGAGTCCATACAAATCATTTACATTGTTGCAACTTTTTTGCAAAATGCACTATTATTTATTCCACACATTGCATTACTTTGTGAGCACTGGTGGTCTAGTCCCGTCTTCCGATCCTAAGAGCGCGGGCTCAAATCCGGTCGTGCACCAAAAGTTTTAAGTTCAAAAAAAAAATATATGTTCGCTATACCAGTACTCTCAAACGATGAAGGAAACTGGCATGCTATTTATTTTTATTTTTAACTATCCTTATCAAAAATCGACGTTATGTGCTTGTGTCAATTCAACGTACTTACAACAAAGGAAAGAATTCGGGATCCACTTGAAGTATAAATTTTTATGTGCTAACAAAAAAGTCATATCAGGATAAATATAACGAACGAAGCTCAATTTTGAATAACACATTTAAATTGACGACCTTTGGCGTGGCGGACAAGTGCTCGGCTGAGACGCAAGAGGTGCGGGTTCAATTCCCGCTACGGGAGAAATGGTTGTATGTTCTGCAAATGTTTCTTCTGGGTGTTCTAGTATTATGTGTGATATGTGTTTAGTACACTATACTAGTAGTATGTGTTTACAAAAAAAGTATATAAGTATTCTATAATTAGCCATCTGGTGCCCATAGCACAAGCTTTGCTTAGTTTGGGGATAGATGGCGCTGTGTGAAATGTCCACAAATATTTATTTATTATTATTAAAAATATTTCATCTGCACCTCACTATTCATTATTAAATATTCTAGCAATCATAAGACGGTCACAAACTCTTAGAAAACAAGTTTTAAAAAGCACAGAGCTAAATAGAAATCGGATGTTATAGGATGAATCAGATCAGCGTCTGTCTGAAAGGTCACGCTCCCATGATGGTGTCCAACTTATTTATCGCGCCAATAAAATGATTGTCAGTAAAAAAAAACCTACATGTAGGTACCTACTGTCAATAAAATAATATTGGAGTTATAAATTAAATTGGTCTTGTTTTATATTGAATGTAGGTATGATGTGGAGTGACCACTAGAGCAATGGTGGTCTAGTTGGTAGTGACCCCGCCTTCCGATCTAAAGGTTGTGGGTTCTAATCTGGTCGTGTACCATAGGATTTTTCTGTGCGAAAAATGTATGTGCGTTATACCAGTACTCTCAAACGGTGAAGGATAACATCGCGAGGAAACCCGCGGCTTAGCTCCGCGCGTATTGACCATGTCTTTCCTGTGGACAAGGCCGACTAAGCTGAGAGGATGGAACAGGTGCTGGGCAAGCCTACTCCGGGCACTACAGCGTCCCGTTTGTGAAGGTAACAGTTGCCTCCTGATGCTGTATTAAGCACGTGCCCGCCTCGCCACCGAGGTCGTCACAGCAATCTGACTTTAGTGGTTTTATATATATTTTCTTGTAATCTACTGTAGCAAAAAAAAACTATTTTTCGAGAACTAAGTCTATCTACTAGTGAGGTGATTCTTGACACAGTCATCTCCAACGCGGACCTGTGGAGACTTTGCCATGAGGTTCCGATCTATCTACAAATTCGACGGCGTAAGTGGAATTGGATAGGCGTAGTCCCAAAAACCATGTTCATCCACAAGCGTTGGATTGGAATCCATAAGGGAAACGCAAGTGCGGCCGCCCGAAGAAAACTGGTCGACGCACAGTTGTTGCCGAAGCACGAGCTCTCGGGCTCACCTGGAGCGAAGTGAAGCGTGCAGCCTCCGACAGATCAAGATGGCGAGTATCTGCCCTCTGCCCCGACGCGGGGACATATGACACTAGAAGAGGTGATTCTTGATAAAGAAATTCAGTCAAACGTGCTCTGAGAACATAGGACACTAGAAGAGGTGATTCTTGATAAAGAAAATCAGTCAAACGTGCTCTGAGAACATAGGACACTAGAAGAGGTGATTCTTGATAAAGAAAATCAGTCAAACGTGCTCTGAGAACATAGGACACTAGAAGAGGTGATTCTTGATAAAGAAATTCAGTCAAATGTGTTCTTCTTCGACAATTGTATTGGCAGTTTTTGCGAGATTTATCTAATGTGACTTTCCCGAGAATTAAATCCCAATTTTAAAATAGCCCCTGTAATAACCTTGTACGTAACTTCCTTCCATTATATCGACCTCAACGATGAAGTGTAGCTTACTTTATGTATGCAGATAGAGGCGTCCGCGAAGGATAACCTTGGTACGAAAATATGTGTACGATGGCCGCGGGCGCAGTCAGGCTTTTTACTTGTATTTTTTGCGTTGTTTTTTCACTCGAGAACGATCGTTGGTGCCGACATCGACATTGTGCTGTATAGACATGTTCGGGAAATGTGTGTGTCGTATAAAGTGTTAAAAGTTGGATGTTTGTAGTACAATTTTTTTTGTCGTGCTTGCCTATCCGTTTTAAGTATTCTACGAACGGTGAATCGTTTATTAGAATAGGACCGTTGTTTTTCTGTCAATTTTTTGACATAAAAACAAAAGTATGCTATGGTAACAAATCATCCGTCATTCGTTAGTAGAATATTGAAGCCGGGTGACGAACCTTTTCATTCCGCCGCTGTACATACATCATCTAATAATATAACCACATTATAAGATCTACACTACGAAAAGATTTTAAAATAATTAAAAACAGCCACGCTTTATTTACTTAAAATAAAGCTACAAAACGTATAGAACAATTTATTTTTATATCTTTTTATTTTACCTTATTCGTGCGTTTTTCTTACCTTTTCAAAAGTCCTAA
This sequence comes from Scotopteryx bipunctaria, assembly GCA_949320045.1. Lineage (NCBI taxonomy): Eukaryota > Metazoa > Arthropoda > Insecta > Lepidoptera > Geometridae > Scotopteryx > Scotopteryx bipunctaria. The sequence goes on along the minus strand of OX439442.1, from coordinate 12,424,122 downwards.
AGTAGATTCACAATGTATCGTAACACCTTTTTCACAGTGCGATGTCTCTTCCCACAACTTGCTATTAAGCCTTTGTGTCCAAAGAACTCGAGAGCGGCACATGACGGTCGTTTTATTTATTTACTAGCTTTAGCGCGCGGCATCGCTTGCGTGATATCCGGACAAAAAGTAGCCTATATGATATTCCAGCACACATACTATGTATACTCCAAGTTTCATTCAAAACCGTTCAGCCGTTACGGCGTGATTGTGACACAAACATACATTGTCACATCCACACATCCTCACAAACTTTCGCATTTATAATATTAGTAGGATTGTTATTTATTGATGGTCGTATATAATAAATTAAAATAATAAGGTTTAAATGCAAAAAGCACAGTATTTTTTCTTGTTTGGTCCTATGGGTTTGATTCCACAGAACAATGAAAATAATTGCAATAATTCCAGTTCCTAGCAGTAAGAGCAAGAATTAACAAAGTTTATAGATAAAAATTCGACTTGACTTCTTATTTTTAGCTTCTGTTGTTGTTGTTATATAAATTCCCTTTTGGGGAGGCTTATGGTATCAAAGACCTTACTGCCTAGTCTTTTGTTAATTTCATTTATTGTTAAAGATATATTCCGTTCACTTCGGCGTATTTTTTTTTCGAATGCGTGTTAGTATCTAATGTCAGTGTCAATTCGCCTCAGATATTAATGTCAACAAGACTTCCAACAAATTATACCATAATGATTATTTATTCGTACAATCCTATCACCAAATATCATACAATAAAAAAGTCGATTCATTAAATAAAGTCAGACAGAAGTAATAAATATATAAAATACCCACAACACAAGTTTACTAAGTAACAATAGTTTTTGACACTACGAGGCAAATTGCATGCTTAGAACAAATATGTGGAAGTTGCACGTTATGTTTGACAGCTGTCATATCTGTAGCTGTCATATAGCGTCGACGATTTGTAGCAAATCCTTATCCTTTTACCGAGGACCATTTATCACAGTCCTCTCGTTACGAAGAGCAAAAACCGATGCGACATTATAGTCCATCACCATTAGACACAGGAAACGGACATGGCTGACTAAAAGTATAAACTGATGGAAATGTTATGTTGATAAAAAGGAGAGCTAAGAGGCAAAATTGACTCAGACTCATACCCGGTTTTGATATGGATTATATGCCAAGTGCACGAAAGGTTTTGAGGTGCACTTTAAATCCTTTCAACACGTAGTACTGAGAATAAAGAATTTAAACTCCTGCCGTAATGTAACAGTGGCCGCCTGTCAAGAAGGCTCTAGCATGACTCACAGATGATGCAGCGTCTAGAATAATAGCATGTGACACAATGGCGATTAACCTCCAAAGAGGTCATGATCCTCGTCCGTTAGCCGGAACTCAGATGGAATCCGCGAGCGTGGGGGGGGGGGGGGAAATCACACTCCTTGTCTAGAGGTAACGCGTACTCACTAAATCTCGTTCGCCCCCTCTGGGTGCAGCCGTTAGATTCTACATTCAGGCAACAGCACAAGCCGAGGTTCGTACCTAAGTGGTGCCCTTGCGCTATAGTTGCCACAAAAGTTGTTCTGCAATTATTTCTTCCGGGCCTGGGTGTATTATAAGTATGTATTTATAAAAAAAAGTATATAAGTATTCTATCAGCCATCTGGTACCCATAGTACAAGCTTTGCTTAGTTTGGGGCTAGATGGCGCTGTGTGAAAAGTCCGCAAATATTTATTTTATTTATTTTTTCTCGGTGTCGCGCCCTTTGCGCTCACCAAAGCCCGGTAATGCTGCCAGCGGTCATCTGAGACCCACAGCATTTATATCCGCCTGAAAAAAAGAAAAACTCCCTGAACTGTTCACATATTCGAGGGAAGTCGCGATGTCGCTAGACATGCCCAATATCGCAAGTCCGTATGGCGTGTGAATAGCGACCTCGGTGTCGGACGAGTGCTCGGCTGAGACGCAAGGGTTCGATTCCCGCTACGGAATAAATGTTTTTATATTCTGCAAATATTTCTTCCGCGTATGTAAGAGTATGTATTTCTATTGCCGCTATAACAATAATTAATAATAAAAAAGGGGCCGTAGACAATAAGCATTTATGTGCCTACATGTGTTTTTGTCTACATTATATTTCTGGACATTTCAAACAGCGCTGTCTAGCACCAAAATACGTAAAGCTTGTACTATGGGAACCTTAGGGCTGATAGAATACTTATATACTCTCTTTTTTTGTAAATCTATACTTATGTAATACATAATATTACAACACCCAACCCCGGAAGAAATCTTTGCAGAGCATGCAAACATTTCTCCCGCAAAGGGAATCGAACCCGCCACAGAGGTCGTCGCCAATAAATGCCAACTACTTCTGAATATAGCTGCCAAGTCTCATCTACCCGTATCTTTTACTTAAGGTGTGATGATCACGTCATCTAATTATACTCGAGTAAACGTTTTTACTCATCTCGAAGCTTAATTAACTATTAAATGTATTTGGGTACTCGTCACCGTTGAGGTTATTGACCGATCTGCTCATTTTGTTACACTCAACTTTTTGTACTGCGACTTTCCTCTTTATATTAAGAGGCTAAAACTTCTAAATTGATGCTGAATACTTAATAATACAGAAGTTTTGGTAAGTTACAACATGTTTGAAAATTTTCACCAATAAGGCCAATTTCACTCCATTTTCATTTTCTTTTTGATAAACACATTTTATTAACTAACAACAGAATTCTACATCGAATTTGGTGAGCATAATCCGCTATTACACGTTATTAAAAGAAGCTCCTTACTTCGAACTTTTTTGGCTCTGGCTCTTCAATATGGCGGTTTTATCACGACGATTTCCTTCATCGTTTGAGAGTTTTGGCATCGCATTTTTACCTATCGATAAATATAAAAAAGTATATTTTAAACTTTTTGCACTCCGCCGTCTTGATTTCTGTTTTGTTTATCCTTTCCATCCAAAGGTTGTCTGGAAGACATCGCTTTTACCGATAAGGCCGCCTATTGTACTGTTTTTGTTATTTTTGTGAAATTACTTTCCTGTGTTTTGTGTACAATACCATCTATCTTCACTTGGACCTTATCTAAGAATTGCGATCGATTGCTATTAGTCGGGATATTCAGATGTCTCCCTGCTATCACAAATAGGAAATGCTTTTGTTGTGATAACGTCACGAGCTCGAATAGCAGTCCCAGAGATAAAAAGGTCTGATAAAGTAACGGTGGTATTATCGTGTCACACGATATAAGATGATCGAGATGATTTAGAATGTGTTGAAAACTAATTAAAAAGATTTTTTTGATGCAAAAAAAAAATACTATGGTATTATTGTATTTATATTTAATTAGTGACGCATTGGAACGCTGATATGACGTCTTGATCCGGTAGTCTTACTTATATTATAAATGCGAAAGTTTGTGAGGATGTTCGGATGTTTGAATCTTTGTGCCTCAATCACACCTAAACGGCTGAACGGATTTGAATGAAACTTGGAATATACATAGTACATGTACTGGATTAACATATAGGCTATTTTTTATCCGGGTACCACGCGAGCGAAGCCGCGGGTGGCAGCTAGTATTTCTTAATTTTGTTCTATGTGATTTCCGGCCCGCGAACTGTCTCACGGATGTAAAAGCATATTATCTAGCTTTCATTTATAATCCTATTTCTCAAAACTCCAACCCGTATATTAATTAGTTACAAATCCAACACGAAAATGCAATTAATACTGAACTACCAAATCCAAATACTACTTACCGATTTAATGTTGTGTCAGCGAATTGGATTGCGTTCGTGTTCGCTTAATTACTGAGATGGTGGAGATAAGATAATTGCGAACTATCTAATGCAAATGCCTGAATTACGACACCCTCCAGGCTATGTTTTCAGTTACCAAAGTGACAGCAGATTGCTTTAGAATTACAGAAATTGCCAAAGTGACATAAAAATAAAATTACACATTACTAGGACTTACACGAGGATTCGCTATATCGTGAGTATACCATAGTATCATAGCGCCCAGAAGAAATATTACTAGATTATGCAAACGTAATCGTCCGCAGCGGGAATCAAACCTAAGCTTCTTGCTTGTCAGCCGAGCACTCGCCCGCCACGCCACCGAGGTCGTCTAATTTTCTAATAGGTAATTAAAGTTATTAGAATTTCTAATTCATTTTCTCAATTATTTATCATTTACGAATATTTATTAGTTTAGTAAATATTTCTTGTATAGGTATTGTAAGAAGTATCGATTATAAGTCAGATACTCAATAAGTCATGTCAACTTCAGTTAAATAGAAATAGTTTTCGAGTCAGTCTTTGTTAATAAGACCTTATCTCGAAGGCTTTGTCTGAGAATGCTTATAAATAAGTATTATATCAGGTTATGGGTAGGTATGGTTGAAGGTATCGATATAATCTCGACGAGTATTGTCCATCGCGGTTGAGTTACGGGCGTAGCTCTTGTGAATTGGCATTGTTAGAGAAGTACATTTACGACGTCGCTTTTATAAAATCTAAGGTCACTGATTTGTACATTTCGCTGTGTACCTACTGTTGTTCCTGAAGAAAAAAATCATACTAAACATATATTTTACATAAGATTGTGATCTCAATAATCTTATGAAGTTGACTAATTGATGCCCGGTTCCAATGTTCTACTAACGGACGACAAAACGTTAATTATCATAGCAATGTTTTTATCTGTCGAAAAGCACCATACATTTTTTGGCTGAAAAACAAGGTTGCTCTGGTAATATGAATGTTAGTAGAATAAACGAACCGGACATGACTAACAAAGAATGAGCAGTCCAAACTATCCTGAAAATATACATGAGTAAATATACATAGTAAAATATCTTTCTTATATGAATGTATTCAAAAGGAGATTCCAAAGGGAATCAAAAAATTAATGAATCTATCGTCGAATAGGCCCATAACCATTACTTCATTGCAATTTGACATAGACGAGGTACATTCGTATTAAGTACATACTATTAATGATCAACTATAAGTAATTACGCAATATTGATAAATTGTGTGCGGGTTGAATGGACTGATTCATGACTCAAAACAAATGTCCAGCTGCTAATTTGAGACGAGACGTGTTGACTTTTCTTTATTCTTGGAAAAATGCAAAAAAAATATGTTTCCGAAAAACACTTAAGGTATAAGTCATTGGTAAACAGTTCAAAATGTTTATGAAGAAGAAGAAAATCCGACAGGGACCCTAGACGTGCGGGTTTGACTTCCGCGGGGGCAAGAATGTTTGCATGTCATGCAACTATTTCTTCTAGTTTCTGATACCCACAACACACTAGGGTATCCTAGAATGGAGCAAGAATATGTATGAGTGTAAGTTTTATCGTTAAAACTCACAAAAATAGTCACAGATACATTATATACAGAATAATTGGATAACTTATTTCTTAATAAGGTGCCCAATACGTTTAGTAATATTTGAGAAGCTGTCTTATATCTTACTTTTTTTTGTTGACGTGGTGTATATATTTTATTTTTAAAATAATGCCTAAAAACTTCTCTGCTGGACTGGGAGATATGAAAAATAATAGAATGCATCCAACTGCTTCTCTCCCCGAGCATGTCGAAAAAGTTGACTAAGGGATAGTCATTATCATCATCATCTTCCTGCCCTAATCCCACTCTATGTAAAGTCGGCACAGCATGTTCCTTGGATCATGCTGTAAAAGTTTTGGCTAAAGTGTTTTATGACCGGCCGCCTGACGTCAACCCTCCTTGGGAATACTTGCTTTTTGTATCTCATCATGTTGGAGGGTACTATCCCTTAAACGATAGTATCCCAGTAGATTATCTATATAGGCGATCCAATAGGGATACGGGCGTGATAATTATGTATGTACGTAAACTTGATGTCGTTGCTTGTATTGATCTTTCTACATACCCAGTTCGAAAAAATGTGTACATCGATGGGCTAATCAAAATACAGACGTTAGCTCAATGTTCGCCGTCGAATTCGGCATTGATCTCTTTACGGTGGTTTCTAATTAACAAATCCCGATCGTAGAGATATCAGACAATGGTTATAATTAGCGTGGGAAGTGGGTCTTATTGACGTGGTCTTATGCTAATTTCAATAATAAGTCTTTAACTATAGAAATGCAGAAATAAGTTAAAAATCTTGAGATGGATAGATTGCGTAAAAGATGATATGAGTAAGAAAGGAGCGAATACTGAGACGATAGCTGATAGAGGGGAATGGAAGAAGAAAACATGTTGTGCCGACCCTACTTAAAGCTTCGTCCCGGGCATTACAGCGTCCCGTTTGTAAAGGTAAAACTTGCCTCCTGACGCTGTATAAATATCATCTTCTTTAGATGGTTCTTCCTTAGTAGAGGTGGGTGTAATAAGCACAGTCATGATTCTGTGGGCGAAGCGACAAATGGAAGATCATTGTTTGCTTAACACCTTCGAGGCACGAACAAAACGGGTTCCCTTCGATTCCAGAGAATTAAATTTTATTTATATATCCAGTCCCTAGGCTGGAAAATGAGTCCTAACTCATCCTACTAACAAAATATAATAAATCCTATAGTTTGTGATGTTTGGGCCTTAATCACGGCGTGACGGCGGAATGAAAATTTGATAATACATAGCTCATGATCCGGGATACCGGCTACTCTTTGACGATACAACTCTATTGAAGACGCTTGGTAAGCATAAATTCAAAGTCAAAGTCAATTTTTTTTATTCCATAAAATCACTTCAGTTGGAGACGTCTTAACAATAAAATTACCAATATATATCTCTTGTAATGGACAATATCTACTTGTTTATTTTCATTTAACAAAGTTATAATTCTTATAGTCGGTAAAATATTGGAACCAGGCATTAAACGGTATCAAAGAATGTAATTAATTACTTTAATGTACCAACTACGGGTATATTGTTTTCAGATAATAAAGCTTATAATGGCAATAAATAATATAGGCAGTTACAAATGAGAGTTTGAATGCCCTCCTATTCTTCTAATTCTGAGTTACTTGACAATTTTTTATCAAAATCACATTAAGATGTGTAATAAATACCTACTTTTAAAGGTCCATCAAGTTCTTTTGTCTTCCGCAGTATCAATCATTAGAAAGTAGAACGTTCTAGACACCCAACGTACTTGTACAAGTTATAAAATTTATAAGTGATCTCAATCGCACGGGTCGACGACCCCAAACCTGTTTGATATGTTGCGAGATTCAATAGCTCAATATTAGAAACTTTTTCTTAAACGTGACGACCGTCATATCACGGTCGTATTACTTGTTTTACACCATAGAATAGAAGACTAGTGGAACGCCCCGCGACTTCTCCGCGTTGAGTTTTTAATATAAAACTTCATCTTTGCACTGCTTCATCTGGAGTTGAATTTCAGAACTTCTTTACTATTGCACCCTTCTATTATAACAGGAATACCTATACGCTCGTAGTTTAATGCTGCTAAGATTTGATTGTCAGTATATCAGTCAGTAAGGTAACTTGTTTTATTTATTAAAAAGATGTCACTTGACATTAATGTCAAGTGACATCTTTTTGACAGTGACATTATTTTGACAGCCACAACGTACTAATTAGTACTTGAAATGACTTGTAACCACAAAATTATCATTTCTCCAGCATCCGAACCCACAGTGACTCCGCGGTTAGTGACTTCATTATAGCTCTGATGCACGCGGAATGTTATGTATCTACATTTAATAAATAATAATAATTTTATGAATTTAATAATAACTACTCTATCAGCCATCTGGTGCCCATAGTACAATATAATTTTTATTCTACGGGCACCAGATTTTTGTATTTATTTATTTAATTACGACTTTATAAGTAGGTACTAAGTAGAGAGGTGCCAATAATTTGTATTTATGAATATGTACAGTGGTACCGATACCTACGTATTCATAATAAGTAGGTAGATACGAGTGAATTGAATTGAATGTAAAGCTAAGACAAGGTTAGTGGCATGGTTAAAATAGAACTCTTGCCTCCGACTGGTAATAGATAGACCATTGTGTACAACCGGATTTTGAGGACCGGTCGCCATGAGGCCTAGGGCTGCGGAGACGAGGAGAGACTCTTATAGCCTCTTCAAACCTTCGTATTGATTAAAACTTAAATTAAAAAACAATAAAATTAAAATAAATGGACTATCTTTTCTTTATTTAAATACACACAGTTATAAATACAAACTACAATAACATTAAAAACTTTAAGGCAATCGGTATTTTTTTTTTAACCTATTTCGTCCCACTACTGGGCAAAGGTCTCCCTCAAACACTTCCAGACATCCCTATCCTAAGCCTTCTCCCACCATCCTCTTTCGAAGGCGTCGAGTTCGTAATCGGTATAATAATAAGAAATAAAAATGAGCTCAGTTTTCTATCTAAGTTCGCCTACAGATAGAAAACAGAGCTCAGATATATTAAACTTAAATTAACTAAGACCTTAAATTGTAGGGAGGGAGGCGCTGGAAATTGCGATACAGTTTTTAAGTTAACCAAGTCAGTTTTCAACGTGTTTCATTGTAATGTATTATTTTTTCTAAATAAGTTATGTACATTTATGTTCATTTTAGTAAATAATAAGGAATTGAACGAACTTTCCTTTTGAATTTTGATGTCTAATAATATAAATAATACGAGCTTTCTTGTAGCTTGCGCTTTTAGCTTTGAAGTTTTAACTCGATTTTTCGAAAATATCGTAATGATGCTTTAGCGTTTTTCTTTTCCAGAGACGTAATTAAAATGTACTTATTTTTCTATACAATTTCACCCAGATAAAACGCAAAAGATGGACAAATAGATCAATAGCATAAAAAGGATCACTTCATAATCAAATCCCTGTTCTGCGCGGAACAGGAAAGTTGGTGGAAGCCTCAATGATAACATTCCTATCTGTACAGAGGCTTAGCCAGAAGACTTATTAGGTAAGTTTTATTAACTCCGACGCGGATTTGTGTGAAAAGTTGGGCAACCCTAGTTGGTATACCACAGATTTGCTTTATTAAATCTCATAACGATAAATATGGACAAGTGCGAGTTACACCCGCGCCCTGACACTTCCGTACTGTAATTTGAGCCTTCACTTGCAAACAACTTCGGTAGAAACTACACTTGCCTTACTCTCCCATCACTACACTGTGCTGAAAGCATTTAAAGTGCGCCTCAAAGGCTCATTTCATGTACTTGACACATGTTTTTGAACTTCCCAATTTAGAGAATAAATAATTTGACAATACTATCTACTTCTACTGCAGAATTCTAGGATTACTGGAATTATCCGTCTTATTTTTGTTGTTTTAGTTTTTGCCGTACATTTTTTATATTTGCGAAAGTGTGTGTGTCAGATGATGATGATGATGTGCATTAACGACGTGCTCAAAACGGGGAAAGAAAACATCGTGAGTAAACCGCGTTTTTCCTTTGACAAGACGCTGAGAGGGTGGTAAGTGCTGAGCTAGTCTACTCCATCCTCAGATCAAATAAAAAGAAAAGACCCCGCGCCGCGAACAACAAAAGTGAAGCCACCTTTTTATCTATGTATGTGTCGTAAGGTTTTAAGGTTGTGTGTTCCAAGTAATCTAAATTCATAATATAATAATTAAGAAACGATGCTATTTGAAGTATCTACTTACAAGTGAAAAGTGATTCCGTGAGACTTTTTATGTGATTTGCTGCTGTTTTTCCAAGTTTTCACTACACAGGAAGGCATAATTCTATTTTTAAGACTCGTGACGTACTAAGAGCGATAAGCATGATTTAGTGTAGGTGTGTGCGTGAGCGTGTATGTTTACTTGCAGGAGCACGGTTTTGTGTGGCTTCACTTTTGTTGTTCGCGGCGCGGCGTCTTCTCTTTTTATTTGGTCTGAGACTCCATCTAAAACCGTCCTCATTACAGCGTCCCGTTAGTGCAAAAGTTGGTGCTTGACGCTGTTTAAACATCTAGTTTACCTATAGATCGTAGTTTTAGTTCTCTCTTTTTTTAAGAAATGTCCTGTTATGTGTAAATTCCACCACAGAGTATCATCGTAAGCCTGCCTCCGAATTTCCAACACACGAATAATAAGGATACCTTATTATGAAGCGCTCGTGGAGTAGCTTGCTTAGACGTTCTTGATTGATCGTTGAAGTTAAGCGACGGTGTGCGCGGTCACAATTGGGATGGGTGACCGCAAGTGGCATTACGAGCTGATCACTTCCGTGCTTCGGAGGGCACGTTAAATTGTTGGTCCCGGCTTTTAAGTCGTTAAGCCATGACGGAGGCATTTAGGCGGCCTAAAACCTCCGTCACAAGAGTTGGCCACTAGCTCATACGAACTTACTTACTTAAGAAAGTACTTACTTACCTTATTAGGGTAGTATTTATTCCATTTATTGCGCAGAACCATAAAAGTAGCATCTCCATAAGGGAGATATTCATTTTCGTACACAAAAAGCAACAAAAAGCCACATTTATAATTTAGTTGTCCAGCACGTAGTAAAAAATGTTTATATCAGAAAAAGTTAACAACCTGTTACAACTGGCTCTACGTTTAACTTCGCGAGGATGTGATCTCAATAATAATGATTGGACGTATTAATTGACTAACTTATTTACTTACTAGCGTCCGCCCGCGCCTTCGCCCGCGTTGTACCCGCATAAAAATTGCCTATATAATATCCTAGCATACTTACTATGTACACTTTCATTATGTTTTTGTACGGCATCCTTCTAAATACGAAAAACCGAAACAAAGAGCACTAAGGTTAAACGAAAGCCTTTTACTTTATAGTAGATGATTTATACAGCGTCAGAAGGCAAGTTTTACCTTCACAAACGGGACGCTGTAGTGCCCGGGACGAATTAAGATGGAGTAGGCTGGCCCAGCACCTATTCCATCCTCTCAGCTTAGTCTGCCTTGTCCGTAGGAAAGACATCGTCAATACGTGAGGAGCTGACTAAGCCGCAGATTTCCTCACGATGTTTTGCTTCACCGTTTGAGAGTACTGGTATAGCGCACATAATTTTTTCGCACAGAAAAATCCATTGGTACATGACCGGATTTGAACTCACGCGACCTTAGGATCGGAAGGCGGGGTCACTACCTACTAGACCACCAGTGCTCTCACTATGGTTAGCAACAAGAAGAAAAGATATAATGACCCCTCAATGTCCGAGGTCAGATGTTGTGGAGCATGGTGATAATTTCGATTGTATCAGATTGTAAAATTTTTTACCTGTTGAAATGAAAGCCATATAGCGCAAATATTTCTTTCGGGTCTAGGTGTTGTAGTAATGTATTATAAGTATCTACAGTACAGTTTTTATAACTTTTGCAGCCCCAACGTTATATTTTGTAACCCTGACTTTTGTTTGTTGTTCTCAATAAATTTTTCTGATTTTCTGATCTGTTTAAAAAAACGTATATAAATTTTCTATCAGCTATCTGGTGCCCGTGGTACATTCAAGCTTTGCTTAGTTTGGGGCTAGATGGCGCTGTGTTAAATATCCACAAATATTTATTTATTGAATTTTTGTGTGTTATCTTACTTCTTACTTATATTATAAATGCGAAAGTTTGTGAGTTTGGATGTTTGTGCCTCAATCACGCCTAAACGGCTGAACAGATTTGAATGAAACTTGGAATATATAAAGTACATGTGCTGGATTAACATATAGGCTATTTTTTATCCGGGTACCACGTGAGCGAAGCCGCTGGCGGCAGCTAGTTTTTAATATTTGTCAAAATGTGTAATGTATAAGTTAATTGTAAAACATTCAAATACAATGTGTATTGTTTAGTTTTAGCCAAATCCGCTGTTCTAGTCCTTCGGAGGGCACGTTAAAGTGTCGTTAAAGGCGTTAAAGACGTTAAAGGCTTTTGGGAGGCCTAAAAACTCCGTCACAAGAGTTGGCCACTAGCTCACACGAACTTACTTGGTTATTTTTAGTATGGATTATATATGTACCTACCTACTAACTGTTTCTCGTACAAATCTGCATTGCAAATTCCAAGGTTCAGATCTTACCGATTTCTCTGTCAATTTGAAGTGGGTAATCACGGCGGCAGTATTCGAGTGGGTAGACACTTTCTATGTCTAACTTAGAGGTGTTGCCAACTCGTATCAGAACTTTGTGCTGAAATTAGCCTGTAATAACTTTTATCAATATTAAGCACCTTACGTATATACTCTTTTTGTAAATACCATACTTATAATTCATAATATTACAGTACCCAGACCCGGAAGAAATGTTTGCAGAACATACAAACATTTCTCCCGTAGCGGGAATCAAACCAGCGCATTTTGCGTCTCAGCTGAGCACTCGCCCGCCACGCCACCGAGGTCGTCATATATCACCACCATCGCAAAAAGTCAACGTGTCTAGAACCCAGCATAAACCGGCGTGATCTACCAGAAAACGGCAACATTAGCAGCGTCACTAGAAAGGTACCGCCTACATAGCCTGGCTATAGGTATCCCGTGCTCCGGTGACTCAGTATCGCCGACTTTCTATAATGATGACAGCACAGACACACCAAGCTATAGATATGACCCTTATGCTGCTGTTCTCGTAACTTTCTGACCCTTAAAGTGTGTAGTATGACCACATCTTTACCGGACACAACTGAAGTGGCTCAACATCCGCTATCGTCGGAATACTCACATTCTCTGCCTTCTCTATAATATCCTCCACCACCCCCTCTCCCCATCCTACCTTAAAGATCGTTTCACTCCTCTCTTCCCCCCAAATCGTCCTTCACGCTCCTCTCAATACCTTCTACTCATGACACCACAACATAAAACAAATTTCTACACCGACTCCTATACTGTTAATGCGGTTCGTCTGTGGAACGCCAAGCCTCATCCATGGGAATCTTCAAGTCTAAAGTATGTCACCATTATCTTGCTCTGCAGAACAGTCATCAAAATTGAGCAGCTGTAGGTATTTTTGTATATATGTTATAAATTAGGTAGATATTATTTATGTACCTACAATAATATTTTTTATTGTAACTTTTCTACAATGCACTGTCTTCATTTTTTCTCCAAATTACACAAAGGTTAGCTGGAAGAAAATGCTGATTAGCATTAAGTTCTTGTTTTTTTGTGTGCAATAAAGATTTTTTTATTTATCTAAAGCCTTAGGTATCAGACGGTGGTTTGGTCACCGTCACACACTTGCTTAACTTGGATCAACCAGTAGTGATAGAAGAATTGTACCCGTGATACTAACGTTCTCCATAGCTTTTAAATTTTTATAATCATCACATACATAGCCCTGATCCCACACTAGAATTCCTTGTGTAGTGGGTATCAGAAACTACGAGTACCAGGGTACCACAACACGGACCCGGAAAAAATATTAGCGGAACATGCAAACATTTCTTCCGCAGCGGGAATCGAACCCGCTCTTGCGTCTCTGCCGTGTAATTGCCCGCCACGCCATCGAGGCCGTCACTCTATTGTGATTCTTACTGCTTGTAATAGGTACATGGCTGAAAATGTATTTTATGGTGGCAGCATCCTGAAATGTAGGTACATAGGTAGTTAAATTCCTAATAGGTTGTAAGAAGAGCTACTCTCGTTTTCCCTTCCTTAATGGAAGGCAAATGCGGTTAGGTCGCAATCATGTTATTTCTGCTATTAACCCAGATCACATTATGAGGCACATCACGAAATACCCCATAGCGTAAAATATGCAAATACGGACGGTATTCAATTATCATTTTAATTAAATCGATCCTGATTTCAATTCCATCAGAAGTTATAGCGTTCTGATGCTTTTTAATTTGAAATGAAATTGATAACAAAGGGGTATATTTATGTCACGTCCAGTGTGAGGTGACTTTAAGGGCTTTTTCAGACGGACTGCACATATGCAGTCGATATTGCTAGACTGTTTGCAGGCATAAAGCTTTTGTGCGGTCGCATCTGATTGCACCCGATCACGCCCGCGCGTCTTGCTCAAGAGCTCAGTGTAAAAATTGAAATGAGCGCCATCCAGGATTGACAGCATACGTCAACTCGGGTGATGTTGACGTGTTGCAGGAGCCGAATACATTCGGTCAAACTGCACACACGCAGTCCGTCTAAAGCCCCCTTATCGCTCCTTACGCTGCAGAGCGAACTAAGGAATATATGGTTTAAAACTCAAAGAACCTAGCCACCCTGTGTGATATGTAAAATAAGTCATGAATGTACTTATGAGAGAAATGGGACCTTATGTTTTATAGTATATCTCCATTTAAATAATATCAAGCGTGTATTGCCCATAAAACCTTCGCATTTCACAAGTCTACTTTTATTTTTACTCGTAGTACCTACCTGCTTAAATAAAACTTGTTGCCCACCCGATGCGACGCTAACACCGTGTTATTCTATCTTTCAATAGGGCGTCTGATTTGCACAAATTGCAGGAATACTCTACAAAATAGGATCATAGAGTCTAGTGCCAAATTATAGTCTGAAGATATTTTATTTTTAGTTCAAGAAGAATCCTCTTTATCTCATCAAAACACTATGTTATTTGACCTTTGGAAATATTAGACTAATTTTGCTTGAGTTAGCTACTTTTTTCGTGCCTTATCAAAATAAGTAACCAGTTGCATAGATCCCTGATATCATTGCAAGTCTAAACAAGTCTATACCATTTTTATTCAGTATTTCAGAAGTGAGAGCTCAAGTATTTTTTGTCAGAACGCTATGACGCTTTATTTTGACTGTGGGCATCGCATTTCGGCCGAGACCAATCGGTTTTCGTGTCGAATTCTATAACAAAGGCGTGTGGTATGCCTATAAAGCTGTGTTCACTCATTGGCAACAGAGTTTTGCTTTTTGTAGGATTTCATGGAATGTCTGGAACCCAGGACTTTGAAATGCCGCTGGTTGGCAATTGTTTGTCCTAGCTCGAGACTCGTAAAATAGTCAATAGAATGAAAGAACATTATGATCTGAGTATTCTTTCTGCACAAAACGAGTAGGTCTGTATACGCTGCCTTTATAGGTAGAACTGTTAATGTCTTTAGATGTCTACAAAGCCTCGGGGACGACAGACGTGAGCCCATTTGTTTTTCTGCTATAAAATGTTTGCGTACTCTCAGTATTTTTCCCAAGTCTCAGTTCATTAAACGCTGCGATTGTGGTGGCTATGTACTTTACGAAAGTTGTAGCTAAAGATCAAACCAGAACTTGTATCTCACGCAGTCAATTCCAACTGGGTATACATCCACTCCATAACCCCTCAGACTTCAAATAAATCAGAGCGAGATTACAAAGATCACGACCCGATGCGAAATTACAGCACTTCCTCGTAGACGTAAATTGCCTCATTATTTCTCCCGATCATAAATAAATAAGGCTAAACCACAGCCCACATTCTCAGACCAGTTCAGACCTTATTATTACCTAAATCTCAGTCTGACGGACTGTAACCGGCGTCTTTGTGTAACGGCTGCGGTGGCCTTGGCTGTCCGTGACTGCCGACACAGAATATCCAAAAGTTTTCGTGGTTTTGGCCTGCACTGCTACAGCAACGCATAGGCACATGAGTGTCTTAGATAAAGTACTGTTTTAATTTTCACTAGCTGACCCCGCGAACTTCGTATCGCCTTAAAATTAATAATTCAAGTGCTTGTAATTTAATATGAACTTTATACCATAGCAATAAAGCTCAAATTGACTACGTTTTAGTTACAAATCATTTGTATGGGAAAAAGAAAAGGGCTATTTTTAGGGTTTTTCCAGCAATAATTCTAATTTTTCTCGCCGTAAAAACCATCCTTGAACTTCAACGAACATTTTAAAAAAAGATTTGGCCAAATTGGTCCAGGCGTTGTTGAGTTATGCGCTTACCAACACATTTTGCGATTCATTTTTATACTATATAGACTTCGCGCACGACCGCTGCGTAGGGAGCCGACCTCGCGACTGAGCCGCGCGGGTACCTTACTCATAGATCTAAACTCCCCTCCCGCACGCGCACCCCCGCCTTGGTGACGCCCACTTCGCAACGGGCCGTGCAGCAGAAATCGTAATATTTTAATTTCGCCATAACTTCAAAACCAAACGTCCAATTTTAATCATTCAAAGACCAAATATTATCTCCATAAACTGTTCTTAGTGATGAAATCATTTATTTTGATAAGGATTAATAGCATGAGTAAAATAAACGCGTTTAAATGTAGTCCAAAAAAAATTCAAGATTTTTAAATAAAAAAATGGTTGCTGTGCCTCACTCGACATAGATGGGTATAGTGTGTCGCGGACTTTTTTGTAGATATTTATAAGATCTACAATTAATTAGAACATTTTATGGTTCTATCTTTTATAGTTTAGGCAGCGTACGCAAAATAAGTAACTTTTCTGGTTGATTTTTTACACCTTGTGTCCGAAAAACCCAAATATCTTACGGAACCCTATTTTTTTCCAAAATAAAATATAGCCTATGTTACTCGTGGATAATGTAGCTTTCGAATGGTGAAAGAATTTTTAAAATCGGTCCAGTAGTTTTTGAGCCTATTCAGTACAAACAAACAAACAAAGTTTTCCTCTTTATAATATTAGTGTAGATTAATAGCCAGAGTTTCTTTGGCCACCCTCACACATAGACTTGATGCGAAACGACACATGTTAGCGTCCGCATTATAGACGCTTAGCTTGCTCTGAAAGAGTGTGTATGGCTAACAAAACTTGAATGTGTGCGTGTGACAGGTAGTCTTCTCTCTGTTCAGTATAACCTCGTGTGGCACAGGTCAATGATTCAGCTGTATGTTCTGACCTTAGAACTGGGTGACGTCACCAAACCGACAATTTGAGGATTTTATTCGCGTGAGGCTGTAGTGTGATATCCGGGCTAGTCAATTGCAGAAATGTCTGTGAAAATTTTTAACTGAACAATATAACAATTTTACAAATTAGTGAGGTGTCTTGCATTGTTTCTTTCTAGTACGACAGTTTAAAAATCATGCAATTCTTGGTGCTGTTAAAAGCCTTTTTATTTTTCATTGATCGGATGTATTCTTTATTCTGTGGTATGGTCATTGACTTGGTAGGGTGACTAAAAAGAGCAACAAAAACGTCCATTTTCTCTATTTAAAATTTGAATGTGTTAAAGACATGGGAATCCCTAATTCTATTAATATATTCATTGTTATTACACGGCCTATAGTCGTACTTATCTAGAAGTACAATCGCGAAACAATGAAAAGTGTTCACTTAGTGCAGGCAAGATTGACCTTGAACTGCTTAGATATAAGGAACTGTTCTGCGTGAAGGAATTACGCGAAGGTTGGGTGAGGTGTACGGTCACGGGAGTAGTTTTTGGCGTAACAATTCGACTCGGTACAGTTGGTCTGGGCGGTACAAGATTTGGTATTTGGGGTTCCTTGGTTCAGTGAAACTTAAATAATAGTAAGAAATTATAGAAATTAGTCTTATAAATCTTGAGTTTTTAAAACAAACTTCGTCTTCCCGCTGCTTCTAGGAGATGAATCGTAATTCAACTCTTTAAATGTCGTAGCAATTTAAGTTGTACCACAAAAAAGAGGGGACTCTCCTTATACAGATCACACGACTTAAAAGGAAAGATCCCAAACCATGTATTTTACACTCTTGTAATATTGAATAAATACTTTTTACTTTTTACTTTTTACTTTTAATTTATTTCTTAATGCACTCCTACATCATAAGATGAACATACTCGCCACTAGGACTAATGGTTTAGCTATGCGTTGATTATCAGTCAATCAGTAACTCAGTCAGTCAGTCACATTAGAATTTTATACATTTAATAGGTTGACAGATTCGCTAGGTACATAAATATTTGTTGCTTAAGAAGTTTTAGATGTTTTGAGGGTGATAGTCAGAGGCTGGTCTAAACTAAGTTAGGCACAAAGTGTCTTCACGGTTAAAAAATCCTGTTTCGATCAGACAATCATTGAGAAAGGTGTGAGGAGCACAGAATAGCATAGCTGAGGTTCGTCATAGCATTTATAGAAAAACCCAGGATATCTGTAGAAATAGGTGCCTAGTAGAAGTCTAGGTGGTAGGTATGTGAATCATAAAATGAACGGAAAAGGAATTAGTCATTATAGATCAGTTTTTAATGGACAAGAAGTCAAGAGGTACATTTTTTCCCTTAAAAGGTATTAATCGTCTAGTCCGTAGTTCCAGGCTCCAGCATTGTTGCTTTATAAATAGCTCTGAAAGTAAAAATCATTTATGAGATTTCGAAGTTAAGGGCAACTATAATACAGAGAGTAGTTTAGTGGACTTGACACATGTTTTCAAATCCTCTAGGTTCTACAACATGCCGGTTTCCTCACAATGTTTTTCTTCACCGTTCTAGGCCACCAATGCGAGGGAGGAGGCTTATTTATCCCAGCAGTGGAAAATTCTCTGAGGTGCGTCGGCAATTTCGAGAACACCACTTTAACCAGTAACTGAACACTCAATGTTAATGCAGTATTACCCTAAAACAATGCAGCGAAATTCGAGCCCAAATTGGCGTTCGAACTCGTGGGAGTGTAACGAAACAATAAGCCGACTGTTCCGGAACATAAAACTATGACTGTCTGAGCGTGCACTGCGGTCAGGTGATCAGAGTGCCTAGTTTGAGTTCTACTAACCTCCAAAAAAATCTTCTAACCTCCAAAAAGAACTTCTAACCTCTAAAAAGATCTTCTAACCTCTAAAAACTTCATCGCGTAACCATGCGGCACATCATCGTGATTCTGCGAAGCTTCGCGTTTCGTGTCCCTGTCAATAATCTCCTCTCTTAATCACAAATCATATGACTGCACTTGTCACTCTACGCGGCAGGTTTAGCTAGGAGACCGATAGTGTAGACGCTGGGTTAGCGTAGACGACTATTTGTATAAAAGATGATGACTTTATAGATGGCGCCGTTTTTTGATCATTAAATTGAAAGTTATGCTAATACGATCGAAAATCTTGCACTAGGAACTTAGCACAGTAAATTAAACTCATCCTCAGGTTGCCTGGCTGAGATTCTGCTAGTAATAGGCCTATTTTTGTGCAGGTGTTAAAGGTTTCGCTCATCCTTGTTTAGAGACAGCTGGAACGTATCCTGCAAAGCTTGGAAACGATCAATTGTTGGGTATTTGAGTAGAGAGTTTGTGTGAAACTTCATGATACAGGTAATGCCTAGGAAGCCATAACTTTCTCAGACTATAATTAGCCAATTGTAGCCATGACTTTTTCAGACTATAATTAGCCAATTGTAGCCAATGTATTAGAAAAATATAAAATTTATACTTCTCTGCTGGATTCAGAGTAAAGAAAAAGCAAAGAATGCGTCCAGTTTCTTCTCTCCTCGAGCATGTCGTAAAAATTGACTAAGTGATAGTATCCTTTCCGACATGATGAGATACAATAAGCAAATATTCCCAAAGAGGGTTGACGTCAGGCAGGCGGCCGGTCATAAAACACCTTAGCCAAAACTCTTACAGCATGTGATCCAAGGATCATGCTGTGCCGACCCCACATAGAGTGGGATAAGGGCAGGAAGATGATGATAATGAGTCACATACATAGTCCTGACCCCACACTAGGTTCCCCTGTGTCGTGGGTATTAGAAACTACGAGTACCATGGTACCACAACACCCATATTAGGAGAGTCTCCTAGATCATACTTTAAATTACATGGTACTTTGTAGCTCAGATAAATTCAAATAATTAATTAAGAATGTCCAAGCAATATGCAGATTCGTTACTAAATGTTTCTTATGCGGAGCGGGTTTCAATACGGAAGTGTTTAGGTAAAGCGTTAATTGGTTCAACTTGCTGTATTTATTGCTCTGAAACTTGACAAAGAAAGCTAGAAATGTGCCCGTCGAAGATTAAACGAAAATTTTCGCTTACTGTGTCTATAATGAGCTGTCAAATGTAGCATTTGCATGTGCCTCTTGACACGCTGTTATACATCGGCATAGAACTTTACAGTGCAACAAGTATACAACCAGCACCACATCTAAACATTAATATGCCAAAAGATACTTGTGGCACTGTAAGTCCAAGGTGCTTAGTTTCGGATAATATACGTAAATCACAACAGATAAAATATCAAAAAACTTCCAAAATAGTACACATTTTGTCAGTTTTTGCGATATTATCTAATGTGATTTTTTCTTAGAACTAGATCTCAGTTTGAGAGGATGTCTAGGCTTTTTACAGTCGTGAAATTATTAGTGGTTTTGTTTTATGACTCAATATTTTTTCTGTTCGCTGACCACATGTCTAGAGGTGCTATTTTGTTTCGCCCACAACTCACTAAATATAGTGAGCACTGAATTACTAAAATTCTAAATGGAAATGTAACTTGTCTCTATAAATTACTTGAGGCATGATTGTATATCTTATGTAAAATATATTAACTTCTCACGGACGAGAACTGATAATTTTATTATACTTGTTGAAGGATTTCGATCTTTGTTACTTATTTGGACAGTAAAATAGTGATACTGCCTTGAATCTATTCAATCCTATAAGGCCCGCCTCGTCATGCCTAAGGAGACATCGGCATGTCTAAGGATGCCGCGGGCATACCTTGGGGTGCCTCGGGTATGCCTAAGGACGCCTCGGGCATACCTAAGGACGCCTCGACATGCTTAAGGATGCCTCGGGCATCTAAGGACGCCGCGGGCATGCCTAAGGACATCTTGGCAGTCATCGGATTACTTCAGCAGCGTGGCCCAGCATGCCTAAGGACGTCTAAGAATCCCTTGGCATGCCGTGCTGAAACTCAAGTTTGTTTCAATGTGAAGATATATGTAGGTATGTGTATCAATCACGGCGAAACGGATGAACAGATTTAAATGGAACATTGGATGCGCGTAGGTGTTCTGGAATGACATACAGTCTATTATTTATCCGAGTATCAATCGAAACGCGAGCGAAGCCCAGGACGAGAGCCTGTAAATATTTGTTTTCTACCGTTTCTCATAAACCAACACTCTTTTTATCTTGCCTTATACTCACAGTGATATTGGAATAAATCTTCAATTTATTTTACTCACCCAGAAAGCCATTACCCATATCTTAAGTAGCAATCACCTTTCGTGCGACACGTGGCAGCAAGTCGCGAGCAATGCTCAAGTTAAACCTATCTAAATATTTAAACCTGTTGAGGACTGACTGACTGACTGAAAATTCAAACAGACTAAGTCCTAGAATCATTAAATTTGGAGGGTTTATTTCTCTTAGGTTAGGGGTGCACCATAACTATTACTTGTATGTATAGAAGACTAGCAGCCACAGATCTAAGAATCCCAAGCTGGATAAGGTGAACACAGGTGATAGGCCCATGGCCCTTAAAGATGTAGTTTATTGCATTTTTTATAGTTTTTAACTGTAATGCAAATAAAAATTCGAAAAACGATTTCGCATATTTTGGATAATTTTTAGTTTTGTTTCCAAGAGACCAAAATGTCAAAAGTCAGCAACAGCACTGGCACTAAGGCAGGCTCCACACGATCAGTTAAAAGTGCAGTTTAACTCAATAACGAGGCGGTGCGCACGCACCCCGGGAGAGCAACAGATAAGCTCGGAGTAATGCTGGATTTGCATCGCCAAAGAGTTAAAACAGATGAACCAACACATGATCCACTGTTTTACAAGTACTTTCAACTCGTATCACTGTTTTTTCTAGTTCTTTTGAACCAGTATGTATTTATGTTCGTATGAGATAGTGGCCAACTCTAGTGACGGAGTTTTTAGGCCGCCTAAAGGCCTCCGTCATGGCTTAACGACTTAAAAGCCAGGACCGACAATTTAACGTGCCCTCCGAAGCACGGAAGCGCTCAGCTCGTAATGCCACTTACGGTCACCCATCTCAATTTGTGACCGCGCATATCGTTGCTTAACTTTAACGATCAATCAAGAACGCCTAAGCAAGCTATGCCACGAGCGCTTCGTTTAGCGCTTGAACCAGTGTAGTGAAGAGATAAAGTTGCGTCTTAGGCTCAATTTAAGCGTCAATTTCGCCTAGACGCGCGGCAAGGCACGCGAATTCTTGAGAATTCCCGCGAATTCCCGCGAATGTTTCGTAATCGCTTGACGCCGCACTACAGATTCCGCTTTGAACCATGCCACTTCCGCGGATTCCAAAGACAGCACCGACAGTAGCTACAGGAATCCTCGAGAATGCGCGGGAATTCCACGGAAGACGCACTACCTTTTTATTAGCTCGTATCTAGTATGAACCCTATTGAAATAGATGTAAATAAGTTAAATAAATTATAATATTATATTAAAATCAATTAGGCTAATATTTGCATCCCAAATGGGGAATGTGAGCATCTAAACATAAACTAATTATAAGACCTTTGTATACAACATTCAAGCAAATAAATGATTATGATTATGATTTTATAGTCCAAAAATGTATAATTTAAATTCTATAGTTTATTTCCATTCTCTTCCGCGGTATTGTAAATTGAGCCTTAAAGATAATTATTTCGTGAAATAGTCGCGTAAATTGTTCAGGTTCACTGTTTAAGCGCCTATTTATTTTTGAAGAAAAAGTCTATTGTTTTACTCTCAGATTCCTCAGATTCTCAGACCCACGACCTTAGGATAAGATCAAATGGGTCGCTACAACTATTTATTTTGTTTAGTTTAACTGTTTTGATTTGCGAAAGGCTGCTGGCAGAAAAAGTAAGTTCGTATGAGCTAGTAGCCAACTCTTGTGACGGAGTTTGTAGGTCGCCTTAAGGCCTCCGTCATGGCTTAACAACTTCAAAGCCGGGACCGACAATTTAACGTGCCCTCCGAAGCACGGAATGCAGAGACTGTATGTGTCAAGCCGCAGTGGATTGCTATAGGCTGATGATGATAATTAACTGTTTTAGTAAACTATATTATAGGTGATGGTCTGAAGTCAACGTCGTATGTAAGAGGAAGTCTGAAAGTAGCGCCAGTGACGGATAAGTTGAGGAGCAATAGGTTAGCGTGGTATGGACTTGACGAAGGGAAGAATGTCATGTGACGAGAAGAGTGTTAGATATGAGTGTGGAAAGATATGTGGGTAGAGGTAGGCCAAAGAAAAGATGGATGAACTGTGTGAAAGATGACATGAGTAAGAAAGGAGTGAGCGTTGAGATGACTTCTGACAGAGGGATATGGAAGAGGAAACATGTTCTGCCGACCCCACATAAAGTGGGACAAGGGCAGGGAAATGATGAATGAATGAATGAATGAATGAATGAAACATTTATTTGGCACACAAAAAAAACCTTAAACTAACTTATATACTACTTAACTAAAAGTGTGGGTGCCAAAAAGGCGTCCAGCTCAGCATGTGCTGGAAGTAAGTAAAACTTACAACCAACGCTGATTTTCGGCTGTAACCCAGGTAGGGTAGGGAGAGTAGGTGCAGCAATGACACAGCAACATACATAAAAACAGAATAGAACTATCAATGATGAGTCTGAAGTCAACGTTTAAGGAGGGTACTAAGTGTCATGTCTGCGATGTCTCAACTCTATGCGATCACGTTCTTCGAGAGCAGCATAATGAGTGTGCATGGAGTCGCTGTCACGTGTGCTGGCCATTAAACGAAGTCTGGCACGCTCTTTACAGCACCGTGCTAGGGGATGGACTTTTTATGGAGTTATTGAAAACTATATGTTATTGTTAACGGAAAACGACCTCGCGGCAGACCACGGCGAAGATGGAGGGTTGAAATTGATGCCTACTGGCCCACAGTGGCCCAAAACAGGGATGACTGGAAAGAAGGGAGGCCTTTACCCTGCAGTGGGACGCTACAGGCACTTAATAATAATAATATTGGAAACTTGCATGCGAACATTATCAGTACTCGAGGATACAATGAAGTGAAAGTTGGAAATAAGAACGCTTTTAAGTATGCAAAAGGCGCCCTGATGTTTAATTTTATTAGGTATTCATTTAATGTTAATTTTCACAGTAGGTATAACGATTATTGTTTTTAAGGTTCCGTACTCATTCATGTATTTCTATTGCCGCTATAACAACAAATAATAAAAATAAAATAATTTTCTCGCAATCGCAGTGAGATGTAGAGTATAACACGCGGTGCTAAAAACCCATTATAACTCGATTTCTGGCCCTTTGTAAAGCAATCTACTATCTACTAGTTAAAAGCGAGTATAGTCTCATGCTAGGCTTTAGATTAACGTAAATATCGGTTCATATAGATACCTGTGAACTACATAGTTTAGGAGTCATTGTTAATTGAAAAGCTCCACAGTTAATTGGACTTAAACTAATGACGGGCAACTAATGCGGCCGAAACGCAATCAATAACGGTTCAGCCTTTCTAATGGCCGGCTTTGTGATCGGTCGCCGACGATGTGTCCTTAATACTCGCCTACTTTTACCGATTACAGTTTAAATAATGAGCTTTAACAAAAACTGTGTTTATTACTTGTATTTTTTTTAAAGAAATTGTGAATGGTGATTTAAAATGCGCCTCAAAGGCTTCTTTTGTGCACTAGACACATATTCTAGAACTTTTAAGTTTCTACGACATACCGGTTTCCTCAAGATGTTTTCCTTCTCCGTTTGAGAGTACTGGCATAGGGCACAAATTCAAATTCTCAAATTCTTTTCATACATTTTTCGAACAGAAAAATCTTTTGGTGCATGACCGGATTTGAATCCACGACCTTAGGATCGGAAGGCGGAGTACCACCAGTATCTCAAAGTAGGCTTGAGGCCTGAAAAGAAAAAAAAATCATTTTTTAAATTGTAGTGTCTGGTTATCATTATAGCAGTCTATGCTTCTTTAAAAACCAAAGCTTTTCATTCGTTTTCATTGAGAAATGAAATGGACATAAGCATAAGCACATTGATTAGCACCGCATACAGTTAACGCTTAATCAATAGTTTATTCATGGTCCATGCATCCGCAAAATGTCATGGGTCAACATTCTTTTGTAATCAATTAACATGTTCAAAATATTTTTAACATACTCGTAAGTGAATAAAGGTGGAATTGAATAACTACCTTTTCTGGGAAAAAATGAGCAATTTTCTTACAAAGACATCTTTATGGTTTTTAGACGACCTCGGTAGCGTGGCGGGCGAGTGCTCGGTTGAGATGCAAGAGATGTGGGTTCGATTCCCACTACGGGAGAAATGTTTGTATTGTCTGTTTGTAATGTCCTGTAAATATTTCTTCTGGGTCTGGGTGTTAATCCAGCACATGTACTATGTATATTCCAAGTTTCATTCAAATCCATTTAGGCGTGATTGAGGCACAAACATACAAAGATCCTCACAAACTTTCACATTTATAATATAGTAGGATAGGATAGGATTATATTTATAATAACTTTTAGGCCAGATTTTATCCCTGTGTTCCTAAATTAAATAAAAAGTTTACAGACCACTGGCCAGCTACGTCGAAGTTGATGTATTAGGAAAGCAATCAGCTTTGCAAACATTAAACCTTTTTGCAACCTTCTGATGATGGAGAGCTTATGAAGATACACAGAGAGGAAATTAATTGGGTCTTGCCGCGGTTGACCCTCCGCTTGACCTTTTTTGTTATTTGTGTGACAATTCCCTCTGGGAATTCTGTACCTACTCACGTTTTCCTAGGAAACATGCTGATTTCTCTCGGGAAAAGTATTGTCTACTAACTTCTTTGACGGCCTAAACATTTCTTCCGCAGCGGCAATCGAACCCGCGCCTCTTGCGTCTCTGCCGAGCAATCGCCCGCCACGCCACCGAGGCCGTCACGAATACGAGAACTTTGTGACGGCCTCGGTGGCGTGGCGGGCGATGTTTGCATGATCTGTAAATATTTCTTCCGGGTCTGTGTGTTGTGGTACCATGGTACTCGTAGTTTCTGATACCCACGACACAGGAAATCCTAGTGTGGGGTCAGGACTAATGTATGTGACTGTTGGGTGTTATTTATTATTTATTATTATTTATTATTATCTATCTAGAATAATTAGAAGCCAATGGTTTGGACATGACTTTTTCCACCGTCATGTTCGAAACATCCAACAATTTATCAATCAGGGCATCATTACAGTTCTGCCATGTTGCTTTGAATTGTATTGTAAATAAAGTGACTTGCTGTTCAAGTAACGAGGCTACCAATTTAAATGCCAACAAAAAGTTCTCAAATCACCGCAGCGATGCTTCGAGAGGCTCTCGTGTAGGCGGACTTCTTGTAGCGTGTGGACCAGTTTCCAAGATGAAGCGGGTATATATCATCATCGTCATCTTCTTGCCCTCGTCCCACTCTATGTGGGGTGTCCCTTGCTGCATATACAGCAGTACATCCTGGGGTCTGAAGTACCGGCTCAATTTCGAACGCGAAATATACTTTATTATAACACATTACACAGTATTCATAGTGTAGTTCATAATCTGTAACATCTTTTTGACATTGTAATCTTACTTATATTATAAATGCGAAAGTTTGTGAGTTTGGATGTTTAGATGTTTGTGCCTCAATTACACCTAAACGGCTGAACGGATTTGAATGAAACTTGGAATATATATAGTACATGTACTGGATTAACATATAGGCTATTTTTTATCTGGATACCACGCGAGCGAAGCCGCGGGCGGCAGCTAGTTAAGCAATAAATATACTTTGACTTTGACTTTGATAGGCTATAGTTATGTTTAGCGCATATGTTTTTGAACCTGTGAGAGCACTGGTGGTCTAGTTGGTAGTGACCCCGCCTTCCGATCCTAAGGTCGTGGGTTCAAATCCAGTCGTGTACCAATGGATTTTTCTGTGCGAAAAAATTATGTGCGCTATACACTGGTACAGACTCTCAAACGGTGAAGGAAAACATCGTGAGGAAACCCGCGGCTTAGTTAGCTCCGCACGTATTGACCATGTATTTCCTGTGGACATCTTAATTCGTCCCGGGCACTACAGCGTCCCGTTTGTAAAGGTAAAATTTGCCTCCTGACGCTGTATAAATCATCTACTATAGATGGTAGAAGGCCTTAGTTTTGAACCTGTGCGGAAGGCAAGTACCCGCTACCGCTTGTGACCCACGTTCATCTCACGTGGGAGGTTGTAACGCTACATGTGAACGCATCTGCATCGCCCAGGTTCAACGACCCGCGCTTGTATAACGAACGCTGTGAGAAGGTCATGAGATTCGGCACCTTTCGGCAACTGCCAATTCTTGACCGTTTCAATTTGAATTTAGAATGCACACAGAACGTTCCATTTACTTATTTTGTTTTTTTTTTGTTAGATTAGAAACTCGTTTGTGGAACCAGTTTTATTTTTATTTTTTTGGGATGGCGTGAGGAGGATGAGGTGGCATCTATTCTTACTTTAAATTAAAAGGCAATATAAAGGCGGGAACTTGTCTTATTATTAAATGCCATAGACTCAAATCCAGAGGGTGTGCGGAAAGCATATCAAAGTCATATCTACGCGATTCTATTGTTTGATTTTGGATCTCTCTCTATGTGTTTAATTTATATTGAATCTTCTTGCATTATTTTTCATTTGACAAAATCTCCTTATTTAAAGTAAGGGGTCTGAAAGGTAAGGTTACCGGAGCTTACCGCTTCTAAGACGAGATTACGTGTAAGGCTTTTGGGATTAATACTTTCGCCCCCATCCCTCGTAGGGTGAAGTTTTCCAGTTAAAATGGAAATACACGTTTAAATTACTTGAGGATTAAGCGTCAAGTGTTTGGTCTAGGATTTTACGAGTTCTGGAACATTTTTGTGGGCCAAGGTTTTTTCATGTTCTGTGAAATACTTAAAAATTTTAACTGACAGTTATTCGCTTCCGTGTTTTTATTTTATCTCTGCATAAACGAATTACTTTTTGTTTGCCTTGCAACAATGTTTGCCTTACGAAGATATTTTAATATCTTTTCGATGGTATAAATACGTAAGGTACAAAACGTAAGGAGACACTCCCAGCAGTAGGATGAGATTACGAAGATGTTGACCATGATGGTATATCCGATGTTTTTTTTATATCTTATGTAGAAAAATAAAATCGAATTGGTTTGTGTTAACTGAAATATATAAGGAAAAGTATTTAGTCACATAGGTGTTTATCAATATCTCATACCTTCATATAACACGCCCATCATCATCATCATCATCATTTTCCTGCCCTCATCCCACTCTATGTGGGGTTGGCACAGCATGATCCTTGGATCACATGCTGTAAGAGTTTTGGCTAAGGTGTTTTATGACCGGCCGCCTGACGTCAACCCTCCTTGGGAATACTTGCTTATTGTATCTCATCATGTTGGAGCATACTATCCCATAACACGCCCATCAAATGCCGGTATATTGCTTATCTAGCGTTTAGAACAGTGAGAGCAATGGTGGTCTAGTGGTAGCCTCGCCTTTCGATTCTAATGTCGTAGTTACAAATCCAGTCGTGCACCAACAGATTTTTGTGTTCAAAAAATG
This sequence comes from Scotopteryx bipunctaria, assembly GCA_949320045.1. Taxonomy (NCBI): domain Eukaryota; kingdom Metazoa; phylum Arthropoda; class Insecta; order Lepidoptera; family Geometridae; genus Scotopteryx; species Scotopteryx bipunctaria. Next base: position 12,395,661 of record OX439442.1, on the reverse strand, counting down.
TATGAGCGCTATACCAGTACTCTCAAACGGTGAAGGAAAACATCGTGAGGAAACCCGCGGCTTAGTCAGCTCCCCACGTATTGACCATGTCTTTCCTGTGGACAAGGCTGACTAAGCTAAGAGGATGGAATAGGTGCTGGGCAAGCCTACTCCATCTTAATTCGTCCCGGGCACTACAGCGTCCCGTTTGTGAAGGTAAAAGTTGCCTCCTGACGCTGTATAAATCATCTATTATAGATGGTAAAAGACCTTAGTTTTTTTTTTACTATGTATATTCCAAGTTTCATTAAAATCCGTCCAGCCGTTACGGCGTGATTGAGGCACAAATATACATCGTCACATCCTCACAAACTTTCGCATTTATAATATAAGTAAGTTTATACCCTAGCTAAGGAATAAAATAGAGGGTCTATTCTAGCGATCCAATCTCGCACGTGGCATGTCTACCGTTTGCTTATTCGTGACATTCGAGGTCCATAACTTGAAACTTTTGTTGGACGAAATAGCTACCTGCTCTGCCATAATCCACCCTAAGAAATCCCCTTAAGGGGGATTTTGAAACTTTATCAGATTCATTAGCTACCTTGTAGGCGAAAATCAGGTTCAAGGGATTTCGAATCAAAAAATCCCATAAAGTTGCCGCATTTGCTCAAAGACTTTCAATAAATATGATTATTTTGTCATTCAAATTAAATAATTACTTCTCTGCTGGACTGAGAGTAAATAGACGAACGAGGATGTCGTAAAAGTCGACTAAGGGACATTATCCTCTCCATATGGGCGATGGTTGGGCTGACTCCCTGTCACCATGGTTCATCATATCCTTCTTGGGACTTTGAATCAAGAGTCTCTGCAAGTTTTCTCATGATTACTTGTGGTTCTGCCTACCCCATTAGGGATACGGGCGTGATAATATTACATTATATTATCACGCCGTCATGGCTTAACGACTTAAAAGCCGAGACCGACTATTTAACGTGCCCTCCGAAAGCACTTATGTGATATACATAAGTGCTTTCGGAGGGCTATACATATTGTATTATAAAACATACCTACATGAATAGAACCAACCACTAACAAGATTTATTGAATTCGATTTGAACACTATGTTTACCAACATATCTAACTTTATGAGGCACCACACGTACCCACAGCTAAAAGGGATTACAGTAGGTATTATTTATTAAAGAGATTTGGATGGCTGGGATTGCGTTTGAGATTATGCGCAGAAAACCATTTAAAAAAATAGATCAATTTCGAGTCTAATTCGCAAAGGGTTCCGTAACATGGTCAATTTACATAAAGGTTTCTTGTATGGGGCCACCTTTTATTTTACTTATTTTCATTATTTCTTTTAAAAACATCAATAAAAGTACTTTCTTTGTGAAAATTTCAATTCTCTACCTATTACGGTTCATAAGATAGGCCGCTGACAGTACCTTATATGTAGATCATACCATGTAAGATGAACTCGCGGGAAAAAGTTTGGACGTAAAAAATAATTATGTCCAAACATTTTCCCACAGGTTCATCTTACGTAGCGTTATACACAGATACTTTTGTTCGGTTCCGATATTCCACAAACGACGTAGCGTCGAAAATGGAGGAGGGAAACATGGTGTGCCGACCCCACCTAGTGGGATAAGGGCAGGAAAATGATGATGATGATGATGAAGTATTTTATCGGTGTCATCGGCACTGCAGGCAGAGAGCAAATGTAGCGGGTTCCGTGCGTTCGTGCCAATAAAATCCGATAGATGGGCTGTGTCACGAGGGATGGAGTCTTGCTGCTTCCGAAACCGTCATGACGGACGTAAGTAAAGTACATACATAAAAGCTAAACTAAGGCCCTTTACCATCTATAGTAGATGATTTATGCAGCGTCAGGAGGCAACTTTTACCTTCACAAACGGGACGCTGTAGTGCCCGGGACGAATTAAGATGGAGTAGGCTTGCCCAGCACCTATTCCATCCTCACAGCTTAGTCGGCCTTCTCCACAGGAAAGACATGGTCAATACGTGCGGAGTTGACTAGGCCCCGAGTTTCCTCACGTTGTTTTCCTTCACCGTTTGAGAGTACTGGTATAGCGCATATACGTTTTTCGCACAGAAAAACCTATAGTACACGACCGGATTTGAACCCACCATATTTTTGTTGGAAAAATTTGTGTGCGCTATAGCATTATTCTCAAACGATGAAGGGAAACATCGTGAGTGGCACTGGCTTATAATGTTTGAGATAAATGTATGGCTCGTTTCTGTCAGGCGTCACTGTCACAGTATTACGTTCGTCATGTGACGGTGGCCGTATCTTTAGAGTCACAGCTACAGGCCGAAGTCACGACCCTCGACTCCGCCTCCTATTGTCCTGGTAGAAAGTCCCAAACAACCTGAATTCACTGTGAGGCAATTCTCGCCTTATAGACGATACTTGTTGACCTATGTCGAAAGGATGGTACTATTCATGTCACTAGTTCTTTCGAACCACTGTGGTAAAAGGATATAACATACATACATATTATCACGCTCGTATCCCTAACGGGGTGGGCAGAGCACGCCTCAAATGTTCCTTTCGTGCACTTGACACAAATGTTTTAGAACTTTTTAGGTTAGACGAACGTTTGTTAAAATGAACTCAGTGAGTTTTGCACAAATATTATGTTAAATATGGTAATTCCACCGAGTAACCCTGTATGCAAATGTTCTCTCGTATTTTACTCAATTTCTCCAGTATTTACGCACCCTGTTCCCTTAAAGACCTTAAGGGTTTTCGGTTTTCCCTGCTCTGTCACCATTTCTGTAAAAAAATCACTGTTTGTCATTATGAAATGGTAAGAGATGGCAATACTTTAGTCATCGTTTAGCGTACACTATATTATAATAAATAATGAGGATAGTAGGTACCTACGTGTGCTGGAATGGGACATAGGGTACTTTTTATCTGGGTACGGCGTGAGCGAAGCCGCGGGCGGCTGCTAGTAACCAATAAAATAATAAACGATGGCAAAATACTTCAGAAAATGTTTTTATTTTTATTTTCAAAGAAAACTCTCTCTGTCTCTAATGCTCGCAGAGGCAAGACGTCTCTGACGCTCAGTCTGAGTCAACTTCTCGAGGATGCTTCGTGGAGAGGCGAAACACGTCTCTGAAGATATTTAGTTTGCTTTATGTCGATGTGTGTGCTGACTCGCATTAGCTTTGCATGATTTTTTTATTGCAGGCGGACGGGCGGTGCACTTGTCTGCATTTTTTAAATAAAGATTTAAGCGGATTAGTATTAGCGATTTAAAATCTATTTGGTATTATCTTAAACCGGACTTCCGCAAAGTTACGCCTGAATCAATTAACTAGCTATAAATAAATAATAATATAATAAATACTACTAATAATAGTTACTTTTATTTTAGGAAATTGAGATTTAAGAATTCGTCTTTTACGATCCGCATTCTACAAAGAACTTCAGTAAATGTCTACCATCTTACTAACTATTTATACTTGCCGAGTTACAGACAAAACATTTGTGTTTTGGAAGTGATTTTACAAACAGCCTTTTTCATAAATCATGCATTTCCGTAATCGCAGACAGAGCGTTGATTTCCGGCCGCTCACTGCGATATGTTCTTAATTGAAAGAGAGTTATTTTATTCAGAACTAGGTGTCGCCCGCGGATTCGCTCGAGTGGTACCGAATGAAAAATAGCCTATTATGTTAATCCAGCACATGTATTATGGTATATTCCAAGTTTTATTCAAATCCTGTACAAATATAATATAGATTATAGATTCAAATCAAGACCACCAGTGCTCTAAATCACCCAAGTATGATAGTAAGTTTTCTCTAAACAAAAGTACTATTGGATAAATAGATTGCTTGGTTCCACTGCACCTCATAAAAGTATAGCTGTTGCTAGGAGCGCCTGATCAGTTGAAAGTTCCAAACAGGTTCTGCAAGAGACGTTTGCCTACACTCTATTCTAGAACACTGATTAAAATAGCTGAGGTTTCCGTTACTATAATTGAATGGCTGAAAGCTACGGCCACTAGTGACCAGTAAACGGGCGGTTAGACCATCTAGCGGGTAATTTGTCAAAGCATTGGGCAAAAATAATGGGTAGGCTTGAAGTGTGTACATACGTTAGACGCGGTTACTCCAGGCATAACTTGCTTAGACGTTCTTGATTGATCGTTGAAGTTAAGCAACGTTGTGCGCGGTCACTATTGGGATGGGCGCTTCCGGAGGGCACGTTAAATAGTCGGTCCCGGCTTTTAAGCCGTTAAGCCATGACGGAGGCTTTTCGGCGGCCAAAAACTCCGTCACTAGAGTTGGCCACTAGCTCCTACGAACTTACTTACGCGGTTACTCAAGAGAAGAAGTGGAGTGGACGTGGCGTCGACGTGGCGTTAATTTTGCGTGGGCGTTTTTTACACGAGTACTTTGTAATCTTCTTTACTAACATGATGAGATGCAATAAGCAAGTATTCCCAAGGAGGGTTGACGTCAGGCAGGCGGCCGGTCATAAAACACCTTAGCCAAAACTCTTACAGCATGATCCAAGGAACATGCTGTGCCGACCCCACATAGAGTGGGATGAGAGCAGGAAGATGATGATGATGACTTTGTAATCTTCTTTGAGTGATGCCCGCGCCACGTTCAACTATCTATCTATCTTGTCACTAGTTACTTCGAACCAGTGTGGTGAAAGGATTTAAAGCGCGCTTCAAAGGCTCCTTTCGTGCACATAATTTCAAATTCTTTTGGTTCTGTAGCATGCCGGTTTCCTCACGATGTTCCTTCACCGTTTGAGAGTACTACTATAGCGTAAATAAATGTTTTCGAATAGAAAAACCCATTGGTGCACGGCTGGATTTGAACACACGGCCTTTGGATGGATGGTTTCTCACCCGCGAAGCCGCGAAACCATTTCTCGCATATCAAAGCCTTCTTGGATTTCATAGCGCGAGTGTAGACCGGGCTTAATAGACGGTGTTTACACAGCTGTAAAACTGGTGGTAAACTTAACAGTTAAACTTATAATTTGAGGCATTTCAGAAATCCATTATAGTGGGCGCCAGTATGTCACTAAAGCTAGTGTCTGATTGCCATTTCAACGTCTTTAGAATAATTTTAATGTCAGGGTAATAAAACGGTAAAATATTTATGTTTTTGTGTTGGTTCCCACACTATTGTACCATAAACTATAATATAAAATTAGGTATGTCGGTGCTGACTTAGAAAAACCGGCCCAAAGTCCATTGGCGATAAGTTCATTATGGTATTTAACAATGGAAACGTCCGTAGATTGTGTTTTAGCAAGATTTATTAGTTTTACAAATTTTAAATTCTGAGATTATGCACTCATACCTTGCTACAAAGTACTACTACTTTGACAACCTCGGTGGCATGGCGGTCGAGTACTCGTCTGTGACTTAAGAGGCCCGGGTTCAATTCCCACAGCTGGAGAAATGTTTGTATGTTCTACAAATATTTCTTCCAGGGTTGCGTGGTGTAATTATGACAATGTACGAATATTTTAAGTAGGTATGTATTTACATAAAAAGTATATAAGCATTCTATCAGACATCTGGTTGACATTGGGTGGTATGTCCATAAATATTTATTTATTTATTACTAGCAGACACCTTCGGTTTGGTAAGCCTCTAACTAGTTTCAAGCGAATCTGACCTCCCCCGTAAAAAATCTTTAACAACCCTTGCACTCTGTTTTGGGGGTAGTTTTGAAAATACTTTGCCGTAGACTTTTACTAAATGTATTGAAGAGTATGTATGATAAGTTTCAAGTTTTAAAGTTCAAGGATTACGATTTTTCATATGAACGTTTTTACTTCATTTCACCCCTTAAGAGTAGAATTTTCGAAAATCCTTTCTATTGGTACGTCTACGTGTAATAAGGTACGTATCTTTCAAGCCTCTAAGACCAGCAGTTAGACTCTGCGTTGTCTATCATGTCAGTCACGACAAAGTATTTTATGTAGTATTGTGATTTACTAGCGTACTGTACAATATGGTTTGTCATGATCTCAGTTATTCCTACTTCTTTAGAAACCCGAGCAACTTTGTTGTAATCTTGTAATCAATTTCTTTACAAATATGGCTGTTATTTTATTTAGCAAAGCTGTCATTTTTGACAAACGATTGATAAAAACGAATTCTTTTTTTTTTAAATTTCACTTCTCTGCTGGACTGGGAGTAAAGAAAAAACATAGAATGCGTCCAGCTGCTTCTCTCCCCGAGCATGTCGAAAAAGTCGACTAAGGGATAGTGTCCTCCAACATGATGAGGTACAATAAGCAAATATTCCCAAGGAGGGTTGACGTCAGGCAGGCGGCCGGTCATAAAACACCTTAGCCAAAACTCTTACAGCATGATCCCCACATAGAGTGGGATGAGGGCAGGAAGATGATGATGATGATGATTGATAAAAACGAATCACCAACCAACGGTCCGTTTGTTTCGGATTTGACGATTTGACACACAGTCATGTCACAACCGTGGGGCATGTCAGTGTCATTTTCGACGGCAAGTACTAGTTTTTTGTCAGTACATAATCTATCAAGCACTCTTCAGCTTGACTGCTTGACAAGACGCCGGCACAGACTGATTTACAAGCCTCAAACTGGTTATGCTAACCCAAGGGTCAATGAACTGTGTGTGATCATGCATGTTTTAATGGTGTTTCATAGGAGCCCAATCACTGTAGGGAACGGAACGACTAATGGTAAGTATTACAAAATAAAATAAAAATAAAGATAACATTATGCAAGTAAAAAAATATCGCATTTTTAAACACGTCATAGTTAAACAGCAATTCATTAAATCTATGTACATTTGCAAGAGTGACTTCGATCCTTTTTTAAATCTGTGTAAATCCATACATAATATTATAAATGCGAAAGTAACTCTGTCTGTCTGTTACCATTTCACACCTAAACTGCAGAACAAATGTTAATGATATTTGGCAAGGAAATAGATTTCGTTCCGGGGAAGGACATAGGCTACTTTTTATCCTGTAAAACGATCCCAAAATGAAAAAATGATGTAAAAAGATAAACGAGATAACGCTATGTACTTCTTAGACATTAATTTATGTGAAGACAGTTAGTTTGACATTTATAAAATTTTGACAATTGACAATGTCATTCATATTAATCGGGTTGTCAGCAGGGCTGTGCTGTGGGTAAGGGCCTCCAGCTGGTGCTATATTCTTAAATTTTTATTGCGCATACAACTTTGCGGGTCGCAGCTAGTTAAAAATAAACTCATAGGTACTTGAATGAGCAAGAGTCCTTGGAAGAGGAAGGAGTTGAAGTGCTGGTCAACTTACGGTAGGTAGTTGACTCAATGACGAGTGCAAACAATATTTTACAAACAGTACCTGCTGCGAAAACAAGCCGGACATTTTCCTCATGACGTGCGATCTATAAATAAATATGATTTTCACACAAATCGACTGTGAGGTACAGTTAACTTAAGCGAATTCTTGGAAAGGATATGCAAAGAATGCAGTGCAACCTACATCATTTGAATTCATACAGATATACAATTTATGGACTGATATTAGCTTCTACAGTAGTACCAGAATATTCTGCGCCTCGGCAATGATGATATGTAATATATTACAATAAATATGTAGATACTTGTTATTTTTAAAGGGATGGTTCAGTTATTATTTTAATTATATATTCAGACAAATTCGGTTTTCATACAAATTACGAAGTTTGCCGAGGCGCACAATATTTGTGAATGTTTTTCCTCCATGGACCCCGCAAACGGGGTAGATGTTGAGTAAATATATTTCAACTCGTTAAGAAAACAGAACAAATACAAAATGAATTGTCTTACAGTAAACCAATGCTTTCCACACCGTAGGTAAGTTTTACTACATTAAAATGGTTCCTTACATGCTTGACTGACTGAATATCTTGACTTATTTGCCTTTGTTTTTTTCAATGTTTTTTTTTACTATCTTCTCCTGTGACTCTGAAATACACCGAAGGGGGTGCAGTGAGAAATTCATGAAGAAATTAAGTCCTGAACGCATGCGAAGGTGTTTGTTTGTCCTTCTTTCATGCAGTAACAGAACAACAGATATGTTTTTTAGCAGAGACATTAGGCTAGAAAGGTAGACTGGAAAGTGCCATAGACTATTTTAATCCGGATATCATGACCGAAGTCGTGGGCGGAAGCTAGTTTCGTCATATTAACATGCATGACCAAAAAAGGATTGATCTTAAAAATAAATAAAAGTCGAATGTAGGTATATTCGGAGGCTGCGGTGCATTTGTGAGCAGAGTAAGTATGTAACATATATACATATACATATAACGCTTTTTTCCCAGCGTAATATAATAACATAATGCCATACCAACCCGAATACCCGATGCCAAAACATATTAACACAGACTGCTCGAAAACTTTATGACCTCTTTTAGAATTTCTATTCTATTCTATTCTTGAATAATCTTCGTGTACTTGCGTATAAGATTGATATTTTAATACGTATTAAGATACTTTATTGTCATAAGAATTTACATTCCCTTAAATAATGAGAATTTAAAAATACTACATTTATATTATTGATTACTTACAGCGAGCGTACAAACTAATACATATTAATTTACACAAAATAAAATGTCTTCACAATTTAATTTGAGGCTGGTAGTTTTGTAACATTGTCTATCAAAGCCACACTGCTACTCGTACCTACCACTCGTATTAATAAGTAAATGAAAAATGAATGAAATACATTTCGTAGGTAAATACTTTGATATTAGCATTGACATGCCCTTAATTCAGATGGACGATGAAAATGCGAGTATGAACTTTCCTTATAAACTCTTAACTTGATATATACCTACCATCATCATTATGTTTTCAGCCCGGTATCAACCACTGGTCATAGGCCTCCTTTTTATTCTGCTAGCCTCCTCCTGCTACCCTAGTATCCAGGGTTACGTGGTTAGTAGTTCATAACGATTCTATCTATCTAGTCGTGTCACCAGTTCTTTTGAACCAGTATTACATTTAACACTACAAAAAAAAGTATATAAGTATTTTATCAGCCATCTCGTGCCCATAGTACAAGCTTTGCTTAGTTTGGGGCTAGATGGCGCTGTGTGAAATGTCCACAAGTATTTATTACTTTATTATATTATTAGTATAGTGAAAGGATTACGGTGCGCCTCAAAGGCTCCTTTCGTGCACTTCAGTAGAACTGGAATTGCTTCGAAGCGATGCTCTTTGTCTAAAAGCTTGTCTGTAGAATATAAATTCAATATTATTCGCCAAATGTTGAAGCTAAAGTGTCCGAATGTTCACACTAGGTACGTAATCCTATTAGCCCGCCTTCCGGCCAATCCATTTATTGATTTCTATAAGAGCTTTAGCTATTAGCGTAGCAGGTTTTAAGGAGATAGTGGTAATGCCACCACTTAGTAAGAAAACTTCCAAATTATACCAGCACGAGTTTAAGGAATCTGTTCTACATTATTCTTACCGCTGCAGATTAAAGGTAGGTATTTGTACCTGGGAAAGCTGAACCTCGGTTATTTACAGATATTAAACAGTTACAACTGGTTTATCTTAAACCATCGAGAATTTAACCTCAAGTGCACAGAATAAATTACCCGCCACACGTCTGTGGTGAATGGCAAGTATGTAAGTAATTTCATAGCCACAGAGAGAAATAGTAAACGTAAACGTAAAATTCCGGCAACCTTGAGCTGAGGTGCCAACCAGCGTAGACTTGTCGGTGGAAATCATATCACGGTTGTTTAGAAAACCGGTTATTTCAGTAACGCGGGACCACCTGAAGAGGCAAGACGTTATTTATCCAAAATGAGTACCTACATGAAATCTCGTTGGAATCGTGGCTCGCAAAAATTGATCTCGCCCAAACCGGTCTCCGCGTTCGAAGAAAGCCGCCATTGTGAGTCCGCCATTACGAAAATTCGGCCATGTTTGTTTCGCGGCGCAAAAACGCGGCAAAAGTGATCGGTGTCCGGAAGCGGCGGCGACGGCGGCAATCTTGACTCTAAATAGGGCACAGAAGATGCTGGCTACCTTTGAAGACATTTTAAATTAATGCCATAAAAAAGCTGGTCAGTTCAGTTCTCTTCTATAAATTAAACTGGTATCTCGTAGATAGACTCGATAGACTCAATCGGTTGGAAACAGGTTGTTGTGACCGAAACGTTGGAAAATACCATGCATGTAACTGAGTTCAACTTCAACAAGTTTCTTTTAAACGTGTTTATAGAAGAAAGATTTACAGAAAAAATACTTAAGTAAAACACCGTTGATAGGTAATTATGGCAGTACAAGTTGAATCCTTTCGTCCCTAATCTCGCGAGTATTATCTCATTTGAAATTCGGTTCGTTTCGGCTCAACCGCCGCCTTTGGCCGGTGGCGCAGCGAGGCTCCGGGGCGACCAATGGCCGGCGAGTGCGGCGGCGGGGTGGGATCCGGAGCGCGGGCCAGTCGCCTCTCGCCGTGCGGTGCGCGACGCACGCGCCACGACCAGCCCCGGCGCAGACGCCTGCGACTCTTTCGATCCCTTCGGACTAGCCGAGCTGCCGAGTACAATTCCAATCGTGCGGTTTCCATGCAGTGGCGTCTGCAGACCCGGATGCGCCCTCCACGCTGGTGAGTACTATTTTATTTTTCAAGTGGCTCATGCTGCGTCTGTAGAGACCGGTTGTATCACCTGGCTATTATTTTTTCGTGCGTCTTTAAATTTTTCGTTTTGAATAGTTTGAGATTCACTCAGTTTTTCAATGTCAAAAAGATATTTTTTTTTTACATTTGCTTGTGAGTTGTCTTTAAATTATTTTATATTACCCGCATCATATCAAAAGATAGATTAGTTGACCCAAGTTTTTACATAATCTTTTTCGTCGTTAAATATTCCTTCCTTCTTACCATAGGAGAAGTCTAGAAACCGGAGAGGCAGTTAAAGAAAAATCAGCTTCTTGTCTGAATTTGAACTCAAATTGAAAGTTTTTAAGGGTTATATTGAACTGATATTCGTGTGGTTGCTATAGCACCTTCGGTACGCCTTCACAAATTAATAATAAGACATGTGGCTGTAGCATCCGGGTTCGATGTCTCGCCCACGCCAGCCTTGACCGCGGCATCACGCGACCACTAAATGTAGGCTTTAGAGGTATCTTTGAATAACCAAGAACATTGCATTCAATAAAGTATGCCTTTATGATACCGAAATGACGTGGTATTGTTCAATTTTGACGTCTTTTACGTGTTCATGATTTTCTTTGTCTACCCGCAAAAATGTTGGTTTATATTCTAGATGATTATTTACGATTTCTTTGTGATGCGTGAGTGTGAATAAAACTTATAAATTTAGGGATTTTTCCGTAGTAGGTTAGCTACGATACTGCTACGAAGTCGTAGCAAGGAAATTTCCATTAAAACAAAAAAACTAATTTAAATTATAATAATGTGGCTGATAGAATGTTGTGCTAAATTTATTCAAAATCGACGAATATGAATAGAAATGGGTATTGTTCGTTGTGGGTGGGGTTAGTGGACGCAAGCGCGTTCATGTCTTATTTATGGCGCTTCGCCGTGCCTTGGCAATTTGTTGGTGACGATTTTACTATTCCCCCGAATACTCATACGCGACTCAGAGTTGAGCACGTCTCAACTCACGGGTTTTTGACAGTTTCTGATGAAAGTCTGTCAAAAAATCGTCATTTGAGACCAATTCAACTTTGAGCATTTAATTCGGGAGTTAGTAATCAAAATCATAAAATAAACAAAAAAACTATAGACAAGTACATTGATGATCATGAAGTATAAAAAATATCACATATTTTTTTTGGACTGAGAAATTAATAAATATAAATTGTTTTTGACATTATCAAATATTTTTGGTAAAAATACGAGATATTATTCGGTTCGTTAACACAAGTTGATAAGTAAACAGTTACACACTTTTATTTGAAATCGCTTTTGTTGTTATTTTCTGTTGTTTGGATTTTTTAAACTATGTTAGCTATTTACAATGAACGGACAAAGTTTCACGGTTCTTTTTAAGTCGATAAATAAACGTGTATTTTGAACAAAGAAGGCGTGAAAAGTTATTTTTTTATCATTTATAGAAATCTTGTTCTAAATCAAGTGTTTCTAAGCTATTACCTAGTTAGAATGTCGGTTACCCCGAAGCAATCTTGATATCGTCATACTCTTAATGCAAAACTGATGAGTTTCACACAATCTCGGCATGTCGACACAAGCGGCCATGCTCAGGAATATATTGCATTAATGCTACTTGCACACTACGCCAATAACTGGACTATCTAGTCATGTCACTAGTTATTTCAAACCAGTGTGGTGAAAGCATTTAAAGTACGCCTCAAAGGCTCATTGAGTTGATATATATTTACGAACTTTTTAGGTTTTACGATATGCAGATTTCCTCGATGAGTCCATCACCGTTTGAAAGTACTGGTCAACAAGTCTGCAAAAAAGTTGCGAACAGAATATCCGTTGGTGTAGGTACGACCGGATTTAAACCCACAACCTTAGGATCGGAAGGCGGGGTCACTACCACTAGACCACCAATGCTCTGGACTAGGATAACCGAACTATTGTAATTCAAATCATGGATTATACGTTGCCCCAAAAACAATGGACGAGCGATATTCTATTCGTTTGAAAGTCTAGATTTTAAATAGATTGAGACCACGATATGATCATAGTTAAAGTTTTGGCATACACGTCAAGCCCTTCATTTGATAACAAACATTTATTGCGCCGGCGCCGCATAGTCAGGTAAAAGATGGGTAAAAAAAATTTACCCATCTTTTAGGGCTATTTTTACTAAAAATTACATCTCCTTTGGATGAAATTAGGTTTTAAAGAACACTTTTGAACGTTGGCTGGCCTCGCTGTCTTGCTCTCTGTCTGGCCGCAGCATGCAACCCACTTTATTCGTGTGGCAATTTTCCACGTATGACCAGTAATGGCCCGAATCTGGGACAGATCTGTTACTAATTGTTGTAATTGCGTGCTCGAATCGAGTTATTGATTGGTCAATGTTGTAACGTGGAGGGAACTTTGTGAAGTGGTTTCGATTCGATGTTTTTAAAAGCTACCAGCTACGCAACTTATTTATTCTAATAATGTTTCTCAGGTTGCTTGATGCATGAAAATATACGTCTACACTTACGATTACAATCTTGATATTTTATTAGACTCCTGAAACTTTTTTTTATTGAGCGTGTTTTTTGATGCATGAAAATTAATGTACACTTCTAAACTTCCGATTTTAATCTCTATTATTTATAGGATACGATTGAAAATCGCGGAAAAATATCTTGTCAGTGGTTTGTGGTTGCGAATCGTTCTGGTAGCCGCACTTTGGTTTTCCTCAAAACAACATTGTTCTAATTTAAATCCATTTGTAATTCAGCGTAATTATCGTTATCGCGGTTATAGCCCTCTTAGCGGCAAATTCATATAATTAATGATTTAAATGAGCTGCTTAGTATGCAGGTGGAAAACCGGCGCCTGTTGGCTTTAGCACATCTTAGACAGAAGACTGCCAGAAACCGATTTTGCTGCAGGCCATTCGAAATCAGTGAGCTTGGATAATTTTATGAAACATCCACTTACTGAAAAATAATTGAAGTGAGAAATATTTATTAAACAAATTTATTTATTTTTATTTACAAAGACAAACTACAATAATATTAAAAACTTTAAAGTAATCGGTATAACAATAAGAAATGAAAATGAGCTCAGTTTTCTAAGTTCGCCTACAGATGGAAAACAGAACTTAGAATAATTTAATATACGTTAGTTTTCTGTCTGAAATAATATTAAATATTCGTAGTTTCAAATCTGGCTTAGCAACAGTGCCTTTTAAAGCCATAATCCACTTGCGTGATACGTAAATGTGCCTTAGGCGTGTCGTCCACAAGAACGAGAGTCAAGGCGAAACAGAGGCGCTATAAATTCTAATAAATCCCATAGATTCAAATGTTATGAGTTCCCGTAATATGCGGCCGTGCTTCGACTCCGCCTCGACTCGTGTCTGTGTACGACGGGCCTTAGAATTTCACCACACGGAGCATTGTTTGTGGTTAATAATATTCGTCTGGACGGTCGACGCTCTTTACCTATTTACATAGCCAGCGACCGTGAATGTGTGTGTATCATTCACAACTGCACCGTGTGAATTCGAGAGGCTAAGAATGTGCCTGGAAAAATCTAACTATTCTGTAAGGTGGCCATGTTTTTTGATACTTCCGGACTTTCCTCTATGGTTTCCTGGAACAGAATCATGCAACTTTTCGTTGTGGCTTGTAACTGGTGTCGGTAAATATTTGAAATAACCAATGCATTCTTCATTTCCTTCATTAGAAATAAGATATTTCAGTTCGTTTTCTAAGGTGCAATAGGTACAAGTATCTTGTGCTAGTCACGTGGTCGTGTAGGCGCGCCGGCTGATGATTAATTTCCATCATTTTGCAATTCCATTCCATCCAAATGATGTCTGTCGTCGTTAACCGAGTTTCGCAAATGTCCATAATGTGTTTAGTGTTCGGCTATTTTCTAATGCCCGCGGAGTTGTTTTCAATTTATTCGCGAGAGCGTTGCCTTCGCATTGTTCTATACTAACTGTATTTTCATCTGTGCCCGTCAAGAATTAGTCTGTACATTCTCAATTTACATAGTCAGTGACCGTAAATTCTCGTGTGAACACCTCGGAGGGCGACGGAGCGTTGCTTCTCTCGATCATTTACTTTTATGTCGAACGCCCAAATTAAATTAGAAACGGTACAGTTTTGTGCAGTCCTCACTCTGACGGTATTCATCGAGTTCGCCAATGTTCACCCGAGAGAACATTTATATTTCTTCGGCTCCTAGCTCGAGTTTAAGGTTCGGCTGTGATGATTATTTGTGGCATGTTTTATCACTAATTTATATTTTATAATTATAATAGCTGCCGCCCACGGCTTCGCTCGCATGGTACCCGGATGAAAAATAACCTATGTGTTAATCCAGCACACGTACTATGTATATTCAAAGTTTCGTTTAAATCCGTTCAGCCGTTATTGAGACACAAACATACAAACATCCTCATAAACTGTCACATTTATAATATAGTAAGATATATTTTGTGGTAATTACAAAATTGGTTTTAAATAATGTCCTTTAATTGTCCTGCTCGTACGTAAAGTATGGTGACTATTGTAGACATAATAAGGCACATTAGAAGTGCCGTCACGAGCTCGCCCGGTCTAAACATACGCATATCTATGAACGATCGCACTTGTTGCACGTTCCTACCGGCTATGTGCATTTGGCATGGTAATCACTTTTTATAACAGCCAAACTTTAATGTGATAACTTGATAACTATAAAAAAAGGTCAGTCGTTTGATTTTATCTTGCTAGACATAAATGGAAATGTTCAACGACATGTTATTTTTATGTTGTCTTGCAAATTAAATAACCAAAAAAGTTTTACCAATCAAAGCAGTTTATTTGAGTTTTCAACTTTCACCTAACAAGATTACCTCGAGCTCGTGAATACCAGAGGGCAAATACAAAGTTATTTTCCGCACAAACATGAACTAAATCATAAACCAAGAAATTTCTGAATAAAAGTTAACAACTAGGCCTAACTCTGGCTTTCTATTTATTTCAATCCTGTTTAAAGAAAGACATAAAATCGATATTGTTCTCTAAATTTTTATTTTCTCGAGAACCGGTCATTTTGAGAGGCGTGCTTAAAAACTGAGAACACAATAATGATACAGCATTTTCGTAACCAATAACACTTGAGGTAGGTAGCTATAAAAATTTACTGTCTTCCGAGAATAACCCACAACTACCTGGACATAAGCCGGCTCGTCCTACAGACTTATAAAACGGCTGGCTATTGTGGCGGGGTAATTCTCGTTTCTGAAGCTTACAAAGATTACAATGAGAGTGTGGTTTAAAACTGAGAAACAAAAGGCTATCTCCTGAGCCGTGAAAAGACCGATGTATTTTCTGTAAGTTATTGTGAATGAAGGTAGGCTCGGAACAAAAACGAAGCAACAGGTTGAAGATTCTGTGAGATCATTAATTATTACTCTCGTGCTTAGCAGGGGCTCTGGAGCCTTTGTTACTCGGCTCTGTTCATTATTTGTGCCTTTATCTCCGTTTCCTCATAAAAAGTAGATGGGCTCAGGCTAATTCTTATTACTTATCATCATCATCACCATCTGCCTATAAACTTTAATGCTGGGTATAACCCTTGAAATATACTTTCAAAACTAGCAATCAATTTGTGCTGCCTCTTGCCGTCAACCACTCGTGACATTAACAATATCATCGATCCATCGGGTAGAGTTTAATCCCTAACGGTTGCCCATTGCCACCTCAACTTTCTTATTTTATTTATTGGTTTACAACAATTTATTGTTACACAGAACATTACATAAGTAGTTAATTTTCTATAGTAAACACATCATGCTTTTAGATTCAAAATAGGTAGGTATTGTAAGAGTAACATGCATTATATTATATTTCACTTTTATTATTCGAGCTATGTCGGGTCAGTTCTACGGTTTTCCTCGTTTCGGATTCTGGCACTCTTTATAAGCCGCTGCGTCAGTTTGAGCTTCTTGTATGAGGCATATTCCATAAGTCATTGCTGGCTGGGGCCAGCTGGAATATAAGGGTCTCACTGGTCCATCATCATCATCAGCCTATAGGTAGTAGTCCAGTACTAGGCATAGGCTTCACCTAATAAGCGCCATCGCGCCCTATCTTTGACTTATCCAGTCTGCCAGCAGCTAACAGCAGATCGTCACTCCACCTAGCCGGAGGGTGTCCTACATTACGTTTGCCGAGTCGCGGTCTCCACTCAAGAAATCGTTTACCTCAGCGGTTGTCACTGACACTTCAGTTTGCTAATTCTCTGAGCTATATCGATGATTTTGATTCTCTGTCGGATAATAATATCGTTACGAATCCTATCCTTCTGAGAAACTAGTTTTTAGTCTGTGGTAGACATCACAATCTTCAAGTTTCAGATTTTAGTCTGTGGTGTGACAACCTGTGACAACAAATGCTGCCTTACTAAAAGAGTACTCAAATTGAAATGAGGTTATGCTTATTTCTTTGTTAGGATATGAGTGCCCGCTTTGTTTAAATGGTCATTTGCATGGTCAATTTCTATATTTACAGAGTGTAATGATACGTGAACGCCAAGTAGGGTTAAATTGAAGCAGAGTAGGCGGTTGATTGTTTGAGTATGAGAACCAAAGACCATTAGGCAAATGATTTGGAGTGAAGCTTAACCAAAGATGTTTCATGCAAATCAGTTGCTATTTAGGGTTACCATCGAAACCGTTTCGGAGAAACACCTTAATTACTGACAGACTTATACCTACACTGATATTGCTGCTAAACCTTTACAGAATCCTCTGGGGCCTTATTCACAATGACCAAACAAAACGTAACGTGGGTAAACGTTTGTGGAATCACTGTGTTATCGTATTGTATGACAATTTTGTATTGCAGAACTCGACGAGGCATGTTACAAACAAGTAACGAGCTGTCAAGTTTTCTTTGGTCATAGAGAATAAGTTATGTACCAGGATTTTAACTAAAGCAATTTTTTTTTTATATTGAAATACTAGGTTCATTTTGGAACGTCTCAAATATATTAGTGCCATTTAAACCTAGAAAAAACCGAGATAAGAACAGATAGAAAAGGGTTGACCTTTTTGAAAGGTTCGATATTGAGATGCGATCAATCATCCACATCGAAACCTGTCCCCAAAGATCACGTTACAAAGTAACTAGTGCCCGAGCCCAGTCCCATCGGTTCCGACCAATTAATACCAGCGCCGAACCGGATTGCAGGTATCTTTATCTTTTCTTTCCGACGAGCAGGTAAGTGATGCGTACTCCGTCGACCCTCCACCTGTTCCACACTTGGCCCCTCAAAGTTATTTGTGTTTCCCCTCGGTGGCCGGCAAAGCAAGGCCACGCGGGGGGCAGGGTGGCGCATTGTCCGCCGGTCCTCAGTCTTGTGCAGCCACCTGTGAGGCTACCCGGCTCTTTCTTTGCCCCAACTATTGATAAAGTTCTTTATTGTGAATGGAGCATCTGTCTGAGAGGTAAATAAAAAAATCCACATTTTATTTTTCGTCATGCGAATCGTTTCGTTCGTAGGTTTGTGTGATGCTGTTAATTTTTCGGTTGTTTATTGTTCAGAGTTCGTTAGTCTCTGCTAATACGTGACGATTCTGAAATTTAAATTTCAATGCCGCGCGTATCCGAAATATGAATACTGTCTTGTGTTGTGTCTGGTTTCGTAAATGGTGATTTGTTGGTTTTTAATTCATCTATCTGTGTCCATTCAAGCGTTATTAATGAGTCCCGAGGAGTTGAACCATTCACCTGTCTCCTTACAAGTACCTACTGCGGTACGTGTGACACCTGTACTTTGCCATATGCGGCCACTATGCTGTATAATCTATGCGCAAAAACTTAGTTAGGTACCTATTCACCCGTGAGAAATAACGACATGTCTGCCTTCCAAATGTGTGCAGTGGTATATTGATTTGGTTTTTTGGTTGATGTCTTTGATATAATATCCGTTGTCTAGTTTTTATTTCTATAAGAACATTGACGCACTCGCTTTTTTTTGAACTATGCGTCACTTCCATTTCCATGTTTGATGATTAGTAACATTGAATTTACATGTTTAAATTCTCAGTAACCGTAGTAAAAAAAAAGTTTCGTACCACTGTAGTAACAGCTATAAAAATATTAGAAAACCAAATGCATGGTCACTCAGACAAGGCAAAAGATAATAAACACACAGACAGTTCTTCACATAGATAACTAACTACGTTCGTTAGCCGCCGCAGTTCAAAGATCACAGAGGTAGATAGGTAGGAGCGGTTTTTATTGCAATAATGTATTCTAGTAATTGGCGCCGCAAATAAAATGAATGAATGCATTACAAACAAGAACACAGTCATGAATGAGAGATATTGCAAGTGCAGGAAATTGTAAATAACAATTAAACTCAATATTATACCAATAGGGAAAATTCAGACTTTTCAAGTTATTGAATTTTGAACAAAATAAATGATACGAGTATAATAAAAGTTATTAGTTTTATAAAGGCAACACTTTACTACATTTAATTTGTTCAAGAGGTGCCAAACATACAAGATTTATGTACCTAGTTCCATTAAATTGTAATAAGTTTTTACTCACATTTTACTAGAATAAATAGAAATCACATTTACTGTGGCCACTCCTTGCTCATGTACCTAATGCATACATTTTCACCCGACTTTGCTACAAACTTACTGCAACCAGGAATATATATTCAAACGCGTTACAAATGTATCGTAGAAACAGACACAGGGCTGGAGTAGGTACCGATAGGATTATTATATATTCTAGGCCTCTGTGCGAGCTGACGCGGAATTGTCTGTCACAAACGTGTTCACGCTCCGCAGATCGTGCTAGTTTCTTAGCCGTTTCAAAATGGGAGTCAGGTTTATGGCTACAAGCACTTCTTTCACACAATGTTGGTACTTTAATAGACCCCATCATATTCCGTCTTGCAGCTTATCTACGGTTGGGTGCGCGGTGTCGCGCCCATCAATGTCAGTGTGGTTCGGTCGATCAGCTTGGTCTCCACGGATTCAAAAGTATCTCAAAAGGCGTAAATATGCAAACCTCGACGGGGCTTATGTATTTGAGCCATTTGGGGTTGAGATCTAGGTCCGTGGAGCACGGGTGCCACCCGCGTTTTCAAAATTCTGTCTTGTCGAAGCGATGCGCGATCCAAGAGCTGGTTTTTATTTGGCTCAACGGATCAGTATTGCCATTCAGCGTGGCAATGCGGTCAGCGTCTTGGGCACGCTTCCACCGTCTGATGAGCTGGATTAGGTTAGCTTTACAAAGCCCGACTGTTTCTTTTGTGTTTTGTAAATTATATTTGTATTAGCTCCAAGTTAAATTGAAAGAAAAACCCTTTTCTCCTTCTCTGTAACTGGCTTCTCTAATCTGTGGGACAATAAGATTTATAACGTTTAGTTTACGCACATTGCATATCGTCAATGTCTACCGTTTTGAGCATCTACCAAAACGAAAACAAAAGAACGCAACGTGCGTTCTTTGGAACGTAAGATCTAAATAGCGCGATTGAGACACAACTTCGCGTCTGTTTCTGATGCCAGAGTATGCAATAGCGGCGCAATAGTAGTTTGCTCACCAAAGTCGATGTAGTTGGTGGGTAATATAAAATTATTAAAAAAAAAGAAATTTTTGTCTTTGGTTTCTCAAAGTGAACACACGATAATAGAAAAAACACGATAAAGAAAACTTGACTGAAAAATCCATGTTTCGCGTACGTTTTGTTCTAGATCTCGAGAACCCTACCATATTTTTTCACTTTGTATTTCTTTATGCACCAAAATCCGTAACGATATCTTATCTTTAGTTCAATTTGAAATCAGTCTAGATGCGATCGAATGGTGGCCTCTTAAGCCCGTGGCGCATGAAAAATGTTTTACTTCATCCATTGTGTTTCAAAAAGCGTTTTTTCGATACATCCTTTGTAACACAATTTGCGATAAAAAAGTGTTAAATAAGCTTGTTACAAGGAAAAACCTACCAGGGTGACTTAGGGAGCGAGGCTTTCATACGCTTTGAAGAAGTTCATCAATGGAGTATTGAATTTCGTTTAGAGACCCGAAAAGTAAAGTTTATTCATTAAAAAATGAAATTGCGTCTCGCAGCACGTGGTATATTAAGTCGTCCGTGAAAGGTTGACTACGACGAAAACGTTTTTTTTTTCATTTTTCACTGACTATACCCGCGTGCTTAGGTACCTATACAATATAGGTGACTCTGAATGACGGAAATATTCATTGATAATGTGGCTTTTACCAGTAAATATACTAATAACAAATTCGAAGTCAAAGTAAATGTATATTTATTGCTTAATTACATGTCAAAAAAGATATCACAGACATTACTTTTTTATAAAGTGAAAAAAAACTTGGACATCATGTATCTTGAATCAATTATAATGCCATATTTAGAACCTGGTTGGTAATTATGTTACAGATTATAATTTTGTAAATTTTAACATTACTTTCCAGTCAGTTTTCACATCAAAGGGCTCACCCAAAGTTCAAGAAAGGCTTTTAAAGTGAAATTGTTCGTACTGAGGGTCTTTGTGCCCACGTGTTATGATGAAAATCGAGTTAAAGCTTACATAGAATACAATAAGAAAAATAAATAAGAATATAAAGACTTTCAGTTACCGCCTTTAGTAAGCTTTGTGTAGATTTTAAAAACAATAACAAAGGAAACAGGCTAATTGGTTATTTATTCCTTTCCGGGCAAGTGTTCGGCCGAGCCGAGCGCAGAAATGTAGAAAAAATACTTAAGGTACTTGATAGATAAAGAACGCGGAATCCTGATGTGGGGTCAGAATTTTGTATGTACTGTAATATTTTATTATTATTAAAATGCAGTCTTCAAATGTTTTTATTATGAATAAGATGTAGAATTAATTAGAATCTGACCTACAAGAATGCTTGAAAAATAATTATTTTATTAATAAAAACTTTTTTATTAGAATATTACATCAAATATTTTTATAGAAGGGTGCAACCTTTTGATCACATCATTGAATCCAGTTGCCAGTATCAATATGTCCCAAATAAATCCTTCTATATTATAAATGTGAAAGTTTGTGAGGATGTTTGTATTTTTGTGCCCCATCACGCCTGAACGGCTGAACGGATTTGAATGAACCTTGGAATATATACATAGTCAAGAGAGGTATTATATTATATTATTATATTTGAGGTCAAGAGAGAGCCCATTTAATATAAAAAAAAAAAAATAGTACATGTGCTGGATTAACATATAGGCTATTTTTTATCCTGGTACTACACGAACGAAGCCGCGGGCCGCAGCTAATGAATCATAGTTCTGACCCCATACTAAGGTTCCCTGTATCCGCGGTAACATTAGGTTCAAATAATCTCTCGCCGATATCGCTAATCTACCCCGGGGTGAAATCGCCGGTTCCAACTGGTATTTTGATATACCATTTCCTGTTTTTCTAGACATCTACAATTAGAATGTAAATGTGTGCCGTAAATTATAAACGAGTTCCAAGTTGTCTGGGAACGGTATTTTAGCGAATGTGTCAAATGCTTTAATTTAATAGGTAGGTATGTCTGGTACAAAATAGTGCTGTTTTTATGTTGTAAGCTGTAGCTTGCTTAGACGTTCTTGATTGATCGTTGAAGTTAAGCAACGTTGTGCACGGTCACAATTGGGATGGCTTGAGCGCTTCCGTGCTTCGGAGGGCACGTTAAATTGTCGGTCCCGTCCTTTAAGTCTTTATTAGCCATGACAGAGGCCTTTAGGCGGCCTAAAAACTTCGACACAATAGTTGGCCACTAGCTCATACGAACTCACTCACTCACTATGTTGTAAGAGCTTTTTGAGTAATCGAATTGAATGAAATCATTGTCATAATCCCCGCCCTTTTCCCATATTTGTAAGGTCGGTATATGTTTTCTTCTTCCATTTCTCTGTGTCTCAACATTTACGCAATTAAAAAAAAATACTTACGTGTTATATAATAAATTATACTAGTGTATGTATAAGCTTTAGTTTTCAAAGGTTTTCGAGGAAGGTAATTTTAGCATGTTTCTAGAATAGACTGCAATTGCTATTTTACAAAAATACGTTAGAACAGTTATAAGATCCTAATTCAATTTCAAATTTACCTCCCATCTCTATCTTTAGTTCTTGGACGAATAAATCTAGTTGTTTTTCGAACCAGTGTACTGTCGTTGTCGTAGGTAGCTCCTAGGAATAATTCTAGTATTTAGGCATTACCGTTATAACAAATTTCTTCCAGAATTAAGTTTTAAAAACTCAGTAGTGATGTTTTTGCACGGCAATGTGAATGAGGGCTTAGAGCCCCAGATGGAACTGGTCTGATCAGTTAGAATAAGCCATTACAGGAGTTACCACAGCAATTACAGATGACGCAAATGGTACGGTCGAGTCTCTCGTATAACTACGAGTCGGATTGAAGCCTCAAGTTTTAATATTTGAAATTGACTGCTGTAGAGAAGTTTTATGCCTACTTATTTAAGGTCCTTGATTATTTTTTAGGTCTAAGGTTATTAAGGACTGACTCCTGCATATTAATAAAAAAAAACACTTTTCATGTTAGATATGTCATTTTTTGAATTGTTTTTATCTTTAACTAATTAATCACTTAAGAAACACGAGTATTTACTAAAACAAAATATTTTATAACGTATTTTTTTATACATAAGGTAAATCATAAGCATTTTATTTTCACATCAGGCGTAGTTACCTACTTTATAGGGCTTTTACCCGGATAAGGCAAGAGTGCGGGTAGACTTCGTTTTCTAAGAAGCGACGGTTTCCTAATAATCCTTTAAATTTTGACATCATTAGTAACCCAACATTTACCTTCATTATCCTCCCCAGAAATCTCAGTTAAGCAGAGTATTTACATAACATGTAAATACCCTACAAAAGTGGTATATTTATTCGTTTATGGTTTTCGCAATCGACAAACAGTACGTAAGTTTAATTTGAGGCACAATTTTGTTTAGCTGCGTTCCTGACCGAGCAGCCTCGGGAGATTGGACGCGCCGGTAGTTTGCGCGTTTGTCTTGGGCGAGGCAGGTCCTGAGCTTACGCTTGCCTCGCGCGGCGTCCTCGCGAGGCTGTTCGGTCAGCCAGTACGTTTTGGCGCGTACTGTAATGATCTAGGCACGATCAACCTCCGACACGTCGTGACTAGAATAAAATCTAGATAAGCCAAAACCTGGTTTTAGATCTAGTTTCACTGCATCCTTCAAGGCTACGCTTGTAAAAGTAGACTGGTATTTCTGAGTAATACAGCCCAAAAATGATTTAGAAAATGTCTGAAGTATACAATCATGTCTATCGCGAAAACTGGATATTTGGTGATAAGTTCCTTAAACTATTATTTACTTTTCTATAGGATAAAGAATAAATGATCACTGTATCGCCAACTTCAAGACAAATATTTGTAGATAACCTACAAATCTTACTTATAGTTTTAATCCAATGTTTCAATGTTTGTGAAGATGTTTATGCCTCAATCACGGCGTAACGGCGACATAAAAAGAGTGGTATTACAAGTTTGTACTGTGCATCTGTACATAGTATATCTGATATGTATGTGCATCTGTCTGTGGCATCGTAGCTTCCAAACGAATTGACCGATTTTGATACTCTTTTTTTCTGTTTGAAAGCTAATGTGATCGAGATGGTTCTTAGTTATAGTTTATGGAAACCTGTTGAGGCGTTTGGCGGTCATCATTTCCTACTTGACAAAAGTATCTTTTCAACTTTTACAGTTCCGATTGATTTGTGGTGTTCTGTTCGGTCGGTTATTTAAATTATTATGTTAATAGTTAGTAGATTTTACTACACAGGAACAGTTGATAACAAAATGGGCATTTTTTAAGTTCACTCAGGCTTTTGTCAATTTAAAATTGAAAGGTGAATCAGCCTAGAGTTCTCACGTCCAGCGATTCCACAGGAACGACAAAAACACACATTCATTCGTCGCCTGAATACAAAGTACAGCCGCACGCAAACCAATTCGAACGAATGGTATTTAATAAGCAAACCACGAGTGAAGGTCGGTGTTACGTCCTGGCAGCGGTAGCCGTTACCAGCTAGATCCTGATAGGTATTTTCAGGGTATACTGAACATTCCTTTAACAAGATATAATATAGGCCTTTTACAATGTATAGTAAGATCAAAGTCAAAGTCAAAGTCAAAAACATTTATTCCATAAAATCACGGGGATCACTTGGACACGTCTTAAATCTACGCTGCATTTACACTTGTTCGTAACGCGACCAAGCGTGGAAGATACAGGCAAGAAACCACGCTTGGCTATTTTTTAGGAAAATGATCCCTTTACAATCATGATTTATAAAAGGAGTTGGAGCATTGTTCAGTCCCAGATGATTTATACAGCGTCAGGATGCAACTTAATACCTACACTAACGGGAAGCTGTAGTGCCCGGGACGAATTAAGATGGAGTAGGCTTGCCCAGAGGTTTAGAAAAAAGAGGCTTTACGAATGGACACAAGAAAAATAGTGCTTTGGCAACAATTGACCATTCCAAGGAAAACTTGCGTAAAGGAAGGAAAATTCAACAATGACAGACAACGGTTTCTAGGCCGCTATTTCCTTTACTTGCTGTCATGGTTACATGGTGTCCATCAAATCGACCAATTATGCATGACTGTTTGCGGAGACCAACGTCGTTCACCTCGGAGGTGTTTGAAGGTTCATACTAAACTGGTGTATGTATTTCACATAGTAATAGGTATATTTACCTAAATAAACAGTTCCAAGAAGTCAGCCGCCGTCTAACGTATATCTTTGCACAAGTCATTTGCGCCTGCGCGACCGCGGTGGGCTCGCCGTAAAACCTTTTTTCTCCTCGAACCTTTTTGTACGCGCGTTCTTTTTTTAAAATTGACGTTTAGTTTTTTTTATGTTTCTCTCTTTGTTGCTCATGCTCGCAAAAAGTTGGAAGTTTTTTTGTGTATTTTTTATTACTGTGTAGGTAATGCATAAAGTGTTTTATTGAATGATTACATTGAACTCAGGCAGTCATGAAATGTAACATTGTTAAAGTCTTCTGTATATATTTTCTTTTCTAATTGAAGCTTCTGTCACTTTTCAGGGAACCCGGTTGTATCGTCACATCGTCCACATCCTGGAAGAATCGAAGAGCACGTCTCAAGAATTTTGGCGACCAGAATAAACAGAAAAGAAGAGAAGATGATGTAGATTGGTTTATTATCTTTGGTTATCTAGCTGTATGAGTATTGTAGACATCATAAAGCTAGGTTACCGGAGTTAAGTGCCATCTACCGCTACGCTAATTGCCAGAACACATCTTTAAGTGGAAGACGGAAGAAACTTACCTACTATCTAGAAATATAATTACTTTATTAACGAGTTTTTCGGAACTGTCTTATTTAAGTCGGTATTTAGACTTGATGACTGACAGGTAAATCGGTGCTTAAATCATTTTAGGTAGATATTTTTTCTTGTTCTTTGCAATGTAAGTTAACTGGAAATGATAACTAGATGTCGCTAGTAAAACTAACACTATTCTGAATCGCGCTTATGAAAACACAGGGCTCTGAATGAATCCTCAATAGCTATGAAATCATATTTAGTTATTTACGGTTCCCCCAGAGCGAGGCCCTATCATTGCACTGCGAATAAAATAAAGATATCAAATATTTGTGGACATTTCACACAGCGCCATCTAGCCCCAAACTATACTATAATCGGACGACCTCGGTGAACGAGTGCTCGGCTGAGAGAGGCGCGGGTTCGATTCCCGCAGCGGGAAAAATGTTTGCATGTTCTGCAAATATTTCTTCAATGTCTGGGTGTTGTAATGTATTATCTTATATTATAAGAATCTTTGTCCTGACTGACTGACTGACTGACTGACTGACAGACAACGCACAGCCTAAACCGCTGGACGTAGAGACTTGAAATTTTCAGTGTAGGTAAACCTTGGTACGTAGGGGTGTACTAAGAAGGGATTTTTCAAAATTCAACCTCTAAAGGGGTGAAAAGGGATGAAAACCTGGAATCAATTTTTGGTCTAAAACTGCACATAACCTATATCAAATTAAAGAGCCGATTTTTCTCATTTAGTTGATGTCATAATTACCTGCAAATTCTTTATTTTTGGCATGTTTTTCATGAAAAATAGAATACTTTTATTTTGACATATGACAGCGATGATACCAAAGATTAGTAATAGATGATACAAAACATATGGAAAAGGAACTGTCAATGTCAAATTACCTGTGAAAGGAAGCATAAATTATTACTGGTCTAATAAGTTTCTAATCTTGATTATTCATGGAGTTCTGACGTAATTCTACGTCTGAAAACTAGATGTCGCTGCTAATTCTGATCAAATTTTGACGCGCTATCGTTGCGTTTTGTAAAGTTTACCTTAACCATGGGCGCCGGCAAGGGGGTGCCAGAGGGTGCACTTGCACCCCTTGGGAATCTCGGGATCAACAGGAATTATTGAAACTGTATTGCGCTTTCTCTGTTAAGTTCATCCATCCCATTTATGCTGGTGCCATCTGGTGTAGAGTAGCGGTACTTTAAAGGGTGCGTTCAGAGAAGTAATGGAAATCGATTAATATCGATCCCGGTACTCCTGGCCCACCAATTTAGAATTTTTAAATTTCGATCGTCGTGAACAAATAGGTGTGAGCCGTACGACTGGGTACCTATATAATAAATTCATAATGAATAGTCAGAAATTTGTAAATGTCTCGAACATTCAGACTAAAATTTCATCTTTTTATTAACAATCATATACGGCAAAGATTGTAAGAAAGCTAAAATCTGCACCACCTGGAAATTATTTCTGCCGGCGCCCATGACCTTAACTCTCAAAATTTTTACTAAATTCACCGAAATTTCTTAATTTTTAGATTTAGGTATGTTTGTTACTCTATCACGCAAAAACTACGGAATATACTTACATACCCTATTATTCATATTCGTTCGCTAAAGTTAACCATTGCTTAAAGTTAGCCCTGTCACTGTTTGTCATTATGAAATGGTAAGAGATGGCAATACTTTAGTCATCGTTTAGCGTATACTATATTATAATGAATAATGAGGATAGTAGGTACCTACGTGTGCTGGAATGGGACATAGGGTACTTTTTACCTGGGTACCGCGTGAGCGAAGCCGCGGGCGGCTGCTAGTAAGTATATATTTACAAAAAAAAGCATATAAGTATTCTATCAGCCATCTGGTTCCCATAGTCAGGGCTAGATAGTGCTGTGTGAAATGTCCACAAATATTATTTATTTATTAAAAAAGTATTTAATCTTTGATGATACTCTATTTGGTCGAATCTGTCACTCCTATAAAATAAGTCTCTTTGGCCATAAACGAAAATGTTCTCGTTCATAATAGTATTGTACTACAAATTGATGACACCCTCAGGTGTCTGCAATAGGTGTTTAAAGGTGATGATGATTACTCTGTGTTATATTTTTTTATACTGATACATTTCAGGCTGAGGCCTTACTTTTCTCACTTCCATTATGCTCGTATTTCAAAGTATGTTTTTGTATAGAAACAATTTGATAATTTATTAACTCGGAACATTTTCAGCGTTCCTGGTCGTCGGGTATTCGATCAAGTTTAATGAAACTTTGATTGGTTCCTAGTAAAATCAACAACTGAAATTAATAACTTGCGATGTTCCAATATTCTGTAGAATACACAAGGTTTGAAGGCTTTCAGAATTACTATGTATAAGGAGACACCTTCAGGATATTGCAAAAATAAATTCCTATCTTAACCTAAATAGCGATGAGTAATAATTATTTATTGCACAATATAAAAACATGTAAGTACGTAGGCGAGCCTAATGCTAATTAGCATTTTCTTTCAGCTAACCTTTGTGAAATTTGGAGAAATTTGCGATTTATTATTATGACACTGAGAGCTCGGTGGTGTGGCGGGTGAGTGCTCGGCTGAGACGCAAGAGGCGCGGGTTCGATTCCCGCTACGGGAGAAATGTTTGTATGTTCTGCTAATATTTCTTCCGGGTCTGGGTGTTGTAGTATTATCTATACTAATATTATAAAGCTGCAGAGTTTGTTTGTTTGTTTGTTTGTTTGTTTGAACGCGCTAATCTCTGGAACTACTGGTCCGATTTGAATGATTCTTTCAGTGTTGGGTAGTCCATTTATCGAGGAAGGCTATAGGCTATGTTTTATTATTTTCAAAATTAGGGATCCGTAATAAAATTGCTATTTTGTAACACAAGGTGTAAAATCGAAAACCTATTTTTGCGTGCGCTGCAAAAACTATTGACAATAGAACAAAATCATGTACTACGGGTTTGTAGATCCCATTAAGACCTACAAAAAAGTCCGCGAGAACATATATCTAGCTATCATGGTTTAATCACAATAACCGATTTTGTGTTCAAAATAATTATTAAATCGTCTGAAGAAAAAAAACTACGTTAAATATGTATCGTAATATTAATCTTTATCGAAATTAAGCATTATGTTATCAAGAGTATTTATGTAGAAGTAAAATACTTTTTGTTTCATCTCAATCGGATATTTCGTTTAAAAGTTATCACGTGTGTAAGATGTTAAGAGTTGGTACCTATTAATGAGTTATGGGCCATAGAGTTTTTTATCAACATAAAATCCTGTAATAATCTTTTTCGAAATATATTTGTTGATGATTGTAAGTATAAGATCTTTGAAGAGTACAATAAATACATTTCTAAAATAACTCTGCTAAGGAAATCCACGCGCGCTTGATGCAAGCAAGACGAGACGCTGGCGGCGCGGCGGCGGGCGAGACGAGGAGGCCGCGCTTGCTGGCCGCCTGTGAGAAAAACGCGGGTGAAACCGCGGAGCACAGCTAGTGTATTATAAGTAGGTATGTGTTTATAAAAAAAATATAAGTATTCTATCAGCCATCTGGTTCCCATGGTACAAGCTTTGCTTAGTTTGGGTCTAGATGGCGCTGTGTGAAAGGTCCACAAATATGTTTTTATTTTATGAGGGTTTCTGCCATGCAAACAGTATCTGAAAATTTCATTACAAAAACTTGCAGTAATAACAATTATTTACTACGTGTTTCACCCCTGGAATCGAATTTACGAGTTCAAATAGTTAGCAAACAACTGTATTTTCTCATTAGCAGCAGTTTCAGTACAGTTCGCTATGAGCAGAAATACGCGATATACTTTTTATGAGAAATGTTTTAGAAGAGTTTAGAAGCTTTTATTTTTGCGCTTCCCAGGAGTGTTGATTTTTGTTGTATCAATTTGTGTATTCAATTACAACTTTATTTACCATCGATTAAAGCTCAAAATACTCGTTTGGTCATATTGACATTTTGTTTTTTCTATTTTATTTAAATGTAACCTGCAAAATAAAATAAAAATAAGCAGTAAAATGGCCGTAACAATGTTTATCCTTGTTTTGTTTGATCCTTGAGCTCCCTCGGGCTTGACCAGGAGTTTGTTTCGTAACAAAGTTACTGACTTTTAATATTCTAGCCCTTTTGTATCAGTCGTGCAACAGTGAATTATTAAGTTCGGAAAATTTATGTGAGCTATAAACAGTACTCTCAAACGTAAGGAAAACATAGTATAATGTTTTATACAGTGTCAGGAATTATTTTTTTGCCTTCACCAAAGCGAAGCGCTGGCTTCGTGGTGCTGGAATGAATTCAGATGGAGTAGGCTTGCCCAGCACCTATACTATCCTCTCAGCTTAGTCGGCCTTGTCCACAGGAAAGACATGGTCAATACGTATGTAATTTTGAGATCTTACAAGCTAGATACTTATTTTTTACAGGGTTGGTTCAGTTATTATTTTGAATGAAATATGGTGTGAATTTGATCGAATATATATGTAATATATTCGATCAAATTCACACCATATTTCTGGTACCTACTATTATTGTACCTACTTCCTATAGATGTACCTAGGTACCTAGATCTTCACCCTATGTCCACAGCCTTTAGCCACATCTCATCGAAATGCACGCCACCGCATCCAATAACACACGAAACACTTTGATTAAGATCCGAAATTAATTCACCACGTATTCAAGCGAGCACAAATCAGACATAGATTATTGAACAATTGCTAAGGCGTTGTACTACTTTTATATAGAACGCTTTAATGGTAAAAGGCCTTAAGAATTTTGGAAATTTTTGACCTAAAAGTGAAGGAAACGTTTCAATGAAAAATGAAATTTAGAGAGTACTTGAAAACCTATGGCTTGTCCAAGCGCTTGCCGTACTAACAGAGTGAGCAAAGTTTCACTCCGCCAATGATGTCCACTGCCGGTCTCGAGTACTGAGAAGTTTCTAGTGTAACACAATTTGACGGCGGACGAGTCAAGTGGTAGGGAGGTGGTGAGGTGGAAGAGTAGTTGGACTGGTAAGTAACTTGTTCTCTCTTAAGAGGTATACTTGTGAGGGCTTGGAACTTTGAAGTTTGAATTAAACTTGTAATATTGCACTTAGTGTGCTGGAGTAGCAAATTTATATTCGTTTGTTTATTACTTCGACGGCCTCGGTGGCGTGGCGGGCGATTGTTCGGCAGAGACGCAAGAGGCGCGGGTTCGATTCCCGCTGCGGAAGAAATGTTTGCATGATCTGCAAATATTTCTTTCGGGTCTGGGTGTTGTGGTACCATGGTACTCGTAGTTTCTGATACCCATGACATAGGGAATCCTAGTGTGGGGTCAGGACTATGTATGTGACTGTTAAGTGTTTTTTTTTCTATGCTCAGAACAGCAAATCAACTTCTTGAATTCATTTCTCTATGCTACCTAGGTATTATGTAAGAATATATTACAAGTATCATTCAAACTCCCTAGGATAGATAGTACCCGCCTTCCGATCCTAAGATGGTGGGTTCAAACCTGGCCGTGCACCAATGGATTTTTCTGTGCGGAAAATTTATGTGCGCAATACTCTCAAACGGCGAAGGAAAACATCGTGAGGAAACCCGCGACTTAGTCAGCTTCGCACGTATTGACCATGTCTTTCCTGTGGACAAGGCCGACTAAGCTGAGAGGATGGAATAGGTGCTGGGCAAGCCTACTCCATCTTAATCCGTCCCGGGCACTACAGCGTCCCGATGTGAAGGTAAAGTCTACCTCCTGACGTAAATAAATCATATAAGGATGGTAAGGCCTTAGTAGGATAGTAGTACAAAAGTCACTACAAGTGAAATGTGAGAAGTTCTACCTCATCCCTAATCCAAGGGCAAGCTGAAACAGCACAAGGCCGAGATCGCAGCGCACTTACCCCGTAACGAGGTTTGCTGCAAGGGGAAAGTAAGGCGCTACCATAAGTGTGTTTTGTGACGAAAAGTATGCTTGGAAATTTTTACTCGCCACCAAGCTACACTATCAGTAGTGTTGTAGGGAATATTCTTCTCCTTTGGTCCTAATGGACGACCTCTGTGGCGTGGCGGAAGAAGCGCGGGTTCGATTCCCGCTACGGGAGAAATGTTTGTATGTTCTGCAAATATTTCTTCCGAGTCTGGGTGTTGTAGATGTTGTATGTATTTTGTATATAGGTACTTATCTTAGTTGTAAGTTTCTTTCTGTTCTAAGGCCTTTTATCATCTATAGTATATGATTTATACAGCGCCAGGAGGCAACTTTTACCTTCACAAACGGGATGCTGACGAATCAACGTATACAGCCTGTAAGTAATGTGAAAAGTAGGAGTAGATATTTGGTAAAATCCTCGTTCGGTGGAAAACATGCGAGTTCTTTGTCCAATCGAGGACAGGACAAATTGGGGACAAATCGTTTATCCTTGAAAGTTAGAGATGAATTACACACAGTCCATCAATGTTGAAAGTCTCACAATGCAATTACATTAACCCACGCTTTTGCCTGGAATCGAGTTATGTGATTCATCGGTGGCCCAAATAAGTAAGTGCTATTGTAGGATGTTTACCAATCATCATCATCATAGACTTAATAAGCTTTTTTAAATCTTTATTGAACAAATTGAAACATTTATTCACGTTTCTGCAAAGTCTGCTCAAAATACGTCAAGATTAGAATATTATGAATGTGAATCCCACTTATATTTTAAATGTGAAAGTTTGTGATAATGTTTGTATGTTTGTGCCTCAATCACGCCGTAACGGCTGAACAGATTTGAATGGAACTTGGAATATACATAGAACATTGTGCTGGAATAACATATAGGCTACTTTTTATCCGGGTACCACGCGCGGGCGCCAGCTCTTATAATAATATTATGATACAACACACCTCATCTGCCTACTAATGATTTCTGTAATTATAACAAAACCTGTCTACAATTAAGTAGGTATTACCTGAGAGGTCCATACTTGGACGAATAATCGTCCAAGGGTCCATACAAAAGAGCGCAGTACCTAGTAGAGTGAATAACAAACTTCACAAAATACACGCGTACCTATGTAAATATTAAATGAAACATCTCAAATCTTTGTTCTAAAATATACAATGGATGATGTTTAAGTACATAAAGAGCAACCTACGTTAAACGCCTGAAGGATCGCTAGAGCAAATGGGTAAATTATTCTTGAAAACCGCTCGGTAAACCGGTAATAAAAACTTGTAGGGAAGGCAAAGTTTACCAACCTTTATCAACACATGATTTTTCGTTGGATTGTAATTTCCAGGTCCCTAGAGACCAGTTACTGAACCTACTCTGCTCACCTTGGCCTAAGTTATTGATAACTAGCGACCCTCCCTGGCTTTGCATGGTTGCAACGTAATAATCGTATAAATGATATCATATCATAATTATATGAGTGATTAAAACACAATTAGGTTAGGTTAGGTTAGGTACTACTAATTACTATAAGTTACGTCTCTGCTGGACTGAAAAAACTTAGAATGCGTCCGACCGCTTCTCTTCTAGAGCATGTAAAAGTCGACTAAAGGATAGCTAACCTGTTCAACATGACGGACCATCTATATGGGCGATGAGCTGATCATCTGTCATCATGTCACCTGTTCACATGCTGCAAGTTTTCTTATGATTACTTTGTCTCTGCCCACCCTATTAGGGATACGGGCGTGATAATAATATGTATGTATGTAGGTACTACGAGATCCATACTCATAACCTTTCACAAGAAATCGTGAGTAGTGAAAAGCGTATCAAAGTCCATTGCAAAACAAAAGAACTAAGCGCATAAACAGACAGAATGCGGGTAGCGACTTTCCTTATACTATTTAGAAGAGAAGCTTGAGTAAAAGCTTCAGGATAAGTCTAGCGCCTGCAGGCACACGAGAGCAAACCACAGTTCAGAGTTTTGTTTATTCTGAGGCGCTTTGTTGTAGTTTGCCTTCAAGTTATGATTAGAACATGATCTATATTTACCTTTCGGCTTCATTGTCACGATAATTAGAAGCCCCGCGTTTTCTCTTGTGGCAAATCATGTGGTTGCTCCTGTCAATACCAATATCAATGAGAAAATTACCAATTACACAATTTAACCTTTTGCTTAAAGGCAAATATTTCTATAGTATAGACGATATTTTGAAATAATTAATGAATTTGACCTATATAAAACTGATAAATAATGAGAGCACTGGTGTTCTAGTTGGTGGTAATCTCGCTTTCCGATTCTAAAGTTGTGGTTTCAAATCCGGTCGAGTACCAATAGACTTTTCTGTGCGAATAAATATTTCTGCCATACCAGCACTCTCGAACGGTGAAAGAAAACATGGTGAGGAAATCCGCGGCTTAGTCAGCTCCGCACGTAGGTACCTACAGACGTACTTGCAGTCGCGACGTTGACGAAATAAAAGTCGGGCAATAATTACCTTGCTTTTCTCTTGCAAAAATAAAGAGACTGACAACGCATTTACAAGTAAAAACCTCGTCCATTCGAAGTCGGTTAAATAAGGGTTGTTTACAAACACGTCACGCAACCATGTTCAGCTTCTTCAAGTAATTATTATAATAATGGAGAGAGACTTGTGTTGTTGTTTCCATACCAAATTACCTACTCATTTTATCGGAGTGATGAAAACACCCGGCAATTTAATTTAGCTTCGGTTTCAGGGTCGGTTCTAGTGCTATTCGGATGGAAACAGACTTTGTGGCGCCGGCGACAACGATGGATAACATGAACGCATGTTATCTGGACTCTTATTACTAATTTTAATCGATCTATGTGACTTATGTGAGTAAGGTATGACTTGACTATTTTTAAAACCAAAAAATGACGTTAGTTTGATCATGCTTGTCATCAGCGGAGTTTAAATAGAATAAATCTTGGAAGAATGTTCCGAGGAATAAATAAATAACACTCAACAGTCACGTACATAGTCCTGACCCCACACTAGGATTTCCTGTGTCGTCAGTATCAGAAACTATGAGAACTATGGTACCGCAACACCCAGACCCATAAGAAATATTTGCAGAACATGTAAACATTTCTTCCGCAGCGGGAATCGAACCCGCGCCTCTCGCGTCTCTGCCAAGCAATCGTTCGCCACGCCGCCATCGAGGCCGTCATCCTAGAGAAGTTTTATCCTGTTCTGAGTTTTAGTATTTTTTTGGTTTTAAGTATGTTTAAGTATGTATGATAATCATTTTATTTCATTATTCATCTATGATCATGAATAATGAAGGAACATTTTATAAACGTAGGTCCGACCCTGTGATGTCATCATAAAGCTTGTTAAGACCCTTTCACGATAAAATATAATTTACGTCGTAATGAAGTAATTTCCCAACACCTCAGTGAAATCCCACGATTAAGGGCATTCCCTAATTTTAGTGGAAAATTAATTAGTTTTAATGATGCTCATAAAAAGTTATTAAAAATATATTTTTATGACTATTGATTTCTCTTGTATATTTATTTGCTTCCGATCGAAGTCATGAATAGGTTAGATTGAATTAATATTTTAGAATTATTTGACACAGACCTGAAACAATAATAACACCATTATATAGGTACAATATACATTATACTTACCTACACATTTTTTTTCCATTAACTATAGTTTACTATGATTTTGAAATATTTTTTCTATATAAAGAAAGAAATTTATAACTGCATTCTTAGGTATGATATAAACATCGACTGAAACTATAAGAAAAATCTGAAATTACGCTCGATTTGCCGAGCACAATGACTTACGGATGACGGCTGGTAAATTACTTGTCAGAATTTACCGTCACGCATTGCATAAACATTGACTTAAAGTTGAGTCAAAAGTTGACTCAGTGACTCTACTCTACTATACATGGAGTAGCTATGCCTACTACATAATAAACCGGATTTAAGAGTGTGCAATAGTGGATTTTGCTACCAAATTAGTGTAGAACTCTTTTATTAGTTAGTAAAATGTATTTATTCAAAGAGAAAATGAAATTTTAAGTTGTTTTCTTTGGTTTCTCAAAGTGAAACACGATAAGAGAAAAAAAAACACGATTAAAAAAATCTTCAAATTCCCATGTTACGCGTTTGTCTGTTTTGATCTAAATCTCGGAAACCCTATCATATTTTCAGACGTGTTTTACTTTGATAGGTAGGTAACAACTATTTTTTGAGATGTTGAAACCAGTTTTTTGATTCAGTTTCTAGTTTTCTTGTTACCAATTATTTGTTTTCAATATTTTGCGCGGTCTCACTGTCTTTTTTTTATACACCCGAAATCTGTAGCGCTATCTCTTTTAATTCTATTCGAAATCGGCCTAGACGTGATCGTATGGCGGGCGGCCTCTTAAATCACAAAATAATTCTAGTTTAAACAATTACTATCTCCAGTGCCCGCATAATCCTTTGAGGAAATCTCGGCCCGCTTCATTCTCTTTGATACGCAAAGTAAATACTCAGAAAGTGAGGCTCAGAATATCATTCAACTAAAGTTACAATAAGCTAAGTTTTATTAGGAAACCGAGATAAATTGTTTTCTTTGAGGCGCCTTGGTTTAAATGAGTTTTGAATAGGCAGTTGGTTTTAGTTTGTTTAACAAGACCTTACAGATTTGTTGTCGACTACAAAGGTTGTATGATTATTCGTGTCTTTGTCTGTTACCATTTTCCTCAAAAACTACTGAACCGATTTCGATGCGTTATTTTTTGCATTATGTTAGTTTCATTGCTTTATATAGGTACACATACTGAGATCGGATATCCTTGCTACGGCCGACGATGCTACGGCGTAGCACTATGGCTAGGATCCCGTAGCAACTGCTACACGGTTTTCTACGCCAACTTCTTCAAATCTCAAATAATGTTCGCACAAAGCCAACTAATGTTAACAATTATGTGCACATAATGAAGAAAGAACGAAAAAGCTTTTATTCATTCCACCACTTAGGTAATACACTTAAATACTATAACAGAACACTTATAAATTTACTAAAGGAACAATAATAATAATATATTGTATAAAAGGGAATGTGTGGTGGTGAAATGGCCTACAGCTCAGCATAATGCTAATAGATGTTCCCATACTGTAGCACTGATCTTCCGTCGTGGCCAGTGATGACTTCACGGACATCCAAGTAAAATGGCTACAAAATCATGTATAGATCTCGTATAACTTTAGTAAGTTTACATACATATATATTATCACACCCGTATCCCAAATGGGGTCGGCAGAGCCACAAGTAAACATAAGAAAACTTGCAGCCACTTCTGGTTTAAAATCCTAAGATAGATATGGTGAACCATGGTGACAGGTGCTCAACCCATCGCACAAAAACGAATAGTATTGTTTCAGCTCTTATTTTCTAATGCGGGATTGAAACAAACAAGGTACCTCTTTTATCTAAACGAAAATAAAATGTTGATATGAATTGAATTGAATTGAATGAGCTTCTCAATTCTTCCAGTGAACTGTTAAGTTTCACATGGCTAATTAATTTTCATTTAAAATGGTAGCAGATGGCGGCCCACTAGATGTCAAAATAGTGAGTCTTTGGACAATTAGGTTTTTCTTATGCAAAAATAGAGCTCTAACAATGTATAGTATTTACATAATAATATTATCTGGTACCCAGCGCTTATATTCTCTGGAGGATATTCCACTCCCCAAGGTCTAAATCTCGATTGCGTTTAGAAAGAGCTCCCTAAGCTAAACAAGATTGCAGTTGGGTTTGTACGTCTTTGAGTCGGATTTACTTTGTGCCTCGTTTCCTGCGAACTCTTCTACACTAATATTATAAAGAGGAAAGATTTTTTGTTTGTAACGAATAGGCTCCGAAACTACTGAACCGATTTAAAAAATTATTTCACCAGAGATAGCTACATTATTACGGAATAACATAGGCTATAATTTAATTTCAAAAAAATTGGGGATCCATAAGAAAATTGCATCCTTTTCTACCCAGGGTAGTAAACCCAAAATTGTTTTTGGCGTGCGCTGCAAAAACTATTAATGATTGATATCCGCGTACGAAGTCGCGGGCAACAGCTATTAAGGTATATGGTAGTTATATGCTGGAGGGTTAAAAAGTCCACTTTATCAGATCTGATGCTGAATCAAATTGCGTACAATTCACCTACAATTTAGACCATTTTACGAAAATTACAGGAATCGCTTAGGATTTGCTATAAAATCAAAAAATGAATTGTTATAGATGAATTACTCAAAATGGCCTTTTTAGCCATTAAACATGTAATAGAATAAAGGCTATTTTTATTTTATTTATTTATTGTATAATAGGGTCCCGTTGGTATCCTTCGGATACGGAACACTAAAGACAACGACAAAAGTGACGAGGGTACAAAAGAATTATTATCATGTTACGTCCACACAGCGGTCGTAAATGAGGGTTAAAATCCCCAATTTGTCCTCAGTTTTTGGGTCTCTTTGATCTTGAAACTACATATTAGTGAGAAAAGGCGATCTACGGGTAAGTGCAAAAAACCCTTTGAGATTGTATCGTGTTAGGCGCTTTACACACAAGCTGCTGAACTGCTGGACCGAAAATAAGCGAAACGCACTAAAAGAAAGGGCAATTCGCGTGATTTTGCGTGGCATGGCACACACAATTGTGTACATTATAGAGCTCTTAACACACACATCTTAGAACCTCGCGATTCCCGTTGAAAATGAGCGAGACGCACGAGAAGACGAGCAAGACAAAGCGATACGCGTGGTTTTGCGATGCATGACTTGCATGATGATTCAGTACTGACCAAGCACTCTCTCACGAGACTGCAGCGCGAGGCAGTAGCTCACTTGGTCAGGGTGTGCCGTGCCCAAAGATGTGCCGTGCCAAACTCAAATTGCGGGCAAGGCACGTCTTGACTGGCTGCTCGGACAGTCAGTATGCAGCTATAAAATGTATAAGGGAGCGTCAGAAAACCGCGCGTATTTTCCGTGTGTGTGATTCGCCTAAGTCGTAGTACCTACGAGGGAAAGGCTTTTAAGCTGAGACGCCACGATGACGTAAAACTGATCCAACTTACCTTTGAACATTAAGTAGCCTGTATCAAGTTTCCAATTTCGAAGACTGGTCAGTTTTAAAGGAAAAGATTAGAAAATCTTTTTTCTTTGAAGGCTTATACCTACGATCCTTCCTACTAAGTGTGATTAAAAATGTCTACGAAAAACATTACGATCCTTTTTCGCAGTCGGGTAAAAAGACAGATGTCTTCCTACGGTATTTTTTCTTGTACTCTATGAACACTGATGGTGTATGAATATCCAAAATGTAAGCTCCGCCGCGACAGTTTGCACTGCCGTGACCAGGATTCGAACCTGGGTTACTACGGCCACAACGTAGGGTCCTAACCACTAGACGATCACGGCTACCGGAGCTGTGAGAGAGGCGATGATTTTCGTGTATACTTCAAGTAATTGTCTTCGCGCACGAGTGCATTCAGTGACGATGTAATGTTGCACGACAAGTTTTGCAATGATTGAACAAGGAGATTGCTTGAATTTCGGCGGTTCCGAATCTTTTCAATATACATAACTCTTACGTTACTAACTGTTCGACAACGCATAGCCTAAACTAAGCCCTAGAGACATGAAACTTGGAGGGTTTATTCCTTTCAGTTGTACGAAGAAAGGAATTCCCGAAATTCAAATCCTAGGGAACGCAGCAGCATTATGAAGTTTCTATAAAAAAAAACTAATAACATGTTATGACGACCTCGGTGGCGTGGCGGGCGAGCGCTCGGCTGAGAGGCAAGAGGTGCGGGTTCGATTCCCGCTACGGGCGAAATGTTTATAGGTTCTGCAAATATTTCTTCCAGGCCTGGGTGTCGTAGTATTTTATGTATGTATTTTAAAAAAAGAAGTATATAAGTTTTCTATCAGCCATCTGGTGCCCGCCCATAGTACAAGCTTTGCTTAGTTCGGGGCTAGATGGCGCTGTGTCAAAAGCCCACAAATATTTATTTATTTTGTATCTTGACCTACCTTTTATGTTTATAAATATCTTCATGGGTGTATAGTTAGAGCAGGTAATGCATTTTTACGAGTCTTGTTTATGACCCCCGGGGTCGTTTCGCCGGCCCTGAGCCATGCGTGTTAGTCTGGACTTATGGCTTTTATAGAGCTAACGAACTATTAAGATAATGATAATGATTCTCGTGCATTTTTCTAACGAAACCTAATTTGACAGTTCTAAAAAGGTACGAGGTAGACAAACTTGGTATTGTTTTGGAAAATGTAGGTAGAACGGAATCGATAGTAATAATATGTAAAAAAAACCCTGGTCCGTATAAACTGATGGCACGTAGGTAATAATAGCTAGGAAAGGATTTAATATGTCTTCTCAAGGACAGAAAAGCTCAGATTGGCCAGTTAACATAGATTATTTCCTGCTAGTTCACACAGCACAGGGTGAAATGTAGGGCAGGGAATGGGTGGGAAGGACGACTGACATCATATTGCAGTAAAAAAACCCACACACCTGTAAATATCACGGAAGTGGTCTGACTTAAATGGTTTACATGTAGCACTCATAATTTTGCTGCTTCGCTTAATGTTAATGTAAACTATAAATGCAAAAATATAAAAAATATGCTCCGCCGCGACAGTTTGCACTGCCGTGACCAGGATTCGAACCTGGGTTACTACGGCCACAACGTAGGGTCCTAACCACTAGACGATCACGGCTATCGGAGCTGTAAGTGAGTTGCCAAAATTGACAATCTGAACAGTCAAAACTGGAGCACTTTCATAACGCCTTGCGCAAGAATCGATAAAAAGCCGAGAGTAAAACGACAATAAAACAAGCGTTGCTAATCGGACATTTATTACGTTAAAGAGCACGAAAGTAGCCTCTGAGGCGCACTTAAAATTCTTTCACCACACTGGTTCAAAAGAACTTGACACTACTTGTGGTATTAGTAATCGGATAATTTTTCTAAAAAGTTATTACAGGTAGTTCGGGCTGTAATTGGTTTTTTATGGTACCTATAGATGATCGATGATGACCAGATGATTTGTACAACGTCAGAAGGCAGTTTTTTGACTATACTACTTCTATGCTGGACTGGGAGTAAAGAAAAAACGTATAATGCATCCAACTGCTTCTAGCATGTCGTAAAAGTCGACTAAGGGATAGATGACTAATGGCCTTCTCTAATATGATGGACCTATATTTTTTATGATTGTGTCTCTGCCCACCACGTTAAGAATACAGGCGTGATAATGTGTGTATATGTACTAACTGGACGACCTTTAGCTACGATTTTAGATGGAATAGGTAGAGAAGTATAGTTTAAGTTTTTCTTGATTTTTAATACATTTTTGTTTTTATAATAAAAAAGCCCATAAATAATAAAAAAAAATATATGTTGAGTGAAGTAGAATATAGAACACGGTCAATATGTGGAGCTGGCTAAGCTGAGAATTTCCCCACGATGTTTCCCTTCAACAAAGAGTACTGGGCAATCTATAAAAAACACGCAGATCGAAAATTGATACCACTCTTCAATCTGATAAGCCAAGAAGCATCGTCTAACTTGAATACCAACGAAAATTAATGTTTTTCATTTATTAGATCCGCCCTAATGACGTCATCTTGCCATCCATTACGGGTTTCGGAAGCACAAACGCTGGAAAAAATATAGATTTTCTTTCAACCTGTTGAGTTGAAAAGCTTTTTATCTTTTAAGTGTAAATTAAGCCTTAGCCACCGCTCAATGGGGGAAGGCTATGGCATTTACTCGCTGATGACGTCATGGAATATTAGAATCCTGATATGAATCTGAAAGTTGATGAGAACGATCAGATGCTTAGGGTAAAATTACTCTGTGAGTGGGACTCAGTTGAATGGAACTCGATTCGTCAAGTGCTCGAAGGAGCCTCCTTCAGGCGCGTTTCAATTCTTTCAGTGCACTTGAATCTTTGAGAGTACTGATGGTCTAGTGGTAGTGATCCGATCCTAAGGTCGTGATTTCAAATCCGGTGAAGCACTAATGTTATTTTTTCTGTTCGAAAAACTTATATGCGCTCTAAAATGGTTAAGGAAAACATCGTGACTAAACCGGCATGTTGCAAAACCTAAAAAATTTGAAAATGTGTGCACAAAAGAGCGCTTTTAATCCAGACCCCGAAGAAATATTTGCAGAACATACAACATTTCTCCCGTAGCGGGAAACGAACCCGCGCCTCTTGCGTCTTAGCCGAGTACTCGCCCGCCACGCCACCGAGGTCGTCAATGGCTGAACTTTAAATTACCTCGGCTTGGAGGGCACTTGTTATAATGTAAACATTTGCACGGGCAAGTGGATCACGTCGTCGAAGGTGAGGGG
Organism: Scotopteryx bipunctaria; assembly: GCA_949320045.1. NCBI lineage: Eukaryota > Metazoa > Arthropoda > Insecta > Lepidoptera > Geometridae > Scotopteryx > Scotopteryx bipunctaria. The sequence goes on along the minus strand of OX439442.1, from coordinate 12,353,221 downwards.
AGATCGGCCGAAGTGGAATCTGCTACGTAAACGAATTACACAAAATAATGTGAATCTTAGCGAATGTTGGATTAAATCGACTGAATTTGCTTGGACGTGTCTATGATTACCACTTAGTATCTTGAGTACCTGGAGATCTGAGTGTGGGGATCATAGAAAAGGAATGTACGTACCTACGCGTTTGAGGCTGAGTTCAGACTTAGTCATTAAGTCATTTAGTCATTTATTTATTTCCAAAAAAGTAACATTACAGCCGTAACCAAGGCGTTACATCTAGAATTAGGTATATGGAGAATATTGCACATATTATATTAATAAAAATAAAAATTTAACTCGCTTACAAAAATAAAAAAAATTAACTAGAAACTACAAAACTAAATTAAAACTCTTAAAAATCAAAATAAAAACTTGTAATAGTACAGCTCATTACAGCTTGTAACTTACAAGTACTTCGTTTAGGGGCTAAGTCCAGACTAATCACTAAAAAAAATACTACAGATTAGGAAAATATTCTTTATCTTATGTGCGAAGAGCATTGGTTTGCGCAAAAAACAAACTTTTTATTTTATTCTACAATGTTAGAAAATATCTCTCGTATGTACCAGTACTAAAAACCTCATTCACGACGCCACGACCCAAAGTAAGTTAGGTCTGAACTTGCCTTTACTGTTGGTCAATATGATTCACAGCTGAAAAAATATTTTTGTAGCATATATGATTCATGGGAAAGGGAACCTGTTAAAATTCAAAGTATCTCGAAGATTTCCAAAGAGTTGCGAAGGTTTTAATGCAGAATAATTGAATCATTGGTAATGCTTGGGGCCGTACGGTATCTTGGTGTTATCCTGTCTAACCATTTCTTAGATATTATCATCTCTATCTAAGCGCTGCGTCTTAACTTCAAAGCTCTCTGGATTGGGTTCAATTCGTAGTGGAGCTAATGTAGTGTATGGGGCATGAATCGTAGACCGCTATTTGAACTTTTGACGATTACAAAGATAATTTTGTAAAAGATGTCTTCACCGTAGTAGGTATGTATGTTCGTATGAGCTAGTAATAATAATAATTTATTTATTGCGATTTGGAGTAGTGGCCAACTCTAGTGACGGAGTTTTTAGGCCGCCTAAAGGCCTCCGTCATGGCTTAACGACTTAAAAGCCGGGACTGACAATTTACCGTGCCCTCCGAAGCTCGGAAGCGCTCAGCTCGTAATACCACTTGCGGTCACCCATCTCAATTGCGACCGCGCACAACCGTTGCTTAACTTTAACGATCAAACAAGAACGTCTAAGCCAGCTACGACACGAGCGCTTCGAAGATAGATACATCATAGTAGAATGCTGAAAGGAAATCTAATTGGATTAATGTTATCTTGAGCTCTACTTCTTTTGCATCCTAATTATTGGATTAATTTTACTTCGAGCGCTACTCTTTTTTTAGGCACTCTAAACTCGGCGAAAGGAAGTTCTGCGTAAAATGAATGACGGGACCCATTAATAGAAACTGGTCAAGTTTGAGTCGAATTCGCACACGAAGGGTTCTGTACCATCGTACATTAAAAATGTTTTTTTATGAGGCCCACTTTTCACTTTCACTTCTTATTCATCATCATTTCCCTGCCCTTATCTCACTCTATGTGGGTTCGGCACAGGGTTTTGGCTAAGGTGTTTTTCGACCGGCCGCCTGCCTGACGTCAACCCTCCTTGGGAATACTTGCTTATTGTATCTCATCATGATGGAGAGGATACTATCCTTTAGTCGACTTTTACGACATGCTCGGGGAGAGAAGCTCTTTTTTCTTATTCTTTTTTGTTATAGCGTCAATAAAAATACACACAATGAAAGTTTCAACTCTCTACCTATCACGGATAGTGAGATACAGTCCGCTAACAGACGGACCCAAACGAAATGCGTGTCCACCTAAATTGGCTTATGTATCAGAATGTAATCATATTCAAAACCACCTTTGTTTCAGTAGGTAAGAAAGCTGTAAACTCGTTGTAAGAGATGTTCTAATATCTTATTATTATTATACTATATATAGCTGCAAACCCACTCACTGACTCACTCACTGACATCATTATTCTCCCAGAAGGAGTAGAGATGGGTCAAAATGATGTATGGGGGAAGTGTTCAGGGTGTCAATTCGAGTATGGGAAAAATCCGAAATCTTCGAAAACTGCTCCTCATCAGGGACCTCACCTACTGCCAGACGAAACGACAAGACCAAGATCTCTCCTGCTTGCGGAATGTGGACATGCACCCTGGTCGAATTCGATGTGCGGTGAAAAAAATTCAAAATGGCGGAAAACAAGATGGCCGCCATACAAACTTTGACCGACGATATCTCGAAAACTAAAAGCGACAAGTAAGGGGTGCTCGAACAAATGTCATAGAGGATGGCGCGATGCAAATGCCGAAGGTGACAGTTTTTTTTTTTTTTTTTTTTTTTTTTCACCAGCAGCGATTACGTCCCTCGCGAGCTGCGTGCAGCTCGCGCCCGCAAGCGAAAATACTAGTTATACTATATATAGCTGCAAACCCACTCACTGACTCACTCACTGACATCATTGTTCTCCCAGAAGGAGTAGAGATGGGTCAAAATGATGTATGGGGAAAGTGTTCAGGGAGTCAATTCCAATTTGGGAAAAATCCGAAATCTTCGAAAACTGCTCCTCATCAGGGACCTCACCTACTGCCAGACGAAACGACAAGACCAAGATCTCTCCTGCTTGCGGAATGTGGACATGCACCCTGGTCGAATCCGATGTGCGGTGAAAAAAATTCAAAATGGCGGAAAACAAGATGGCCGCCATACAAACGTTGACCGACGATATCTCGAAAACTAAAAGCGACATGTAATGGGTGCTCGAACAAATGTTATAGAGGATGACGCGATGCAAATGCCAAAGGTGACAGTTTTTTTTTTTTTTTTTTTTTTTTCACCAGCAGCGATTACGTCCCTCGCGAGCTGCGTGCAGCTCGCGCCCGCAAGCGAAAGTACTAGTTATACTATATATAGCTGCAAACCCACTCACTGACAGAATTGTTCTGGCGGATGGAGCAGAGATGGGTATAAATAATGTATGGGGGAAGTGTTCAGGGAGTCAATTCCAATTTGGGAAAAATCCGAAATCTTCGAAAACTGCTCCTCATCAGGGACCTCACCTACTGCCAGACGAAACTAAAAGACCGACACCCGTCTTGCTTGCGGAATGTGGACATGCACCCTGGTCGAATTCGTGTACTGGATTAACTTATAGGCTATTTTTTATCCGGGTACCACGCGAGCGAAGCCGCGGGCGGCAGCTAGTATTATATACTTAAGGTACCCTTTTTTATATGTTCCCTGTCCCTTACAACAAAGAAGCAATAAATCTGTTTGATTATAGTATCAAATATTACCTGTTCACGGCCCATAAGCGTGATGTGGGTCAGGTGTGCAGCGGCGTACGGAATTGCGACCACGAAGTTTGCTCCGTCACCCGGCAAATTATCCCATCACACCTTCGAGCCAATCTATTTACAATGAAACCATAATGCCTTTTTGATGGCTTATGATGTTATTTTTAGCGTTTCGTGCCCGAAGGGTGCCTACGGGACCCTATTGCTAAGTCTCACCTGTCCGCCCGTCTGTCGGCTGGCTGTATCTCAAAGTCAGTTAAAAAAAATTATTCCTTAAAATCACTGGGATCACTTGGACGTGTCTTAAATCTACGTTGCATTTACACCTGTTCGTAACGCGACCAAGCGTGGAAGATACAGGTAAGAAACCACGCTTGGCTATTTTTTTTGGAAAATGATCCCTTTATAATTACTATGTTTACAAATATGTTGGAGTTTATCATGAATCGTAATAGGTAGAAAGTAAATTTTTTTACAGTGTGTACTTCTATTTTTTATTTTTATTTAATTTAATTAATTAGTACGGCACAACCAATTAAACTAATTAAATCACAAAAACATAAGAAAACAAAATAATAACAAAATTCATAATAAATGTCAGGTTTCAAATATTCAGGATTAAGTCAAAAAATAATTATTATAATGTCAAAATTCATTCATCCGTCATTCTCACAATACCTCAAGCACAACAACATAAGTCTCTTCCATTCATCCGCAAATACGTCACATTCTGGGGTGGTAGCCAGTAGCTCGTTGAGGGCGGTGAGGGTGCGGGGTAGAGGGGAATTTGCACGTGCGACAGTACGGCAACGAGGAACAGCAAAGATTTTGTGCCTCCTGCTTCTGAGGTCTATCTGGGACGAAGAGGCGAAGTGACTCGTTAAACAGATCGGGCGAGTCTATTGTGTTACGGAACACTTTGCATATGGTTGCCATCTGATCATACGCTCTCCTGGTCTTAAGGGAATTGTATCCTAAATGCCTTAAAAGAAATTTAAATGGTTACATGTAGGGATAGTATCCTGCAACACGTTTGTAGAGGTACCTAAGAAATGCCTTTTGTACCTTCTCTAAGAGGAGAGCGTATGTCATTGTATTGTCGCTTTAACTGGAAATAATAAAATAAAATGAATAAACTATGGTACGGAACCCTTTGTGTGCGAATTGCATTTGACCGGTTATACTTCAAGCCAGTAGCTACTGTAACAGAAGCAGAAGTAGTCGTGAAGTAGCTTATCTATGGCAGACTCTAATATTTTATTAACGAACGACGTTGATAGAATATTATTATTTTTCGCTCGTTCGCGCTCGCTACCATTCAGTTGGTTCTTACCCACTACAGAAAAAGATTTAGCTAAAATCGTAACCAACGTCAGATCATAAAAACTTTAATGTGTCAGGAAAAATCGGTAGATTTGTCACACCAATATGCATCTTAAAAGCTAGTTATACAACCGGCCAGTAGGCTAGTCACAACATTAAACTCATGAATGTGCAAGCACGCATTCTGGCTACTGCGCCGGATGCCTTATCTCCGCCACCCACGCAGACCTGTGCCTTGTGGCACATAGTTTATAAAATCAGGCAGTCGTTCAAAGAATAAACTTCGTCTTAGACGTCTCACATAATTAAGTTGTTTGAATCAAATTTTCACCTCCTAAATATTAAAGTAGTTTTTAAAAAGGTTACTACCGTTCCCGTAACCTTCACTGGCGCAGCCGGGGCAGATTTTTCCGAGCTTTCCGCGGGATCTAGCACGCGTTTTCCGCGAGTTTTCCGACGGATCGGGTCTGTTCGAACCAAATAAATTTGTGAAGTGACTGGGAGGTGATCGAGCATGATGGTGACTGGCTGGTGAGTAGAATTTTCGCCATCCTTTCCTTGTCATTATTGTGTTACATACCTACTTGTTTTGTTATATTCGGAATCGAACTTTTTTCGTTATAACGTATTCTGGTTTCCTATCGTAGGGAATTGTAAATTAGTATAGGTAATTTTAAGTAAACAGTGCTAATCAAAATTTAAGTATTTGTTCGTTCTTGGTATTAATTATTTAAATTCATAATTAGCCACAGATATAAGTTTATAAACGTAATAATTCACATTTTATTTCGTTTTTAAAAATATTGTGTTAGTTTATAAAATACACCGTGTATACAACGCGTATACAGTGTGTTTTATAAAAATATAGAGAAAGTACAGAGTATTTAAAATGACTACTCTAACTTTAATACCAAAGGAAATATCGTGTATAATACCGATTTTTGGTGGTAATAAACGCCATTTAAACTTATTTTTAAGAAAATGTGATTACGTGATTAATAAATATCGCGGAAATGCCGAACAAGACCAGTATGTGTTACATACTATTACGAGTAAATTAACTGACAGCGCCGCCGCGTTAGTTAGTGAACGAACCGACATCCAAACATGGGAACAACTTAAGACTCTGTTAAACCAACATTTTGGTGATCCCAGAAGTGAGGAATGCATAGCCATAGAGCTAGAAACCCTTAAAATGAAACATGGGGAGAGCTACCTAGATTTTTGCAATAGAGTTCAGTCAGTTAGGTCAGTACTGATATCAAAAGTGAACCAACTTTTAGATGCTAATACTAGGACAAGTAAAGTGAGCATATACAACAACTTAGCGCTCAATGTGTTTCTATACAATTTGCCAGAAAATTTAATCAGAGCAGTTCGAATGAAGGAACCGGGTACATTAGAAAAAGCGTTAGAGTATGTGTTGGAAGATGTGAACTTCTATGAGCAGTATAACCTTCGTAGTAAAATGCTTAGGACTCAGCCTTCAGCGAACACATCAACATCAATGAAATTTGGCTACAACCCTCCATCTCAAGGTGTGCCAACTCAGCAAGGCTTTAAGCCAGCGTTCAATGCACCCCCGCGATTTAACTTCGGTATTCCGGGAAACAGTCAATACAGGCAACCGTTTGTAAATAGGTTTGCTCCAACAGCTCCAACTGGCTATAGACCACAGTTCATGCAGCCGCAACAATTTGGCATTCCAAGGCCAACGCAAGCTCAAGGCTTCAATCCAAGGCCTCAGCAGTTTGGTTATCGACCTCAGCAGTTTGGATACCGTCCCCAAAATCAATTCGGGTACAAGCCCCCTAATCCAGTATTAGGTAACTCAGATGTGACCATGAGGACCGCACCTATGAAACAACAGGCGCAGGCTCCGACACAGAAGCCTCAAGGCTTTCGTTTAAATGAGCTAGACTTAGGCGAAACTTATGAGTACGATACATATGAACAGCAGGAAGGCTATGATTATGGTATGTATGATGATGGATGTTATGAAGGATGCTATGATTTTCAAATGGAATCAGTTGTAGAAAATGAGCAGGAAAATTTAGTGACTGACGACAGCGCAAACGCGACAGAAATTGGAAATTTTCGCATGCAAGCCTCGTACGAGAACCAGAGGTAATAAATCTGAATTGTAACATGAAATTAAAATTGCCGTACATTTATTTTCCAGAAATTGATGGAAAATTTATGATTGACACAGGAAGCACGCGATCTTTTATTAGTCCGCAAAAAGCTCACCAATTTTTCCGCGAGTTTTTCTTACATGAACCATTCACGGTTATAAGTACGCATGCATCGAGTAGACACAGTGACGTCATTGAAATTCCATTATTACCATCTTTCAAAAGCGATGAATTTCACAAGTTTTACGTTTATGACGTAGACGGTCAGTATGACGGACTTATAGGAAACGACTTATTAGTACAGTTAGAGGCTGTAATCGACTTGAAACAAAACAAACTACGATTTAAGACAGCGACTCTACCTATAGTGCAATGTACTCAGGTTATAGAGTTAGCTCCGCGCTCTGAACAACGCGTACAACTTCCTACGAACATGTGTTCTGGGGAAGCCCTCATGAAATTCCAACAATTCTGTAAAGGCGTGAGAATGCCTGCTGCTATTGTTAAATGTGAAAATGGATATGCAACGACTATCATCCAAAACACTCTAGAGACGCAAATGACATTGACAGTGACAGCACCGTTTAGCGTAGAGAAGTTTCATGACGACAACATAGTAAACTTAAACAGTTATAATGACGTAGAAATGAAAGACATGGAAGTAGATGACATTTTAAAAGAAAATTTGACGCGACTTAGGCTTGACCACATGAATGAGGAAGAACGGAAGTGCATCTCTGAATTATGTAGAGAATATAAAGACATCTTTTACTGTGACCAACTTCCTCTAAGTTTTACAAGTAAAGTGAAACATTTTATTCGAACCAAAAATGAGGACCCTATTTATGTAAAACCATACAGACAACCACCTATTCAGACACAAGAGATAAAATCGCAGGTAGAGAAATTATTAAAAAACAATGTGATTCAGGAATCACACTCACCGTGGAACGCACCTGTTCACCTTGTTCCAAAGAAAATGGACGCTTCAGGTGAAGTTAAATTTCGAATGGTCATTGACTATAGACGACTTAATGAAATTACGACAGATGACAAATACCCTTTACCTAACATAACAGACTTATTTGACAAACTAGGCAAAAGCAAATACTTCACGACATTAGACTTAGCCAATGGCTATCATCAGATTGAGATTAATGAGACTGACAGACAGAAGACAGCATTTAGCACAGAAGCAGGACACTATGAGTTCCTTCGTATGCCATTCGGGCTTAAAACAGCTCCTGCTACTTTTCAACGAGCTATGGACAATATACTGAGAGGACTCCAAGGACTGCATTGTTTAGTATACATGGATGACATAATTATCTATAGTACTAGCATGCAAGAACACTTGAAAGACTTAAGATCCATCTTTGACAGACTGAGAGAAGCTAATCTGAAGGTACAACTCGATAAGTCTGAGTTTTTACGAAAAGAGGTACTTTACCTAGGTCATACTATCACCGACGAAGGCCTAAAACCTAACGATGACAAGATAAAGGCAGTTATAAACTACCCAATTCCACAAACTGTGACAGAGATCAAGAGCTTTCTTGGCCTCATAGGCTATTATAGGCGTTTTATCAAAGATTTCGCTAAAATAACAAAACCTTTGACAAATTGTCTTAAAAAGAAAAATAAGATCATAATAGACCAAAAGTATATGGACGCTTTTAATCAGTGCAAAGAACTTCTGACACACGCGCCTATACTTCAGTATCCCGATCCAACAAAGCCCTATATTTTAACAACAGATGCATCCGCCGTCGCAATAGGTGCCGTACTATCACAGGGTACTGTAGGATCTGATAAACCTATTGCATACGCGAGTAGGACCCTCAGTGAGACAGAAATGCGCTATAGCACTATAGAGCGTGAGCTCTTAGCTGTTATATGGGCTGTTAAACACTTTAGGCCCTACCTATATGGTAACAAATTTACTATTTATACAGACCATCGTCCTCTAGCTTGGCTAGACTCTCTTAAGGAGCCAAATAGTAAATTGACTCGCTGGAGACTTCGTCTACAGGAGTATGATTTTGAGACAAAGTATAAGGTAGGAAAACAAAACACAAATGCCGATGCTTTATCGCGCATTAAAGTAAATGCTTTAGACAGTGATTCGTCAGACGGATCAATGAAGGTAAACGTAGATGCAAAAGAGCGAAAACTTCAAAAACACATTCAAAGAAACATTGATAAAATTATTGAATTGGCTAAAAACAATGATGAGGAAGAACCACCCATTGAAACAATAGTATTATCAGATACGTCTGAAACAGAAACAGTTCGTAATATTTCAGAATTAGAGAAAACTTATCCGCTACCACCGTTATCAAGTAGCACTGAAGGAACTATCCATTCAGCTAACGATCTAGAATCTAAAGGTATTCCTATTCTGAATGAGGCAGTTGACACAAAACCAAATCAAATCTTGGTATTTACTTGGTTTAGGAAAGAAATACAGGTAAAAACTATAACAAGAGAAAAACAGAAAATTCTTGAAGTGTTTTTGCCTATATATGACGAAGATTTAGTAAAACAGTTTTTGAAGGAATACATCAAACCCAAAACGAAGTACTTCATATATTTCGAGGATAGTAAGCACAGGAAGATATTTAACAGCGTTATTATAAGATTGTTCAAGAAAGGCATGGTAGAATTTTATGAATGTACTGAAAGGGTTATCTTTGTGGAAGATGAGAATGAACAGAAAGCGATTGTACTGCAACATCATGAAGGGAAAACGTGTCATAGAGGAATAAAAGAAACCATAGTTAGAATAAAAAGGAACTATTTTTGGCACAATATGCAAGATATAACATCAGCTGTAATAAATGCGTGTGAGGCTTGCCAAAAGATGAAGTATGACAGAAAACCTATAAAGCCGAAAATAGAGTTAACTCAAACACAATCAGCACCATTTCAGGAAGTTTTTATGGATATATTTTCAATAGAAAACCGAAACTATTTGACCATTGTAGATGCATTTAGTAAACTAGGACAGGCACTAGAAATTGAGAACAAATCAACACCGGAAGTAGTTCGCGCATTGATTAGATTCTTTTCAATGTATGGCGTACCTATCAAAATAAGTAGTGACCCTGGATCAGAATTTAATAACGAATTAATGAAAGAGTTTGCCAGTATGTATAAAATAGAATTACACATATGTACACCAAATAACCCTAATTCAACTAGCATTGTTGAACGTTTCCATTCAACATTAATAGAAATTTATCGTTTGGCTAAATATGAACAGAAATGTACAGACGCTGCTTCTATAATGACGTACTCTATAATGGCTTATAACAACACAATTCATTCAACAACCGAATTAACACCCTTCGAAATAGTTTTCGGACATACTGATTCAAATAAAGTATTTGATGGAGAGTTTGAAAAAACATACATGCAGCAATTGCTGAATGACCACGCTAAACGCACAAAACGATTATATCAATATATTTCTGATAGGATTGCAGAAAAGAAGGAAAAGGTTAGAGAAAAGAGGGTAGGAGAAGATGTAGAGTTAGAACCAGGTGACATAGTATATACGAAAGATATTAATACTAGGAAAAGCAAGGATAAACCGAGATATCAGAAAGCTAAAGTAAAATCAATGGTAGAGCGAAATGTAGCTTCAATGCAAATAAAGAAAAGAGTGACAAAAGTACCAATTAAAAATGTCAAACGCCCTCCACAGGTGGTGTTTGGTCGTAGTGACAATACTTCCCCTGTACCAGGCCCTTCATCTTCTAAGGGTTGAAAACAATCCTGGAGTATTACCTGTTAAGGAAGGACAAGCATTCAAAGAGGAAGATAAGTGGTTGATAGTTAAGATTTTAGATTTAAGTGGTATTAGTAGAGACTTAGATTTTCACATCGTGAAATATAACGAGTTTATTAGGTTAGTCGATAGTCATAAGCCCTTTGTCAATGAATTTATAGGCATAAGGACACAAGTAGAGTATATACGCAACATAACTGTTGTGAAATTTCGGCAGTTGGTTCCGTTACGTAGATATAAGAGAGGGTTAGTTAATCCCCTTGGCTCATTAATTAAGGCAGTTTCAGGAAACTTAGATAACGATGACGCTATTCGATATGATTCTCTAATTTCACAAATCGGTTCTAAAGAAATGGCTATTGAAAGAAAAATTACTATGATCACCAGAATGTTAGATAACTTTGTAAATAGTACAGAAACTTTATACGAAAATACAATAATTTTGGACAAAAGACTAAAAGTAATTGAAGAAGTAATAAGATATAAAGATTTCAAGGAAAACACCTGTCTCTATCTTACTTATGTATTGAGCATGTTTGATATGTTTATGAGTATGTTCAGAACCATCTATGTAATGTTGAATGAAATAGAGACAGCTCTGGCATTTACTAAAGTATCTGTACTACATCAGTCTATTATAAACTCTACCGAACTGTTATGTCTACTGCAAAATATAGAGCAAGAAAATAGTTTAGTTTACAAGGCAGACGAGAGTAATTTGTTAAAATTGGAAAGGCTCATTAAAGTTAAGGCGTATGTAAAGGAAAACCAGATAACGTTCATATTAGAAGTTCCACTCACAGATAAAAATATATACAATTATTATAAAATATACTCATTACCAGTTTACAAAGATTCCATAAACAAAACTGTAGTAGTTTTTCCCGAATTCCCTTACCTATTGGTGAAAGATTCGAAGTACCTGCCGGTCATAAAGCCATGCGAGAAAATTGCTGCGGATAACAATTTCCTTTGCAATGATGACAACGTGGCTCAGTTTCCAACACTGACCTGTGCAGAACAGCTCTTGCAATTCCAAACAGACCCGACCTCGTGTGTACCATATGCTGTTGATATTGAAAACACCAAGATCCAAAGAATCAGCCTAGATAGTTGGATAGTGTTTACACGAAAACCGACAATAATGGTAGAAAAATGTAGCCATGATAACATCAGAGAGTCACTCTATGGTACCTATATACTCACCACTACAGAGGACTGTGAGGTTTACTTGGATGATTATAAATTATGTTATCGCAGATCATTTGCTGAGAACTTCCAGTTTAAGATTACGCCGATTGTAACTCTACCAGAGCTAAAATATGGAAATGCAACTACATTAACTACCGTAAACATCAAAGATATCAATTTGAAGGAAATGCAGTATTTTTCACGTATTCTAAAACTAAAACAAAGTGTAATCAGTGAAAGTGGAAGTGAAAATGAGATCAGTGTCGTAAACGTTAAAAGTGTTAGTTTAGGAACTCTTTTATTATATTCAATCTTAATTATAGTTTTCATGGGTCTTCTTGTATACCGCTTCATTTTGATGCGAAATGATCGTATCTCAGCTTCCGCGAGAACCGATAATTTCGCACTTGAGGAGGGAGGAGTTATACAACCGGCCAGTAGGCTAGTCACAACATTAAACTCATGAATGTGCAAGCACGCATTCTGGCTACTGCGCCGGATGCCTTATCTCCGCCACCCACGCAGACCTGTGCCTTGTGGCACATAGTTTATAAAATCAGGCAGTCGTTCAAAGAATAAACTTCGTCTTAGACGTCTCACATAATTAAGTTGTTTGAATCAAATTTTCACCTCCTAAATATTAAAGTAGTTTTTAAAAAGGTTACTACCGTTCCCGTAACCTTCACTAGCTTGATGATAATGTCTAGTTTTCAATGAGGCCACAACATAGGTAGTGTTCTAAGTGTGTTTTTATAGGAACCGTGGCGTCGTTTTGTGCCAAATGTTCCAAAAAATATCCAATTTTTCTAACAGCTACATTGCAGACAAAACTCTTTACGAAGTGCTAGCTAATGTAGAAACCGTGTACTTGAGATAAGGCGCAATGTTATCCTCAGAGTAGATATTATTAGATTTATTTGCACAGGTACACATTATTATCTATTATAAACATGTTTGTTTTAATGTTCGTTCTTTCGTTAGTGCGCCACAAAGGCTCTTTCCGTGTTACCCACTCAAACATGCTCAATCCATAATGTAATGTACAAATGTACAAATCAATTAACTATATCTAAAATAAGTAAGTAAGCTAGTAGCTAACTTTTGTGACGGAGTTTTTAGGCCGCCTAAAAGCCTCCATCGTAGCTTAACGACTTAAAAGCCGGGACCGACAATTTTACGTGCCCTCCGAAGCGCGGAAGCGCTCTACTCGTAATGCCTATTGCAGTCACCCATCCAAATTGAGACCGCGCACAATGTTGCTTAACTTCAACGATCAATCAAGAACGTCTAAGCAAGCTACCCCACGAGCGAGCGCTTCAACCTTCAACTTTTTTTTAGGTATCATCAAAAATATAAATAAACGAAAAATACTTTTAGACTAAGCTAAATAAGTTCTAAATTCAATGAAAATTCCTATTTACTCCTCTTTATTTTGTGACTCCAAAAACTGTAATTATGAAAATATTTACGCCGTTTTAAGCAGAAGAATCATTTATTTTAATGAAGTCTTTAGATTCAATTAAGCTTTGACGTTAAAATTGATTTCGTTTTATTATTTATAGAACCAGTTTTTTACAAATTGCTTACCTAAGTAACTACAATAGTTGCTTACAAGTTTACCTAGCTTATATTACGGCCCAAAAAAGTCACTCGTAATATTATATAATTCACACGATGTATACCTAACATGATTCTTACCATAAAAATGGGATATACTTACCTTGAAACTGAGCGTAACATAAAAATGATTTATAAAGAAATTATATTCACATACAATAGCAAAATAATTAACTGATAGAAGATTAATATATATACTTCTGAGTATAGTCTTTACTTCAATATCGTCTGTGACCCTAGAATCTGTATCTTTCAGCAGTTTTCAGCTTCAGTCGAGACACGGTATCTGAGCCGGTAGCACGCCTGCCCGCTGGCAGCCTGGTTAGCTGAAACAAGCCGCGAAACCAACAAGTAAACAATAACAAATAATAATTTTATCTCGATGTTGGTAGAGTAAATCAAACATTCGTAGCCCATAATCAACCTGTGGATTTTCTTACTGGCCACTGTCAAAACTTGAGCGAAAACTTTTCAAGATGTGACATTCTATTTTTGTATTTCGATTAAACAAATAAAACATTTCTTCTTGCATTAAATGTTGCGGTGATTTGTAAGGATGAGGATAAGGTTCTTGTGCTTTTGTGATAGATGAAAATAAGTGTAATGAAAAAGTGAATTTGAAGCAGAAAAGAGGTTGGGGCCGAATTAAGCCAGAATTGAATATTCTCAGCGGTAAGATTTATTTTACAAATTAACATTCAGTTAGAATTGGAATTTCAATTTCGACATCGGGAAAATGTTATCTACTCCCCATATATATATATATATACCTATAAAAGAGGTTAACCTGACTGACTGATTCATCATCGCCGAGCCGAGGCCGAGGTATATTCCAAGTTTCATTCAAATCCGTTCAGCCGTTTAGGCGTGAAAGAGTAACAAACATCCATACATACAAACTTTCGCGTTTATAATATTATTAGAAAGGTTTTACTTACCATTTCTTTTTAAACTCTTCAAGACAAGACAAGAAATGGCAATTACACTTACTAAGCTCAACTTTATCTTCAAACTGATATATCGATAATAATGTAACTTTTCGGCAACAATGGCACATTTTCAATACAGAAGTGCTTGACAGATCTTCTGTTGGACCGAGTAAGCGGACCTTAGCAGATGAGTCGATTTTTGTATTTACATTTCCACCCCTTTATTATTTAACTTTTAAACTTTACTGTCCTGTTGGGTACTGAAAAGCATGACACAGTTTTTAACTTTTGTACGTTCTAGTGTTAATTAAACTGTGTGTTTCCTGTTATTTCATTTCTCATAAATAAATAAAAATAAAATTACTTAATTTAAACACTGGTTTATGGTAGTCTTTCTTCTCCTTTTTTTTCTATGATGTACAATACTTGTATAGTTTTTTTTAACGTGCTGATAGCCATACGTTTTTTATTCAACTGTACAAGACAGCGTTCCGTTAGTGTAGGCAAAAGTTGCCTCCTGACGGTTGCCTAAATAACACCCAACAGTCATCGTTACATATATAGTCCTGACCCCACACTAGGATTCCCTGTGTCGTGGGTATCAGAAACTACGAGTACCACAATACCTAGACCCGGAAGAAATATTTGCAGAACATGCAAACATTTCTTCCGCAGCGGGAATCGAAACCGCGCCTCTTGCGTCACTGCCGAGCAATCGCCCGCCACGCCACCGAGGTCTTGTTTTTTTACATATAGCAAGCCTTGGGCAACCCTAACTCCCAACTTTCAATTTTATTAGTGGAATTCATAATCGACTTAGGGACGAAAATGGAGCATTGGCCATAAATTCCACTGCTAAAAGGAGTGTAGAACATTGAGATGACCTCAAACCATATTCGAGTCATAGGTGGGCACTTGGTGTACTAGAAAATAGCGAATTAAATATTCTCTTTTGTGCAAAACGTGATATAGTAATAGGTATACTCGGTAACATTAGGGAGGTACATGTTTGCATTGTACTCGGATTATTACTAGTTACAGCATTCCGTAGCAACATTTCGGAGGATTATATCGAGTTACGCAGAGTTGACATCAAACGTGGAAACAGGGGCGTGATTCTCGTGGAATATACATACCTAATGATCTACAACAATAGATAAAACTGCCAAAATAGTTGCTTAAATTTTGATCGTCTTTGCGATATTAATGGGACTTTATGCCTACATACATATGTCCCGAGAATGTGGTCAAAGGAGAAATTAATATATGATAATAAAAAAATCGCATATTTTGTACACTTTAAGGTTTGGATTCAATCGAAAACGAAAAAGTTACATTTTAATTAAAAAAAAGAATTCACTAAAGATTGTGATAATCTCATCATCAAATCTCTATAACCGTAAAGTGCTACTACTGCTACTAGTCATTTCGAACCAGTGTGGTGAAAGGATTTAAAGTGCGCCCGAACGCCGCTTTCGTGTTTTCAAACTCTGTAAAGTCTTAAAAGCTATGATTACGCTTTTGTCAATTTTATTTTGTTATGAAGAAAGTGAGTTGAACCTTGCCACAAGACGTTCATACAATTCGAGTCGGTACACGGACGAAAACTCATCACAAAGTAAGAGGCACCAAAAGTCAAAGGAAAACCCGAAAGTCTATCACACAATGTCATTTACTGTTCTCATTCGAATAACGATCTGGGAAACGTTGCCGAAGTGAGAGACAAGTGTTCCTGTTTGGCACTCAATGTAAGACATTTATTTTCCTTTGTATTTACTGCGACTTGCCTGTAGGTTACTATAGAAAGTACCCCTGGGAAAATGCCGAATCACTGCCAAGCTTTGGTAGAGTAGAAAAAGAGTGCCCTTATTTCGCTTACATCTTTGTAAGAAAGAACGACGGAATGCATAGTTAAAATACACAAAACACAATAGAATACCGGTAGTATGGAGTTAGTCACTCGAAATAAAGTTATTTTATTTTTTATTTTATAGAGCTACTAGAAAATATACATACCTACGTACATACAATACTAAACACATAACCCTTCTTCCGTTTCGGATAGTCATGTAGTAATAAAATGAAATAAACTTTATTATTTACTAGCTGTTTATGATGAAAAACACTAGTTCCCAACAAAGACAACATAATCAGCTCACAAAATTATGTAGATTATTTTAATATCCTGCTTTCCATATAACCCACAATTATTCAAATCCTACCTAGCCAAATTTATACGCACAAGTCAGGTTATGTATTTATTCAGCCTGTTGTAGATGTGTGAGGTTAGATATGAATATTGAGAGCAATAAATAGCCATTGAGGGCGCCAATATTTTCTCGGGTCCCGCGGTGCGTTGCCATCCATAAAATGATAATGTTTGCACATTATTAGGTGCCAAAGGATACAACCTCTTGATCCATTTCGCTGCTAAGTACCTATTATGAGTATTTGAGCCTTTTGGGGTGAAGACCCTGGGTCGCGGGATACTGGTGCCCACCGCGTTTTCAAAATTATGAACGTCCGGTCGAAGCGATGCGTGATCCAACATCTGGTTCTTATTTGGCTCAACGGATCTGTATGGATGGATTGCGTGAATGATGATATGAGTAAGAAAGGAGTAAATACTGAAATGACGGCTAATATAGGGGAGTGGAAGCAGAAAACATGTTGTGCCGACCCCACTTAAGTCGGATAAGGGTAGGGAGATGATGATGATGATTATAAAATATATGTACGAGTATTATGCATGCTTGCAAATATTCGAAAATGCTATTTTTTTTAACGCGTTTGTTAAAATGTACATTTGGTGCAAACGCCAACGTTACTAGTACACAAAGAAGAACTTCTTGAAGATTTTTTTAAATTCAGGCGTAAATGTTTATTTTACAAAAAATACCACACTATAGGCATATATTATTGTAAAATAAAGTATCTCCTTTCAAACTTTTTCGACCTTTTTTTACTATATAAAACAAAGGGCATTGAAAACATAGTCAGCCATCATTATGTGCCTATAATAACATGGAAGTCCCGTTTATTACGTCACGGGGCGAATAATACTGGTAATCGTAAAATGAGATGCTCTTAACCCGAATTCGAAGATGTTGACATAGAATGAGGTCTCCCAACATGATTTATCCATAAGCTCCCTTGGAATGGAATTTTTAACTATATATACCTATATATAGTATAAAGGCCTTTTACTATTTATAATAGATTGTTTATACAGCGTCAGGAGGCAACTTTTACCTTCACAAACGGGACGCTGTAGTATCCGGGACGAATTAAGATCGAGTAGGCTTGTTCAGCACCTATTCCATTCTTTTAGCTTAGTCTGCCTTGTCCACAGGAAAGAAAGCCGCGGGTTTCCTCACGATGTTTTCACCATTTGGGAGTACTGGTATAGCGCACATAAATTTTTCGCACAGAAAAATCCATTGGTACACGACCGGATTCGGACCCACGGCCTTATGATCGGAAACGGGGTCACTACCAACTAGACCACCAGTGCTCTTTAACTATAAAGGTGTACATATTTAGGAGATATAATAAATGCAAAGAAGAAGAAGAAGAAGCTAATAGATATGACCAATAACCAAAGGGCTGGCGCTTACCTCGGACAAAGGATAAGTATAGCTATCCAACGGGGTAACGTCGCCAGCCTTTTGGGGACCTTACCTGCGGTCGGTGATCTGAGCTCTGTTTTCTATCTGTAGGCGAACTCAGATAAAAAACTGAGCTCATTTTTATTTCTTATTATTATTATACTGATTATCTTAAAGTTTTTAATGTTATTATAGTTTATTCGTTTAGAAAATATAAATAAAACTTTATCTAATAGTTTATTTAGGTACTAACTAGGATATAAAATAGTTTATCTAGTCTCCCGGATTTTTTATACGACTTTGGAAGCCAAAATACAGTTACTAAGGCTCATATTTCTCACGTCAGAGAAAAAAGGTTAAGTGACGTTTTTGTGGGCTTTATTGAAGGCTAGACTGTATTACCCACATTAAGTAATATGAAGTAATGTTCTAGTAAATTTATTTAATTTGGTACTTCGTGAAGCAGAACTTAAAAAATTCGAAAACATGTGTGTAAGATGATAAATTCTTATTTCAATATTTTCTGATCTTTGAGCGTGAATCATGTATGTGTGCTTTTGTAATGGTTTAAATTTTGGTATTAAAAGGTAAATGCCCTCATATACCCGGTTCCAACAATGGACCACGGATTAAAATTATCATAGCAATGATGTTTTTCTATAAAAGAATAGGTACTGGGCAAGCCTACTCTATCTTAATTCGTCCCGGACACTAGAGCGTCCCGTCTGTGACGTAAAAATTGCCTCCTGACGCTGTATAAATCATCTACTATAGATGGTAAAAGGCCTTAGTAGTGTTTTATATTCTCATTAACATTATTTTTAAGTTTCCCATTTGTTACTAAAAATAAACAATTTTTATTTTAATTATTTATTTTTCGTCAGATAAAAACGTTACTATTTTAATGAACGATCCGTCATCCATTAGCAGAACATAGGAACCAGGCATTATTGAATTTCACACAAGTTATTCACCCAATATTATTACCCAGTCAGTTTATTTAGCAACTGAAATTGGGATTGTTCGGGCACCGCACGTTTGATAAATTGCCGAAAGCTCTCAGCCACCTCCGAGGTGACCTTTAAATAATTCCATAACTTAACCCCGGATCTCGGTAGAAACCTCTATCCTTCGTGTTGAAACTTTGGGGTGCGGCTACATTGTAATAGATTCCATCGTCAAAAGACGCTTTACGGTACAAATACACCAAATCCGTAAAACGTCCGACCGTACTTTGCTCGATGACGGATCGTACCGTAACACACACTACCTCCAATCCCGTTTCCTGGCATGGTACTTACATTTAAGTACATATAAATTAATTAAAAAAAAAATTGCGGACTTTTCACACAGCATCATCTAGCCCCAAACTAAGCAAAGCTGGTACTATGGGCACCAGATGGCTGATAGAATACTTAAATATGCTTTTTTTTCAAAGCTTTTATAAATACAGCGCCCGCGTTGTGACCCACATAGAAATAAAATGAATACTATAAGCTTCCTTCCAGTAAAATGATTATCAGAATCAGTACAATCATTTCTAAGATTATCCCCTACAAAACGTATGTTACGTCTTTATAAGAATAGACCTCAAAGTCAGTAAACTTAATAGACGTAAAGGCCACTTGCAGCTTATAAGAGTAGACATTTAGTTCTGAAGTTTGCAGTTCGTATAAAGTATTCAATAAAATCGCCAATGTCGGCTGTAAGAATGAGAGCGAACTGACAAAATGTTCACTGGTTCACTGCTTGCTCTTCTTATTATTCATGCAATTTCTTTAGTATATAAAAAACACTATTTACTTGCCACAGTGGGCCAGTCTGGAAGATGCACATCCAATTCGTCCCGCCATCTCCGTGGTCTGCCACGGAAATAAATCAAAAGCAAAATAAAAAATTGATAGACGGTGAAGGTCCGGTTATGGAACGGGAGAGTGGGCAGAGACCTTTAGCTGGCAACATTTCAGTACGCTGCAATCTGATAACGGGTAATTTCACATACCAGTTAATTGGACGCTCAATTAGCCCGTGCTCTTGTTAACCTTTACCTATAGTTCAAAGCTGGAAGTGAGCGCTTTCAAAGTTAATTCTAATTGAATAGTAGGTATTGTAGCAGTTGGTTATTAGAATCAGAAGGGTTAAAATGGCCACTTACCATTGAATGAATCAATATGCGATCCTATTATAAATTTATTTTTTATTTTGATTTTATGGCAAATTCAACGCCAAATATAAATCTCCTGCTGAACTGAATTGCGTACATTTCACCTAGTTCGGATAATATTACGAAAGTTAGGGGAATGTATTTGGGAACTTGATTGCTAGCAGATGACCTTTACAGTAGGTACTGTAAAGGTCAGCTGCTAGCAGCTATTAGATGACTTCAAAGTGTAAACTGTTATAAGTATATGTTATTAGATATAATAAATATATCATAAACAGTTTGCACTTCTCGGACGTACAATAATTAAAGAACAAAAAAATTACAAGTTTATTATCGATTTACTTGAGTAATTGGCACCTGAAAACTTAACCTATGGTGATTTACTAAAAACTTCTTCCATTGTCCCATGATAATTATTGTAAAACACTTTATTATATATATAAAAAAAAATATTGTATTCCTACTGACCCTACTAGCTTTGACTATAAAACAACCTAGGAACCTACTTTCTACCACTCTCAGGTAAAATATGGGAGCATTCATGGCAGATACTATTGCAAAAGAACGAAAAATCCTTATTCGAACTTATTCAACATTCCTAGAACTTATCGTTTTGTAAAAATAGCAGAAAAGTCGATTTCCCAGTCGTTTCTCGTCCCAAGCAAAGGGCGGTCGTCATAATGTCCTAATTTACTGATCCATTGTTCCAAGAATACTGATGAAGTATAGCTTAGATCTTGTTAGTTCTGTAACGAGGACGTAATCTCAACTGATCGAAATTTAATTAATAGGAGACAAACCATTTCTTGGTTTTATATTGATTTATAAGTGGCAAAGAAAAAAAAAATGCAACTTATTATCTTTTGCCCGCGGCTACCGTGGTACCAGGATCAAAAGTAGCCTTTCATTTCAGAATGTACTTTGTATTTCAAGTTACATTAAAATCCGTCCATTATGTCACGATTGAGGCGCAAATATCCTAATATCGTCCCGCTCTTCTGATAAAATCGTCACGCTCTTTGTGACAAACTCGTTACAAACTTTAGTTTTTTTTTGAGATAACATTGCAAGGGTTGATGTTTGATTGAGCTGTGTTTTTGATAATGATTATACGAGGATCTCTCTGCAGTTTCAAGTGTGTCAACTACTGAATTGGGGATTGCCCTCGTCATCCAACGATGACCATTGAACACACACATTCACTCAAAAAGGAGACTTTCTTTTACTAATACCGTTGTGTGGAAAATAACTGGGATATGCTGTCGGACTCATACATAGTGTGACCTCCGAGCCGTCAACGTCACGCGCATCAACTGAGAACGCGCTCCAAAAAGTTTTTAATAGAAAATTTGAATTTTCGGAATATTCTAAGGATGTTCCAAATATGAATTGAAATTTAGGAAGAAGTTCTATAAATAAAAAGAAGAACAGAAAAGACAAAAGACGATCGAAATCAAGCGAATAAAAGGTGACACGAGCCGAGCAGCCGGCAGTTTGGTAAAGTCTTTGAGCAGAGACCATAGATCTCCACTTGCTACGGTCCTGGTAATCTCTCTTCATACACCCTCACCACATTCATCAATGCTCTTCGGTATAGGGGAAAAGTAATTATTTTTTTTGATAATTATAAAGACATATATACTCTTCATAAGTTGGACTCTGATTATCATCATCATTACATTTTGGATAGCTACTCAAAATAGCGTAATCAGTCAGCTGAATTCAAACTAAATTTTCTTAGCACATAACTTGGAGAAACCAATTTTATCGGAATTCACATGGAATGCTTGTAATGAAGAGGCATTTGTGGGAGGTTGCGGGACGATATTATAGGAAAATATTTACTTAAATCAAAAGACACAATCATCATCATCATTATTATCTCAGCCATGTGACGTCCATACTGCTGAACATAGACTTCCAGAGAGAGACCGATCTTATGCGGCCTGCACCCAACGGCTCCCAGCAACCTTTACAAGGTCGTCTTTCCATCTAGTGGGGGGCCGTCCTAGGCAACGTCCTAGGCAACGGACAGGCTCTAAGATACAATAATTAATTCTAATATTAAATTGTAGCTGCAAAATCGATTTAATTATTTATCTCCCTTCCCTTTTCCCACTTTATGTGTGCCGAACATAGAATTTTAATTTATATTATATTACCAATTTTAATTCAAATATAGTACCCACTACATAAAAACAAAATAGGTATAACCAAACCTCTCACACACACATACATATTATCACGCCCGTATCCCTAACGGGATGGGCAGAGCCAAAAATAAATCATAAGAAAACTTGCAGCCACTCCTAATCCAAGAGTCCAAGATGGATATGGTGAACCATGGTGGCCGGTGATCACCCCATCGCCCATATAGGTTCATCATGTTGGACAGAACTCCTTAGTC
This sequence comes from Scotopteryx bipunctaria, assembly GCA_949320045.1. Taxonomy (NCBI): domain Eukaryota; kingdom Metazoa; phylum Arthropoda; class Insecta; order Lepidoptera; family Geometridae; genus Scotopteryx; species Scotopteryx bipunctaria. Next base: position 12,330,649 of record OX439442.1, on the reverse strand, counting down.
GACTTTTACGACATGCTCGGGGAGTGAAGCAGTTTTCAAAAGTTTTCAATTAAAAGAAGTCCACATCTATTCTATCCACTCTCATCATCTCTAGAATATATATAATGAGCTCCACGCAGACTTTTAAATTATAAAACAGACAGGGTAATGAGAAAACTGCAGTAAAATTGAAACTTTACCGCATTTTTTTAGCATATGCCCGCGTAGATTTTAATTAAATTTGAAAGGCGCACTTTAAATCCTTTCACCGCACTGGTTCGAATGAAGTAGTGACTCGACTAGATTGATAGATAGACTTCATAATGCCGTCTACTGTTCTATGATAAAATTCTGAAAATCATTTTTCTCTAGCAATTTCAAGTCTAATCAATCTCACATCGAACCATATCTCTGGAGAAAATAAAACCTTTGGAAAAACGTTCAGACATTACGATGAGAATAGTTGTTTAAGGATAAGCTATATTTCATCGCATGGCATTGCACGGCTGGCATTGATGAATAAAATTAGAGGTACCGCTCCTACTAGTCGTGTCTCTAGTTCTTTTGAACCAGTGTGGTGAGAGGGTTTAAAGTGCTCGTCAAAAGCGAAATATATGTACCGATATAAACTATTAACAACAGTGTAGACTGCAGAGCGTTTTCACTCAAAATCTAAGTGTGAATATTTGTGTTTTTATTTTCGGATTTGGCTGAAACTTGGAATACTAAAAAGCGCTTTTTGGGTAGGAACAACGCTATTGGAGCTGTGAGAGGATGCTGGTAATATACAAAGTGTAGGTATTTGCTTGAACGACGTTAAATGAAAACACGGTCAAATTGATGGATCTTGAAAAAATATTAAAAACGTTTTGTCTCTTTCTCACAGGTGCAAATGTATAGCTCTTTTGCACTCTAACTTCATTGACAAAATCATAGGTAGGGTATTATGATGCATGACCCCGTCGAGTGACCTCTTTATCGGTGATTTTATATATAGGGTGTTCGAAAATTGGCTATTGTTAAAATATTCATTTTTGGGTAAAATTTACGTTAACTACTAAATATGGTGATTTTGTTGTACAAGCAAAAACACGCTGTATAAATACGGTTATTTGCGAGCAGAATGCTGAAGCGTTTAAATAATATGTGATATGTCCCTATATCGCTAGATAAAAGAAAATAGCCGTTGGCGCTCTGCAAGCAAAGAAATCGCTGGAATAAAATCCTATTTGTAATTTTCGATGTCAAAAGAAAACGAATGAAAATAAAAGAACGAATATCTTGATTTTTAAGCTACTCACATTTCTATTAGCAGTACCATACCATTGACCCCATCATTTATCACAAACTCATGGGTCAAAGAGTTATAAGCGCCATAACTACATAAATGCTCTAATGTGTAGAAAAATATCGTCATCGAATAAAAGAAACCGTCAAGTCACGGCATTGGCTTAGTTCGCATCTTAGAGTTACCACCAAGGGATTCTCGCGAAAAACCCTCGTTCTCTTACAAGCGGAACATGTCATGGCGGTCGCTATATCGCAGATTTCAAAGTGATTTCTATTTAATTTCCATTATTAAACGCTTGGCTTCTCTTGTGTGGCGCTTGAATAAAAATTTGCTTATGTAACTTTTCGATCTATCTTTCTGAACCCAAGTTAACTAATCTTCTGGTATAAGTTCTAACCATAATTTCTACCTCATTATCACGACCACCGCAACTTCATACAAATATAAATCCCCGGCATTGAATAGACGGGAAAATAAAGTTATTCAGTGAGTCCAATACCCCGCCGTGACCCGGAATCCGTTCAGAATGCTAGAGGAAATAGCTAAGTCGACTTATTCATAGTAAATACTTGTATCGATAAGTAAAACATTCGATTTAACCCAAAATGGGGTTGACGTTGATTTACCAACCCCTATACTACTGTAAACATAAATACATATTATCTCAATCGTATCCCTAATGGGGTGGGCAGAGCCACAATTAATCATAAGAAAACTTATAGCCATAAGATGGATATTATGGTGAACCATGGTGACAGCCCTATCGCCCATATTCCATCGTGTTGGAGATAATATCCCTTAGTAGATTTTTACGACATGCTCGGGGAGAGAAGCAGCTGGACGCATTCTATGTTTTTTTTACTCCCAGTCCAGCAGATAAATAAACTTTTTTATTTCTTTTCTTCTTTGGCGTTCGACTAGCCAATCAACGCAAATTAAGTTTTAACAATTTTAACGAACGTAGTGATATCTGATTCCGAGCTTTTAACTTTACTAGTTAGTGATTTACAATTCTGTGCTTTTGAGAGTCTGTTTACCAGTCAGTTATTCGAAATGTAACAAACTAAAACACATGAAACACTCACTAAAATAAAAACATACTTTTTGAGGGCCTCGGTGGCGCGGCGGGTGAGTGCGGCTGAGGCGCAGGTTCGATTCCCGATGCGGGAGAAATATTTGAATTTTTTGATAATATTTTTACCACATCTGGGTGTGGTGGTTTCATGGTACTCTTCAGAATTAAGTATGTGACTGTTGGGTTATTATCATTATAAAACATATGAAACACTAACAATTAAATTCATATAGACAACAATACAATATAATAGTCATAGTAGTATTTATTGATAACTTTACATTACAGGTCAACAGAAAAATACATAGCAAATAAAGAAATTAATAACTAACTAAATAGCTACAGTATTATTACAAATATTGTGCGTTTCGGCAATTTTCATCTAGCTTCTGAAATACGAACTAACGCGATGAATGTAATATGAGAGATGTAACAATAAAATATGTAGATGTAACTTTAAAAAAATAAATATAGATACTTATTTTTTAAAGGGTTGGTTCAGTTATTATTAATTGCATATTCGTACAAATGAAGTTTGCCGAGGCGCACAATATTTGTGGTACTACTGTACCTACATTAAAGCTGTAGTTTAGATTTAAGTTAGATCAATATAATTACAGCCTAAAATATAAAAAAAATACTGTCTAGGTTATCGTACAAAGTAATACAAACTAAGGAGGACCTTAAAATTTAAAAGTTGAAAATTATGTTGATATTTGTGGATAAATTGAAAACAGACATGGTAAATGAGCCAAGTTGACTCATCCATCATCTATCTCCTGGGACGAATCGTGGAGAATTAGAACCCTGCGATGGAAAGCTTTCAGTGGAATTAAAAGCACAAACCGATTAATCAAACTTACTGCATTTATAATGATAAGTTTTGCAGCTGCTACCTTCTAGCAGCTTAGATTTTAAACAGGACATACATATTTGATACATACATTGACGACCTCGGTGGCGTGGCGGGCGAATGCTCGGCTGAGACACAAGAGGCGCGGGTTCGATTCCCGCTTCGGGAGAAATGTTTGTATGTTCTGCAAATATTTCTCCCGGGTCTGGGTGTTGTAGTATTATGTATTACTAGCGGTCGCCCGCGGCTCCGCCCGCGTGGATGTCGGTTACCGCTGCAAAAAGCCTACCCAGGAAAGACACGGTCAGTCGCGAGGTCGGCTCCCTACGCAGCGGTCGTGCAGCAGAAATCGTAATATTTTAATTTCGCCATAACTTCAAAACCAAACGTCCAATTTTAATCATTCAAATACCAAATATTATCTCCATAAACTGTTCTTAGTGATGAAATCATTTATTTTGATAAGGATTAATAGCATGAGTAAAATAAACGCGTTTAAATGTAGTCCAAAAAAAATTCAAGATTTTTAAATAAAAAAATGGTTGCTGTGCCTCACTCGACATAGATGGGTATAGTGTGTCGCGGACTTTTTTGTAGATATTTATAAGATCTACAATTAATTAGAACATTTTATGGTTCTATCTTTTATAGTTTAGGCAGCGTACGCAAAATAAGTAACTTTTCTGGTTGATTTTTTACACCTTGTGTCCGAAAAACCCAAATATCTTACGGAACCCTATTTTTTTCCAAAATAAAATATAGCCTATGTTACTCGTGGATAATGTAGCTTTCGAATGGTGAAAGAATTTTTAAAATCGGTCCAGTAGTTTTTGAGCCTATTCAGTACAAACAAACAAACAAACAAACAAAGTTTTCCTCTTTATAATATTAGTGTAGATAAGTATAAGTATGTATTTTCAAAAAAAAAATTATATAGAATAGAAATAGAATAGAAATTTATTTAGCAACAAACGTCACATTGCACTTAAACTAAATATACATACACTCTTATTTTATTATAAGTATTCTATCAGCCATCTGGTTCCCATAGTACAAGCTTTGCTTAGTTTGGGGCTAGATGGCGCTGTGTGAAATGTCCACAAATATTTATTTATTTATTTATTTATTAACATAAAGTTTACAACTAATACAGATATATGATTTTCGAAACACAAAATAAATAGTTGGGCTATCTAAACACTCGGTCTAAAGATACCTCACCTGATCTAGATCATAAGAATTCTAAAGATATTTAATTTTAATGGTAATTTTCTGTCCTCATTCAACTTAGATTACGCTACAAGTTATCCCCGTATTCACTCGACCTAAGACGGATATACCCTCAAAATTTCAAGTCTTTACGACCAGCGGTTTAGGCTGTGCGTTGTCTGTCAGTCAATCAGGGCAAAGATTCTTATATTTAAGATTATTAAAGTCATAGAAAAATATGTTAGATATCTGATGGCAGCACATGTAAAGTTAGCACGCGCTATCGTTGCGTTTTTATGCCTGTAATTTCAAGCAAATTAAATTTATTCAATTTATAATAATATAAGTAAGAAGTAAACTAAGGCCTTTTACCATCTATAGTCGATGATTTATACAGCGTCAAGAGGCAACTTTTACCTTCACAGACGGGGCGCTGTAGTGCCCGTGACGAATTAAGATGGAGTAGGCTTGCCCAGCACCTATTCCATCCTCTCAGCTTAGTCGGCCTTGTCCACAGGAAAGACATGGTCGATACGTGCGGAGCTGACTAAGCCGCGGGTTTTCCTCACGATGCTTTCTTTCACCGTTTGAGAGTACTGGTATAGCGCACATAAATTTTTCACACAGAAAAACCCATTGGTACACGACTGGATTTGAATCCACGACCTTAGGATCGGAAGGCGGGGTCACTACCAACTAGACCACTAGTGCTCTCATAAGTAAGAAGTAAGCTAAGTAAGATGTCAAATTGTTTACCATAACATTCTAAGTAATAAGAAATTTACATTTTAAAAATGGAAATGGAATGTCAAAATGGAATTATTTTAAAATGTGCATGGAATCGACAGAATAGTGCACTTAGCTGCCACACGATATCCGCCGTAGAGGATAGAAAAGTGGGGAATTCAATTTCCACTCAACTAGAAATATTTACGGTCCGTAAGACAAATATTTGTTCGGTGTTTGCAGGAATTTCACACTTTATTTATTTTGAGACATCAATTGCAGTGGTTGACTAATATTTTCCTGTTTGATGTATTGTTTTCATAGAAAAATTTAAAAAAGGAGATTGTCTTTTGTAACCAAACCCTCGCGGTTCAAAGTTTTCGGTTGTGGTTTCGTAATGCCAGGGAAATACGAAATGAAGTTTGAGTTTTTGGTTTCATTTACTTTTTCATGGTTGTTTTTACAAAACTCTATTAAGTACTTTGTGAGCTTAGTTACTATGTTTTTGCTCACGTAGTAATACGGCTAGCGTCTTGGACACGCTTTTATCTGATCTGGATCAGATGAGCTATAGACCGTTTACAGATGGTCTTTAGATATACTCGTATCCCGACTGTTTCCTTTGTATTTTATGAATTATATGTGTAAATATGTACTTGTATTAGTAACAAATAGCTATCGTAGCCCAGGTTTCATCAAAATCGGTACACAATAAAAACACAAAAATTCAAACTTTCGGATATACAATAAAGCATACTTACGTATCTGATGGTATCATACGTGAAGTTTACAAGAAACATCACTCACTTACTGCTGGCATTGCCCTTCATTACGTCCAAGACTAACAGACATTGTATTTCATGATTTATCTAGTTTACTCTGCACTGAAGTTCACCATATTTTAGCCGCTAAGTGCTGTTGAGTGCGCAATGCGTCTAACCAGACACAGTCTAATGTTACAGTCAAAACTCTTAAACCGGTCAAAAGTAGTTTTGACTGACGCTCTTAGTCACAACTACTACTTTTAACTAGAACATCAGTCAAAATCACTTTTAGCTGGTTAGGGTATAAATAATAATAATGAATTTGTGGACATTTGACACAGCGCCATCTAGCCCCAAACTAAGCGAAGCTTGTACTATGGACATCAATGTCTGATAATAGTACTTAAATACGTCGCCCATATAGGTAGTCCATCATCCCTTTGTCGACTTTTATCATATACTTGAGAAGACGAAGTTTGTATGAAAAAAAAATTCAAATCATCGTGTACGAACAAAGTCGCGGGGGTTTTACAAGTCTGTGTTTAATGTTCAGACGCTTCTAATTATTAATTCTAGAAGCGCAATATCACGAGTCGTTCATTTGCAGCTGTTTGTCTGGGCGTTAAATTAGACTTTATTTATTTGCTTTAACATAATATTTTATTTAATTGAATGGCTGTACCGACTTCTATGCATTTGACGTTCTTACCCAACCACGCAAAGGAGAGTTATGGGTCTTTTTTTTATATATTAGATAAAGGGAAAAAATATAATATATTAAGTAGGCACAAAAAAACTATATGTTACTCATTTGGGGAAGGACTTACTTCTGGTAACACAGTGCAAACTAACACAGGAAGAAATGCATCACTAAGTTTGTAGGCATAGGTTTTTGTAAAATAAAATATTTGTATTTGTATTTGTGTGTTTGTATGTCAATTATGTTCATTTATGAGAGTACTGGTGGTCTAGTGGTTGCGGGTTCAAACCCGGTCGTGCATCAATGCATTTTTCAGTTGGAAAAATGTATGTGCACCAGTACTCTTAAATAGTGAAGGAAAACAGTGAGAAAACCGGCATGTAGTCGTATCTAAAAAGTTCGAATACATGTATTGTGTTAAGTGATGAATGGAGCCTTTGAGGCGCACTTTAAATCCTTTCACCACACTGGTACGAAAAGTCTAGTGCCACTAGTCGGTAGTATCTTTTAGTATGACGGTAAATAAATGCGAGTAGGTATATTCTATAAGTGTTAGTAATTAGCTTCTACTTTGTCAAGTCTTAGTAATGTTCTTGTTATGTATTTGTATAAAAAGGTAATATACCATATTTTTTGCAAATGAGCGAAGCGAGCCACTTCATTTTCAGAACGAATTGAATCTGTACTAAGTAAAATTCTTTTGCCAATCTTACTATGAATTAAAATAAACATAAACTGACTTTCCTCTTAAAATATTACTGGCGAAATGAAAAAGTCTGGCTATTATTGTCAAAATACTGTAATTAGAGACTGAGTGAGTCACTCAGCTATGTAAACAGGAATAAATGCCGAGCTCCCACATTCCACTACCAACTTTACGCACCCGAGGCTAAGGGAAAAACTAATAAAAAATATTTTTCCCTGAACGACGCGACACCGCGACACAAAATTGGGCGAAATGAAGAAATAACCCATTTCGTGCGCCCAATTTTGGTAGTTCTACAGATGAAATAAAAATAATAATAATCCATATTTAACACAAAACAAACAAAAAAAGACAATATAAAACAGAAAATACACATTAAGCGCACAAGTAGATATACATTAAGTACTACAAGATTTCACTCTAGGTGGCAATGTATATCCAACGATAATACGTTGTCATCTACCAGGCTTTGGAAATCCATGCATGGGAGAATTCTTTGGATCACTAGGTAATTAGATCTAGCTCAGGTAAAAAAGTAATATATAGGTATGTGATTCCCATTGAAGAATATTTTCCGTTAAACGTAATGCACATAAGAAGCCATTTCGAAGCATGTAATTTTTTTCCACCCCACTTGACGACTTTGGTGGCGTGGTGGGCGAGTGCTCGACTGAGACGCAAGAGGCACGGATTCGATTCCCAGTACGGGATAAATGTTTGCATCTTAATTTTAATCCACGAAAATCCTATTATTTCCACATCCTTGAGACACAAATTGATCGTAAATTGTGTCGACCACAAAGCAAGTTACTGATTTCCAATTCTGTGGTGGTGACAACAGGGAATCACCTGTCACGGTTAATCGTATTCCAAATTAGATTAGCCTCAGGCAATTGGACCTATATCTTGTCGTCTTGGTTAGCTAAAGCTCGGTATGATGTAGATAATCCCTGGGGAATGAAGGACGAATGTCGACCACAAAACGGAAGACGCAACGTAGGCCTTGTTTGTTGGTGGTCGGAGAAAGCCAAGATAAAATCGATTCAGAACTGTTTGTTGACATTTTTGAAGATATTATCCATCACTGAGGCTCTTTGTCTACCACCCCGTTTCATAACCATACCGTCACAAACCATACCGGTAAGTAAGTTCGTAGGAGCTAGTGGCCAACTCTTATGACAGAGTTTTTAGGCCGCCTAAAGGCTTCCGTCATAGCTTAACGACTTAAAAGCCGGGACCGACAATTTAACGTGCCCTCCGAAGCACGAAAGCGCTCAGCTCGTTATGCCACTTGCGGTCACTCATCCCAATTATGACCGCGCCCATCCATACCGGTACAAATAAGGTTCAATTGTTAAAAAAATAAGTTTTTAGCATAATTATGGCTGTGGCCACGTGGTAGGTACACAGCTGATGATGTTGATATAAAAAAATGAAAATGTAGGACTATTTACAGTAATAAATATAGTGGCAGCCGATTGCTGTTTTTACGCAGATAATAAAAAGGAACCAATTAAAATGGTCGTTTTCCTTTATTACGGCTTAACAGCCTCGTGAAATAAGCTCAGACGTAATATTCAATGCCGAGTGATTGAAATTGTTAAAGGAATTTAAAATGAGAGATAATATGAAATTACTAGCAGCGAGTATTGTTTTATTAATATTTATTTATTTAAAGCGAATATTCCGTTTTGCACTGTGAACAACAATGTACTAACATATTTAATAGGTACACAACAAATTGTTATTAAATAAATAAATAAAATCAATAATATTCTGTGTTGTTCGGTACAAAATAGATACAATCGAGAACATCATCATCATCATAATTGTACTGTACTGTACTGTGTATCCCATTATAAATACGTTTTCATCAAAAATATGTCCAAAATATAAAAGCTCAACTAGATAAATCAACCACTAAACTTTTACGATCATAAACTCCAATTTGCCAAACTATTGTCTGCCGTAGTTATGTCATATCTGCATGGCTACCGTAGATTCTGACAATGTAATCAGAACATATGGATGCCAATTCGATGATCTTCATAAAAGCGAGTGAGTCACATGGCTATCTCTTCAGTGCCGTCAAAATCATAGGAACTATGTGAGGAACTGCCGTATGTTATATTTTTATCATGCCGTAGTTGCCGTATTTTGTAATATATTATCATTTTATTATTCTTATCCTTTTTTATTAAGATTATGATATCATCATCATCATCTCCCATTATCCTACTTAAGTGGGGTCGGAACAACATATTTATAATTCAACGTGTTTTTACTTATTCGTAGTAGACATCTTCACGAAACAAACTTTTAATACGGCTTAAACTGTTCGTGAACTGATTCTCTACAAAAAACTAGGAGAATTCTGGGCCCATGACTTATAATTTTAAAATGAAACGTACTCAAACGCATCTCAAAGTTGAGCACGTCTCAAATGATGGTATTTTTTTTTGACAGATTTTCATCAGAAACTGTCAAAAAACCGTGAGTTGAGACGTGCTTAACTCTAAGTCGCGTTTGAGTATTCGGGGGTAACTGCATTTGTTTTATTCTTTTTTTAAATTTTGATATACGCTTCTTTCACTCTCGTCTATTAGCCGTCAATCCGTCATGTCAGTATTCACTCCTTTCATACTTATAAAATATCATCATCCATCTCTTCTTTGGTCTACCTTTGCTTTTGTATCCTCTAAGACTATGAAATGTAGATAGAATAACTCATGGTTTACCAATCCCTTTATCCGATTCAATAACATGCAAAAATGCACCTCGCTTTATCTCTGAGACAAGGAATAATGTTCCTTTTCCATGCTCCATGAGATATGTAAAGTTCTTTCTCCTGACAAGTAAAAGTTATGTTCGTGTGTAGGTTTTGGTGAATTCATCTCTAAAAGGGTTTTCTTGCGTTGAAAAATTGCTCAGCTTCTGAAAAGGATGAAGTACAAATTGTTCGAATTTTTACCCCCGTTTCAGGCTCAAATAGCACGGCAATTTCTTACAAAATGGCTTGCAAAAATAATGTAAATGTGTACAATTTTTTTAATTTGCTAAAAAAACACAGCGACAAGGCACAGCAATACGTTCTAAAAGCGTGAAATTTGAAGGGCATAGGTACTTCTCTCATTCCTTGAGGAGATGAAATTTGTATGAAAAAAATAAACAGACATAGTCGCCGAGCGTTTCACTAGTCTTTGACGACCTCGGTGGCGTGGCGGGCGAGTGCTCGGCTGAGACGCAAGAGGTGCGGGTTCGATTCCCGCTACGGGAGAAATGTTCGTATGTTCTGCGGTTTGGGTGTTGTATTAAATGTATTACAAGCATGTATTTTAAAAAAAGTATATAAGTATTCTATCAGCTATCTGGTGCCCATAGTACCTACAAACTTTGCTTAGTTTGGGGCTAGATGGCGCTGTGTGAAATATCCACAAATATTTATTTATTATTTAAATAGTAAAATGTACAGGTTATTCTTAAATAATATGTGTTCAAATAATTTAAATATTCATGTTGATAGAACATTTTGTTCCTTAGTTCGACTTTTTGTGTTTTTACCCGACAACCCTAGTTTGCGAAAGGCACGCACCAATACACTTTATATGTGTCGCTTGGTTATTTGCTAGCATTTTTGAACGTGATGGTATTATAGGAGTACAAATTACATTATCAAAAGAAAATATTCATATTCATTAAAGGCAGTAATTAATACATGTAGGACGCCCTCCGGCTAGGTGGAGAGACGACCTGAGAAAGGCTGCTGGTAGAGACTGGATGCGTCAAGCCGAAGGGCGCAATGGCTCTCAATAGGGGAGGCCTAGGTCCAGCAATGGTCGGCTATAGGCTGATGATGATGATGATTTAAAACACAATAACATTATGTAAGTACCTAATTTTTTATATCATTCTAAAAATCCATATCCATAAATCCTACTAATATTATAAATGCGAAATTTTGTGAGGATGTATGTTTGTAACGACTGAACGGATTTAAATGCGACTTGGAATTTACATAGTATGTATGCTGGAATAACAATATAGCCTACTTTTTGTCCGGATATCACGTGAGCAAAGCCGCGGGCAAAAGCTAGTACCTAATATTATAAATTAGTAAGTATCTAACTCTGTCTGTCGTCTGTTACCTTTACGCAAATGGAAATTAAAAAAATGGTTATTAGAAAACTGTTTTTACGACATTAAAGAATATTTAGATTATAAGGTTTGACATTATTAATTCAACTTGACTATATTTATTACTACAGCTACATATATTGTTTATTAATTGTATTATAACTTTGACTCTACACTACCTACCTTAATAATATTTTATTAGTGACAATTATAATAATGTGAAAATTTTGCACGCCTAAATAAGGCAGAGTGTATTGGAGCCTTCTTGTGTGTGTAACCAACAACTATTGTACCTACATTCCTGCAAATAAATGTTTATGTTTATGATTTTACGCCTAAGCCACTGAACAGGATTCGATATTTGGCCTTGCATCATGGAGAAGGACATAAGCTTTTTGTCTCAAGAAAATTTAGTATGGACGAAGTCGCAGCCAACATCTAGTGTGCCTATAAATAATCCATTCAAAACCAGATTGAAATTTAACAAATGTTTATTTAGCACCGCACTCAATGAAATGTATTTACAAGGTTATTGATAAAACACAGTTGTTATTGCTGGCATGAGTGGTTATGAAACTATTTAAGCCAAATTGAAGCTGATTTGTTACGCTGGTATTAATAATATGGTGGCGAAATTTTGTATTTTATATTTAATTAGTCAGAGCTTGGCTGTTTTGCCCTTACGTATCCTATTACGTATTTGGCACTGAATGTTCGAGCGCAAGTAACACAGGTTAAGATGTCATTGGTAAACTAAGAAATAAATTATTGATAAGAAATACTATACGGAAATATCAATAGCTATAAGACTGCAGTCGAATAGTTTTTAGTTTCAATCAGTTTTAGTTTTAGTTAAGTTTAGTTTTTTAGTTTTAGTTGTAATTTTATGTAAATTAAATAAATTACGGATTAAATTTTCCGAAATAAAAATATTTTATTTTTATTTTTAAACAGAAACAGATGTATAAAATAATGTTGATAAGACAGTTTTTAAATTAATGAACAAAATCAGCCAATTTGCATTGATAAGTGATTTCAAGATTTCATAAAAGATGTAACATCTTTGAAGAAATACTCTCATCCGATAAAGGTACTTACGATGAGGATTTCAGTCTCGAGCCCCATTGATGTGTCCTCATTAGGATTCTGGATATTATAACCAGCCGGAAACACGCTTCCTTTGCCTCAGACGCAATTTTCGTACCTTCTGGCAGTCTCGGCTCGACAGACGGTACGATTACACCGGATCCGTTATTGACCGAAGTATGGTCACATGTCGTCAACCGAACTCGGACGATCAAATGTCGATGGAATAATAGGTAATCAATATTTTAGGACAGGGATTCCCAAAGTGGTCAATATCGACCCCTTGGGGTCAATATCGGTTTCCTAGGGGTCGACATAAACGAAAACTGATTTTGGGGGTCGACGAGGTCTAAAAATCGACCCCTATTAAATTAACACAAGTTCTTATTTAAAACTTTCAAGATAGGTAGGTACTGTATTGTTTATGTTGAGTCACGTGTACTAAGAACAATTAATATTTTGTAGGAAATAGCATTGTTGTAGTAATGTAAAGTCTGAAGTTCGTACAAGATGAAAAACTCGCAGCTGTTTTAAGTTAGCGCACCATTATGAATAAGGGGGTTGATCTTAAAAGTAGGTCTAGGCCATGGGGGTCTGAGGTAACAGTTCATTTTGGAAAAGGGGTCACTTGTCCAAAATAGTTTGGGGATCCCTGTTTTAGGACATATCACACAACACCATCTAGCCCCAAACTAAGCAAAGTTTGTATTAAGGGAACCAGATGGCTCATAGAATAGTTATATACTTATTTTTGTAGATACTTACATACTTATAATACATAATAATACAACACCCAGACCAGGAAGAAATATTTGCAGAGCATGCAAATATTTCTCTCGCAGCGGGAATCAAACCCGCACCTCTTGCGTCTCAGCCGAGCATTCGCCCGCCTCGCCACAGAAGTCGTCGAAATCGATGATGTCGGTTGTAAATAGTAGTGTACACACAATCTTCTTGAAGCATGCGTTTGATTCGAAACGACGTTAATCAAACGCATGCTAATTTATCCTTTATAACCGACTAGCTGCCGCCCGCGGCTTCGCTCGCGTTGTATCCGAATAAAAAATAGCCTATATGTTAATCCAGTACATGTACTTTGTATATTCCAAGTTTCATTCAAATACGTTCATCCGTTTAGGCGTGATTGAGGCACAAACATCCAAACTCACAAACTTTCGCATTTATAATATAAGTAAGAAGTAAGATTATTTACAACCGACGTCATCGACTTTTAATCGGCCGAGTTCGGTTGACGACATCTGATCATACTTCGGCCGATAACGGATTTGGTGTAATCATACCGTTAGATGCAAGAGGCGACGCAAGGGTTTGATTCCCGATGCGGGATTCCCACGACACAGGGAATTTTATAGTGGGTTAAGAACTATGTATGTTGTGACTGTTTGATCTTATTTTTTTATTAATATAACCACTGCTCTAGTTTTTATTTATATCATAATAAATTGTAGTTTTGGAAAATGTTCAGTGAGACAACATTGTTCATGATGTCAAAAAAAAAATGTTATAAAAAGGAAAGGAAGAAAAAATGCTTCAAAATTGCTTCCATTAAAGTACATTTATGTATAGGTATACATACCACAAACCCCTTTCTCTGAAGGTTTTGTACAGACAAAAGCGTCTACATAAGAAGATAAAATATTCTAATACTATCTATGAATAAAACATTTACAAAAACATATCAGAAGTTATGAGTTCAACTGCCTATTCACCGGAGTCAGAATAAGAATTACACGGGTTTCTAACTTCGAAAAAATAATAAATGGGATAAGGAAATCACACCCAATTTTTATATTTACAAGTTCTCGTGCGTGGATCGCCCTATCTTCTAATTTGTTGGCTTCAGCTGCATGCAGCTATCAGCTTCACCAGTTACACACATACATATTAGCACGCCCGTATCCCTAATGGGGTGAGCAGAGCCACAAGTAAACATAAGAAAACTTGCAGCCACTTCTGATTTGAAGTTCCAAGATGGATATGGTGAACCATGGTGACAGTAGTTAGTTTTGTATAAATTGTAATTAGCTTAGGTAAAGCAGGATAACGGTAGATGGAAAATGGCAGTGGCTGAATGGTGGCCAAACAAGGGTCATAGATTATCAGGCAGACCACCAGCCACATGGTCTAATATTATTGTGAAGATGGCGGAAATCAATTAGATTTGGTTGGCGCATCGGAAAGAATGGCGTACTAAAGTGAAGGCATATGCCCAGCAGTGATTGGATGTGGGCTGTTATGATAATTATTTAAAAAAGCAATGATTCTATTTAATAATAATAATAAATAAATAACACTCAACAATCACATACATAGTCCTGACTTCACACTAGAAATCCCTGTGTCGTAGGTATCAGAAACTACGAATACCATGCTACCACAACATCCAGACGATAAAAAAGTATTAGTAAAAGTACTTATAAATTAAGATGGTTTACACACGTTGCTGTTTTATTAAACGGCACTTTTCGGCAATTTTCAGTGAACGGCCGGTTGAGAAACTATTTTCTTCATTGTTCGCGAGTTCCTTTGTTTTAACGCTTAAGCCTTTTCTTGGACAATGGTAGAGGGCGCCACTCTTAAACGGCTTTTGTCGTGTATGTATTGTACGATTTTATATGATCCAAACCTATGTACGGTTAACTTTAGAACATCTAATGGCCGGTTCCAATATCCTACTAACGAACGACGGGTCGTTCATAACTTAATCAAAATAAATACCTAGGTACAAAACATTGTTAAATAGTTTTTTTTACATATTGATGATTAAAATGAATGAATAAATTGCCATAATCAAAAGTTAATAATAATTACTATAATTTTGTTAAAGGCTGTATGTCGCTTTTCACTGATAACATCGTTGCATGGTAACGAACGATAGCTACGTCGTCCGTTGGCAAATTATTGGAACCAGGCACAAAAGGTAATCTTGCCATAATAATTTTATTGCATAAACACACAGTATAGTATCTTCACTATCTATATTTACAGAAGTATCACAAAAATTGTGCGCCTCGGCAAACTTCGTGCTTTGTATGAAAACCGAATTTGTCCGAATATAGGTATAATTAAAGTGGCTGAACTGAACCAACCCTTAAAAAAACAAGTATCTACATAATTATTGTAACATCTCTATATTACATAACAATATCGGGATAGTTCGTATTTTAGAACCCAAACGAAAATTGTGGAGGCGCACAATATTTGTGGTGCTACTGTATGTTACTTGTTACTTCGGTTGGTATTTTGCAATTAAATCCGGTCCGTCTTCGCAGAATTCCATAAGTTTGCAGCTATGCTGAACTGTGAAGCCTCTGATATCTGAAACTTTTTTTCAGTTTGAAATATTTGAATGGTAAACAAAAACAAGGAAAAAACAAGACCAGACAAAAACACTGAATATTTTTATCCAAGTAAAGTAATACTTGTGGAATCTCAGTTTGCATGCCTTGTTTGTGAGGTTATAAAGGTTCTACCTTTTCACACAGATAGTTTATCCACGCATTGAAGGCTAAAGATATTCCGACTGGCTGATTCCTTTTGCATGCAAATTAAGGTGAACGCGGATAAGGCAAATATTATATGTTTTCTCGGTCGTTGGAATCCCAACTCCTGTTCTGAACATCCTTAACATTCGTGTTTGGTTCCGAGTAATTTGATAAAAGGTCGATGATCAAGTAAAGATAGATTTTGGTTCGAATTTTTGTAAACAATATTTGTTACAATTCAACTGTAATGTTTACCCTTTTACAAAAAGGGTTACAAAAATTTGAGAGAACTGTGGTGGTCTAGTTGGTAGTGACCCCGCCTTCCGATCCTAAGGTAGTGGGTTCAAATACGGTCGTGTACCAATGGATTTTTCTATGCGAAAAATTTATGTGCGCTAGTGGTATTTGACTTCTGACATGCTCGGGGAGAGAAGCAGCTGGACGCATTCTATGTTTTATCTTTACTCCCAGTCCAGCAGAGAAGTATACAGTAAAGTAAAAGTTTTATATATTTATATTCTCAATCTTTGATTATATACCTGTCAGATATAATAATAAATGACAGGTATATAATAAAAGGGGCATAAGTTATTGATAGAATAAAACCACAAATCGTTTAATATGCTCCTATTACGTTCCTTACAATAATCAAAGTTCTCAATCATGGCACGTGTCGTAACTTCGATCAAAGCCATATTAAACCGCTATAGTGCACTCATGCGTATCAACAAACCATTTCATCAGTGAAAAACTTGCAAACAATACTTTCACTTGAGAACGCTCCCAAAGTTTCAGCCTTCGAGTCAGTGCTCCGGTAGCCGTGATCGTCTAGTGGTTAGGACCCTACGTTGTGGCCGTAGTAACCCAGGTTCGAATCCTGGTCACGGCAGTGCAAACTGTCGCGGCGGAGTCAATTTTTTTGTTTTTATTCTCTTTATGATTGTTCACTTGGAACCTTGCCAAAGACAAACTGAAATAACAGCCTGAGGTATTACAGATTTGAATTATTACGTACAGATAGTTGGACTCTAGCGATCATAAATATTAATGTTGTTTCTTTGAGCTTGTCATTGTAAATTAATTTGTATGACTGTACCTACATTAGGATTTTCAACAAAAACATCGTATGTATAATTTTTTAATTAAAATGTAGAGGTATTTACATTTTTTTCTGTTGTTAATACTTGTGTTAGTTGTATTATTAATATAAAGGTAGCATTGCTGAATGCCTCTGTGGCTAATTAAGGCTACCAACACGACACCGCCAAAATTAAGTGCAGTAAATAACAATTTACTTGTTATTTGCTACATTATTTATGATCATAGTTTGAGCACATAATACCCTTACTCACTATTTCAGAATGTTTCATGGAAAGTTTTATTTGTTATTTCATTCATACCTGTAGTAAATTTCCGGTCATTTGTTTTACCTGTGAATTATGTTAATGTTTTGATGATTTTATAATAATGATAAAGTATATACGTCCATGTATCTAGGTAAACCTATGGGCGATGGTCTGATCACCTGTCACCATGGTCCACCATATCCATCTATTCTTCAAAATTTGGGTCTCGAGATACCATGGTACTCATAGTTTCAGATATCGACGACACAGAAAATCCTGTGTGAGTGAGGTCAGAACTCTGTAAGTGACTGTTGGATGTTATCTTATTATGATTGTTAATAATACCTACATTACATACATACATAATTGTTACGCCCGTATCCCTAATGGGGTGGACAGAGCCCCAAGTAATCATAACAAAACTTGCAGCCACTTCTGATTTATAAAAAATCTCCTGCAGCGAGAATCGAAACCGCTTGCACTCCACCGAGGCCGTCAATTGATTCAAATATTCTGTATGAACGTTTGTTTTACATTTTCTTTTTTGCGTATAACTTTATTGAAAAGTCTCAACACCTGATCCAAGAAAAATGCTACCAAGTACGCATGATAAACAAAACAAGTATTCGAGTAACAAGAGTTTCCCTCATAATCAATCATTCAAGTTCGTGGCTGTTTTGGTGAGCAGTCCAAAGGCTTTTTTAGTGGTGACGCGACGGAAAACTTGGGACTAGGTAATTCACGAGTTTGCGTAATGTAAAAATAGAGTAACGTCGCGCCTGCCTTGTCACGGCGTGCAAAAGATTCTGCTCATTCATTAGGAAGACTAACTACACTTCCACGTTTTAACTTACAGCTAGGTATAAATAGTATAGACAAATTATATTCCATGTAGTCAATTAAGGTAACTATACATGGTTGCTTATGGCCAATTAAAAGTTTCTACTTCACTACATAGTATAAAAGAAAGTCGCTTCCCGCTGTCTGTCCCTATGTATGCTTAGATATTTAAAACTACGCAACGGATTTTGATGCGGTTTTTTTTTAATAGATAGAATGGTTCAAGAGAAAGGTTTATATGTATACATGCATAATATAGTAGAGAAACACTGATAATTTTAGAGGTTTCTAATGTGATGTCGTAAATAAACACAGAAGATCAAAATAATGTACTACAGTATTGTACATCTTAAAAAGGTCTACAAAAAAGTCTGCGATGGTATTGCGCCCGTGCGAAGCCGGAGCGGGTCGCTAGTAAAGTAATAAAAACAATACAGTAAACGACAAAAAAAGGGTTAATATAAAAGAATATAAACGGTTAATGGTCGTAATGGAAACTCAATATTCTCAATGGTAAATATAATCATTCCACATCATTAGTAACTTCCCAGTATTTAAAGGCATTTTGCATGAATAAGCGAGGTGTGAGGTTGCAAATGAAGTGAATTGTACTGGCGTCTATAGCCAACCCACGTACCTGCGTACCTCATAACAAAGTTACAGGAAGTCTGAACATCGTGAATGTGGAAACGTGAATTGATTTTGTGCGGAAGGGGTAAAGTGAAGAGGATTGTTATTTATAGCGAATGGTGAATTTCAAGATGACGCTTTTCATTTACATTTTCTTTACAAACGAACGACGGCTCGTTCATTGCCATATTTCAATGCCAAAGTTGTGGTGGAAAGCGCTTTGAAAACTAAAAACGAAACGAAAAATAAGTTGAAACTCCTTAGTGCCGTCTTATAGAAACTAAGATAGGTAATGTCAAAATGTCAGTGGCCATCAACACTTTCGAATAAAAAAACACAGTAATGTCATATTTCTAGAGGAACGCCGAAACGCCCTGTGACTTTGTTGTGTTTTTTTCTCAGGTTTTTTTATACAAACTTCATCTGCGTACCCTAGAGGTTGAATTTCGTGAATTCCTTTCTTAGTGCATCACTACATCATAATTAAGAGGAATATACCCTCCAAATTTCTTGCTTTGAAGACTGTAATGTTGATTGTCAGTCAGTCAGTCAATAACGTAAGAGTTTTATATGTTTAGATGATACGCAACCTTGAAAGTTTCTATGGTTTGTCACTGCTATATCCTATACAACAGTGAAAGAATCATCTTTTTTTGAAGTCGGTTAAAAACAACGTTGCTTTGGAAATAAACGACCCGCGTCCGTTAGTATGAAATTGTAACCGGGCATAAACTCCAAATCAGAAAGGATGTATTTTTTTGTATAGCGTAAAAATTAAGAAATTTTTGTCTGTGAATACATCATTAATCTCTTGAAAAGTTTTTTTTTCATAAAAATCCGAATGCCCTCCTTAAAAACTTTGTAACGAATTCGTTTTTGTATTCTCAAAAGTCGCTTTAGGCATTCAAGTTACAACTTTTAAGATGTTGTCTACGAAGTTTCAGAATCAACATTTTTGGTAAACAGTTGCTTTGCATTTTTGGGTCTTTAGGGAGAGTATGAGTGGACGTTTATTAAAACTTGGAATAGCCAAGAAGAGCCGAGATGAGAGATCTGAACAAACAAGTAATTAACTTGGTAAGGTTTCTCTACGCATTTCTGTATTTATTCTGTTACCAAACAAAAAAACTAAGGTCTTTTACCGTCTATAGTAGATGATTTATACAGCGTCAGGAGGCAACTTTTACACGGGACGCTGTATTGCCCGGGACGAATTAAAATGGAGTAAGCCTGCACAGCACCTATTCCATCCTCTCAGCTTAGTCGGCCTTGTCCACAGGAAAGATATGGTCAATACGTGCGGAGCTGATTAGGCCGCGGGTTTCCTCACGATATTTTTTTTCACCGTTTGAGAGTACTAGTATAGCGCACATAATTTTTTTTGCAAAGAAAAATTGATACACGACCCGATTTGAACCGGCGACCTTAGGAGCGGAAGGCGGGGTCACTAGACCACCAGTGCTCATCAAAATCGATGTAGAACTCTGTCGTACGTTAATGAAATATTTTTATTCAAAAAGACAATTAAGTTTTAACATTTCTTCTTTGGTTTCTCAAAACACGCAAACAAAAAAGAATACGATGTTGAAAAAAAATTAAAAATCCACGTTATGAGTATGTTTTGATCTAGGTCTCGGGAGCTCTACCATATTTCCAGATGTGATTTACTTTAATAGGTCGGTAATAACTATTTCTTTAGTCGCTGAAACCAGTTTTTTGATTCATTTTGTAGTTTTCTTGTAACTTACAATTATTTGATTTGACGGTTTATTTGATTTCAATATTTTGCGCAGTCTCACTCTCTTGTCATTCGGCCTAGTTGCGACCGTAAGGTACGCTCATAAACGATGAAGAGATTAGCCAGTTTTCAACATAATCAGCAATCTTATTCAGATAAAGGTGATACTTTTGATTAAATTAATGAAGAATTTTTGGTAATTATCTCTTGAACACGTTCGTGTTTAAGAGGGAATTGACAAAGCGAGATATTAATCGCTCTTGGATAGTGAAGAGGCTGAAATGAAGATTGAAAATTGTCTCTTAATCACGGCCAAGACATTTCAGGTAAGTTCGATTGACGATCTCACTAGCATGGCGGAGTGCCCGGATGAGACGCAAGAGGTGTGGGTACGATTCTCGCTGCTTGCAAGTTTTGTAAATATTTCTTCCTGGTCTAGGTGTTTTGATATTCGTAGATTCTGACACCCACGGAGAGCACTGGTAGTCTAGTTGGTAGTGACTTCGCCTTCCGATCCTAAGGTCGTGGGTTCAAATCCGGTCGTGTACCAATGGATTTTTCTGTGCGAAAAAGTTTATGTACGCTATACCAGTACTCTCAAATGGTGAAGGAAAACATCGTGAGGAAACCCGCGGCCTAGTCAGCTCCGCACGTATTGACCATGTCTTTCCTGTGGACAAGGCCGACTAAGCTGAGAGGATGGAATAGGTGCTGGGCAGGCCTACTCCATATTAATTCGTCCCGGGCAATACAGCGTCCCGTTAGTAAAGGAAAAAGTTGCCTCCTGACGCTGTATAAATCATCTACTATAGATGGTGAAAGGCCTTAGTTTAGTATAATTAAACTGTTTTATGTTTTACCTTTCTCTGGAGTTTACATGACAATTACAAAATGTCGGGCTATTTAAACTTCAAAGACCTGACTTATTGTTTCATTGTAAGTATCCGTTTATTTCAAAACAAAAGATAAACCATTAAAACTGCCAGTTCAAAAGCTGTGCACCTACTATTAAGAAGCACACTGGCCAAACATAAGTACAATTGGTTTTAGCTTTACTCCATCAACCGTCATTTACATGGGTGCAATGCAGTTTGGTCTTCGGTTCATACAAACAACGCAAACACGTGTTTACTAGTTTGTCGGAGCAGGAAGCAATTGCAGAAATTAGTTAATCGCCATTGAAAGGAAGTTTACAGAGTTGAGTGCGAACTACGTACTAACAGTAAAGCTTTGCCAAATAATAAAGGAAGTAGTTGAATTGAAAGGAGCTTTGCATCCTTTGTTTATTTAACTATGCACTAGCATCTGCCCACGGCTCCATTCGTATGGTGTATATCTGGATAAAATGTACTCCATGTGTAATTCTAGGTCAAGTATGCTCAACGATATGTGATGATTTTACCCCCGAATACTCAAACGCGACTCAGAGTTTTTGATGAAAATCTGTCAAAAACCCGTTTCTTGAGACTTGCTCAACTCTGTAATGCGCTAAAGTATTCGGGGGATAGTCACACACACACACACACACACACACACACACACACACACACACACACACACACACACACATTCGCATTTTTAATATTAATAGGATGATGATGATGATGATCTCCGTTTTCTCACGATGTTTTCCTTCACCGTTTGAGAGTACTGGTAATAGCGCACATAAAATTTTCGCATAGAAAAATCCATTGGTACACGACTGGATTTGAACCCACGACCTTAGGATCGAAAGGCGGGGTCACTACCAACTAGACCACCACAGTTCTCTTAAATTTTTGTAACCCAGAAAAATCTGTTGGTGCACGACCGTATAGGAAAACGTATTGGAAAACCATATTTATAATCATATAAATATAGATAACTACATTTTAAACAAAAACAAGATATTCTTTATCGCAATCCATCTTAGAGATAGATGAAAGTGTTTTTTCCATCGTATTCATAATAGATTCATTTCATCTTCCGGCCGGAATCGTCCCTGTTTTTCCTGGGCAGTTATTTCTAGTAGCTGTCCCAGGCAGTTCTGACGTCAGCTTGAAAAGGTCTCGCTGTGGGCATGTTTTACCTTCTCGTTTATGACTGGAAGATTACAGCATAATATATCTAAGTGAATTGACGTCATCACTTCAGCGGCGATTCACCTACTTTTAATATTAAGTACTAATGTAGATGCAAAAGTTTGTGAGGCTGTTGGTATGTTCCCGTAGAAACTTAAACTTAAACTTGGAATATAAATCTTCATATACCTTGTATTACCCTGCGTATATGCCTACCTTTTTCTTGCCCGTCTCCTCGGTCCTGTACGTCTTTTGCTCTACGACTTTTTCGATATACTTACATGGGAATATATAAATAAATAAATAAAAAACCTTTATTAAAGCCTTTCTTATTTTTTAATTAAAATAAAACATTATTATCCAACTAATATTATATATGCGAAAGTTTGTGAGGATGTAAGGATGTGTAGATGTGTCGATGGATCACGCCCAAACGGCTGAACGGAGTTGAATAAAACTTGGAATATACATAATACGTGTGCTGGAATAACATATACGCTACTTTTTATCCGGGTACAAGGTGAGCGAAGCCGCGAACGGCAGCTAGTTCTATATAATAATGATAATTAAGAAACCCTTTGCGAAATTAAGAATAACATTACTACTAGGTACATACTAGTCGTGTCACTAGTTTTTTGAACCAGTGTTGTGAAAGGATTTAAAGTGAGCTTAAAAGGCCCCTGAAATAACATTTACTTATGATACTTTTTATGCCTACTGGTAGGTAGAAGTCAAGCAAATCCGCGAGCGAAAGCTAGTTCAATATAAGCAAATATTGCCGAAGGCAGGATTGTTCGAAGGTAGGTAAATCACTTTATCAGAAACATGAATAGAAACCCAAAAAATAGGGACTCAGCTACGTTATCGAATCTTTGAACAATAGGAAGGTAAGCCGGCAAAAATGAAAATTCTTTTTCAATAACCCTCATCCCCATATTCAGTAATACGTTTTAAAAACTAAAAACAAAGCCGACTTCAATGAAAAATAAGTGAAACTCCTTGGTGCCGTCCTATAAAAACTAACAGGTAGATAATGTCAAGATCTCACTGGCCATCAACACTCTTTCGAATAAAAAACAACGTAATGTCATATTTATATAGGAACACCCCGTGACTATGTTCGCGTTGTGTTTTTGTTTAAAAACATCATCTTCCCGCGGCGTTCCCTAAGAGTTGAATTTTAGGAATTCCTTTCTTAGTGCATCACTACATCATAAGAGGAATATACCCTCCAAGTTTCATGTTTTGAGGACTGTAATGTTGATTGTAGATAATCAGCCAGTCAGTAACGTCGAGTTTATATATTTATATGATACGCAACCTTGAAACTTTCCATAACTTATGTTATTACCATAGTAAATTGAGCGAAAATAACTGAAAATAAGTATGTACATTGTCATTTCAAAGATTAATTTCACGACTTTTAAATATTGGTTGTGCCCTTATTACTATGATCAAACAAACGCAACGCGGGCAAACGCGGGCACGTATCACCATGTTATCGTGTTCTATATGACAATTTTGTGTTGCAAAAACGCGGCGAGGCGCGTTTTAAGCAAGTTACGAGCTGTCAAGTTTCGTTTGGTCGTAGAAAATAAGGGATCAGGTCGTTATCACACACGCTTCCTTAGTACATTACCCTGAATTACCAAATTAAACTTCAGGCAGCCGTGTTAGTGCCTCTTACACAGAGTCTTCTACTAAGTAAATCACCGCACGATATTTTAGCTCAATATCTCCTTTGTTTGCATTAGCTAATGAACCGATTTATTACAGCTAAAATCCGAGCTTAAAACCTGTCGTACGTTCTACATTGGATCTTAAGTAAAGGTAGTACGGTTGAAACTCGGTTGAAACATTTCATAACGATGTTATTTCAGAGGATCAATTTTACCAATTCTGCTTAGTAATCATGATTTTTGGAATCTAAACCCGTTTCAGGTTACCATTGTACCTACTCCTGAACAAACTAACTGACAAATCATAGCAGTCGAAATAGTCAACGCGATTATAGTTTTAGTTTTTATTACTAGTTCTTTCGAACTAGTGTGGTGAAAGGAGTTAAAGTCCTCAAAGGGTCCTTTCGTGCACTTGACACACGCCTTTAAATTATTTAGGTTCTACGACATGCCGGTTTCCTCACGATTTTTCCTTCTTCGTTTGAGAATACTGATAAAACGCATATAAATTTTTCGTACATAAAAATCAATAGATGCACGATCGGATTTGAACCCACGATCTTAAGATCGACAGGCGGGGCCGCTACCATTAGATCACCAGTGGTGTAATATTCTATCCGCCATGTAGTGTCCATAGTACAAGCTTTGCTTAGTTTGGGGCTAGATGGCGCTGTGTGAAAATGCCCACAAATATTTATTATTTATTTACCCCCGAATACTCAGACGCATCTCAAATTTGAGCACGTCTCAAATGACGATTACTTGACAGATTTTCATCAGAAACTATCAACTCTGAGTCGCGTTTGAGTATTCGGGGGTTATTCTGTTAGAAATGCTATTATAATATAGAGAAAATAAGTTTGAGCTGTCACTAAACATTGTCACGTGTTAGGTGTGCGAAACATAATTTCATGTCCAACGGTAAAATTAGGCCAATTGCGGCATGAACCGCGTATCATCCTAGTCTCGCCACAATTCAGCTGCTGAAATTACCTTCCTGCCTACCTCCTCCGTTTAGAACTGTACATGACATACCTGTGTAGGCTATATTATGCCTACTTTATTGAAATATAAACACAACTATACTCACCATGTGGGTTTATTCAACAAAATACATCAAAATCAATAAATTTACATTTAGTTACATATTTGTACATACTCCTCAAAGTCAAAGTATATTTATTGCTTTATTACATGTCAAAAAAGATGTCACAGATCTATTACCACCTCTACCGCCTTTTTGAAGCTTTTTTTCTGCACTTCCATATCGGTGTTCGACTAAAGAGTATTTTATCATTTCTACCAAACAAAAGAGGTTTGTGGTAATGTTTAGCAGCAATACTGAGTAGTACTTAATCTGTGAATCAATGGTAAAATCCAAGGGTAAAATATGATGTAAGCTGACACCTATTATGACCCGGTTCGAATATTTAACTAATGGGTCGAGTACTTGGTCGGCGGAACGCACGCAATCGAGTTTTCTCCAAGACGAGAATTTTTCTATATTCCGACTTTTAGATAGATTCATAAACCTAACGTTTAGTTTTGAAAAAAAAAAATCCACAGTAAAACTAGTGTTGTTTCAGCTCAGATTTTAAAAAGCAGTACCTAAGTTAAGTACCTAAGTAGTAAGTTCATATGAGCTAGTGGCCAACTCTAGTGATTAATTTTTTTAGTTTAAATCTTTATATTAAAATCTGTTTCTCACATCATATCAATAACAGGTATTCACAAGCCCGTATGGCTTGATGTCAGATCGGTCTTCGATTTATGAAACGAGGTTATATCAGGGAAATGGTTTTGCGTGGTACGCGGGGAATATTGGAGATCTCCTGTCACGGCCTAACGGGTGAGAAAGGCTTGCTAGGTTGATAGGCTTGCTCGGAAGCTCTTTTTAAGGTTCTTTTCCTGAAGAGGGAAAACGGAACCCTTTACCTTTCTTGTATAAACATGGATCATTTTCCAAAAAAATAGCCAAGCGTGGTAACCTGTATCTTCCATAATTGGTCGAGAATAACCGCAAAGTTAAGTTTGTAAACCAAAATTAGTGTTCGGTGTTTATTTTTTTTATGACATCTGTAGTTTGTAGTTTCTATAGTCTTTACTCAGAAGAAGGTAAGTTACCTTAGTTTTTGTAAAATAACTACAGAAGTAAAACAATTTTTAACTTTCACGGAACCCTCAAGGCGCGAAATCTCGCACGCTTTTTGTTCCCGGGAATTGAAAAAGCTTTCAGCTGCATGTAAAACATCGTGAGCAAAAAGCGTAAACAACATTTTCAATGATTAAATTGTCGTAACGCCTTTTGGATTGGATAAAGTAACAATTTGCTCTGTCTCATCGAACAAAATTTGATTGCGATACGAACAGGCGTAAATTGATCCTTGTCATTTTATTGAAATAATCGATTTTTAACTTGACTTGATTAATCCTTTTTATGTGAAACAATGTCACTTATTTATTCTTATAATTTCTAAAGGACATTTATCAACAGAAATAAACTTTGTAGTAATAATTAATTCTTCATTTACCTTATAACGATAACGAACAGCAATATTTGAAATGACTCCATGTCCCAATGTATGTGTGACAACCATGACAGAAAAATGCAATGGGCACATAAGGATATTAACAACTCCATCAGGATTGCACCAAAAAAGTGGTGATAGCCTAAAAAAACTATTATTCAGTTTGGTTTAAAAGTAAAAGCAATAGTGTAGTTTAAATAGAAAGAAAAGCTTGTTTTTTATTATTTTCGATTCCATCAAATAGGACAGTTCATTATTTTCCCTTAGTCTCAAGGGAAGTGAGATTTCGTGTTTCGGCTCTTTGATTTGGAACCGAAAAATGTGAGTAAAATTGGACTCTGAAAAGGAATAAATACCTTCTTTAAAAAAACAGACTTCAGGGACAAATAATTAAAAACTTCTTGGAGCTACGAAGTTCAGTCATATTTATCACTCTGACACTGGCCACCTACACTCTTATAAATGAAAAACAAACAATATTTAGATAAAGCTACCTCCTCACTACTAACCTATTTTTTATAGTATTTCACTAAATAGTTCCTACATTGATTTGATATTAGACAGAATGCTGTTTTGACGTTGTCGGTTTTGGTCGGTCATTTGAGGCTGATACAGTGTGTATGGAGAGCAGACATTGTTTTTCTCGAGCTGAAGAATAAAACTGTTTTCAGAAGTCCTGGTGTTTTGATGCAGAAACCTAGCACAAGTTGTACTACGTTCATAGGCATCCCTTCAGAAATGACATTTATATAGGACTGACTCAGGATCATTTTGTAAACACTAACTAATAAGTACCATCAAAATCAAAATCTAAAAGACTACGTATACAGAAGAAATGACAACCTCTTCCTTTTTAAATCAGTTAAAAATATACATCATAGAAAAAAAATACCGACGAATTTAGAACCTCCTTTTTTAAATCGTTTAAAAACAGACGTCGAAGACTTTGACAGTACAATACAAGAGACAAAGTGGGTTGAGTAATGAAATCAACTGATTGCAATTTGGTGCTGGAATATTAATTTTATTGAAAACTTGAATCGAGTAATAAAGTAGCCTCTTCAAAATTGTGATGGTACTGGAGGAACGCCCCGTGACTTTGTCTGCTTTGAATTTATTTTCATACAAAATTATCTTCCCGCTGCGTTCTTCAGGTGTGAAACGATAATTTCTTCCGTAGTCTCATACAACATAAGAGAAATCTACCTTCGAATTTTCATGTCAGCCAGTCAGTCATGAAAGCATTATAATGTTAAGATTAGTATAATATGTTAATAAAAGTTTATTTTATTTATTTATTATTAGCCACAGATTACATAGTTTCAAGATGGCGTTCATTCCTCAAGAATGCCAACAGCCGACAAACGTTCAATAGTGAAAGTGCTCTAGTTTTATGCGTAAGCTGCAGAATTGAAAAGGCAGAATTTTCTTAACGTAGCTCATATTTTCGCTGCCTTTTTAACTTAAGACTCTTGTAGTTACAAAAGTGTATAAACGTATTTCAAATATATTAGCACCAGCTCCGGTAGCCGTGATCGTCTAGTGGTTAGGACCCTACGTTGTGGCCGTAGTAACCCAGGTTCGAATCCTGGTCACGGCAGTGCAAACTGTCGCGGCGGAGGCAATTTTTTTTATATATTTTTTACCACCTGCTTAATGTAATTTTTTTCATCATACGAGTTTAAAGAAAAGTAAATGATTAGAGCCTTTCGATCAAACTGGGCTATTAATACATCAATAGCACCCAGACCCGGAAGAAATATTTGTATATAACTTTGTAGGTATATACTGAAATTCATTATAACCAGTCAGTAATATGATTTGAATTTGGAACGTCAAAATTAGTATGAAAACTTTAACCCTAGATAAATCCACATAAAAAAAACTTATTCAAAAATATGAAGACCGAAATAAGCTCCCTATAAAATAACAGTAATGTGATTTGAATTTGGAACATGAAACATCTGAATGAAAACTTTTACCGTAGTGGCCTAATCCAAATAAAACTTCCTAAAGAAAAACGAACTTGGGATGCCATCAACCTTTATGTCTAAACTAAACAAATAAATAAACTAAATATAATCTATAAAAACTGAGAGGCTCAATAGAGAATATAGCAGTATTGTGATTTCAATTGAGACTCAAACATTCGTATGAAAATTTTTACCATAGAGACCTACACCAAGAAGAACTTTTTTGTCAATCGAACTGTGGAGCCTCTAACTAGAAACTAAGGAGGCTCACTACCTATAATAATGATAGTTTGAATTTGGAACATCAAATATTCGTCTGAAAAAAAAACTAATACCATAGAAAAGACCAACATACTCTAATAACATATTATTCGAAATTCGAAAATATGGCGGCCACTGACCTCTATTAAACTAAAACTTGCACTTAAGGAGGTGCATTATAGAGTACAAATAGGTACCTACAAAGATAAGTTTTATCAGCTTAAATGATGCAAATAATTTAATCTAATATTTTTTTATTTAATCTAATTTAGTAGAGAAACTTGTTTAGTTGAAAGCACTGGTGGTCTAGTTGGTAGTGACCGCGCCTCCCGATCCTAAGATCGTGGGTTCAAATTCGGTCGTGTACATTGGTACACAAATGTATGTGCGCTATACCAGTACTCTCAAACGGTGAAGGAAAACATCGTGAGAAAGTCCGCGGCTTAGTAATAGCTCCTCACGTATTGACCATGTATTTCCTCTGGACAAGGCCGACTAAGCTGGAATAGGTTAGGCTGGATGGAATAGGTGCTGGGCAAGCCTACTCCATCTTAATTCATCCCGGGCACTACAGCCTCCCGTTTGTGAAGGTAAAAAGTTGCCTCCTGACGCTGTCAAATATCTACTATAGATGGTAGAGTAAACTAGTTTAGTAGATATGATTAGTAGGTACTTAATTATGATGAATGTATATTTTTGTTGAACGAAAAAAATCCCTAATAACCTTTCCCAAGGAAACATTTTAATGAAGTGTAAATGGAGGCCGCATCATTTTTCACCTAGATTCATTCATTTTCATCAAAAAATTGCTGTAGTTTTTCAACATCCCTGGAGACCTTTATCATATACCTCTAAACTTGTTTATAGAACCTTATTATATTTAAGGAAAAAACACACTTTAAGCCCACCTTTTTTCTTGTTCGGTTTTGATCCGACTTTTGAAAATTTTAAAGAATAATCTACTTTTAGGGGTGGTCGAGACCGACCTCAAGCCCGTTATTTTTTTTTTTTATTTTTTTTTTCTGATATAGGGTTCAGTTTGACCACACTCTACCTGGTGTTAAGTAACAGTATGGTCTAAGATGAAGACGCTTACCTAGAAGAAACCTATTGATTCTCGATTTAAAGACACCCAATTATACTCTTCAGGAAATACAGACCCCGGCAGAGAGTTCCAAATTTTTGCAGTGCGTATAAAAAAATGCCCGTCAAAAATAACCCAAAACTGTCGTTTTAAAATCATAACGTAACTTTACCCGAATACGTAGAGCGAAAGGAGGCTTATAAATTCTACGGTTATTTGACGGTTTAACGTGGATTTAAAAATAAAAAGGTCAGAAGTATATTATTTTTTGAAACCACTAGGATTAGTTAAAATTCGTCAAAACGCAGTTTAGTTTTCAAACAATAAAAGATTTTCTGTAAATTTTGACATAATCTACCTAAGAGCAGGCCAGTTTTAAACTTGTTACCTTTTAAATCAGTAATAAATAACGATTGAACAGAATATCTTCTGCGAAGTCATTTGATTTCCTGAAGGAATGGGAAATAAAAAATGCATATCTTGGAAGTCATTTCCACGTCTAGACAACGGACATTGCGCGCCATTCGGAAAACGGCGACGATTATGACCGGAATACACAAAGATAGCAACTTGACAGAAAATAACTATCAACCAAATGCGAAGATTGAAAAAAGTGTTTGTTGTTCAATTCGAATACATTTTTTTAGTTTTTTCATTAGTTATTTTTATCCTCAAATATCTTGGAGCGCTTTCGTTTTTAGTTAAGACATATTATGCGTGTTTCTGGTCTCATTATGACAATGCATGATTAGCTAAGTGACGTCATTCTAAATAGCGGACTCTAAAAGTTGGCGGATTAAATTTTTTAGTCGCCCCCACGATATGGATATCAAATGAAAGCTTTTGCTGAGAACAATACGAATAAGAACTAAGAAATGAAAAAAAAAAATTAAAACAAGTTTCTGTATAAATTCTTTAAAAAGAAAATAAACTTTAAATTAAATCAAACCCATCAATTTATTACATTACACAACTTGTACGATATAAAAGCTTGTCTTCTTAGGTATGTACAAATCTTCTGTTGACCTCATTTGTTATAAATTTTATTCCAATATAGTTTGAATATGTTTTATCTCTCTGTGCTCGTGTATCCTGGGCATTAGGGTAGTTTTATGTTTATTTTACTGGCAGCCAGCGAGTCGCAGTAATTGCAACGACGTTTTATCTCTTTTTCTATCGTTATTCTTTCAGCGGACTATTGAGATGTAAAACGGTAAACGATAGACGATAGACGATAGACGATAGACGATAGACGATAGACGATAGACGATAGACGATAGACGATAGACGATAGACGATAGACGATAGACGATAGACGATAGACGATAGACGATAGACGATAGACGATAGACGATAGACGATAGACGATAGACGATAGACGATAGACGATAGACGATAGACGATAGACGATAGACGATAGACGATAGACGATAGACGATAGACGATAGACGATAGACGATAGACGATAGACGATAGACGATAGACGATAGACGATAGACGATAGACGATAGACGATAGACGATAGACGATAGACGATAGACGATAGACGATAGACGATAGACGATAGACGATAGACGATAGACGATAGACGATAGACGATAGACGATAGACGATAGACGATAGACGATAGACGATAGACGATAGACGATAGACGATAGACGATAGACGATAGACGATAGACGATAGACGATAGACGATAGACGATAGACGATAGACGATAGACGATAGACGATAGACGATAGACGATAGACGATAGACGATAGACGATAGACGATAGACGATAGACGATAGACGATAGACGATAGACGATAGACGATAGACGATAGACGATAGACGATAGACGATAGACGATAGACGATAGACGATAGACGATAGACGATAGACGATAGACGATAGACGATTTACGATATACGATCAGACATTTGAACCGGCATGAAGATTCGAGCGTGACTTGTGTGTTGCAGGTTCTAAAGATGAGGCATGATGTATGGTAACGCGAGCGAGGTGGACGCGCTGGAGACGCGCACGCACGCGCTGGCCGCGCTCATCGCGCTCTACGTGCTCGTCGCCGTCGTCGGCATCGTCGGTAAGACACGCAATCCTCTAGGCTAGCGGTCGGCAACACGCGGCCCACGGACGTCTTACTTGCGGCCCGTGAATGTTTTGTAAATATGACAGCTAACATACAAGAAATAGCCTCCCAAATGCAACCTCAGATATCACAATGAAATTATATATTGGGCTTCTAGGGTTAATATCACAAGTGTGGCCCGCCTTTAGTTTATTTTGACACCTTGTGGCCCTTGCCTGCCAAAAGGTTGCCGGCCGCTGCTCTAGGCTCTAGGTGAAGCGAAGATCTATCCAATAACTAAGGCCTTTAATCATCTATAGTAGATGATTTATACAGCGTCAGGAGGTAACTTTTTACCTTCACAAACTCCCGTTTGTGAAGGTAAAAAGTTACCTCCTCCAGCGTCCCCGCTGTAGTGCCTGGGACGAATTAAGATAGAGTAGGCTTGTCTCAGCTTAGTCGGCCTTGTCCACAGGAAATATATGGTCAATACGTGCGGAGCTGACTAAGCCGCGGGTTTCCTCACGATGTTTTCATTCACCGTTTGAGAGTACTGGTATAGCGCACATAAATTTTTCACACAGAAAATTTAATTGGTACACGACTGGATTTGAACCCACGTCCTTTAGGATCGGAAGGCAGGGTCACCACCAACTAGACCACCAGTGCTCTCAAACATCAAATATCCAATAAGGTCCCTTTTTATTACACCTTAGACCTCGGTGGCGTGGCGGGCGAGTGCTCGGCTGAGACCCAAGAGGCGCGGGTTCGATTCCCGCTTCGGGAGAAATGTTTGTATGTTCTGCAAATATTTCTTCCGGGTCTGGGCGTTGTGGTATTATATGTATGTATTTACAAAAAAAAATGTATGTAAAGTACTCTATCAGCCATCTGGTGCCCATAGTACAAGCTTTGCCTAATTTGGGGCTAGATGGCGCTGTGTCAAATCCACAATTTTTTTTTTTAATTCTCGGGATATATCATTAAGAACCGT
Organism: Scotopteryx bipunctaria; assembly: GCA_949320045.1. Taxonomy (NCBI): domain Eukaryota; kingdom Metazoa; phylum Arthropoda; class Insecta; order Lepidoptera; family Geometridae; genus Scotopteryx; species Scotopteryx bipunctaria. Next base: position 12,297,416 of record OX439442.1, on the reverse strand, counting down.
CTCGAGACCGCCACTCACTCGTTTTTTATTCATTTTTAAGACAGAAATCCTCCAAGATGACTTGTAAAATAAGTAAGAAAATTGATTCAGCTCACATCCTACAAGAACCAGGTGAGTTCAACAAGTTTCGTGAAAAGACAAGTATATTGTACTGAAGCTTTCAGTGATTAAATTAACATAAAAAAGGATATCATCTCATTCAGATTCCCGCCGCAAGTCTGAAGACTTTATGAAGTTAGAAACGTAGTTGAACTCAAAATTGCAAATCCTTTCATAATAAATATAATGGATTCCGAGGGAGTTAGCACACCACCGTCCTGAATCCAAGATTTTATTTGAAGTAGTTGCAGCTTCATTCTGTATTTCTGTGGCTTTTGCAATTTATTATAAGCCGTGTTGAGCATAATATTAAGATGTATTTTTGTATAAAACTCATAGTAGGTATCTAACAATCTTTCTAGTAGAGTAGTTTACTTTGAACCAATTATCTAGTTATTGGAAGAAAATGGGTACCCGTTCAAAATGATATAAATAAATAAACATTTGTAGACATTTCACACAGCGACATCTAGCCCTAAACTAAGCAAAGCTTGCACTATGGGAACCATATGGCTAGTAGAATACTACAACATCCAGACCCGGAAGAAATATTTGCAGAACATACAAACATTTCTCCCGTAGCGGGAACCGAACCCGCGCCTCTAGCGTCTCAGCCGAGCACTCCCGCCACGCCATAACTTAGCTTATTCCTTAAACTCTAACTTTATCTTTCAGAAACAAGTTTTATTTGGAAGAATAAAAGAAGTTTTCTTCTTCATAGGAAACGTGAGTCTAATGGCTGCGCTGGCGTCGGGCGGGGCCGGCCGGCTGCGCACTCCGCAGATGCTGAGCGCGTGCGCAGCTGACTTCCTCGTGTGCGCGGCAAGTGCGCCCCTCGCCGCCTCCCGCGCCGCCAGGATCCACCACCTGCCATGCCACGTCACCTATTACATAGAGGTGAGACTACCAACACGTCATCATCTTCCTGCCTTATCCCACTCTATGGGGTCGGCACAGCATGATCTTTGGATCACGATGTAAGAGTTTTGGCTAAGGTGTTTTATGACCGGCCGCCTGCCTGACGTCAACCCTCCTTGGGAATACTTGCTTATTGTATCTCATATGTTGAAGGATACTACCCCTTAGTCGACTTTTACGACATGCTCGGGGAGAGAAGCAGCTGGACGCATTCTATGTTATTTCTTTACTCCCAGTTCGCTTTTTGAATCCTTGTCTGTGCTATGATCCTTACCTTATGGTAATTGCGGTCCCACTATCTAAAAAGAAAATTGTCCTTCTGCCTATCGGAAGTCTAATTCTCTGTTATTTTGTGAATGTTAATGGTGTATTTGGAACGTGCCTCCTGAAACCTTAAGTGCTGCAAGTATAAGCTAACGTGCGATAAATTGGTTTGTTTCAGTCGTTCCCCGTAGCTGCAAGCACACTATCCCTCGTAGCGATAGCCGCTGACCGCTGCGGGGCGGTGCGGCGCGGCGGCGCCTCGCCTTGCGCTAGGCCGCTGATAGCCGTCGTCATAGTCTGGACCACGGCATTTCTGCTAAGTAAATTACTTTCTGACCACACGACATTATTTTCATCTTCCTGTCCTTATCTAACTTTATGTTTGACATGTTCTCTTCATTCATTCTCTTTGTCAGCAATTATCTCTGTACTCACTTCTTGAACTGATTTAAAATGGTTTCGTTGTTGTTTCAGGCGCAGCGGCAATCACAGCCACATGTCTGTACTGCCCACCACTGGCGGCGATCCACGCTGTCTTCACATACTGCTTCCCAGTGATAGCAGTAGCCAGGTGCCACTGGTCAGTGCGCGTCAAACTCACTGCGCTGTCACTCACAGCCCGCGCGGCTCACGGCGAGCTCCCGCTCCCAGTTCCACTGATGCGACGCCCTACGCATGTCATAATCGTCGCCGGCGTCGGACCCCGGGAACGAAGAGACGCTGTCGATGTAGGAGATATCAGGAAAAAGAAGCTTCAACCGAGTCTTCTCGGCCCTCAGCCACAGATGTCGACGCTGCGCTCGCGACGTCGCCTCGGCAACGTCCTGATGGGAATCGCGGCGGTATTCGCGATGTGCTGGTGCCCCCATGCAGCTCTTGTTGTGTCTAGTGCGTTTGGACTGCACGCGCCGATGATGATCGTGCACTATTCGTTGCTTCTGGGATATGCGCACTCAGCGATAAACGCGGTGGCGTATTGGGTGCTGAATCGGCACTCGCTGACGTCGGCGTGCGTGGCGTGGCGGCTGCCTCAGCTCCGCGTGAGGGAAGAGAGACCTTCGTCCACCAATGAGGCAGCTCTGGGAGCCTTTCACCCGCGCCTGGCCCGTCCTGCGCCCTCCCCCCGCCCTCCCCCCTCCAGCTTCCTCTACTGATGTCCGTCTGTGCTCGGCCACAGTGGAACGCGCTTAAGGAAAAATGTTTTTGTGTGTTTGTGCCAGGTCCCGCGCGTCCACTGTGACCTAGTCCTATCTTCTAAGCTCTGTCAATCTGTGATTCCTGTCTCTCAGTGCCTCTTGGTCCCCGCTCGGGGAGCCGTTCGTTTCGTCGTTATAAACGTGGTTGTTTGAGAATTTATGGAGAATAATATCCGTGAAGCAATAAAGTGTATGAAACACTCACGAGAATTTTATTGTTGTAGTGTAGATGGATGATGACATGTCGTCTTTTATCTCTGCGATTTATTAGCAGATTCTTCGGTTTCATTGTTTATTTATTGGCAACATTTATTACCTAATAGAACATTCTGACAAAATAATGTCTAATAATGGTTTATCGACTTCCGTGGATATTGAAAATATAATAAATTTTACCAAGCCATGAACGCTATTTCTCTTTAGAAAATAAAATAATTCACAAGACACTTTATTTATCTTTGCAATTTACTAGTAATTGTGCTAGGAAGGAGCAAACACGTACCCGTACCCTTATTTTTCTTTGTATCAAGCCCACGCTCATTTATCCCAAACACGATGTTTGGACGGCCCCAATGAGCAAGCTTTACAACAAACTCGATTCAAATACAAACTCGTTCGTTATGAAACACGAACTCCTCCATCTAACTTTTTAATGGTTTGAACGGGTCATCCCCCATTTAGCGTGGCATAATGAGAAGTTTCGGGTTGCGATAAGCAAATTAATGCAAAGAGCAATTAAAGGATTTGCTTTATTTACTAAGGATTCCGCACAAAATAACTTTTAGTGTGGTCTTAAATTTTCTTCACGTCTCTGTAATTTATAATATAACGTTGCTTTTTTTAGTTACCAGATTTTTTTACCAGACTACGGCAAAGCAAAATGGAGGGTTTTACCGGTATGTATGTGTGTTCATCTGTTCCCTCATAACTTCTAAACCGTTTATCTTACTTTGACAAATTATGTATCAGTGGAAGAGTCTCAATTTTCCGCTGGTTATAGGCTATGTGATGACAGATAAAATTGAATATGGCGCCCTCTAGAGAACATAATGTCATGAACTAAAAAAAAATTTTAATGATGCCGTGTTGGATGAAAGGTCTTAATTAGCACAGTTTGAGCAGCATATTCACCAAGTCAATTAATAAGCTTTTGATAAAGGTTAAAAATGTACATACATTATGTAGAATCATATCATAGGTACCAAAAATATTTTGACTTAAAAATTGCTTATTAATCTGAAATCTCAAAATCCATCACGTAAATTATCCTTCTTGCTAATTTCTTAATTAACATAAATTATGCATGAATAAAACTTTGCTTGTTCATAAAGTTACTAATAAGCTTGTTAGGTACAAAGGTTAATGAACATAAGCGACAGAATACCTAATTTATTTTAATATTTTCTAGGTAGGTACCTACAAAATGTAATCATAAGCTAATCTAAGCCTCGGACACAATTTTATTACTTGGTGAAGTTTTGAACGTAATGTAAGGAAGTAATTAAGTAAACTATTTGACGACCTCGGTGGCGTGGTGGGCGAGTGCTCGGCTAAGACGCAAGAGGTGCGGGTTCGATTCCCGCTACGAGAGAAATGTTTGTATGTTCTGCAAATAATTCTTCCGGGTCTGCGTGTTGCAGTATTATAAGTATGTATTTGCAAAAAAAAGTTTTTAAGTATTCTATCAGCCATCTGGTGCCCATAGTACAAGCTTTGCTTAGTTTGGGGCTAGATGGCGCTGTGTGAAATGTCCACAAATGTTTATTTATTATTAAAGTCAGACTGCTCCCGAAATGTTTGGAAGACATACGTTCGTAGCTTGAGGCTTGCCTAAAACATACACAGCCTGTTTTCCGCACGACCTATCTCGACCACACCCATTTTTCGGGTGTGGTCGAGATGTATAGGAAAATGTGTGTTACCTATGTGCTTTACCTACAAGATCCAAAGCAATACTATTTTGGCTTCCTATATTCTTATATTTCTATATTCTATATTCCTTTTTGTAAACATCAATAGTCCTAATATTTTATCATCTCCGTACTCTTATCCCACTTATGTGGTCGGCACAACATGTGTTCCTCTTCCACTGCCTTCTATCAGCCGTCATTTCAATATTCACTTCTTACTTACTCATGTCATCTTTCACACAGTCCATCAATCTCTTCTTCTACCCTTGTATATCCATCCACATTCATATCTAACACTCTTCTCGTAACATGATATTCATCTTTATTTTCTCTATCATACTTTTAAACTTCCTCTGATATACCCAATCCGTAGGTATCTATTGCATTGACGTCACTTCACACATCATCTTAACATTCCCATTTCTGTTTCATGCAATCTTCTTTTATCCGTCCCTTAAATCGTCCTATCATTTAATCCGACGAATTTACGTGTCCAAATTCATCAAAAGAGTTTACACGAAAGGGTTGTAACACGTGCTTAAATGTGTTGCACGGTCGAAAGGGTGAAAAGGGTTGACGTACAACCAAAAATCCAACCAACGTTTCTGAAGCCCTGCTATGAACCATGATAAAATTCAGATAGATTTTTTATTCCTTTTTCTTCAGACTACTTCGACAATACCTACAACTTGCTAAAATGGATACTAGTCGTTTCAGTAGTTCTTTAGAACAATGTGGTGAAAAGATTTAAAGTGCGCCTGAAAGGCACTTAGGTTCTAGAAAGTTCGAAAACATATGCCAAGTATAAAAAACCGGTTTCCTCACGACTTGCCATATACATTTCATATTTTTTCGAATAGGTAGAACATTCATTGGTACACGATCGTATTTGAATCCACGACCTTAGGATCGGCTACTAAACCACCAGTGGTAGTGCTCTCAAAATGGTAACATAAAATACTTATTGAATTTAGCCCATTGAAACATAGACTTACGCCAAAATTTTCTCTCGCAAATAGACCTCTAGACGTCTCCGGAGCTTCGGAGTCGTCTATAATAATTCCTACAATGTCTCAATTGAATTATTTAGCAAAATTCATGAAAATAAGATCATTTTCCAAGAGAGTGCTGTGGTGTCAAAGTTGAAATTCAATACAAATTAGGCGAAGAAGGACAAGACAAGACTTAATAAAACAAGACAGTTTTATTATTAGCAATAATTGTATTTACCAACCAGTTATATAAAAGGTGACTATTTTTTATTATGTGTATTTTTCTTCTTTTTTTCATACAATTAAATCAGGAAGCGTAGCGGTTACATAGGCAGATGCATAAAGCATTACTACAAAACTAATTCTTTCGCAGATTCAAATAGAAATTGAGCACAAAAGAACTCAAACCTACCACCACAAAAAGTTTACGCTGAAACACTTGTCAACAACAGGGTTTTTATATTTCTCTGCACTCCGTTTTTCGCAAACAATTTTGTTTTCTATCAAAACGTTATGCAGCGTGTATTGAAAGCTTGATTGGAAAGTTGATAGAGACTTCGTACAGACGCGTACAATTCTGTACAGAACTCGATCTATTGTATAACAGAATACTAATAGGTATCTACGTAGGTATATATACTACATAAATACAAGTTGAGTTTCCTAAGAAGTGGCAACGAATGAAATTAATGAAACGCTTTTTTCCAGTTTTGATTGTTTCTGGTACCAAGTAGAGGAGGACTTTTTATCACTATAACAAATAGATTAGATTGTGAAATATGAGTTATGTTACATTAAAAACATTTTAAAGCAATAAATAATTCAGCAGAAAATTTCAAGACAATGAAATAATCTTACCCATAAAGTAACCAATTTGAAGTAGGTAAGTACTTTAAATTCTGCGCAATGGACCGCGAAATTGTGAAAGTGCTCTTTCATCAATTTCGGCTAAGGTTTAAAAACTTTTGAGAGGCCACTTACAGCTCCGACAGCCGTGATCGTCTAGTGGTTAGGACCCTACGTTGTGGCCGTAGTAACCCAGGTTCGAATCCTGGTCACGGCAGTGCAAACTGTCGCGGCGGAGCAAATTTTTTTAATTTTATTCTTCGCTACAATTTGCATGTCATTGTAGGACAAGGTAGGACATTAGGTACCATAGAAAAATAAACGATGTTGATTTGCTGTCCTGAGGACATGCCAGTTGTAATTGGTTGATGTATGGTTGATAGAACTCTCTGCCGGATTCCCAGTCCCCCTCCACATAGACGATGCGGGAGTGCCGCTGGGTTGTTTAGTGGGTATACCGGTCCTCTCTGGGCCGGGGAGTCGTAACGCATTTTTACCAGCGTCAAAAAAAAAATGGTTGATAGAACTCGCCGTGTTACTACGTGATTCTTTGGTCAACTTAGCCCACACCTCACTCAGGCCATGGGCTGAAATGTCCACTACGAAATTTATTTATATTTTTTTATAGTCAACTCAACCCGCGGGCCATATCGACCCCTTTGAAAATCTTAACTTAGCCCAAACCTAACTTAGCCCCCGGGCTAGATGACTACTGCATTTAGAAAACCATAGCTTTATGAAACCCATGTCTTCTGAATCCTACAAAATAACAATAGTTCTACTAATATTATATATGCGAAAATTTGTGAGGATGTGACGATGTTTGTGCCTGATTTGAATAAAACTTGGAACATACATAGTATTTTTACTGGAATATCATATAGGCTATTTATCCTGGCACCACGCGAGCGAAGCCGCGGGTGGAAGATAGCACTATAAAAGTAATCTACTATAATTATAAAAGTAGAAGTACTTATGAAAATTGGAGGGTATTTTCATACAAAGAATATCAAATTCTACCAACGAAGTGGGAATCAAAGTTTGTATGAAAAATAACTCTACACAGACAAAGTAGCGCGGCCTTCTCCTAGAATATATAAAATAATCAATCTAACCACTATACGTTCTTATGTTCTTTTCAATTCAATTAAAAAACAAACACCACATACACTTTTCCAATTAAGCAAGCAATTTCCATCATTAGGTAGCTCCATCAAATTAACTTTGAAGTGTGTAATGAAATTAATATTCAATTATTGTTGTTTACGTAATTTCACATTTCATTCGACTTCAAATTATATAAATGCTAATGAAATGGAACAGTTTAATGGGACTTTATAAAATGTCTGTTTTGTCTTTATCCAATCTGTGGTCAAGTCTTGTGACGGAGTTTTTAGGCCGCCTAAAGGCCTCCGTCATGGCTTAACGACTTAAAAGCCGGGACCGACAATTTGACGTGCCCTCCGAAGCACGGAAGCGATGCCTAAGGGTAGGTAATACGTAACATTTATTAAAAAAAGGGTAATGGAGGCTCATTTAGGCACCTTCTGTCACTGGTAAAAGTAGACAATTTTAATTTCTTTTTATTTAAAGCTGCTAGGTAGTTTTCTCCTGTTCGTTACAAATTATTAAGGAATTCCAACTGGCCTCAAGTCATTTTACCATAGCTTACAATGTAACGTAGGTACTTTGTAATACGTAAGTATAAATGATTTCATCGATTTGTCAGGCTGGTGGATAAACCATATATATGGGTGATGGGCTGATTACCTTAGAATCAGGAGTTGCTGCAAGTTTTCTTGTGATCACTTGTGGCTCTGCCCACCCCATTAGGGATACGGGCGCGATAATAATGTATTTACATATTATGTCAGGCAGGTTAATAACTCACCTGCTGTTTCAACATAAATGCGCCTTAATTTCGAATTCAATTACATCGTTATCTACAATTGCTACAGCCAGTGAAAAAGCTCCACTTTTTTCATAATGCTTCTGAATTAAATACACCATTCCTTCTAGCTTTTTTTCATTCGACGACCTCGATGACGTGGCGGGCGAGTGCTCGGCTGAGACGCAAGAGGCGCGGGTTCGATTCCCGCTTCGGGAGAAATGTTTGTATGTTCTGCAAATATTTCTTCCGGGTCTGGGTGTTGTAATATTATGTATTGTAAGTATGTATTTACAAAAAAAAGTAGGTATATAAGTATTCTATCAGCCATCTAGTTCCCATAGTACCTACAAGCTTTGCTTAGTTTGGGGCTAGATGGCGCTGTGTCAAATGTCCACAAATATTTATTTATTGTTATTTATTCAAACGGTACTTTTTACGAGGGTAGGTTAACATTCACAGAGAAAGGTGACAGGTGGAATGTCGCTTACCTATATTTAAACGCAATGTCTAAGCCCCTGATTGTCTTGTGGCAGGACCCTTTGTTGAGGCCGTAGGGACCTAACTCTCATAGATAAGCTAAATAAAACAGTTAGTAAAACTACAAAAAAACTGCCAGAACGATACAAAGTTTGACAGTTTAGGCGATATTTATACAACGTGTAACATAATGTCCCTATAAGCCCGAAAGGGGTGTATTCAGACCGAGCACTTGAATACATTGACGTGTGCAAAAGTTCAATACATCATATTTGAAATTCCAATACAATTAAAAACAAATTATTTCATGAGAAATTTGTGACAACCCTATGTGTTTGTTTACCATTTGCGTAGGTAACAAACACACGCGCACCCTCCTATCGCGTCGGACCCACACATACGCAGACAATTGAACGCGCGGCAAGTTTCAAAAAGTACCTAGGTGTAATCACCAAAGTTTTCGTAAGAATTTGCAATTTTTTTAATTCTACGTAGAAATTAAAGTCGAAGATTAAAATCACGATATCTTTCACACATAAAAAAACAACTACCTACCTACATCTACCTAGGTAGTTACCTAAGGACCTAGGTACAGGAAAAGTTAAGTTATACCTTTTCTCCCTTCTTCTTGGTTGGCTCGGAACACGGCTAATTGACATGGTAGGTATTAGGTAGGTATGTAGGTACCTAGGTTGGTATTACTGGTACACATTCACATTCACAATCACAAAATTATTTTTGTCATTTTTTATTAGTAAGCTAGGTACTAATGGGGTACCTACTAGGTAGGGTGATAGGTTAGGTACCTATCATCATACCTACCTATCACTGAATTTTATCACTGTTGACACACACAGTATCCATCAAAGGGAAGTAGGTACAACACACCACCGAATTCCCGGTCTTCCCTCACTGGTGCGCCGGTGGAAAGATCCCGTCGAGAGAAGACGGTTCACCAATCCCAGAAAATAGCCCGTAAGATGGCAATGGCCGCCCTGGATAACGCTCTCTGTAGAGCTGACGCGCCGCTACTAAGCTATTAATTATTTGGTGCTGCTCCAACACACACACACAACACCATATCTATACTCACTGTTTGAGTACAAAGCCGACATCATATCGTTAATTAGTTACGCGAACCGAGAGATTGCTTGTTGCAGTTGTTGCAAGGAACGAATGCTAATTGCGACTGATAAAAACCGATCTGTTTTGCGACCAAAAGTAGGTACCTATTGCCGAAAGCCGAATTTTTAGGGTTCCTTGTCTGGGGTAACCCACTAAATACCGATTGGGAAAAAAACTTCACCATACATCTACTACTACTACTGTCGTCGTGTCCGTGTCGCTAGCTCTTTTGAACCAGTGTGGTGGAAGGATTAGAGTGCACCTTGAAGGTTCCTTTCGTACACTTTGACACACGTCTATGACATGCCTGGTTTCCTCACGAGGTTTTCCTTCACCGTTTGAGAGCATTGATATTGCACACATAAATTTCGAATCGAAAAATCCATAGATTCGAACTCACGACTTAAGGATGGGAAGGCGGGGTTCATACCAATATGCTACCATGTGCTCCATCCCCATTTGCTACTAGGTACCTACCTACTTACATAATAACCTACCAACAATTACGTAGTTCAATCAAGAAAAGTAAAAAACAAATAAACCTACGGAACCAATTTGATTTTATTAAACAAACGCTTGCGGTGCGGTGTCGGTTGACGGTTGCGGATTTTGAATTTAGCAAAGGCACCGACAGCCAATTAGGGCGAGGTGCCATCCCACTAGTTGTTGTTGTTGTTTCAATGCAACCAATGACAAATAGGCTGTTCACGATGAAAATGAAGATTAGTAAGACAGATAAGTCACAACCTTTGACTTTAGTGCCCAAGTAGGTAGGTACAAAATTGCATTGAAAAATGCTCCAATGAATATTGGAATAATACATCGTTGGAAAAACTAAAGTGGAATAGGGTCACGGCTTTATCCTCAGGCACGGTAGACCTCTTCTCATACTTCTTGTTACCTACTCAAGATGCTTTTAAGGCCCGAGTAGGTAGGTACAAAATTGAGTAGGTATCACGGCTTTATCCTCAGGCACGGTAGACATCCTCTCATACTCCTTGGCACCCACTGAGGATACCTTTAAGGCCCGAGTAGGTAGGTACAAAATTGAGTAGGTAAGGTACCTATCTCCTATACTAGGTACTTAACAAAGAGATCTGAAAGGATGTTTACGGTGCCTAGGGATTTTAGTCGGGATGTGACCTTACATTTTAATTACCAATAAATACCAAGGTACCACTAGGCCTTCAAAAAAAAATAGAAATTACTTATTAAGCCACCTCGTTATTAGGTAAGTAGGTAGGCATTTTACTAATGGTGTCTGTTCTGTTACCTGTTTCATCTAGAGTTCACACTTAAAGGTCAAAAAACAGCTGTAAATAGGGATGCCTCATGTTGTGTCAAGTTACGTATTGGAGCAAAGTTTAAGAGACATTTCATGAATGAAAACCTTTGAAATTTTAAAAGTCGTTGAACAAACGTTGTTCGCAATGACGTATAGAACACCCCCGTTTCGGGCTTATAGGGACATTATGTTACACGTTGTATATACTTCAGCAGAACTGGAGATAGAATTTATATGTAAACAAACCGCCCTTAGCTAAAACTTACTTTTCATTACATGCTTATGGAACTTTTAAGTACCTGGTAATAATAGTTAAATTACGGTATGAAAACTTATGTTGCGAGGTTCATTTACCTAAATTACGTCGTAATAATGAAAAATACGCGAGGGTTTGTTTACATAAATTGTATCTCTAGTTTGGTTGAAAAAAAGTTATGCTGATATTATGTCGATACACTGAGAATTTAGCTCGGTCAAGGCAGTACAATTATAGAGCCTACATTTTGAGAATAAGATTAAATTAAATTTTATGAAGCTTTCGTGAAACATTATTCTGAGGCCTTTTCGCCCTGGTGTGGTGGGCCAGTACTCGACTCGAGGCAAGAGGTGCGGGTTTGGTTTCCGCTGCGGGATAAATATTTTGGTAATCAGAAACTACGAGAACCATAGTGTTCCCGTAGTTTCTGATACCCATAACACAGAGAATCCTTAGGTCAGAACTATGTGACTGTTTTGTGTCATTTACGTATATAAATACCTATTTACTTGTAGTGCTTCTTGATCGATTGATCAATTGGATTGTTTGTAAAAGCGACTCGTCTCTATTCATCAAGCGGATTACTTCCTCAAAGTTCAATTGTCTAATTTGTCGCACCTCCAGTCTAACTCCGTCTATTTACGTAAGTGCTCAACTCCAAATTCCAATCTAAACTTACAAACGAACAAAACTACTTCTCAATCGGAACTTGAGAACAGGGTTTCCGTAATTTGCTGACGTCACAGAAAGCGACAATTGTTTTTTACAAGCATGATTTGTCAATGCAAAATAATGCGGAAGTAACTGTGTTTCTGTTACCTTTTCACGCTTAAACTACTGAACAGATTTTGATGAGATTTGGCAAGCAGCTAATAGAGGAACAGGTATTAAGGGATGAAAGTTTATAATGGGGAACCGAGAAAACAAATGTTAAGTACCTAAGTATCACCGGGTGCGGTCATACTTGGATGGGTGACCGCATTTTTTGCACTGTATAGATTTTTTATCAAGTTCAAATTCTGAACATCATATTCAGTGCGAACGAAGTCGCGGGTATCACCTAGTTTGCAATAAAATTTTACAAAAACAGAGACACAAATCAAGGACAAAGAATTGCTCTAACGTGAATCAACGCATTAAGTAGGTAAATTAGATTTTTTTACCCACGACGGAACGAAGAATGTAGGTATATGCGTTTGGCCTTAGAGGTCTTTCTTCGTTTTACCCTGGTTTCTTAGCGAAGTGTGTGGATCTAATTTAACTAAGTATGTACTTAAGTTCTCTGTGTACCACACTTCACTCAAATAAGTTATTTCATTACATTTTCATTTCAAGGCATGATGAAGAGATGTTACAATAATTATGTAGCTACTTTTTTTTTCATACAAAGCACGAAGTTTGCCAAAGCTGCCGTGGCGTAGCTTGCTTAGGCGTTCTTGATTGATCGTTGGAGTTAAGCAACGGTATGCGCGGTCACAAATTGGGATGGGTGACCGCCATTGCAATTACGAGCTGAGCGCTTCCGTGCTTAGGAGGGCACGTTAAACAGTTGGTCCCGGCTTTTAAGTCGTTAAGCCACGATGGAGACCTTTAGGCGGCCTAAAAACTCCGTCACTAGAGTTGGCCACTAGCTCATATGAACATACATACATACGAAGTTTTCCGCACAATATTTATGGTACATCCATATTTGACTTCCACAGTTCTTCTAGACTTAGCTTTGAAACTTCTTGACAAATGCTCTTATCACGTGTTCTAGAAACTAGCTTAATATTATGTAACTTGACTGTAGCTTCAGAGAATTACGACCTCACGTTTTGTTTGTTCCTTAGAAGTCCTTGTCAAGTTGGAGGCCACCTCAGGTTTTACGTTTGAGTAGGTCGAAGCTACTCTGTAGCTTAGGTCATTAAAGTCAGCAAAATATAATAATGGAAATTAAATTAATATAAAAACAACCGAAACCGAATCTCCCTTATCTGGTCGTGTCACTATTTATTTCGAACCGTTGTGGTAAAAGGAATAAAAGCGTCCCTCAAAGGTTCCTTTCGTGCACTTTTCGAACTTTTTTCCTCACGATTTTCCTTCACCGTTAGAGTACCCTCTGATATGGTGCACGTAAGTTTTACATACAAAAAGATCCATTGGTGCACGGCCGGATTTGAACCCATGACCTATGGTTCAGAAGGCGGAATCACTACCACTAGACCACCAGTATTTAGAACTTCCCTATTTATTTTAAAGTTGGTTAAAAGGAAAGCACTTAAAACACAAGGAGGAAATCTACCGAAGATTTAACTTCACAAGAAAATAGGTACTTAGGTAGGTACTTCCATAGAAAATAAACATCATTTTAGAGGTCTGCCCACTATAGGCACAAAAAAATTACAAACAAATTGTCAGAATTTGAAATGGCTTTTTGTGCCTGAATGGTGACGGTCCAGAATAGTGAGCGATGACCGTTAGGTGTAAGCACTTAATGGTCATCGCTCACTATTCTGCTCACAATTCACTTAAGTAAGTTTACAACTCGCAAACGTGATGCTTGGACGTGCCAGTCTTACCCAACTATAAAGAAGGGTAGGTAATGTATTTAGACAATTCGATAAATAGCACGCGTTGAAGACGGGGGTTATCTAAAGGTCCAGCGAAGTACGCAGTACAAGTTGATAACCTTCATATTATTGTATGAGTTACTTTTTAGGAGTCATGTTGAGATTTTCAATGTTTGTTTTATTGCTGGGGATTTTGCAGTCTGATTCTTGTGAGTATAGTTTTATTTGTCTAATGGATTCGATGTCGGGTAACCGAAAGAACGGATTAAAGAACACGCAGTTGAGATGGATGTGGGGGGTATGGATAAAGTCAAAGTCAAATTGAAATAATTTAATCCATAAAATCGCGTGGATCACTTAGACACCTCTTAAATCTACATTGTATTTACACCTATTACGCGACCAAGCGTGGAAGATACAGGTAAGAAATCACGCTTTGCTATTTTTTGGAAAATGATCCCTTTACAATCATGTTTATAAAAGGAGTTGTCACCCATATAAATGGACCATCATGTTGGAGAGGATACTACTGACCTCTTAGCCAACTTTTACGACATGCTCTGGGATAGTAGCATCTGGACGCATTTTATGTTTTAGAAGTAATTCTAAGTCCAGCAGAGAATTAACACCCAGTCCAGCTGTAGTAGTAGTTTGAACTAGTTAGATTATAACTAAATATTAAAGTATGTGAAGATATGAAATTTTGTGTCGCAATCACGACATGACCAACTTCTCTGCTGAACTGGGAGTAAAGAAAAAACATAGAATGCGTCCAGCTGCTTCTCTCCCCGAGCATGTCGTAAAAGTCGACTAAGGGATAGTATCCTCCAACATGATGAGCTATTCCCAAGGAGGGTTGACGTCAGGTCGGTCATAAAACACCTTAGCCAAAACTCTTACAGCATGATCCAATGATCATGCTTCTTTTTATTTGGTCTGAGGAAGTGCCTTTTCCACTATCGTATTCGCTCAACTTCGATCAACTTCGCGAGTAGTGTAGTGCACGCTTTAATTTATCTCGTCGTATCCTACGAATAAGGGCACAATTGCAAAACACCAACTTTACAGGAGGCGGTTTTTTCTTATTATTTCGATGAGTTTTAAACTTTTTAATGAAATTATTTTTTTATTTGTTTTCATAACGTTCTATTTACCATTCCGAGTATTTTTTTTTAATATAATACTACGTTTTCCCTCACTTTTGTCGCTTAGGACCTTGTTCCGTGTATTTTTTTCTCATTGGCTTGGTTCTAAGCGCCTTTAGTAACCTTTTTCCACGGAGATTTTGGTTATCGACGCTAACCTAAACGCCTTGGTGACCTTGTTCGCCCGGAGTTGGCGGGGTGTTGATAGATAGAAAATTCTTTATTGCATAAGATAAACATGTACACGGGCAAATTTAATGCTAATTAGCATTTTCTTCCAGCTAACCTTTGTGTAGTTTGGAAAAAAACGGAGTTAGTGCTTTGTAGAAAAGTTACAAGAAAAATAATTATTATACATAATTAAATACAAATAATATGTACCTAATTATAAAACATTATACAAAAATACCTACAGGTGCTCAATTTTGATGACTGTTCTGCAGAGCAAGATGGCGTATTTGGATTGGAATAGAGTTCCACAAACGAACCGCATTAACAGTAAAGGAGTGTGGAAATTTGTGTTATGCTGTGGTGTCATGAGTAGAAGGTGATGAGAGGAGCGTGAAGGACGATTTGATGACAGTTAAATAATTTTATGGTTTTTCAAGATTATCGTCATGTTAAAAATTATAAATTTTAGCAGCGGTTATGGGCTTGCAACCTGTCACATATGGAATACTTCTGCAAAATGTGGGCATGTGCCAAATGTTATGTTTGCACGTGCTTCTGACTGCCTTAGATAATTATAAAATATCCTCCGAGTATCCTACTAGATACTTAAGAAGAATGCGTTTAAGGAATGGAAAAATGTTGGAACTATGGAAATGAAATAGATCAAGAAGAAGATGTATGTTGAGTGTAAGAAAAATGCTAAAAGGGTCGTCGCTGTAGCAAGGGCCAAAGTACAGGAAATACTGTACCAGTCTCTGGAAAGCCCTGGCGGACAGAGAGACCTCTACAAACTAGCGAAAGCTAGAGAAAAGAGTGCAAGGGACATTCAAAGTCAAAGTCAAAGTTAAAACTTTTTATTCCTTAAAATCACTGGGATCACTTGGACATTATATATATTAAATGCATAAAAGATGAGAAAAGAAAGGTTTTGACGAATGATGAGGAAATAAAAACAGGTTGGAAGGGATATTTTGAAAAGCTGACGAATGAGGAGAATGATTGGAATGGTGTTTTACCTAGAACACCAGCAAACATGGCTGTGGTGAAACAGATAAGTGAAGATGAGGTTAAAATAGCGGTGTAAGGTATGAGAAATGGGAAAGCTGTAGGGCCAGACGGCATACCAGCTGAAGTATGGAAGTTTTTGAAAGTGGATGCATGGTGGTGGCTAGCTTTATTCTTGAACAAGTTGTTACAGGAGGAGGCGATCCCGGAAGAATAGTGTAACAGTTCCCTTGTACCCATTTTCAAAAACAAGGGTGATGTACAGAACTGTGTTTATGTCACACAGTATGAAAGTTTGGGAGAGCGTAATAGCGAGACGAATGAGAGAAGAGAGTGAGGTATCACAGAGCCAATTCGGGTTTATGCCTGGAGGCGGAACAATGGACGCCATATTTGCTCTTCGCCAACTTAGTGAGAAATATAGATGTGCACATAAAAACTTGCATATGATGTTCATTTACCTAGAGAAGGCATACGACAGGGTGCCTCGTGAGGTTCTGTGGTGGGCTATGAAAGAGAAGGGAGTGCCTGAGAAGTACGTGAAACTTGTACGTGCTGTGTATGATAGGGCAAACACGCGTGTCCGGTCCAAAGCTGAAGTTACCGATAAGTTCAATGTGGCTGTAGGCTTTCACCAGGGATCGACTTTAAGCCCTTATTAGCCTCCTGGTGATAGATGCGTTGTCGCCAGATATACAGGAGGAAGTACCCTGGTGCATGCTGTTCGCCGACGACATTGTGCTTGTCGGAAATGATGCGCTTGAGGTCCAGGGTAGACTGGAAAAATGGCAAGAGAGACTGGAGAGTGTCGGACTGAAAATCAGCAGAACAAAAACTGAGCACCTGTTCTGAGATTTCGGTGGTCCATCCAGTTTCTCCCCTATTTCCTTAAATGGAGTATCCCTTCCAGTCTGCTCCGACTTCCGATACCTCGGCTCATAAATCCAGAACGACGGCGATATAGACCGGGATTGTGAAAAATAGAATAATGCGGGATGGATGAAATGGCAAAAGGTCACGGGGACAACTAGCGACCCCAGAATGCTACTTAAAATTAAGGGGAAAATTTAAAAATCAGTCAGACCTGTCGTATTGTATGGATCGGAGTGTTGGGCAACTAAAAGGGACGGATGAAAGAAGATTGCATGCAACAGAAATGAGAATGTTGACATTCATGTGTGGAGTAACGAGAATGGATAAGATAAGGATGAGTATATCAGAGGAAGTTTGAATGTAGCGCCTGTGACAGAGAAATTGAGGAGTAATTGAGGTTAGCATGGTATGGGCATGTCATGAGGAGGGATGAATATCATGTGAAAAGAAGAGTGATAAATATGAATGTGGATGGATACAAGGGTAGAGGTAGCACGAAAAAGAGATGGATGGATTGCGTGAGAGATGACATAAGTAAGAAGGAGTGAATATACTGAGATGACGGCTGATAAAGGGGAGTGGAAGAAACACAACTGTTGTGCCGACCCCACGTAACTGGGATAAGGGCAAGTAGATGATGAGATGATGAGAATACACTGATAGATATTTAACTTCTAACCATGGAGCTTGTGATGGATTTTCAATTTCGGCGTCAGTTGCTGCTATCAAGCAGACATTGGACTGGGGTGTATGGGGTTCCGACTCAAATCTTATGGACCCAAGCCAACCTCACCTGCCCGTGGTATACCCTGCTAAATCACAAACGAGGCTCTGGCGACCGGCTGATTGCGGTATAGCGCAGCCCTTAAGGCACAGTTAAATTCCCTGGCCATCCACGGGCAGCAGCGTTGGCGATGCGAGAAGCTATGCTTCTGCGATCCCCAACCCGCATGCCCAGCGTGGGGATTATGGGCATTAACCCCCCAATGATAAAGCACAAAAATATGGCGCTCATTAGGGGAGGCCTATGTCCAGCAGTGGACTGCTATAGGCTGATGATGACCTACTAAGTCAACATGACGTATGGAACAGCGCAATCAAAGGTTATATTGTGTTGTAATAAATCGATAGGCAAATGAACAAAGTTACACTAAAATACTTAAAAAATCTAGTTCATTTCCGATTAGGTTTGATAAAAATGCAATTTGTATATTCACAATAATACACAGCACATGCATGTCCGCACTTCACAGTAATCTCCGACGAACAAAGCGCCAATTGCGTTTATCACTCATTTCGCGCGTGGAACACAGCTACCAGTGGCGTTTGGAACCTTATTCGCCGGGCAAAACTCAGCAATGTAATTGTGCCCCAAGTTTAAAACTTTAATAACTTATTGATTTAAATTTATTTTTGAACTTTTTTCGAACTCATTAGATGTAAATGATAGTGTAGATTCCAAAAATGCAATAAAAATAAAAAGGCCCAATGGCGATTGTGCCCTTATTCGTAGGATACGACGATCTGTGGTGCTGAGTGGCGAGTACCTACGCAATGAGTGCTTGTTTATACCTACCGAGTGTGCAAGCAAGTCAGGGCGGGGAAGCGCGGGGAAGCGCGAGGGTGGGCACTGGGTGAAATAGAACAGAGTCCTAGTGACTGTCTCGCCTTTTAAACTCGACCGAGCGCTAGGCCGAGTATTCGGTGAGGCGTCTAGCGTCTACATGTGTCGAGCACTCCCCCACCGAGCGCCGCGGAGAGTACTGTCTCTGCCATCTACTCGGTACTAGTAATCAAGCTATCAGCTGAGCGGATTTGAATGGAATAATCTTACTTATATTATAAATGCGAAAGTTTGTGAGGATGTTTGTGCCTCAATCACGCTTAAACGGCTAAACGGATTTGAATGAAACTTGTAATATACATAGTACATGTGCTGGATTAACATTTAGGCTATTTTTCATCGGGGTACCACGCGAGCGAAGCCGCGGGCGGCAGCTAGTATACGTTATAATTATTAATAATATACAGGCTACTTTTCTCCTGGCACCACGCGAGCGAAGCCGTTCAAGTAAACTATTAAATAGTTTTTTAAAGAAAGTATTATCACTCCATTCTTGCAATGTTTGATATAGCTTCAATTGTTGAAATAAACTTTTTTTTTAATTACTAGACTCTTTCACTTACACAGTGCGATCTAGCTCCAAACTAAGCAAAGCTATGTATAATATAATTACCTACCCATTTAAATTTTTATCACAGTAGAACCAGAAAGATGCCAGCAGCCTCCCAAAGAGAAGCACTGCCTCATTGAATACAACGTACGGTGGCGATGGCCTCATAAAACCCGGTGAGTTCAGGAAACTACAACCATCGAGGAAGCTGGAACACTCTTGCCAGTATCCCAAAGTCCTCCGTTATTTTATGGGGTTATGTCGGCTGAGGGATAGTTAGCAGGGTTCCACACACACCATCGCGGGACGTCAGTGAAGATCTTATTTCCAAAACACGTATTTATTTAGATTAGAACCCAGCTAAATTCCAATACAAAACATCCAATTAATAAAAAATAACTATAAAAAACCTGATAATCAACTGCTGTTGTTCCGTAAATGTCACGACTTTGTTCACCATGTCTGTGTTTGTTCACCAAAGCCGGCCAAAGCAGTCATGCCCGGCCATTTACACACCGCTTCCACAGCTAGCTTGTCAAAGAATAATGGCCTTTAAGTCGACCACTATAGATACTAGTATCCTAATATTATAAATCTGAATGTTTGTGAGGATAATAAATAAATAAATAACATCCAACAGTCACATACATAGTCCTGACCCCACACTAGGATTCCCTGTGTCGTGGGTATCAGAAACTACGAGTACCATGGTACCACAACACCCAGACCCGGAAGAAATATTTACAGATCATGCAAACATTTCTTCCGCAGCGGGAATCGAATCCGCGCCCCTTGCGTCCCCGCCGAGCAATCGCCCGCCATCGTATAAGCCCATCGCCCATATAGATGTTCGTATAGACGTCCATCATGTTGGAGAGGATTAACGTGACTAGAAGGTCATTGATTACTTACTCATAGAATAATTTGCAGGTACGTCTACAACTGGTATACCAGAAGCTGCTTCGAGATCCGCTGGGCGAGCTACTGTCCTGTCGTGCCGGAACCAAGTGTCACTAATAACTTCCCCACTGAGCAGGAGTGCCGGCACGAGTGCGGGGGGTGGGCCTAGTTTCACTGACCCCATTAGGTACTATACTCAACTAACGGACGTCCGATGGTTTACCATAGATTTTTTTTTACAAACATAGTTATGATATTAACAATGTTGGTATTCTGCTGATTTTATCCCTTAGTTATAATTTAATAAATCATAAGAAATTATACTTTATTTGTTTCATTTGAAATATTGACGACCTCGGTGGCGTGGCAGGCGAGTGCTCTGCTGAGACGCAAGAGGCGCGGATTCGATTCCCGCTACGGGAGAAATGTTTGTGTGTTCTGCAAATATTTCTTCCAGGTCTGGGTGTTGTAGTATTATGATGAGTACCTGTGCATATACAAAAAAAAAGTATATAGGTAAGTATTCTATCAGCCATCTGGTGCCCATAGTACAAGCTTTGCTTAGTTTGGGGCTAGATGGCGCTGTGTGAAATGTCCACAAATAAATATTTATTTATCTCACGTAGGTGTGAAGCGCACAAAGGAGTCCCTTTGAGGCGCATCCAAAATCTTTTCACCACACTGGTTCGAATGAACTAGTGACACGAATAGTAGTAGTAGTAGTAGAACCTTCTAGTGAAATGCCTCACGACTTTGTCCGTGATGAGTTTTTAACGATCGAAAGACTCAAGGTTGAAAGATGGTAGGTAACTTACAATACTCGCCTTTTTTACCATCTATAGTAGATGATTTATACAGCGTCAGAAGGCAATTTTTACCTTTACAAATGGGACGCTGTAGTGCCCGGGACGAATTAAGATGGAGTCGGCTTACCCAGCACCTATTCCATCCTATTAGCTTAGTCGGCCTTGTTCACAGGAAAGACACGGTCAAAACGTGCGGAGCTGACTAAGCCACGGGTTTCTTCACGATGTTTTCCTTAACCGTTTGAGAGTACTGGTATAGCGCACATATTTTTTTCGCAGAGAAAAGTCCATTGGTACACGACCGGGTTTGAACCCACGACGTTAGGATCGGAAGGCGGGGTCACTACCAACTAGACCACCAGTGCTCTCATCGCACTTCCTAACGCACCCCTAGACGATTAAAATACTCTTCACCCTTCATGTTACATGCTTCTAAGACTCATGGTTTAGTTAGGCTGGACGTTGATTGTAAGCTAGTCACCTACAAACTTCCTAGAAAACTGAGCTCATTTTCATTTCTTATTATTATACCGATTACCATAAAGTTTTTAATGTTATTATAGTTTGTCTTTGTAAATAAAAATTGTAGTTGTAAGTAAAAAATTAACATTAATCCTAAAATGATAAAAGTTTGTTTACATGAAATGTCAAATTAAAATAAAATACCTACACAAAATGCTCCAATTTTGTACCAGTTATGTCAAGTGTGTAAATAGTAACAACCAAGCTGAACACGGTTGAAATAACTAGGTAGGTACCTACTCGCATGAAAAGTGGTATTTAACCTAAGTTCTTCGCACGTATAACTAACTAGACTGGGCTGGGCGAGACTAATGGTCAAACCGCTGTGCTACAAAAAAGAGCTTTATAACTTCAGAGAATTTCACAAAACATTGCAGCAGAATGTTTTATAATTATAAAAAAAAATCTCGACCTGAAAGGCATGTTTGTTTTGGACAACTATTCAGGAGAACCAAAACAAAAATGCAACATAAATCGGGCCATAGCTACTTAACTATTAGAATTTTTTGATTGTTTTTGTAATATTACACTGATCTGTTAAACCTATCATTCTGTATTGTTATAATTACAATTATTATTAGGTATTTTATTTTATTTTATTACCAACGAGAGGTAAACAAACATGCTGAACTTATTTCTAGAGGACTTTTTGTATACCTAATCTAGTGCTCTCTCAATTTATAGGTTACTGAATTTTAGCAACACTGATATGTAATAAAGTACCGTGTAGCTAATCAAGTTGTACAATTTCCAAAACCTATTCAATACTGGATTTGAATTACCCAAGTGAAATACTAACAAAAGCGTGCGAACTTTTGTATCCCACAAATAATCTTTCTTGCACCCTCTGGATCCTTACATCTCCCAAAATACGTAATAAACTTAACGAAATGGCTTCTCCGCTGAAGCCAGAACGGTTTCAGCATACAAAATACTTACAAATAGCTTTGTCCTTGACACGACGTCTCTGTCGTTTTATTGGTCTATGTCGCGCCCCATAATCCAGGTTGGGTGAAGTTTCACCCAGTGTTTGGAGTCCGTTGCGGCAACAGGCTGCTTTGGCCGGCTTTAAAAAAAAAGAAAAAATTCTGGCCGCACAGAAATGGGGAATAAAGTCGTGACATTCACGGAACAACAATTGGAGGATTACCAGGTTTGTTTATAAACTTATATTTATTTGTAATTGGATGTTTTGTATCGGAATTTTTACCAGCTGTTTCAGCTGTCATTGATTTTGTGATCTAGTTTAATATAAGTAATGGCGTTTCAACTGTGTTTAACAGGACTGTACATTTTTTACAAGGAAAGAAATACTGAGGTAATTCCTGAACATATTCATGTAGAACTATTTATTATTAGTTATTCAGGAACCATACAAGTGTGCGCCCGTTTGACCGATTTATAAGCAAGGTGTTTCATAGCTTTGTTGTGGCTTGATTTGAGTAGCATCTAAGTACCTACCTATTAGGACAAAAAAGGCCAAAAACTGTGGAAATATGATCTCAAAATGTAAAAGGCGGTCAAAATATTGTATCTAAATGTGAATTCGGATCTGAGGTTTGGATGTTTTTTTTTTTCAAAACGCCGTAATGACTGAACTGATTTGGTTGAATCTTGGAACAGGATCAGTCAGTAATCTGGAATAATATTTAGGCATCTTTTTCATCATCATTTTCTTTCCCTTTTCCCATTTTATGTGGGGTCTGCGCATTTTCCTCCGTCAGAAGCCATTTCAACTACTAGGTACTACTAGTCGTTTCACTAGCTCCTTCGAACCAGTGTGGTGAAAGGATTTAAAGTGCGCCTAGAAGACTCCTTTGGTGCAGATCCTTTCATAATATACGCAAATTTTTAACCGGGTAGGTATAATGCCAGTAGTTTTATCACGAAACGCAATTTGATCTCATATTTGCTTATTCATTATGATATTTACTAACTAAGAAGCCTTACAATATAATAAATAGATCACATTTCATTTTGAACGGGACTAATCAATCCGATTACAGTATGACGCACCTTTATCGAGCGTTCCTTACTAACACTGAGCTAATCTGTGGCTTGGCCGGCTATAGTAACTGCTATGTAAACTGTGGCGTCACGTTTTATGAACAAACCGTGGTTTCGAGGCATCGATTGACACAGGGATGAGCGATATTTATCGATATATCTAAATATATATAGGTCTAAAATACAATCCATACTAATCCTACTTACTAATATTATGAAAGCGAAAGTTTGTATGTATGGATGTATGATGTTTGTTAATCTTTCACGCCTAAACGGCTGAACGGATTTGAATGAAACTTGGAATACCTTATAGTACATGTAACGTACATTAACATATAGGCTATTTTTTATCCTGGTACAACGCGGCAAAACCGCAGGCGGAAGCTAGTTAAATTATAATTTAAAGTATCGCCTGTATTTTCCACGCTTGGTCAAAATGTTTCTGAAACAAATAACTTCACCGTATAAACTGCTTTTAACTGTAAATAGGCTCAAAAGCTGTCAAATTGTTTGAAAACTCTCAGTGACAACTCTTGGAGCTGAACACCGTCAGTATCTGTCAGTATGAATAATTAAACCGATTTTAAGAAGGCAGGGCACAGAACACTATAACTCAGGTAGGGATATCATTTTGTAAACCTGTGTACTTACTCAGCACTGGTGGTCTAGTTAGTAGTGACCCCGCCTTCCGATCCTAAGGTCGTGGGTTCAAACCCGGTCGTGTACCAATGGATTTTTCTGTGCGAAAAATTTATGTACGCTATACCAGTACTCTCAAACGGTGAAGGAAAACATCGTAAGGAAACCCGCGGCTTAGTCAGCTACGCACGGATTGACCATGTCTTTCCTGTGGACAAGGCCGACTAAGCTGAGAGGATAAAATAGGTGCTGGGCAAGCCTACCTACTCGCATCTTAATTCGTCCCGGGCACTACAGCGTTCCGTTTGTGA
This sequence comes from Scotopteryx bipunctaria, assembly GCA_949320045.1. Taxonomy (NCBI): domain Eukaryota; kingdom Metazoa; phylum Arthropoda; class Insecta; order Lepidoptera; family Geometridae; genus Scotopteryx; species Scotopteryx bipunctaria. Next base: position 12,273,052 of record OX439442.1, on the reverse strand, counting down.
AGGTAAAAGTTGCCTCCTGACGCTGTATAAATCATCTACTATAGATGGTAAAAGGCCTTAGTAGTTTAGTACTTAGGTACTAACTGTTTGCTTAATTTTCAGGGTTTTCAAACGGTTTCGGGAAGTGAATCCGGATCTAGTTCCGAAGCGGATGACGGAAAACCAAGCACATACTATAGCTGTGCCGGTCGAAGAAATAGAGAAACTACCTGAACTGAAAGTGAGTCATCATCATCATCTTCCTGACCTTATCCCACTCTATGTGGGGTCGGCACAGCATGTACCTTGAATCATGCTGTAAGAGTTTTGGCTAAGGTGTTTTATGACCGGCCGCCTGACGTCAACCCTCCTTGGGAATACTTGCTTATTGTATCTCATTCTCATCATGTTGGAGGATACTATCCCTAAGTCGACTTTTACGACATGCTCGGGGAGAGAAGCAGCTGGACGCATTCTATGTTTTTTCTTTACTCCCAGTAGGTACAGCAGAGAAGTTGAACTGAAAGTGAGTACCATAAGCATATATTTATTATTTGTTGTTAAAGCGGCAATAAAAACACACTCTGTGAATATTTCAACTCTACCTAATACGGTTCGTCCCGCTGACAGACGGACGGACGGACAGCGGAGGCTTAGTAATAGGTCCCGTTGGCCAATAATAGTTGGCTTAGTAATAGGTACAGAACCCAGAAAAGTACTTTCGAAGAGGTAAAAAGGTGATTTTGTCATTTTCAGGAGAATCCATTCAAACGCCGCATCTGCCAGGTGTTTTCTCACGATGGCTCCGGGAACCTCACCTTTGAAGACTTCCTTGACATGATGTCAGTCTTCAGCGAATCAGCGCCCAGGGATATCAAAGCTTGGTAAATCTTACTAACATTAATTACCTAAGTTTGTGAGGAATATTTTGTGTCTCAATCGTAATGGCTACACGAAAGTAAGACATTGGTATAGTTTTTGACCTAGAAAATATTATCTGAACTTTTCTTTTCGGGCAGAAGCAACATAACAAACAATGGCATAGGTACATACGTAGCCTTAATGGGGTGGGCAGAGCCACAAGTAATCATAAGAAAACTTGCAGCCACTTCTGATCCAAGAGTCCCAAGATGGATATGGTGAACCATGGTGACAGGTGTCAAGCCCATCGCCTGTACAGATGGTCCATCATGTTGGAGCGGATACTACTCCTTAGTCGACTTTTACGACATGCTCGGGAAGAGAAGCAGCTGGACGCATTCTATGTTCATTATTGTTGATAGCGCTGATGATAAAGTCAATTATGCTCGTTTTTCGTCGATCCGATTTCTTAGCTTGTACACATACTTAAAAAGCCGGTATCCCTGATGGGGTGGACAGAGCAACAAGTATATAATAAGAAATTTTACAGCCACTCCTGATTTGAAGTCTCAAGAGTTAGTAACTTTGCATTATTTATAGGGAATTAATTAGTTAAGTGGGTGATTGACATTTATGTGTAGGTATTGATTATTGATTCTTTGATTTTTAATGGTACTTGAAAAATGGAATCAGGTCACTTCGACTTGAAATAGTAAATAATTGGCGTGGGAATACTTCCAGGTGAGAGAACTTAGTCAATAGTTTTTTTTTATTGACATTTCACAGCTCTGAAAATGATGCCATCTTTGTTATTTCAAACTACATATTTAAAAGGGAGTGTTTTTACATAGGTAGGTGAAGAAGCGCTCGTGGCTTAGACGTTCTTGATTGATAGTTGAAGTTAAGCAACGTTGTGCACGGTCACAATTTGGATGGGTGGCAAGTGGCATTACGAGCTGAGCGCTTACGTGCTTCGGAGGGCTCGTTAAATTGTCAATCCTGGCGACGCGACGGTTTAAGTCGTTAAGCCATGACGGAGGCCTTTAGGCGGCCTAAAAACTCCGTCACAAGAATTGGCCACTAGCTCATACGAACTTACTTTTTAATTTAAACAAAACTGAATTTGACAGTCCAGAAACCAGTCACCAGCTTGGTGAAAGGATTAAAAGTGCGCCTCAAAGTCTCGTTTCGTATACTTGTCAATTTGATTGTAATAGATAATAAGTAGGTAATTTAGTCCTAAATGAAATAAATGCTAAGTAACATAACTAAGTACGCAAAAATCTCGAGGAACGCTTTAACGTCTGTCTGTAGGTAGTTTGTTTAGGACACCTGAAAATAATAACGTTAAAGCCTAGATTTTAAACTCACGCAATCTCACTATTTATCCGCACTTAGGCCCCGCCTTAAGTTATTGATATTGCCATAATACAGGTTCCAGGCGTAATGTCTTCTGATAAACATCGTCAAAGCTTCAAGAAAATTAGTTTTCTTTTTACATAATAAGTACCTACTAGCTTCTAATCATTCGCATTTACAATATTACCTAAGTACTTAGTACCTATGGGTTTTGGATAAATAGTAGATAATGTAAAGAATTTTGTTTTTCGGTGTAAATAAACTGGTACCCACCCAGACCCGAAAAAAGTTATGCATTAAAATAAAGCCATCGCTCCTTAAGGTACCTACCACGCCGTCAAAAGCTATTTGCTGAGATAACGCGTTAACTCACAACAAAATTGTACGAGTTCATTCTCTGTCCCGAGGGACCGAGAATTTTTCAGAATATGAGCACAATGAAGGTTAAAGAAGCACTGGTGGTAGCAATAAATTGCGCTAAAATAACACGTCTAATTCATAAAGTTGACATCCTACTAGGTACCTATTATAAATGTGAAAGTTATGAGGATGTTTGTATGTTTGTGCCCCAATCACGTCTAAACGGATGAACGGATTTGAATTAAACTTGGATTATACATTGTACCTACATGTGCTGGATTAACCAATAGGCTATTTTTCATCCGGGTACCATGCGAGCGAAGCCGCGGGCGGCAGCTAGTATTAAGATAATATGAAGTGTCAAATCCAATATTATGGCTCTTGCACTTTCTACAAAGCCGGTTTTTTTTTTGCTTGTATAAATACTTGTTTTAAGAATTAATCTCATTTCTACCAGGTACGCCTTCAGAATATACGACCTCGACGATGACATGTTCATCGGCCGTGAAGATCTCCTGGAGGCAACACAACTTCTATCCAAGGGCGAGCTTCATCCTCAAGAACGAGACGAGATAGTGGCCAGCGTGTTGGACGAGGCAGACGTAGACGGAGACGGGAGGCTGTCTTTCATGGACTTCGAACACGTCGTGGTCCGAGCACCAGATTTCCTATCCACATTTCACATCAGAGTATAATGGTTTAATAAAATGTTTCTATTTTTTGAATGAAGTTTGAGTCCATGTTTTGTCCACCTTGATTATGACCAGATCTAGATCTTAGATTACTATTAAAAAGAGTTATTTTCAGTGTAATGAATGCATCATTCATTACACTGAAATATAACTCTTTTTAATAAGCAGTCTCTCTCTCGTAGTTGCATCTTGCAGTTTCCTCTATTCCTTCCTCTCCAATGCGGTTTATAGATACTTATTTAAACGACATGACAGAGAATTTCTCTTTTATCTGGTTCTTGTAACATAATCTAGATCTAGATCTACCTAGGCTAGGCAGTAGCTAAATGGAATTATAGTGCATCAAGATGATGATGATGATGATATCTTGGCACAGGCACGAATCTTGAGCGGTGTCTCTCTAACTAGTGCGTAACTAACTATTAACATTAAAGTAACGGAAAACCGATTTCTTATTCTATTGAGGATTAATTTAGGTACCTATGTCATCAATATTCGGTCACGAATTAATTACAATTTAGTAGGTATCGACGGCATCACATAATCTTAGTGATTGGCTATTAATACCTACCTACTCACGACATTGTATGAGCTGGATACATTAATATCTAGGTACCTGAGCTAGGTACTTATTGGTTATTGCTCGGTAGACTATATACATACTACCCAAGAAAAGACATAAATACACACTAATTCCGAGATTGCAGTTCAACAAAACATAAAAGTTACAAACAACGACATCTGTTGTTGAGTAGCTGAACTGGTAATACTTGTGGAAAAACGAAGAACCTCAAAACCAAAACAAAGAAACTTTTAATAATTCTACTTTTTTCCTTAGCAAAATTAGAAACATGTATTGTATATAAACTGCACAAAAACATTTTGTTTTTTTTGAGAACGCACCTAACTCTATACTGCACGTGTTCTCTATGCCTGTCATGGCCGTCAAACTCTATTTTGTCTATGGTTAAAAAATTAATACCTTGCGCTTTTGTAGTCGCGTTTTTGGCATTATCATGGTAAAAATGCTATTATAGTTCGATATTTCATGAAACGTGCCTCAGAAATTGATACACACACGTAAAGTGAAGAAGATTAGATATTTTATACAATTATATGGTTAGTCGCTCTCATTTGACAAATTGCGCTAGACCGCATATAGAAAATGGCAGCCCTACCACGTAGAATAATCAAAGAGACACAGCGACTGATGCAGGAGCCGGTGCCGGGCATCAGCGCGGTGCCGAGCGAGAACAACGCCCGCTACTTTCACGTAATCGTCACCGGCCCGGAGGACTCGCCATTCGAAGGAGGACTGTTCAAACTCGAGCTATTTTTGCCAGAAGACTATCCCATGTCAGCGCCTAAGGTTAGGTTTATAACCAAAATATACCATCCGAATATAGACCGGCTAGGTCGCATATGCCTGGACATCCTGAAGGACAAGTGGAGCCCCGCGCTGCAGATTCGCACCGTGCTGCTGTCCATCCAGGCGCTGCTGTCGGCGCCCAACCCCGACGACCCTCTCGCCAACGACGTCGCCGAGCTCTGGAAAGTGAACGAGATCGAGGCCATCAGGAATGCCAAGGAGTGGACGCGGAGGTACGCCATGGACAACTGAGCGCGCCCGCCCAGCCCCGCGCCACACGAGGACGAAACTAACAGATATATCATTATAAGAGTGCAAGTTATGTTATACACCCTAGACCGAGTAACTTGTGAAGAGACAATTGTGGATAAATTAAATTGGTGGAGTGCTCCCGCCCTCGCGTCTAAGAGCCTTGCCCTTGTCTCGGAGTGGTCTGCTAGTCCCCCAGACCATTCTCCCGTTCACATGTAGCTTCGTTACAATATTAGGTATGCATATTTTTTTACTATCATAATAGCGATTAAATGTAACACTTTAAACCCTAATTGTATATATTTCATGGTTGCAGATTCAATTAATTTTATAGGAGAGATAATTGTTTGTCTGTCGCAAAGTTGTATGTCTTTGTAAACTGTTGTCTGACACCATGTCCTGAGTGGAAACAATCGGTTCTGATCTCTAGTGATACTGAACTTTATACTTTTTTTTTTATTTGTTTTAGCAAAGTGAAAGCTATCTAGATAAATTTGGTTTCACTGTTCATGCTACACCAACATGATCTTGAGTACTATTACTTGTATAAAAGTTATCAATAAATTGTATTTATGTAAATTTAATTTGGCTTTGTGAGAAACTTCAAAATACATAAAATATACAAAAGCTAAACCATTTTTTTATTTTCAGCATGTTTTTAGAACTTTAACGAGCAGAACTTAGGTAACATACAATTTCCTTATTTGTTGTTCTTCCTTGTTAGGCATAGAAACTATTGTCTATGCAAACAAGAAAAAAACTAAGTTAATTCATACTTAATGTGTAGCACTGCAGAATGTCATTTACACATGGGCTTACATGGCTACTTCCAAGCAAAACCTATCTATAAATTAATAGGTCGACAATCTAATAATAAACATGAATGGCATGTCTCCTGATTGAGTTAGATGGTTTGGTTATAATACAAGTAGATATTTCATTTTGTCTATGCAGTAGGTACCTATCTATGCAAATGCAAACAGGGTTTTTTCAAAAGTATATTTCTAAACATCAAATTATTGAATTGATATCTTGTTTACAAATCTGTTTTTCCTGAGTGACTTTGGTGGTCATTAACTGTGTTAAATTTCTTTGTTTTACTATTTCATTCATACATTTTGTCGAGGCTTATCATTGTTATCAATGATATTGACCTGCTGTTTGTTTCCATATACATACCTATAGATTAGTTTGGTATGATACAGTAGCCTTGTTATTGGGTAGGTACGTTTCTCTGAAGGATAGGATCTGTAATAATGTTTTCAGACAGAGAATCAAGGTGACCGACATAGATCAGAGAATTAGCAAACTGAAGTGGCAGTGAGCTGGTCATATCTTCCTAAGAACCGACAACCGTTGGGGTAAACGAGTTCTTGAGTGGAGACCGCGACTCGGCAAACGTAATGTAGGACGCCCTCCGGCTAGGTGGAGTGACGATCTGCGAAAGGCTGCTGGCAGAATCTGGATGCGTCAAGCCAAGATGTGGTGCGATGGCGCTCATTAGGGGAGGCCTATGTCCAGTAGTGGACTGCTATAGGCTGATGATGATGATGAGGTATACCTAGCCTATACTAAAAAAGCCTCCAGTTACAAGATTAATTTCTAGAAGATAATGCCGAATCATAAAAGGTAGTGTCGAAGGAACGAACGGCCGGCGGGTTTCCTCATCGGGTGATTGTGATCATCATCATCACCGTCATTTGCTAATAATTGTAAAACTGATTATTCCGCCATCTCTTGGTGAGTTTCAGAATGTCTTGCTTAACATCGCATGTTAACATTTCGTAAGATGTTACTCGAACGTGGGTGTGGATGTCGCTTTTGTACGTCAGTCAGCTATTTTACTGCGATATGAGAGGTCTCCTTAGGGCATTTTCTCAAGAATCATTATTGTTGATCGCTGTTCTGTCTGTCTGAGACTTTCTCTGCGTTTTGCATTTTGGTACACCTGCCGGCCTAACTCACTTAGCAGCAAAAACGTAAAACCCTGAGAATCTTTGATTCCCTTGTTCTCAAAAGGACGGGAAAGGGTAGGTACACGTACCTACCTATGCGAAAAAAGGAAAACATGATTGTCGGGCCTACCACCCGCCGCGCCCCGGGTGTCTAGATCTTCACTCTTATGTGGTCATTCTTAGCGGTGTAGTAATCCCTAGAAAACTAATCACATACAGCCACTAGGCAACAATTACCCAACCAAGGGCTGTTTTTAGTCAGAGGCATAATAGTCGAGGTCTGGTCAGGTCAGAGCAGATTATCGATGAAATTAGAAAAAAAAAATCCCTAGTTGAAATAGACCCAGCCCAGAATTAGGTAGGTACCTACCATGGAGCAAGCTGTTCATCATGTGATCTGTTTACTGACCGATAGATGGTCCAATGTGTGCAGAGAATTTCTGAGGTGCCTATGTACTGAGGGGTGTTAAATAAGTTAAGTGGGTATCTGTGTCTGTCTGTGGCATCGTAGTTCTCAAACGAATGAACCTCTGAACTATGAACTGAAGATCTGTTGAGGCATTTGAAGATCATCAGATTAAAAAAAAGGAATAAATCCAACTTTCACAGGTCCGATTGATTTGTGGTGTTCTGTCCGAGGGTCGGGGGTTCTTTTAATTGTTTTTTTTTATGATAACCTTTGTTTTATTTCATGATTTGTCTAATTGTTTGTTTTTCATGGAGCATATTATGCTGGGGCCACATTATCGGGATTCGGCGAATTTGTAGCAGTAACAAGTCAGCCATATGATTTGTTACAGGTTTGTTATAAGGGCATAAAACGAGAAGCTTTGTAGTATCGCGATAATGTAGCCTTACCATTTCTGTACAATGTACATAATGCTATTGATTGTCTAAATAAAACGCACAACACTGCTTAGCCTCGGTAGTAGGCATAATATTGTATAAAAATATAAAATCCTATTATTATAATAAATGTGAAAGTTTGTACCTAAAGATGTTTGTATGTTTGTGCCTCAAGGCCTCAACGGATTTGAATGAAACTTGGAAACCTACATAGTATGTGTGCTGGAATAACATATCATAGGCTACTTTTTATCGGGTAGGTAGGTACGACCTACGAAGCAGCGGGCGGCGGCTAATGTATAAATAAATATAAATAGAGGAACGCCCCGGAACTTTGGCTACGTAGGAAAAAAATGTTTTCTTTTCATCTTTCTGCTGCGTCCTCTAGGAATTCTGGTAATTCTTTTCGTAGTGCATTTTCCATAAGAAAAGTTTCATGCTAGTACCTACTTATTGTTCAGGCTGTGATTGATTGCAGTTAGTCAGTAAACTAAGAGATTTTTATTTAGATGTAGGTATTAGATAAAATTAAAACAACTAAGTAAGTTTGTTCAATTTATTCTTAACTTTAATGCAGACTAGAATAATACTCTTAGAAATGAGAACAACAATAGTTATTTCATGTTAGTGTACCGACATACAGCTTCACAATAAAGGCTATTTTATTATCTGTGTTTCACAATATAAACAAATTTTATTCACAACAGCTAGCAATATAAAACTTTAAATCAGACTGTATACCTATACTTACGATGAATATTTAGCTCAAACTACAAAACCGCACCTTTATAATACACCTTTAGTGTTTTGTATGCGATGTTACAACGCCAGCAACGGCAGTGCTGAAACATGCGCTGATGTAGTTCAACCTTTATAATGACCAGTGTGGAAATGAAGAGGGTAATTTCTATACGATTTGAAATAGGAGTCAGGAGTGAACACTGGTCAAAGAATTTGCAAAGAAAATACAGGTATAGAAGACTTAGAAGGCTACAGAAAACACTTTGTTTTGACGACTCGTCTACGATGAAATAACGGATGGTCGTCGGTAACGAGCTTTAGAGAATTGAAGAACTGAGTTAAGCGGATTATGTGAGATAATATTAATGGTGTTTTACATTCAATATATTAAACTTACTTATTTAATAAAATAACCCGTTCTCAGAGCGCTAAGCTTAGCTAAGAACACAGGACATACATAAAATATCATTAGGTTACACAATCCCTAGAGGAGATCCCCTCGATTCGGCTGACCAATAGAAACGTCAAAATCGAAAAATAATTAAAACTCCGTCCGTTTAGGTTACAAAATTGAGTACAGTTATTTGACGTGTGTAAGCCAGCCGAACTGAGTGGTCTTGAGTCAGGGGGCAGTAATGCTAACAGCAACACTATAAAATTTACAAAATATGATATTCTTCTGAGATGCTACACCAAATAATGCTTATCGCTATATACTCTATCTAATCAATTCATAATTTTTATTAAATCACTGAAAATCCGTAGGTCTAACTCTAAATGTGCTTAATATCAAGTTGGATTACATTTAAAAAATAGAGCTGAGACCTTTCGGATAATTACTTCTTTTTTACAAGCTATAACTGTCACATTTGAACTATGGTGCATTTACATATCATGGCGTATGTAAGACCGAAAACATGAAATATATAAAAATCTATGAATAACATTAAAAACTGCAGTAGTGTGTACTTCTTGGAATGATTCGATAAAAATTAAATATCGAGTAAAAATAGCAACTAATTAAAAAAAAACGGAAAAATCCGCGCGATTGGCAACAATTTGTACCAACAGTCAGTAACGCAAGTTCAGGAATAATCCTATTATATAAATGTGAAAGTTTGCGAGGATGTTTGTATGTGCCTCAATCACGCCTAAACGGCTGAACGGATTTGAATGAAGCTTGGAATATACATAGTACATAAATTAACATATAGGCTATTTTTTATCCGGATACCATACCATGCATAATGGTGCCAACACCATTATGTTGGGTGTTATTTATTTATTTATTTATTTATTTATCTATAAGATGGAACGCTCCATAGCCCGTTCATTCGGCTTAAACTTTATTTAGTGAGCGTCCATGTTTCGGCTCCATACGTAAAGTCCACAGACAGACACACAGATAAATAATATAATATATAATAATAAATGACACCCAACAGTCACATACATAGTCCTGACCCCACACTAGGATTCCGTCTTGTGGGTATCAGAAACTACGAGTAGGTACCATTGTACCACAACACCCAGACCCGGAAGAAATATTTACAGATCATGCAAACATTTCTTCCGCAGCGGGAATCGAACCCGCGCCTCTTGCGTCTCTGCCGAGCAATCGCCCGCCACGCCACCGAAGCCGTCATATACATACGTTAAACTTATAACAATTTTTTACGTCGAGTTAAAAGATTTGAAGAACTCCAGTATTCATGAATTTCCGCCGCTGACTGGTTTTAAATACTCTTTCAGCGCTTCCAGCGATTACTTTGAGAACTAAAGCATTGATAACGTATTTTTTGTTCACAATAAAGCACTTAAATAAAGTATTTAGTTATTGTTCTAGGATAATATGTTTCTGCTTATGGCATATATGTTTTACGTGAGTAATATAGATAGAACCGAGATATACTATGACTAACTGAGATTTAGTAGATACAGTTTTGTTTATCTATAAAAAACAAACTAATATTTATTTTGTGAAGGACACAAAATATATGTTTTTTGTGGCAGAGCATTTAGTAATTATCAATAATATCAATAATTATCTAAGCAGATATGAGTGGGTTCGATATTTGATCATTATACTCGTACAAATACAATTAAAAATGTAAGTAGAGCTTACTTACTGTCATGAAATACCCGCCGTACTATGAACCTTACTTGCCCGCTATATTTTTCTCCTTCACTTTCGATATGAGTGATAGAGACAACAGGCGAGTAAGTTTCTTGTATACAGGCGTCTTACCAAATGCGTTTGCCACGTGGAAGGAAAAAGAAAAAAAAAAAAACAAAGCATTTTTTCTTTTTAATGAGTTCTTGACCAACGCCTGGCAAACGCATTCTACCCTAGATCTTACCCTAATTTTAGCCACTTAAGCTGATTAGCGTTCCGAAAATTACACATCACATTATAGTTAAGTTTCTGAGTATTATGTTGCTTAGTAAGCTAGAGTTGGGACCCGTCCTCGTGTTAAGAAAAGCTTTAAATCATGATATCCGTTTACAAAGTTTCCTTAATAATATTGGTGTTGGTTTTTTTATAGTTTTCGCGCGTATTTAATATCAAGTGTGATTATAAATGAGCGAGGACAAGATCTACTGCCAGTTGTGGCGCGGTACACATCGAAAGCTATTAGGGCGACTTGTTCAATCCAAGAGGTCTAGTAAACATGGTTTCGTTAGTCAATTGTTCACTCCACAGCACCAATGTTCGTACTTTTCTGTCCTTCACTTTGCCTCACAACCAGCCTGTCTAGACCTCTCAATAAATTCTTCAGACTGGACCATTCATCGCTTTTCAACCTTACGCAGTCGTATTAAAGGTCAGTTTCCGATGTGCGCCTCGCCTCGCTATAGCAAGCAGGCACTTGTGTCGATCGCGTTATATGAAGACCGGGTTCTCTTGGCCGGTCAGCAGCCGGAACATTGACGTCGGCATAGTTTTCATCAATATCTGGAAATAAGAGAAAAGGATAATTGAAAATGTGACAATTGCTAGATTTGAATTTAGAACTGTCGCTAGACAACTATGTTGCAACAAGGGTATCCATAGAATCAAGAAGAACTTTTGAATAGTAGATTGTTATACAAGGCGATAAATGATCCATTATATGCGAGGTGGTTTTATAGTAAATAGAAATCGAGTTATAATGGGTTTTTAGCGCCGTGTGTTACAATCTACACTACGATTGCGAGAAAATAAAATAATCCAATACAATATTAAATGTGGTCACCAATTCAATTTGTAATTACTAATTAGAGAAAAATTCTAAAGATTTCGCGCCAATGCCTTTTTTTATTTTAATTTCTTCTGTAGCTGCAACGCAATGCACGCTATCTACCGAAGAGATCGCCGCTTTTAGTTCCATTTTCAAAATTAAAATGTTCTTTTTTATGATTATTCTACTTAGGAGTAAAGACTTTTTCGTGTTTGTAATTCGTTGATTAGACAAAAATGAAAAATAAAAAAAACTTATTCCGCTTGAGGCAAGTATGCTATACTTTTTCGTGTTTGTAGGCTCGTTGGTAACAGACAAAAAAAAATACTTCTTCCCCTAGAGGCAAATGTGTTATTTTATCCCCGCTCTGGCACGCTACAATGACGGACTTTTTGAGTCAAAGGAGAGTGAAAAACCTTTTGTTTAATTCGGGAAGATATTTGCTTGCAAAAGAACAGAAAACATAGCTTAGGTGAGTGAGTGATTGAATGAATGAGTGAATGTGTAAGTGAGTGAGTGAATATGTAATTGAATGAGTAAGTTTGTTTGGTTACCTCTCCAACAGATGTCGCCAGCAGGTTGACGATGCGCTCATGCGGTACAGCGACGACACTTTGAGAATTGATCTCTATGATGCGATGGCCGACGCGTACGCCACCTCGCTCCGCTATGCCGCCGCGTAGGAGACTGCAGATCTGATATACAAAACATTATAATTATGAAACACAAACGAAAAATGCATTGGTGTACAAACGGGAATCCAAGAGCTTTCGATCAAACCGGAGTACCTCCCACTAAGCCAACACGGCTCTGCCTTTTTTTAATTACCGGAAAGAATTAAATTAAGTAAGTTCGTATGAGCTAGTGGCCAACTCTTGTGACAAAGTTTTTAGGCCGCTTATAGGCCTCCATCATGGCTTAAAGACTTAAAAACCGGAACTGACAATTCAACATGCCCTCTGAAGCACAGAAGCGCTTAGCTCGTAATGCCACTTGCGGTCACCCATCCAAATTTTGACCGCGCACAACATTGCTTGATTAATCAAGAACGTCTAAGCAAACTACCCCACGAGCACTTCAAGAATTAAATTGAAAATCACCACCACATGGCTTGTATGATTTGCAGCAAAATCAAATGCTGAATACCTAATGTCCTTTGCCTCTTGAAAGTTATATTTATAAAATTTTGTAAGAACTAAAAGTGCTATGATTGGAGACAATCAATATTTTCAAATTTATTTATTCAACTGTAGCTTCAGAAAGGCCGTATAGTGTTATATTACTCTTTTTGAATAAACAGAGATGGCAACAGATTAAAGATTTTAGCTACTGGAATCTAAGAAAATGAGTCACTCACTACTCCATTCTGAACGCTGAATCCAAGCTGGTACTTGGTGTCTGGCCGTTTTATCTTGACCTCCACGACAGGCGCGCACGGCACCACCGTGAGTTTCACCACAGTCTGGTTCTTCGAGTTCTTTATGTACGTCTGGCAGGTGGACAGCGGCAGGCCGACGAGGCTCACGCCGTTTATTGCGATTATTTGGTCTCCTGGAAAAAAAATATTAATAATAAATATTTGCGGAAATTTAACACAGCGCCATCTAGCCCCAAACTAAGCAAAGCTTGTACTAAGGTAACCAGATGGCTGATTGAATATTTAAATACTTTTTTTTGTAAATATACAACGTGTAACATAATGTCCCTATAAGCCCGAAAGGGGTGTATTCAGACCGAGCACTTGAATACATTGACGTGTGCAAAAGTTCAATACATCATATTTGAAATTCCAATACAATTAAAAACAAATTATTTCATGAGAAATTTGTGACAACCCTATGTGTTTGTTTACCATTTGCGTAGGTAACAAACACACGCGCACCCTCCTATCGCGTCGGACCCACACATACGCAGACAATTGAACGCGCGGCAAGTTTCAAAAAGTACCTAGGTGTAATCACCAAAGTTTTCGTAAGAATTTGCAATTTTTTTAATTCTACGTAGAAATTAAAGTCGAAGATTAAAATCACGATATCTTTCACACATAAAAAAACAACTACCTACCTACATCTACCTAGGTAGTTACCTAAGGACCTAGGTATAGGAAAAGTTAAGTTATAGGTACCTTTTCTCCCTTCTTCTTGGTTGGCTCGGAACACGGCTAATTGACATGGTAGGTATTAGGTAGGTATGTAGGTACCTAGGTTGGTATTACTGGTACACATTCACATTCACAATCACAAAATTATTTTTGTCATTTTTTATTAGTAAGCTAGGTACTAATGGAGTACCTACTAGGTAGGGTGATAGGTTAGGTACCTATCATCATACCTACCTATCACTGAATTTTATCACTGTTGACACACACAGTAGGCACTCGGTATCCATCAAAGGGAAGTAGGTACAACACACCACCGAATTCCCGGTCTTCCCTCACTGGTGCGCCGGTGGAAAGATCCCGTCGAGAGAAGACGGTTCACCAATCCCAGAAAATAGCCCGTAAGATGGCAATGGCCGCCCTGGATAACGCTCTCTGTAGAGCTGACGCGCCGCTACTAAGTTATTAATTATTTGGTGCTGCTCCAACACACACACACAACACCATATCATAATACTCACCGTTTGAGTACAAAGCCGACATCGTATCGTTAATTAGTTACGCGAACCGAGAGATTGCTTGTTGCAGTTGTTGCAAGGAACGAATCCTAATTGCGACTGATAAAAACCGATCTGTTTTGCGACCAAAAGTAGGTACCTATTGCCGAAAGCCGAATTTTTAGGGTTCCTTGTCTGGGGTAACCCACTAAATACCGATTGGGAAAAAAAAGGAAAAAAAACTTCACCATACATCTACTACTACTACTACTACTACTACTGTCGTCGTGTCCGTGTCGCTAGCTCTTTTGAACCAGTGTGGTGGAAGGATTAGAGTGCACCTTGAAGGTTCCTTTCGTACACTTTGACACACGTCTATGACATGCCTGGTTTCCTCACGAGGTTTTCCTTCACCGTTTGAGAGCATTGATATTGCACACATAAATTTCGAATCGAAAAATCCATAGATTCGAACTCACGACTTAAGGATGGGAAGGCGGGGTTCATACCAATATGCTACCATGTGCTCCATCCCCATTTGCTACTAGGTACCTACCTACTTACATAATAACCTACCAACAATTACGTAGTTCAATCAAGAAAAGTAAAAAACAAATAAACCTACGGAACCAATTTGATTTTATTAAACAAACGCTTGCGGTGCGGTGTAGGTTGACGGTTGCGGATTTTGAATTTAGCAAAGGCACCGACAGCCAATTAGGGCGAGGTGCCATCCCACTTATTGTTGTTGTTGTTTCAATGCAACCAATGACAAATAGGCTGTTCACGATGAAAATGAAGATTAGTAAGACAGATAAGTCACAACCTTTGACTTTAGTGCCCAAGTAGGTAGGTACAAAATTGCATTGAAAAATGCTCCAATGAATATTGGAATAATACATCGTTGGAAAAACTAAAGTGGAATAGGGTCACGGCTTTATCCTCAGGCACGGTAGACCTCTTCTCATACTTCTTGTTACCTACTCAAGATGCTTTTAAGGCCCGAGTAGGTAGGTACAAAATTGAGTAGGTATCACGGCTTTATCCTCAGGCACGGTAGACATCCTCTCATACTCCTTGGCACCCACTGAGGATACCTTTAAGGCCCGAGTAGGTAGGTACAAAATTGAGTAGGTAAGGTACCTATCTCCTATACTAGGTACCTACTTAACAAAGAGATCTGAAAGGATGTTTACGGTGCCTAGGGATTTTAGTCGTGATGTGACCTTACATTTTAATTACCAATAAATACCAAGGTACCACTAGGCCTTCAAAAAAAAATAGAAATTACTCATTAAGCCACCTCGTTATTAGATAAGTAGGTAGGCATTTTACTAATGGTGTCTGTTCTGTTACCTGTTTCATCTAGAGTTCACATTAAAAGGTCAAAAAACAGCTGTAAATAGGGATGCCTCATGTTGTGTCAAGTTACGTATTGGAGCAAAGTTTAAGAGACATTTCATGAATGAAAACCTTTGAAATTTTAAAAATTACAAACGTTGTTCGCAATGACGTATAGAACACCCCCGCTTCGGGCTTATAGGGACATTATGTTACACGTTGTATAATTATATTGCATAATACAACACCCAGATCCGGAAGAAATATTTGGAGAACATACAAACATTTCTTATTAGACCGTTTGCAACGGCCTTAAGATAGCCCGACTGTTTCTTTTATATTTTGTAAATTATGTTTGTACTAGCTGCCGCCCGCGGCTTCGCTCGCGTTGTATCCGGATAAAAAATAACCTATAAATGATAATCCAACACACATACTATTGTATTTTCCAAGTTTCATTCAAATCCGTTCAGCCGTAATAAAGGCACAAACATACATCGTCACATCCACACATCCTCACAAACTTTCGCATTTGTAATATTAGTAGGATTAGGTCTTCGTCTTCTTACCAATGTTGAGTTGTCCGCAGCGCGCGGCGGCGCCGGCGGGCGCGAGGTTGGCGATCACCACGGTGGGCAGCATCGACCCCCAGCCCGACTCCACCACCACCACACCCAGGATTTCTCCCTTCGTCTTCGGTACCACAACCTGGAAAAGTTTAAAGCTTATGTAAATAAGTGTACTCCATCTTAATTCGTCCCGGGCGCTATAGCGTCCCGTTTGTGAAGGTAAAAGTTGCCTCCTGACGCTGTATAAATCATCTACTATAGATGGTAAAAGGCCTTATTATGTAAATCCTCCTTATTTGAGGAAAATATGTGTTTGTGGCTAGCATCGCACCAGACAATGAATTTAACGAATAGAACTTTTCGAATTTAAATTGACGTGCTTCGCTTTCCTTTCGGAAGCCTCAATTTTTAGAGTTCCGTATCCGAAGGGTGCCAACGGGACCCTATTACCAAGCCTCCGCTGTCCGCCCGTCCGTCTGTCAGAAGGCTGTGTCTCATGAACCTTAATAGATAGATTTGAATTTTAACAGAATTAATAAAAGATAAAAAATAAAATGGGCTCCCATACATGAAAACATTTTTTTATGTAGGTACGATGGTAAGTAACCCTTCATGTACGAAATCGGCTCGCACTTGACCGGTTTTATTATTATTTTGACAGATCTGGAACTGAAGTAGTATTTTTTCCAATAATGTAGGTAACTTAAGCTCTTAAATGAGCTAAATGTCAAATAAAAGTATTCGATTTAATGGATAAATAGTTACTTTCCATTAATAAAACTACCAATGTTCGTCCTAGAAGTATATTGGACAGACTTGTCCAGCAGTATTTTAAGAGACAAATACTTAAAGGAAGTTTATAGGTAAACATTTTAAATTATTAATAGGTAAGGTAGTGGACGTCAAATTCATTAGTGAACTAGTAGGTAGGTAATTTGTCATAACCGGTTTATTTAGGCTGTCATTTACAGTAGTATATTTTACCGTTAACTTAAAATTTGATAATTGCGTACGATACTTATCAATAACATTTAATACACTGGGAACAAAGGGCACATTTATAACTGCCAATTAAATTTCTCTGCGTTGGATTTTTTGGCTGTCATAGAAATAAAATAGCCATTTAACAGACATCAAAGGGCGCATATATAACTGCCAATTCAATTTCTCTGTGTTGGATTTTTTTTCGTAGAACTAAATATAGCCATTTAACAGACCTTTCTGACGCACTATGTGTCGCTAAATGTCAAAATACACAGGCGAACAAGGAGAGCATATAACTAGCAATGAGTCAATTTCTCCGGGTTGTATTTTCTTTTGCTTTGAAACAATAATTGTAGCCCTTTACCTTTCCAACGCACTATGTCTGGAACGCTCTTAGCGATAAGGCCGACCATTGTAATACTCATTATTATGTTAAGTGCCTTTGTTTTATTTGACGTGTTTTTACAATAAAGTTATATTGTATTGTATGTCACAACTGTGCGGGCACTACAAGGTTCTGTCTTGTAAATTTCGGAACGGTATAACTCTTAGCCAAGCAAATTAACCTCTTTTTGCAATTCCTTCTTCGCGAACATCTGAAGCTCGTCCCCAAATATCTCCTGGCTGTTCAGCACTTCCTGATAGTCCATCTCTTTGACAAAGCTGTGGTCTTCGATCCCATTGGCCTTCAGGAACTCCATGTAGGCCACTTGGAAGGCTTGCCCGATGGACTGGGCTATGAATTGAGCCTGCAAAGGCTTGGGAATTAATTCTGGTGTAAAATATAGGAAGAAGAGAGAGTAAGAAATGTATACACAGAGACAATGAAAAATATACTAAAATACCCAGGTAGGTAAGTAAAGTAAGGCCTAATCATTTTGTAATGAGTCTATTTATCTCTTATCTATATGCTTGTTTCTTGTTTGTTTTGGCTAGTATTTAAATCTTTTATAAGCTATAGTTCAAACGGACAACTCTGTACAAAGTTTTTAAAACACATACAATTAGGTAGTAGGTACCTACATAATTTTTTTTTTCATCAGACAATAACATACCTACCTACACTAGTAAAACCTTCTTTTATTTTGTATCACGTATATTTCAACAAAATTATAGAGAGGTATAGATTGAAATATTGTTATATTTCTTTATTGAGATTAAATTCAGAAATTACTGAACCAACTCTGATTTTATTTTCATTGGGTGATAGCTATATAACACACCAAACACCATCCCTGTGTCCTATAGGCTACTGTATTATCCATAGACAAGATAAACCGCAAGGCTAGTTTTAAATCAAAAAGTGTTACATTACAACATTACCTGAAATTTTATTTCCACCTTATTTTTACCGATCGCCATTTTTCTAATGAGTTATCAACTATTAGGCGCAAATGTGTTATCTTGAGCACTGACAAAGGTGTTCTGATGCTCTGACCTTGCTTCTTGCGTCTCTATTTAGATGTATAATTTACCTTGCAAGTACCATTGCATGAATGAGTAATGCAGTTATATTTTTTAAACAATTTCCTCATCTCTTGGTTAGAATGTTATGTTTTCGGTCGTCTATCTTAATAATAAAATGTAGGAAAAGGAATTTTAAACTATTGGTGCATGAAAGAAGCCTTTGATGCGCCACTTTAAATCCTTTCACCACTCTGGTTCGAAAGAACTAGTGACATGACTAGTGAGATAGCCTTTTAAATCAAAATTTAATGCAGATTGGTAACCAATATCTTAAAAAAGCATGATCCAAGGATCATGCTGTGCCGACCCCACATAGAGTGGGATAAGGGCAGGAAGATGATGGTAACCAATATCTAATTTACTTATTCTCTATTTATTTATCTGTATCTCTAATTCCCTACCAAGACTATAAATGTGTATTGTTTGCGTTCCTCATTCGCGCAGCGGATCGACACGATTTTTTGTAGAACAAATGTATTCTATGGGCTAGACTAGAAAATGACATATTTTTATGCAATTTATCCAGGCACAAATTATTTTTAAATTTTCCCTTTTGGGAAGGCCTCTTTCAGAGACCTTATTGCCTAGTCTCTCGTGAATTTATTATATTTTATTATTAAAAAGTCTTCCGTTAATTTAGGACGTCATTTTTTTCTATACCCAGGCTCCAAGCGACAAGGATTGTACAAAATAAAACCTAGAATTGACACCAAAGAGGAAGAAAGAGATAGAACAGCTATACATCAATAATAACAAGGTTGAATACGTACACTCACCTCTTCGCTCTCGAAAACATGGCATATCATTTTAGGAGTACGGTTCAATTTGGGTTGGTCAGAATCCGTCTCGTGCGGCACAAACCGTCTCCTAGCCATGAGAACCACCAAATCACCAATATCCGCGATATAGGATATTGTTCTAAGAGCGTGGTCCATCATAATCTCCTTCAACTCTGTATTCAGAACCATGATTTTCTCCGTAGATATGAATAGGTCCACTTCTGTGCTCGGCTGGTTCTCCCCTTCTGGAGCCTGGAAGGGGAAGCGGGGGTTAGAATAGGGTATAGTGGGGATGGTGGCGGGTGAATTTGGAATTTCGACTTACCAATGCCTGATTATCCAGAAGGGCGGACGGGAAGAGAAATAATTATATTAATTTTACATTCGCATGTTAAATGAGATCTTATAAATCAATTTCTCCTAAGTCTAGGGTACACGAAAACTTCTACTGAATCAACATAATAGTAGTAAAGAAGGTTGTAGTATTTTTGATAAGTAATACGATTTTTGTAGGGTTTTTCTCAATGGTTTGCTGCTTATTACTGCTTATTACATGAAATACAATGTTCATGAAGACGCGCGACTAGAAACATGGTAGGTATTACATGACTTACAAATTTAACGTTTAAAGAGCTTCAAAATTATGATATTCAAATAGCATGGCATGAACGGAAAGACATCGGAGTGACTTTACTTTTTCTGTTAGAGTATAATCTAGTGTCTCCATTATAAACACTACCAAAGACTTGTTAATTAAGCGTCTCCATTTTGAACACCACCAAAGACTTTTTAACGTTTCACGTCGCGCGCCCTGATCTCTCCAAGCCCAATTTTGTACCACTTCCCCCGGATTCGTCACTAAACTTGCCCCGGAGCGGATAATATTCACAAACACACTGCCAGCCAAACCACCTTTATCTTTGTGACGGCTTCTTCGACCATGTTCTTTTTGAGTCGTTTCTTGCGCCTGCGCCCGTCTTCGTCCACCTCTACCGAGCCCAGGAAGGTCAGCCGGAAGACCGCAGCCGGTGCCGCGTAGACGCCGGAATATGGTCCGTCGCACCCCCACTGTAGGCAGGCTAACCTCCTCGCGTATCGCTCTCACGTACAATTGTGTTGGTATGATACCCAGATACCGGTTAAAGCATTGTTTTGGACATAGTGCAGTTCTTACTTTTATTATTTGTACGCACATTGATCCTTTGTTGGTTCGAAATAATCATTGCGGTATCAGGCGATACCGCATTTTGTTGAGTGGTGCACTAATAATGACACAAATATTGTGGGTATCATCGATACTCAGTTTTTGTTCTATTTAGTGGGAATTCTATGTTATATTCGTGGCAAGGTTGAGTTATTTTGTGAATTTTTCGATTTTACGTTTTAGTTTGTTTTCGAGAAGTTTTGTTTACTGTAAGTACAGAGAAATAAAGTATTATCAACTCATCGATGCGAAACCGGTTACATAATTTTATCGGTTTGTGGTATGGAAAGCACCACGTGCAATTATTTATTTTATTTGGCTTGCTTGGTAGGTTTTATATCGTCTTGGACTGAGTTGGACTATAGCCGCTGGTCCCGTGTTTGTAAGCCAATGAAAACAAATCGACTCTCCCCAAAACGTCAGCGGCAGAAAGCAAGCAAAACAACTCGAATACAAACACACAATGATACGTGAGAAGCGAGCGATTCTTCCTTTGTTATGAAAGCAGACCTAACGGAAAATTAACCTTATACATGTTAGAATAGGGTCGGTTCTCGTGCGTAGGCGGTTGTAAAGCTAGTACGCAATGTCTGTGCAGTCCCTTCGTGTCGGAAAATGCCACCTGAGCCGGTGTGAATCGGGTATGTCTCATGCTTTATACTGTGCGGAATTATGAGAAAAGTGCGTGGATTATAAGCTTCTTTAGTTTATTAGATAAAGTTTCTTTTCGTAAATTACGTTCGCAGAGAATGCTCCAAAAAGCGTTCCCTGTAAACGTTTCAACGGAAATCTCTCTGTTCAAACAAAGTGGACCTAATTCAACCATTTTATTCTGAAACATGCGTAGGGTACGAGCACAGCACAATATGATCGCAAACTCAATCAAAACTTACCGTAAAACAATCAGGATTATGGTACAAAGCATAGCATCAAGCGAACAAGCACAAAAACTTTCAGAGGAGGCTAGCCGGCCAATGCGGGAGCCGACGTTCTTCTTGGGTCGGGTCGAGGGGTGAGGAGCACACTGAAAAAAATACTCTAGTGCCAAGTCAATAAGAGCGTAAACGGTTTGGCGGGCAGGTTTCGTAAATGACTTACCGATCCACATTCACAGGGTACATTGACGCAGTATTCAGTCACTAGGTTTGCTAATTTGTATATTTATAGGATACAAAAAGGATACTGACTAGCATTCTCAGTACACTAATCCTAGATGAGCATGAAATTACAATGTACAGATGATGATGGAAATGAAAATCTTGGCTGATAGGATTTCGTGCAAGGATCAAAAAGAAGGTGATATTTTCAATTCAACTTTAAAGTATTTTTAGTGTTGAGTCAGTGATAAATTCTGTGTTCCCTGATTTATTATCGTGAAGTTATAAAGTTGTGTATCAAACAGCCGTCACTTGTTCGTGCCCGCCGATTTCAGCCAATAGGAAAGTTCTGTGCCAATCAGTTTGTCAATTGAAAGATAGTGAAGAATATAAAGAGACAAAAGTAATTTCATGCTCCACTCTTTAAACATCTAAAACAAACATTTATACCGATTCACACGGGCTAAAGGTGCCATCATTGAACTGTGTCATTAACATGAGAATGCGTTTCGTTTACAACAAAGATTAGTGGAATAAATATCGCTACAGTTAGGTCGCGTCATGTAAAAAGTACTGGTGTTACCGCTAATTTCTTTTTACATGACACGAACAATATAATACCATTTACTAAAGATTCAGTCATCTAATTCAGCCATCATTATTATTAGTAGGTAAAATTAAAGTTATTTTAAAACCGCTTTGAAACCGTATGCTAGATTGAAACCAGAGAAATTTTATTTCATTCTATTACATACATAGAAGGCCATAAAGTTCATTTAGCATAGAGCTATCTTGTCTTTTTTTTAAAGACTTGTCAATGATCATCAATAGGCTAGCTGTCTTTTTGAGTTTGCCAAATAGTTATTTTTTAAGTAAAGCCATTTGAATTACTTTTATTTATTATTCCATATTAAATCTGGCTGGCATTAAATCAATAAAGTAAATAGTTCCTAGTTACCTCCGCCAAAGTTATCATTGAGATGTTCAACTGGCTTCAACCTGGCATCCAGCAAAGTTTTTTCAATCATTACCAATCTCCATGACCGTTACCTTGATCCTGGAGACGGCTTCCTCAGCCTGCAACATCCTGGTGGCCTTTGTGGGCTGTCCCTCGCAAGCCAGCTGTGTGGAGCCGAGGTAGCGCGCGCGGAACAACACGCCCTCTATGAGCACTGAACGGGCAACATCTGGAATATAGAGAGGTAAAGTTTCAATCGGCTGCGGATAGATGGCGTTGTATGGAGTGATGTAGAAGAGTGAGGTATCGTAATAATAATAATAAAATCTTTATTTATTCTCTCTTACATAGGTTTGTTTATACAGTAGTAAAATTTTACATGTAACAGAATTTATGCAGAACCTGTTTTGTGAGAGACTGGTGCCTGTGGTAGGTATGACACCTGTGTTACAGGTCACCAACATAGGTTTCTTTTAAGTATTTCTAGTTATTTAAATCAAACGAAGTTGATAATAATTGAGGGTACCTAAATCAAGATAGATTTCAAGATTTTTCATCGTTAAAAATAAGGCCGCGTTATAACTGAACTAGCTTCGCAGGCTTCTAGACTCGCGTGACCAAACAGGGAATAAAAAGCCTTTATGCTATTCCAGGTTACGAACTATATTTATTTCAGATTTCATCCGAATCCATTTAACTATTGGGCGAGATTCAAACACCAACATGAAAAAATCAAGCTCGCATTTATATTATTAGTAGAATAGTACGATTAAAAAAAACTGTGGCAGAAATTTATAGTACAAAAAATTCGTGCTATTTTCTGGTCTGGCTGAATGAGGATGGTAGTGAGTAATTATTGGTATCAGTAAAGCCGTACCTATACCTATGTAGGTGAATGACAGGACTTACCACAACGCGTTTCCGAATGTGGCATGGAAGAAGGATTCATTATGAAATATAATAAGGTAAATACAATAATTTGAGGGTAATTGACAGCGATTTCGAAAATTCTACTCACCTTCCTTGTTCTTATTCTTCTTCTTTGCTTCTTTATCCTGAAAATAAAAGAAAAACTTCCGTTAATAATGCATGGGTTAAATTGCATGCTTTATTTATCTAAAAGCGTGGAATGTTATTGTTTCACTACAATTGCGAGAAAATAAAATAATCCAATACAATATTAAATACAAGTACGGTCACCAATTCAATTTGTAATTAGAGAAAAGTTCTAAAGATTTCGCACCAATAATTTTTTTTAATTTCTTCTGTAGCCGCAACGCAATGCACGCATTTTACCGAAGAGATCGCCGCTTTTAGTTCCATTTTCAAAATGTTCTTTTTTTATGAAACAGTAATAAGTCGAGTTTTTACTCATGATTATTCTACTTTTGAATAAAGACTTTTTCGTTTATGTAGGCGCGTTGGAAACAGAAAAAATAAAAAATAAATACTTTTCCCCCTAGAGGCAATATGATTTTTTATCCTCCGCTCTGGTACGCTACAATGACGGACTTTTAATAACTAGCTAGCTGTAAAAACGAGCGCTTTTTGCGCTTGTGGACGTGGTAAGAAAAGCCCATAAGGACAATATCTGTGTCTATGAGCAATGCGTGTGATATGCGTACCTTCCCGTTGAGCACGGCATCTTCGTCCCTGGCGTCGTGTTCGTGCGCGTGCGGTGAGCGCGCCGAGCCCGTCGCCGAGCCGGCTGGCATCACCGTGCGGGACTTTGGCTTGCGCCAACCCTGACAAACATTATACGATTAGGGTCTTCTTATTCTTACTATTAGTAGTGGGGAAACAAAGATCTGAGGGGCTAAAAAGGCCACTTTGAGCAATTCATCTTATAGCAATTCATTTTTCGATTTTAAAACAAATTTCAAGCGATTCCTGTAATTTTCGTAAAATTGACAGAATCGTAGGTGAATTGTACTCAATTAAATTCAGTAGCAGATTCATATTTGGCCGTGAAATGGTCGGAATTTTGATAAATCGTACGCAATTCAATCACCAGCAGATCAGATAAAGTGGTCTTTTTAACCCTTTTTTTATTTGTAGTTAGGGGTCATATACAGTCACATAATAAATAGATGGTCCATCAAGTTGGGGATGATAAGCAACTTTATCACTGTACGAATGTTTACTGAATCTTGAAACTACTGATCTTATATTATATAATAATAATGAAAACACCATACAGTCACATAACTACATACTTAGTTCTAATCCACAATTTTATTAGGATTCCTTATTCCGTGAGTACATAACAAAAACTACGAAAACTTGTTTTTATCATCTGACTATAGAGTTCCACGGCTGAACATAAGCCTTCATCCAACGACCGAATAGTTTTCATATTCTAAAAATAAAGTATAACCCAGGAAGGTAAATAAACCAGTTGCCGGTTATCTTGAATGAGATTTCCCATTAAAGCTAATTACATGATGATAAATGTCAGGAAAACTAATTCGTTAGTAGACGTATCAATAAAAAAATTACAATGTCAACGATATTAAGGCACTCAAGTCCTGGTTACAAGAAAGATGTTTTTATGATTTAGCTGAATTAATAAAATGACATTTGTAGGTATATTGTAAATTTTCTAAGTAAAGTAAACACTGACAGGATATTTAATAATTGACAGTGGTAATACGGTATTTATAAGTTAAAATGACTGGTTAACAATATTTAGTAATTAGTATTGTGACATACTATGAATGTTGACATTTTTGCATAATTTTTTCTGATAAGTTAAATAAATTATATATTATTATGTTAAAATCAATTAGGCTAATATTTGCATCCCAAATGGGGAATGTGAGCATTTAAACATAAACTAATTATAAGACCTTTGTATACTACATTCAAGCAAATAAATGATTATGATTATGATAATAGAAATAGTACCTATTCTGTGAAAATTTCAACTCTCTACCTAATACGGTTCATGAGATACAGCCCGCTGACAGACAGACTGACGGACGGACAGCGGAGACTTAGTAATAGGGCGGGACCCTGCAACCTTCGGGTACGGAACTCTAAATATATGTCCGTTCGTAAATAAAAAAACTAGAGGATATTAAGGTAAATAAAACCTTTTTCTTTCGACGTGTTCGGTGTTCGCTTGCCTCATCGCTTGATTCATTCACTTCTTGACAGTCTGACTCAGGAGTAGACTTGAAATTTAGATTCTCTACATCCTGTGCTATCTCATTCATATCGATACTGATTTCACGTGATTTCTCTATAATTTCAGTCTTATTTTCATCGCTACAAGGTTCATTTTCATTGTCGCTACTTTTGACAGAGTTGGAACTGTAATTCTCGTCCTTATTTACGTTAAAATAAGGTTCAATTTGGTCTTCCATTTTCACTGATTTAAATACATCACTATCATGTTTATTGACAAGACAAGGCTGTCTTTCATCTTCACAATTTTTCGATTCGCAATCTTCAATCTTATCCTCAACGAGGCAAGGTTCTTTTTCATCTTCACTCATTGTCACTTTGTTTATTGTTTACATGTCAACAAAACCACAGCGCTGACATTCTCTAGATTATTTTACAAATAAAAACACTCACTATACTCTTTTTTTTTCATAGACGTAAACAAAGGAACATCAGAAACGAATTAACATTTTAAACACAGAATATTACGTTCTGCACACCTTCACTTCAAATGCACAATTTCCATAACTATTTGTTTTAAAACCGCACTAAAAACCAGTTAAAAAGTCGCTATGTTCACATGTTTTTCTTTTTAAGTCATAGTGATAACGCTAAGTAAATAAGGCGTAGACGCTGCGCGCGCGCCGGCACCGGTTTGTACGATTGTACTAAGCAAACATGTGGAGGGCAAAGAGTAGGCGTGGGTAGATAGTGCTTGCGTAATGCTGCCTACTTTGCGCATGTTGTTGGCAAAACATGTTTTTACGTCTTTAGCTTTCATATTATGATTATTTTAGGGCCTCTTATTTGCATTATTACTAATTTTAAGGGTTCCGCACCCGAAGGGTTCTAATAGGACCCTATTACGAAGCTTCCGGCTTCCGTCTGTCCGACCGTCCGTCTGTCCGTCTGTCAAAGGGCTGTATCTCACGAACTAATGTAATAGGTAGAGAGTTAAAACTTTCACAGAGTGTGTATTTCAACTGCCGCTATTTAGGAAAAACAAAACTAACTTATACAACTAAGTATTTACATAACCATAGACAGTTATCTCTAAAAAGAATGTCCATTATTACCTATACCTATGTTACTAGTTTATAAGATTAGTTGAGTAGTATAATTTGTTAAAATATGTGGAGTATTTACTGTTTAATTTACTATTATTTACCTATCTTCAAATGCAACCATTAGCTCACATTTTTATTTTACGTTGTAGTAGAAGTTTACAATACAATGATATTTTTATTACATAAATTCGCGATAATTTATAATCTTGTCAGATGTAGTTTACGTACCTTACGTCCTCATCTTTACGTTCCTCATCTTTACGTTACTCAAAGAGGCTAAGAATTTGTAGGTACATTTACCAACATAAGAGTACGCCATCTTTGTCAAGAATAATAGCAGAGCAAGGCCATGCGTGAGTCGGGTCAACTATGCATTCATAAACACAGCTGGTGTTGCGTCACTTCTGAATCATGGCTTAAATTCTATGGATGAGTAGGCAAGGCACCTATAAGATCGTGAAATGGCCAAGGAAGTTATAATTTGTCATGATTCTCGCCCGGTTCCAATACCACAGCATCGTTGTTTTTCTGTCGAAAAATGTATGGCGCTTTTCGACTGATAATAAAATTGCTATGGCAATGAACGATGCGTTGTTAGTAGAATATTGCAACCGGTCTTGTTAGGGATACGGGCGTGACAATACCTTATGTATGTTATGTGTTTTTTGTTCAAAATGCGTCGAGACTGATATTTTTATATCGTGGGTTAAAGATATACTTAGCACGATTTTTATATCTAAACGCGGGGTTTAGGTATAAATTTCGTCATCAATTTTATTTCAGCTGCCGTTGCAAAACTTACGGCCTTCTAGCTGTGAAAGGCTGTTATAGGTGCTTTGACTTTTTTACTTTGTCTCACCTTATCATCAAAGAATCCCTGGTCATCAGTTCGCTGTTGCCCCAACAGTCTGTCAGTCTCGAGATCCGTATCCGCTTCATCTAAAACATTTACAATTGAAATATCGGGAAACTCAAAAATCATCGAATCATGATAAATTTCCGCTGATATAATTTTTATAAACATGATAGTTTAAAAAAGTAATATATATATAACTACGTATCTTTCTTACTTATATTATAAATTTGAAAAGTCTTAGTTTGCTTGAAATTACCGACGTAAAGCTCATAACGATGTTTGGATGTTTGGATGTTTGTGCCTCAATCACGCCTAAACAGCTGAACGGATCTGAACGAAACTTGGAATATACATAGTACGTGTACTGGATTAACATATAGGCTATTTTTTTATCTGGGTACCACGCGAGCGAAGCCGCGGGCGGCAGCTAGTATTATTATAATACAATGTACCTTCGTCGCCACTTGTAGCTTTGATTTCCACTGACTCCGTGCTATTAGCTGAAGAAGGCCTTTTCCTGAAACGAAAATTTATATTTAAACATCAATATTTTCATTTAAAAGGTTTTTGAAGAACAATAAAGAAAAAATATACATAAAAAGAACCTAAGTACCTAGTAAATAAGTAATGCTTAGAAGTGTGTTAGGTTTAAGTGTGTATTTAAGGTTAGTTATTTAGTTTTTCTTATTATCTCTATGCACTTTTTCCAAGAAATAAAAGGCTTTTTATTTTTATTTATTTATTCTCCGTCCATCCATGCGTAAGGCTAAGTATGTTTGTATGAGCTAGTGGCCAGTTCTAGTGACGGAGTTTTTAGGCCGCGTTTTTAATTTACTTAAAATGTATAGTAGTACTACAAATATGTGCGCCTAGGCAATTTTCGTCTAGCTTCTGAAATACGAACTAACGTGATAATGACTATGTAATATAGAGATGTTACAATAAATATATAGATACTTATTTTTTTAAAGGATTGGTTCAGTAAATTATTAGTACTATTAGTTGCATATTCGGACAAAGTCTTATGAAGTGTGTGGATCTAAATTAGCTACTTAAGTTTTCTGTGTACAACACTTCACACAAATAAATTATTTCACTTCATTTTAATTTCAAGGCAGCTCATTTAAAAGCAGCTGGTGTCTGAAACGAGGTAGTATAGTACTTACCTTGGCGGGTATACGTCGTGGTGGTGGTGATGCGGGGTGGCGGCGTGCTGCAGGGCGAGGGGCGGCGCGGGCGGCGCGGGGGGCGCGGGGGGCGCGGCCGGCGGGCTCGCGGGGCGGTGCGGCGCGGGCGCGGGGGGAGGCGGCGCGGTCTCGCCGCACGCTGCAAGTTTAAGAAAACCTCTGTTTTACTGATTTTCTAAATACCGTATACTTAGTTCCCAAACGATAACCCTATTGATGAGCTCTGTGGCGTGGCCGGCGAGTGCTTGGCTGAGTTTGGCTCAACAAACAAACAAAAAAATCTTTCCTCTTTATAATATTAGTATGATAAAAAGTTTAGTATGAGTACGTATTTACAAAAAAAAGTATAATATAAGTATTCTTATCAGCCATCTGGTTCCCATAACAGAAGCTTTGTTTAATTTGAGGCTAGCCTCATGGCGCTGTGTGAAATGTCTACAAAAAAATATTTATAATCCTGCGGCAACAATATCGCGATACTGCGAAGCTCGCGTTTGCGTGCGTCCTTTTCTATCCCGTGACTAATTACTATGGCTGCAAATTTTGAGGTGCGCCTCAAAAGGCTCATTTCGTGCACTAGACACATACTTTTAAACTTATTACGTTCTACGACATGCCGGTTTCCTCACGATGTTCTCCTTCGCCGGTTGAGGGTACAGAGCACATACATTTTTCGATCAGAAAAATCCATTGGTGCACGACCGAATTCACGACTTAAGAATCGGAAGGCGGGGTCGCTACCACAGAACACCGCGAAGGAAGAACGGTCGAAAATCGCCAGCTATATGATAACGCCCCATTTCTTGGGGTTTTCTTACTCGATGGAATCAACCGGCTACTTTCGTGCCGTGATTGGACAAACTTTTGTCATCGAGTTTTGACCATTTGCTTTGTTTTGAACGGTGACTGATCACGGAATGACCCCGGTAGTAGGCTATGTTACCTAAGCTGAGAGGATCGAGCGAGTGCAGATCTGCGTCGGATAGTAGGTGCGGTTCTGTGCTGGTGCCGTTTTCAACTATCTCCTTCACGGTCACCGTTGACGAGTGATTCTGTAACACAAACATATAACATAAATAAATATATACATACTAGCTCCCGCCCGCGGTTTCGCTCGCGTCGTACCAGGAAAAAAAGTAGCCAATATGTTATTCCAGCACACATACTATGTATGTTCCAAGTTTCATTCAAATCCGTTCAACCGTTAAGGCGTGATTGAGGCACAAACATCGTCACATGCTCACAAACTTTCGCATTTATAATATTAGTAAGATTTTATTTATTTATTCAATGTTTAAATAAGGTTCCTTTAGACATCACTTTTGGCTTTACGTGCTTAACTTCCAAATACTCAAACGCATCTCAAAGTTGAGCACGTTTCAAATGACGTCATCAGAAACTGTCAAAAAACCGTAAGTTGAGATGTGCTCAACTCTGAGTCGCGTTTGAGTATTCGGGGGTAAGTCTACATTTTTTAACACATCGATGAATCGTGTTCTTATTCAGTTAAGGTAAATACAGTTTTTTACCTGATTATTATTATCTCCGTCCGAGCCCTCAAGAGAGAGTGCGTCCGCCACCACTGGCATCTTGGTGACAGGCATGCGGCACGCGTCGGGTAGCCGGGTCATGTCCATTGAAACTGAAATAATACATAACTTGATATCGCATTTAACAAAAATCACGAGATAAGCGAGGTGCCTATTCATTCGTATGTTCATTGAATAAACAGTAGTAAAGTTCGGGAGCGAAGCGAGCCACTCGTCTCGTTAAGCATCATTCAAATAAAATTACAAGGATCATTTAAGATAATCTAAATTACAGAAGGCAAGTTTCGATTTTTAAGACTCGTGATGTACTAAGAGCGATGAGCATGGTATTAGTGTAGGTGTGTGCGTGAGCGTGTATGTTTATTTGCAGGAGCACGGTTTTGTGTGGCTTCACTGTTGTTCGCGGCGCGCCGTCTTTTCTTTTATATGGTCTGAGGTTGTACCTTTGTGTAGGTCGACGACGTCGTTGTCGGTGTGCACGAGCGACATGTCGCTGCCGCTGCCACTGTCGCTGGTGTCGCTGCAGGCGGGGAAGGGCGCGCGCTCTGCCCGCCGCGCCCCCCACCCCGCCCGTGCGTTCGCCTCGCACGATACCAGGCTCGCCTGTAAATACGATCGACCATCACGTAAAAGGTGTGAGTATAAAGGACTCTTTTGAGTGAATACTTGTAATACCTTTTAGAGCTTTGTTTGCTAAGATAATTTTGAACACCCTGACTGCTCATATAAATATGAAACAATGAGTAGTAAGATCTTTTGAACACCTTAGGTGCTTACAACAATATTATGATTTGAACTGCGTATATCAAATTGCTTTTGTTTTTCAGATCATTTTGACTACTCTAGAGTCTAGAGTCAGCGTCAAATTGATATGAGCGTCTAGATTCTAGTCTGACTGTACTTAGTACTACAACATGAAGCTCTCGTGGCGTAGCTTGCTTAGACGTTCTTGATTGATCGTTGAAGTTAAGCAACGTTGTGCACGCTCACTATTGGGATGGTGACCGCAAGTGGCATTACGAGCTAAGCGCATCCGTACTTCGGAGGGCACGTTAAATTGTCGGTCCCGGCTTTTAAGTCGTTAAGGCATGACACAAGAGATGGCCACTAGCTCATACGAGTTTACTTTTACTACAAGATCATAGGATACTCACAGACAGCGGCATTGAGAGGAAGTTGTGTGAGGCGTGGTTGGAAAGATGAGGGGAGATTGCGCGATGAACATCAACGCTGTGCAAAGGCCAGTCCACCTCGCTGCCGTCCGCGCCGTTTTCAGACGGACACTCCTGCGTCTGCCGGCGTAGCTCATAGTCCAAATCCTAATAATCAAAAACACTCATGCTTATCTACAGAATACTGTCCGTAACTATTATCTTAATTTATAAGAAAAAGGCACAATATACAGTATTAAATACAAAATAAATAGACAGGTTTTGCAGGATTTTTTAAAACAACCAAAATGGGTGTCAAAATTTGTATGGGAACTTTTTAACGGGCGGTGCGAATGGCTTGAAACTCGGTTTGAAATCTAACGCGTACGAAGTCGCGGGCAACAGCAAGTATCCTATCCAGCACATGTACTATGTACCTATATTCCAAGTTTCATTCAAATCCGATCAACCGTTTAGGCGTGATTGAAGCGCAAACATACAAACATCTTAACAAACTTTCACATCTTACTTATATTATAAATGCGAAAGTTTGTGAGGATGTGTGGATGTTTGTGTCTCAATCACACGCCTAAACGGCTGAACGGATTTGAATGAAACTTGGAATATACATAGTACATGTACTGGATTAACATATAGGCTATTTTTTATCTGGGTACCACGCGAGCGAAGCCGCGGGCGGCAGCTAGTTTATAATATAGTAGGATAGGATTAGAAACTCAATATTGACCTGGAAGTTGACAATCTCATCATTCGCCCTGCCCTCCACCGGCCCCTTGAAGAACTCTTCCAGCACCTTCCTCGTCTCCGAGAATTCGTAGAGATAGTCGAAAGCGGCCGAGCCGGCGGGCGGAGAGTCACTGTCGCTCGGCATCCGCTCGCGGCTGTCCAGGTTCCTCTCACGGCTCTCCGTCATTATCCTCTGGAGAGAAACAGAAACTTGCAAATTACGAACTTCAAACTTCAACTACATATAGTTGCAAGTTCCAGAGGAAAACAATACATACGTACATATTATCATTCCCTAATAGGGTGGGAAGAGCCACAAGTAATCATAAGAAAACTTGCAGCCTCTCCTGATTTTAAGTCCCAAGATGCATATGGTGAACCATGGTGACAGATGATCAGCCCATCGCCCATATAGAAGGTCGGAAAATCTCTTAGTCGGCTTTTAAGACAGGCTCGGGGAAAGAAGCAGCTGGACGCATTCTGTTTTTTCTCTACTCCCAGTCCAGCAGAGAAGTAAAATAATCAAAATTTCTTTATTCCGTAAAATCTCTAGAATCATTTTAGGATCGTTTTGGATACGTTATATCTACGTTGAATTTACACCTTCTTCTGATGAGTTTCTATCATAATACTGAGTGCGGAATTCTAGGCCGTCACGCCAGCGGCTTTGGTGAGCTCAGCGAGCACACATTTCGGGCGAGCATAGCGAGCAACCCACATTGCAGAAATCAATTTTTATTTATTGATAATTATAGACGGAAAATTAAAAGCGAACCTATGCCCGATTCGAGTGAATCATTCATTAAGCAAAGTCGCTCGAATTTCATCAACTTTGAAGAAAGTTGAACTCAGTCTATTTTTATATTTACTACTTGTATTTTTTGTGTACCCGAAAATCATTTTTGTGAATGAAAACCTAGTTATTCTAAGTGCACCACAAGGTAAAAAACAAAAGACAGCTTCCGCTATAAATTTTACCTGCGGGAACCCAGGCCGCGGCGACCGGGCCGACTTCTGCGTCCCATATCTTCTCGGCGAGCCTTCATACTCCGCTATCGGCAGTTCCCCAATGATCCTCGCCACTCGCTTATCCTCATCTGGACTGCCGCTCTGCTCTCTCGACGAATCGCTGCCCTCACTATCTTTAATATCACAATCACCGTTCTTCATATTATCTATAGTTCGGTTCACACTCATGTCTATCTCATCGTCACTGGCGTCTGGATCCGTCCTCAGACCTAGAGACATAGAATTTAATATCACTGGAAATAAAAAAGAAAATCATGAAATAGTAATACTGCCTAGTGGAATACCAGCGACCGTTTTATGATGTCTGTAACATAGAGGTGAAAGGAACACAGAAGCTTCAGTTGGTTGCAATAAAGTTCCATAATCACCCAGTCAGCGAGTAACTATCGGACAGAACGACAAACTGACAGTTAAACGCTGAATGTGCACCAGGCGTCACGACCGACCTAAGGTAAAATACGTATTCACCGCTATATTACAATTACCATTACACGGTGCCGGTTTAAAAGGACATTAGAGAAGATGTTTATCAAAATTGAAGGCCATTTTTTTATTGGTGGAAGAGTACAAGGTAAAAGCAACGGTTTTAAGCAATCAGTCAATGAAAAATTCAATACTTGATCGATTATGCTATTAAACATCCACTCTAGTTTTATAAAAATCGTAATTCGACTCTACCGTACAGTAGTTTACCAGTCTTAAATTGACTCTTTAATTTCAAAAACGACAATTTATATAAATCGAATTTACCTTTCCAATCATCACTATCATCGAAAACCATAACCTCCCCGTCAGCAACAACAGCGATAGGGCTGCTCTTAGTGCTGACATCGATCGTCTTATGCGGGTCCAAGATTGGCGAGCTGTTCTTGGGAATCCCCATGTTGGCGTCAGCCAGGATGTCCCGCTCCCGTTCGATTCTGATTGGCTCGAGGTCGCCGTTTGTGTAAGACGGTGACGTGTGACGGGATATCATCTTTTTCGGCTCATTTGTTATTCTGTGTATTTGAATCTGGAAAACAAGACAGTAATGTTAAAATGTTTGCATAAAAATTCATGAAAAAAACGACTTATTCCCATCTTCCACCCTAGCCATCCGCCGCAGGTTGGATGTTGGGAATTTTATGTGTCACCTTACAACCTACCTCAGGTTGGATATTAAGAATCCAATATATGAACTATTTTTGTTCCCATTTTTCAACCTGTCAATAATACAGTAGTCGGCAACAGTGCATAGTCAGGACAAAGGATTACGTGGAGAAATGCACCAGTTGTGCCGACTAACACTCTTAATTTGGAAGAAGACGCAAATGAAACCAAGGTGTCACTGTTAGTAAGTTAAATCCTATCGTCTCTGATGTGACTTCTACACTACAATTGCTCGCGAGATGTCTGCTAATAAAAGTAGATAGGTATAATCAAACCTTATTACTTCCTTACCGAACTAAAAGAGGCTAGAATGTAGTTCACAAGCCTATGATAATGGTATTCACAAAAGGTCCTCGTTTCTTTGTGCCTCTCGTTGCATACGAATGAGGTTAAGGTTTTTTCTTTAGACATAGAAAAGGGAAATTCAGTGAAATGTCTAGGGTGGCCAGTTTTTTTTATAAATTATTTTATTTCAGAGGTTATCCACTAAAAAAACAAGGTACTTTATTCTGATGCAGATAAAGTGAGTAGCAAAATTTCAATTCTAAAATGAAGTATCACTTCGATGAGTTCTGATCGCGAGAGTTTAAAAAAGACTAGATGTAAAAAGGTTTTAATGTATTGATTTTGAATCTGACCTCATTATTGATATTGCTATCGGGCGTGTAGTCCGCGTCCTTGGAGAGCGGGCGCGGTTTGTTCCTCACGTTGTGCTTGTGAGTGTTGCTGTGCCGCAGCTTCCGCACCGCCTTCGTCCGACTCTGAGAGTACAGCTCGCGACCTCCCGCTATTTCTATTATCCTGGTACAAGGAAAGAAAACTTTATACTTCGATAGGTATTCCTTAAGTTGTGTACTTTTGCGCAGTGGTACTTGTAAACAACCACGATGTTTCATATTTTTACTCATTATCGCTTTTTACTATTACTTCTTCGCTGAACTGGGAGTAAAGAAAAAACATAGAATGCGTCCAGCTGCTTCTCCCCGAGCATGTTGTAAAAGTCAACTAAAGGATAGTATCCTCTCCAACATGATGAGATACAATAAGCAAGTATTCCCAAGGAGGTTTGACGTCAGGTCAGGCAGGCGGCCGGTCATAAAACACCTTAGCCAAAACTCTTACCTGACCCCACATAGAGTAGGATAAGGGCAGGAAGATGATGATGATGATCGAAATTCACTGGACATAGGTCTCCTCGAATATAATTCCAGGACGAGCGATGTTGACTACCTTTATTCACCGACCATATCGGTCATCGGTCCACCTTTTTACACATCCTATTTGTTCTTTTGAGCTTTATGACTTGCCCATTGCTACTTCAACTCGCTTCTTAAGAGATATGTCTGTAACTCTGCATGCGCGGTATGCCGAAGGATTCCTTGGAGTGCCGTGCCGATAGTGGACGCTGGGCCTAAGTAGCAAGTTCGTCAAACCCAAAGGTCAAACCTAAATAATATGCCAAAGTCACTTGTTCTGAGAGTTTCTCTGAATGATAGGATTCGTAACGATTTTATCCGTCAGAGAACTAAAGTCATCAACATAGCTCAGAGAATTAGCAAACTGAAGTGGCAGTTGGCTGGCTATATCTGCCGAAGAACCGACAAACGCTAGGGTAAACGAGTTCTTAAGTGGAGACTGCGACTCAGCAAACGTGATGTAGGACGACCTTTCTTCGATCGAACGATTCTTCGATCTGAGAAAGACTGCTGGCAGAGACTGGATGCGTCAAGCCGAAGATAGGGCGCGTTTGCGCTCATAAAGGCTGATGATGATAAAATAATGTAGGACATGCAACTCCCGTTATGATGTCACATAAAGTAGGTAGTGAACTTGGAAGAATGTAGTGAATTAGGTACATTATTTGAATGAGTAGGTACAACTGTGATCACAAAGAATATGTACCTTCTTTGACATTATAACCACAGAGTGCCTACATAATTGAATCGTATTCATACCCGAAAGCTTCAAATACCATCATCGTGTTTCAGATAATTGTAATTATAGCAAATGTGCTTCGTAGAAGCGTGATTGCACGTAATTCGATATGGGTAATTGGGTGATATGTCCACCGCAGGCGGTTCAGTCAGGAATTAGGGCATTACAAGTTAATTGTGGTTATACATATCATCCCATCGCAATAATGGCCAGCCTATTTGATAATATAGAAAACTCATGAAACTATCATATTAATGGTTACTGCTCTGATTTTTCAAAATTAGGTCCCGTAACTATTTTATGTGCGATATACCAATCCTCCTGTCTATATAAAAAATCGGTCAAGTGCGAGTCGAATTCGTACACGAAGGGTACCATACCATCGTACATTGGCACTTTTTAATATGACATGAACTCTATGTACCTTGAGGAGCCTTTGAGGCGCACTTACATCATTTCACCACACTGGTTTGAACGAACTAGTGACACGACTACATAGATTCTTTCAGCATACTTAGAATGATCTGACATGGGCCATTCGAGAGTAATCTTGGTACACTTATAATTCTCTTAACAAAGAAAACTTTGAAAATAAAAATATAGCAACTTTTCATGCCAAGGTCACATAACTGCTCAAATTGCCTCGGATCTCGCGTGTCGTATACATACTTGAATAGTAAGTAAGTATACCTACCTAGTCTACCTCCAATTACGCACACGAATTCTCTAAAGTTTTAGCCAAATCCCTCTTGCCTTGAATTTCAAGTTTGTATTATTCCCTTGAGCTAGCCACAACTAAAGGGGCTAAAACGTTATTAAGCTCCACTTTGAATGTGTAAAGCTTGGGCACAGAATAAATAATAGTACCCGCTACATGTAGCTTGGGTTTTGGATCTTTAGAAAACTGAGGGAATATTTTATACAAATAAGGATTCCGTACCATCGTACATTAAAAATGTTTTTTTTTGTATGGGGGCGTCCGTTTTCTTTAATTATATTTTGTTACACAATCTGTGAAAATTGTGTATTTGTTAGGTATCGTACCCTGAAATTAGCCGTTCAGCGTCCCTATAATTTAGTTACGAACTAAAATCGTGATGTGTTTTAAATACATTATTTTATCCTATATTATTCAACTTATCTACAACCCCTACATCTTATTTACCTACAACGAACGGTACCTTAAAATCATCTTACTTCAATTTATAAGTACTTACCAGTCAAATTTTGCTTTATGTATTACCCAGTATTACGTATTCCTCGCAATGAAGTAATTTCGAATGATGTGTGCAATGAGATTTTTTTTTTTTATATTTATGGACATTTAACACAGCGCCTTCTAGCTCTAAACTAAGCAAAGCTTGTACTATGGGAACCAGATGGCTGATACAATACTTATTACTTTTTTTTTGTAATACATACGTATAATACATAGTAACACCCAGACCCGGAAGAAATATTTAGAGAACATGCAAACATTTCACCCGCAGCGAGAATCGAACCCGCGCCTCTTGCGTCTCAGCCGAGCACTCGCCAAACCACCGAGGTTGTCAAAAATATACCTACTTCAAAATCAAATAGTTTATTCAGTAGAATCGGTGAGGATCACTTTAAAACTTCTTAAATCTACGCGGAATTTACATAACGCGACCAAGGGTGGAAGATACGAGACTTGGAAGATACTTGACATGATTACCTAACTAAAGCATCAAAAGCCAGACCGATGAACACGAGAAGTTCCTAAATTGACTCAAGCAAACTGGGTTAGAGCGAGTTTCTCTTATCCAATTGATTTGAATATAGCTTGCGCAAGCTTCCGAAGGCTCACCTGTGGATCTACCAAGAGTTTCTCAGAGTACATTCTCTAGCGTCTAGTAAAAATCAGGTATGAAAACTTATACTACCGTACCGAAATCATGGATGGGTGACGTATCTAATTTAAAAAAAAAAGTATAGAAGTGCAAGTCGAATTCGCACTTCCGTACGATCGTGCAGATACATGAATGTTTCTTGTACGTATAAAAGGGGGCCCTTTTATTTTTATTATTTGTTGTTTTAGCGGCAATAGAAATATACACTCAGTGAAAATTTCAACTCTTTACCTGAGTTCATAAGATACAGCCCGCTGACAGACAGACAGAGACGGACGGACAAACGGACAGACGGTGAAAACGTGTGAAATGTCCACAAATATTTATTTATTTATCCGGATATTAAAAGGCTCCAAAACCTAGCAAGTTGGTTCAACCAAGGCTTTCATGTATAAGTTTTTTATAGCAGGTTCTTAACAGCTATTCTAACTTCAATAACGTCAACATTTTCCTTTACATTTCAAAGGATTGATGAAACGCGAGGGATGGAAAAGTTGAGGAGTTATAGGTTAGCGTGGTTTGGGCATGTCATGTAGAGAGAAGAGGGTCATGTCAAGAAGTATTTGTGTATCTTGTATACCTATATACAACGTGTAACATAATGTCCCTATAAGCCCGAAACGGGGGTGTTCTATACGTCATTGCGAACAACGTTTGTTCAACGACTTTTAAAATTTCAAAGGTTTTCATTCATGAAATGTCTCTTAAACTTTGCTCCAATACGTAACTTGACACAACATGAGGCATCCCTATTTACAGCTGTTTTTTGACCTTTAAGTGTGAACTCTAGATGAAACAGGTAACAGAACAGACACCATTAGTAAAATGCCTACCTACTTACCTAATAACGAGGTGACTTAATAAGTAATTTCTATTTTTTTTGAAGGCCTAGTGGTACCTTGGTATTTATTGGTAATTAAAATGTAAGGTCACATCACGACTAAAATCCCTAGGCACCGTAAACATCCTTTCAGATCTCTTTGTTAAGTACCTAGTATAGGAGATAGGTACCTTACCTACTCAATTTTGTACCTACCTACTCGGGCCTTAAAGGTATCCTCAGTGGGTGCCAAGGAGTATGAGAGGATGTCTACCGTGCCTGAGGATAAAGCCGTGATACCTACTTAATTTTGTACCTACCTACTCGGGCCTTAAAAGCATCTTGAGTAGGTAACAAGAAGTATGAGAAGAGGTCTACCGTGCCTGAGGATAAAGCCGTGACCCTATTCCACTTTAGTTTTTCCAACGATGTATTATTCCAATATTCATTGGAGCATTTTTCAATGCAATTTTGTACCTACCTACTTGGGCACTAAAGTCAAAGATTGTGACTTATCTGTCTTACTAATCTTCATTTTCATCGTGAACAGCCTATTTGTCATTGGTTGCATTGAAACAACAACAACAACTAGTGGGATGGCACCTCGCCCTAATTGGCTGTCGGTGCCTTTGCTAAATTCAAAATCCGCAACCGTCAACCGACACCGCACCGCAAGCGTTTGTTTAATAAAATCAAATTGGTTCCGTAGGTTTATTTGTTTTTTACTTTTCTTGATTGAACTACGTAATTGTTGGTAGGTTATTATGTAAGTAGGTAGGTACCTAGTAGCAAATGGGGATGGAGCACATGGTAGCATATTGGTATGAACCCCGCCTTCCCATAAAGTCGTGAGTTCGAATCTATGGATTTTTCGATTCGAAATTTATGTGTGCAATATCAATGCTCTCAAACGGTGAAGGAAAACCTCGTGAGGAAACCAGGCATGTCATAGACGTGTGTCAAAGTGTACGAAAGGAACCTTCAAGGTGCACTCTAATCCTTCCACCACACTGGTTCAAAAAAGCTAGCGACACGGACACGACGACAGTAGTAGTAGTAGTAGTAGATGTATGGTGAAGTTTTTTTCCTTTTTTTTCCCAATCGGTATTTAGTGGGTTACCCCAGACAAGGAACCCTAAAAATTCGGCTTTCGGCAATAGGTACCTACTTTTGGTCGTAAAACAGATCGGTTTTTATCAGTCGCAATTAGCATTCGTTCCTTGCAACAACTGCAACAAGCAATCTCTCGGTTCGCGTAACTAATTAACGTACGATACGATGTCGGCTTTGTACTCAAACGGTGAGTATTATGATATGGTGTTGTGTGTGTGTGTTGGAGCAGCACCAAATAATTAATAGCTTAGTAGCGGCGCGTCAGCTCTACAGAGAGCGTTATCCAGGGCGGCCATTGCCATCTTACGGGCTATTTTCTGGGATTGGTGAACCGTCTTCTCTCGACGGGATCTTTCCACCGGGGCGCACCAGTGAGGGAAGACCGGGAATTCGGTGGTGTGTTGTACCTACTTCCCTTTGATGGATACCGAGTACCTACTGTGTGTGTCAACAGTGATAAAATTCAGTGATAGGTAGGTATGATGATAGGTACCTAACCTATCACCCTACCTAGTAGGTACCCCATTAGTACCTAGCTTACTAATAAAAAATGCCAAAAATAATTTTGTGATTGTGAATGTGAATGTGTACCAGTAATACCAACCTAGGTACCTACATACCTACCTAATACCTACCATGTCAATTAGCCGTGTTCCGAGCCAACCAAGAAGAAGGGAGAAAAGGTATAACTTAACTTTTCCTGTACCTAGGTCCTTAGGTAACTACATAGGTAGATGTAGGTAGGTAGTTGTTTTTTTATGTGTGAAAGATATCGTGATTTTAATCTTCGACTTTAATTTCTACGTAGAATTAAAAAAATTGCAAATTCTTACGAAAACTTTGGTGATTACACCTAGGTACTTTTTGAAACTTGCCGCGCGTTCAATTGTCTGCGTATGTGTGGGTCCGACGCGATAGGAGGGTGCGCGTGTGTTTGTTACCTACGCAAATGGTAAACAAACACATAGGGTTGTCACAAATTTCTCATGAAATAATTTGTTTTTAATTGTATTGGAATTTCAAATATGATGTATTGAACTTTTGCACACGTCAATGTATTCAAGTGCTCGGTCTGAATACACCCCTTTCGGGCTTATAGGGACATTATGTTACACGTTGTATATGCATGTGGGTGTATTCATAAGTGTGTAAAAGAAGCAAGTAGTGGTTATGGGAAAATTAAAGAAAGATAATTATGGTACGATCTCAAGGCAACAAGAATCAGATGACTTTGGGGGCGTAGTGAGCTAAACGCGAGAGGTGCGAGTTCTGAAGGTTAACATATACATACATACATCACGCCCGTATCCCTAATGGGGTGGGCAGAGCCACAAGTAAACATAAGAAAACTTGCAGCCACTTCTGATTTAGTCCTCTTCAACATGATGGACCACTTATATGGGCGATGGTCTGATCACCTGTCACCATGGTTCACCATATCCATCTTAGGTTTACATATTTTGTGAATGTTTCCTTCGGATTTGGGCGTAGTAGGTACCCTGTCACTCGTAGTTTCAGTTACAGAGTCCTAGTGTGAGGTTAGGTATGCGACTTGGGTGCTCAGACAAAATAAAAAGAAAAGACGCCGCGCCGCGAACAACAAAAGTGAAGCCACCTTTTTATCCATGTGTGTGTCGAAGGTTTTGAGGTTTTGTGTTCCAAGTAACCTAAAATTCATAGTATAATAATTAACAAACGATGTTATTTGAAGTACTTACAAGTAAAAAGTGATTTCGTGAGACTTTTTATGTGATTTGCTGCTGTTTTTACAAGTTTTCACTACACAGGAAGGGATAATTCTAATTTTAAGTTTAATAGACGATGACTCGAGAGCGATGAGCATGGTTTTAGTGTAGGTGTGTGCGTGAGCGTGTGTGTTCACTTGCAGGAGCACAGTTTTGTGTGGCTTCACTTTTGTTGTTCGCGGCGCGGCGTCTTTTCTTTTTATTTGGTCTGAGCTTGGGTGTTAGAATATGCTTCACCTTGAATCTCTAAGCTTGTAAGTGCCTCCCTTGGCGTTGAGGATGACGAGCTGGCCCTCATTGTGCTCCTCGTCTGAGGACAGGTTGTTCACGTTGTTTGTGTCGCGCCCCTCCAGCGCGGAGTTAAGTCTGAAACATTAGAATATAGATAAAACATAGTTCAAGTTAATGGGAATGAACAATGATAGTACGAGACAGGAATGCGGCGAAATTCTTACCTATTTTTTTAAAGTCTCACATATTCGCTTTTGAAAATATAACAGAGCTAGCTGCCGCCCACGGCTTCGCTTGCGTTGTATCCGGATAAAAAGTAGTCTATATGTTATTCCAGCACTGCATGTTGGAGGATACTATCCCTTATTGTAAACGACAGGTAACTTGACGTAAGAAGCGACCTTGGATAACATCAAAGCGACCCATGTGGTTTGTTTCATATTAAAATATGCGAAAGTTTGTGAGGATGTGTGGATGTTTGTTTGTACCTCAATCACGCCTAAACGGCTGAACGGATTTGAATGAAACTTAGAATATACATAGGTACTGGATTAACATATAGGCTATTTTTTATCCGGGTACAAAGCGAGCGAAGCCGCGGGCGGCAGCTAGTTAAATTATAAATAATCAAATATTATACACGTAAAATAATGAATTAATTACAATTTTATTATTCATTTTGACAAAAATACTTTCTTCCTTAATTTTTTTTATAAATGCTAACATTCATCATCATCAGCCAATAGCAGTCCACTGCTGGACATATGCCTCCCCTAATGAGCGCCATCGCGCCCTAACATAATGCTAACATTAGTTGCTGGTAAATCCGCCACAGGGTATCGTATTGTGTTACCTGTCGTGGTGATGCTGCATGTTCTTCGGGCGGCACTTGGGGAAGAGGCGGGTGATGCGCTCAGTGACGTCAGAGGCGGGCGTGGAGTCGCCCGCGGCGCCGGCGTCCGGCCGCAGCGCGCACGCGCTCATCTCGCCGGGCCGCCCGCGGTCACGCCGCCGCCGCCGCCGCCGCAGCCTCTACCGGCAATACATGCCACCGACTTAGGGCCCATTACATTGTACAACTAAGACTTCATTTTTTAACATAACTTCTCCGCTGGACTGGGAGTAAAGAAAAAACATAGAATGCGTCCAGCTGCCTCTCTTCCCGAGCATGTCGTAAAAGTCGACTAAGGGATAGTATCCTCCAACATGATGAGATACATTAAGCAAGTATTCCCATGGAGGGTTGACGTCAGGCAGGCGGCTGGTCATAAAACATTTTAGCCAAAACTCTTACAGTGTGATCCAGGGATCATACTGTGCCGACCCCACATAAAGTTGGATAAGGGCAGGAAGATGATGATGATGATGTTGTCCGGCAGTACATGCCACCGACTTAGGGCCCATTACATTGTACAACTAGGACTTCATTTTTTAACATGGATGACCATCCAATCTAGTCGTGTTGTAAAATTTGATCGAATTCAATTATTGAAAATATAAGAAAATATTACCGAAATTTAAGCACAACTCCACAAACAGCTGATTTAAAATAACTCATTTTGAACTATCTCTAGGCTCATGACATGACCAGGCCGCTATATCTACCGGTAAAATATAAATAAATTTCGGTAAT
Source organism: Scotopteryx bipunctaria (assembly GCA_949320045.1). Taxonomy (NCBI): domain Eukaryota; kingdom Metazoa; phylum Arthropoda; class Insecta; order Lepidoptera; family Geometridae; genus Scotopteryx; species Scotopteryx bipunctaria. The sequence continues at coordinate 12,229,171 of OX439442.1, read as the reverse complement.
CATGTACAAATAATGATTGGAGTTGCAAAAATACGTCTTTCTTTTCTATTTATACCTAAGCTTGGTAGACAATATACTAGACAGGTCTAGACATTACATAATTTGGCAGAAGCAAAGACAAACAAACACATAAACCACAAGCATATAATCACCTACATATTTCATCATAGGTGAAAAGTTACTCCAGACATATCGCATTCGCAATTAATATGTGAACACAGATCTTAGCGGTTCGTACAGAAATCGGGAGCAGGCAATGACGTGTTTCGCATGGAACCACTGTAACCGGTGCCAAACTACCGGATCGATGGCGCATTAGTTCAGGCTACGAGGCCAGCACCGAACATAAGCTGAGTTTCGACGGCTGGGTCGTAAACGGTAAAAGAAAATATGTTTTATTTCACATTCCGGCTTACTGTGCACTGTTCAACATGCGTGGCTGAATTCTGAAAGGACATATTCATGTATTTTATGTTTGGGCTGGGCCGCATTTCAGTTGGAGCATATTTTTTCAAGTAATTTAAAACACGCCTCATTACTTCGTTAAATCACGGTAATAATTAAAGTAACTAGTTCGATTCTCGAGGTTTTATCATTATTTCACTACTAGGTTCCGTCAGCAGCTTTCAAGCACAATACAATCCGGATAAAAATGATCTAAGGCCAAGGAGTTAATGGTCGAGGATAACGATAAAATGCGAGAAGTACTTCTTCCATACTAATGTTATAAATGCGAAAGCTCCGTCTGTCTGTTTCCTTTTCACGGCTAAACTGTTGAACAGCTTTTGATATTTTGCATTCAAGTCGCCCTACATACGTCATCAAGAGCTAGTAATATTATAATCGCGGGTGTTACAGCCCCACGGCAAAGCATTGGCACGCCAAGCCGAGCGGCGTCGCCCAGCCTTCTTCAGAGTGGATTTATGCTAAGGCTTTATTGCTACGTGTCTGCCTGCACAGGACATTGTACATTCCACCACGTACAGTGAATTGCAACTTCTGTTTCATGAATAAATTCAAGGTGTGCTGGCACTTTGAATTTCACAAAAAATACGGATGTTATCGCAAATTGGTAGGTACAGGTGTTGTCAACGACATGCGCTAAAATGATTATAGAAGAAGCGATATTTAGAAAAGTAAAAAGAGGGTGCTACGTTAGCTCGGAGAACAGAAAACTGTTGGGGAGTAAAGGATCTGGTAAGGCGACCAGACCGGTAAATAAATGAAGGGAGATATTCCATAGACGATTGCAATGGCATAGAGTCAATGCATTAGGTAGAGTAAAATTTCTACAAAGTGATTGAAGGTGTATCAGGCGAAATATAATTGGTAGGTATATAATTAAAAACGCTAACCAATCCTACAATGGTAAGAAATAACTTCGACTCCGAAGCCGTCAGAATTTATATTCTTTATCCTTTCGAGTCTGCACATTTAAGAATTAAAGAAACAAGATAACAGAACTTATCGAAACTTATTGTTTCTTAGGCAAATGAAGATCAACTTTAGCGTAACGACATTGGACCGTCGAAAATCACGTTTTAAATTGAAAAGCAAAATGTCATTATGGAACGCAATTCGCAGTTGGAACTTTTACCCTTTTCAAGTCTAAAGGGCCTACGAAATCCAATTCGTCCATTCGAAATAAAATTTAAACTCTACGTGACAAGGTGTAATTTCTCTCAACTAATTGCTGAAAGGTGGAGCGGATGACATGCCTTTTGGGTAGACGTCGCCACTACAGTTCCCCAATTAAAAGTAAAACCTCTCTTCAGCTATTAATGAATTCCGCGAAGAATGTGCCTCTCCAGTAATTAAAACCCCATTTGCAGAATAGGCCTCCATCGCTGAGAGCACAATAAGAATCATTTCGGTAGACAATTACAGCAATCACAGCTTGTGACTTGAAGCGCACTTTGTTAAATGGACATTTTAGTGGGAATATTCACGTAGAAAACGAAGCCGATCGCTGTTCTGAGGGAATATTATTACGCGTAGTACGAAAAATAAGTTAGATAAAAATAATTGACCCCAAATAAAGTGGGAAAAGTGCAGGCACATAAGGAGTACGAAAAATAAGAGCCCAGTACAAGAATGGGCATTAACGGCTTTTGTCAGTTGCTCATGAAATAGAAATAGAAATTGTTTATTTGTTATATGTACTATCTTACCTACTATTTTACACCGAAAGAACGAAAATCATTTTTTAGAGCTGTCAAACTAGTAAGTTTTGGAAAATGGCCAGCAAAATCATCAGAAATGTTACATGAATAATTAATAGCCCCATGTTTCTTATCATACTTCTCTGCTGGACTGGAACTAAAAAAATAATCATAAAATGCGTCCAGCTGCTTTTCTCCCCGAGTCGACTAAGGGATTATCCTCTCCAACATGATGGACAATCTATATTGGTGATGGGCTGATCACCTGTCACCATGGTTCACCATATCCATCTTGGGACTTTTAATCAGGAGTGGATGCAAGTTTACTTATGATTACTTGTGGTTCTGCCCACTCCATCAGGGAAACGAGCTGGATAACACCTACGTCTCTATATATTTGAATGAGTAAGTGGATATGTGATTCATATTATTTCTACGAAAAGTTAAAAAAAATACTCAGCTAAATAGAACACCAAGAAGGCTGTGAACCACTTCTAATTAAACGAAATGTTTTTGAAAGAGCAAGAATATTACTTGAGTCAATGTTTAGACTGGTATAAAAGTCATTTTAGCGCTAATTAAGTAAGATATTATATTAATTAATAATTAAACAAGAACTTACTCAGTAATCTCATTTTGGAAAATAACATCAACATTCAAGACCTCTAATTAATTAATTTAGGTCTAGAATTATGTTGAAACCAGACATTGCTGGCTTTTGACGGCTAAAACAAGTACCAATTTTTTTTAACTCACGACGTTGAACCAGCTGTTATCTACAACATATCTAAGAACCAAAACTAAAATTAACCGTAATGCAAAAAACTATGTACAACGAAATCGGTTCAGTAGGTAGTTTCAGAGGTGCAAAAAACTATGCCAGGTGCTGCAGCGCCCCCTGGTCGCCTATGGCCGTAAAACATATCTAAGAACCTTCCCCGAAATGACACCAATAAAATGCAAAATACTACATCGAAATCGGTTCAGTAGTTTTTGAGGTAAATGGTAACAATAAATAATAAGTACTCTATCAGCCATCTGGTTCCCATAGTACAAGCTTTGCTTAGTTTGGGGCTAGATATGTCCTCAAATATTTATTGTCATAAATAAAAAACATACAACCTCTTAGACCAAACGCATATACCGTCTCCGTTCCGCCGTGGGTAATACGTCGAAAACTTTCCATTCTATAAAGTTCATCAATTCATTTTGTTCTGTGAAACACCTTCATAAAATTCCTTTGTTATTTATTGGCAAAAATATCGAGAGCGCTCAGTGGGGACGGCATTTAAGCCGTAAAGCAAAGGTCAACGGTTTTGAAAGGCAGACGTACTAACCTGTCATACCTTCCCAGGCTTGCGTAAAAACGTCCCTCAAAATGTGCTAGATACTTCTGATAGCGTTGCAAAGATGTTTCTAAAGGGTATGAATCAAACGAACGAAAGTGAGCGAGTGGGAATCGATCATGTTCATTGCTCTTTTCTGACGTGTCGAAACAGAACAGAACTGTACATAGCGAAGTTGCTAAACTATGTAGTAAGTGACAATCCCGAAAATGTTCATGAATACATTCAGTTTGATTGGTTCGTGTTCGCTCATTAGCCTCTGCTCACTTTAGTTCACATCCTTGATTTGAACTTCTCTGAACAAACTTGAAATAGGCAGTTCCATTTAGTAACCTCTGACACGCACTATGTAATGTATGTGGGTATGATATTTGCAGACAATAATTTCCTGAAAATCTCCCGGGTTGAAGCAAATTTAGTAGAGATGAAATTTTCATACTTTACAGAGGCAAATGCGAGACCATATTTTATTTTTAAAAGTATAGTTTTAAGTCTGCAGAGGACTACCGCGCGTTACTCAGAATCCCGGGATAGTTGTAGATTTAAGACGAGTCCAAGTGATCCCAGTGATTTTAAGGAATAAAAAAAAAATTACTTTAACTTTGAGTAGGCAGAGGTAAATACTTTTCAAAATATAAATTAAAGTAGTGGCTGGTTGGTGTATGCACAAAATCTTTCATCTTAGAATTTGGGAGGGCTACGCCCAGTACTGGACTTCTATAAGCTGATGATGATGTTACTGCCGATGCCGATCAGTTCATCGTTCTTTACGTCTACCTAACTCGAACTTACTTCACGCCTGACGGGGTGATTCGCAACTTTATGGTGGAATTGGGCTGTGAAAATAGCCTTCGGTTAATGCTCTGAGTTTAATTCTTTTCGCACGTTTTGTGGGGGAGTTAAAGAGAAGTAGCTATTCGGGGTTTTTATGAGTGTTTTTGCTAAGAGTATTGCTGTTTGAATGACGGCTACACAGTAATGAAAATAGGTAGATGCTTAAATAACTGTAAATATTAGATAATTAATTAGTTGTAGTAAATATACTACAACACAAGCAAAGGAAGGCCTACGCCCAGAAGTGGGAAAATACAGGTGTGGACGATGATGATGAGTTACTAAAATACTTTTTTTATTAATTATAAAATTTCGTCGGTTACTGATTTTGAAAAATATCTTTGAATTCAAAAACTTATTTGCATAATAACAGTTAGATTGAAAATTGCTGTTTCATTTATATGCAAAACCATAACTATAGTTATAAAAATAGCAAAAAGAAAACACATTTTCAAACATGCAAAACGGCTACACTTTACAATTCCTATAAAATATTATACGGTATTTTATCGCGTGCGCCATTCCTTTGCCATATAGTTGTAAGAAAATAATATATGCGGTAAAATTAATGTAAACTAGAGTAACGCTCCGCGATTTTGTTCGTGATAAGTTTTTTTGTACATATACATTTCATCTTCTTTATTCTTTATTCTTTACTAGCTGACCCGACAGACTTCGTCCTGTTCATTCGTCATTTGTATGGGAAAAAGAAAAGGGCTATTTTTAGGGTTTTTCCAGCAATAATTCTAATTTTTCTCGCCGTAAAAACCATCCTTGAACTTCAACGAACATTTTAAAAAAAGATTTGGCCAAATTGGTCCAGGCGTTGTTGAGTTATGCGCTTACCAACACATTTTGCGATTCATTTTTATATTATAGATTGTACATAATATAAAACACAGAAAACACAGACATAAAGTAAGGACATGTACAAAGGCGAGCTTAACCCTACAAAGACTTTTCTTCCAGCAAACCATTAGCTAGAGAGAGGTGGAGTATAGATTATCTTCCCAATAGTCTAGGAGTTCAATTTCAAAGATTCCTATTTTAGTGCAACCCTGTCTTTGTGGCGCATTTAAAATCCTTTCACCACACTGATTCCTTAGAACTAGTGAGTAATAGTAATGCACCCCTACATCAATAAAGGAATATACCCTCCAAGTTTCATACAATAAATAATAAATAAATAACACCCAACAGTCACATACATAGTCCTGACCCCACACTAGGATTCCCTGTGTCGTGGGTATCAGAAACTACGAGTACCATGGTACCACAACACCCAGACCCGGAAGAAATGTTTACAGATCATGCAAACATTTCTTCCGCAGCGGGAATCGAACCCGCGCCTCTTGCGTCTCTGCCGAGCAATCGCCCGCCACGCCACCGAGGCCGTCATACAAGCCATCATACAAGCGTTGATTGTTAGTCAGTCAGTAACATAAAGTATTTTATATATTCAGATAGGAATCATTATCATCTCCCTGTCCTTATCCCACTCTATGTGTGGTCGGCACAGCATGTTCTCTTCTTCCATTCCCCTCTGTCAGCCGTCATCTCTATTCACTCCTTTCTTACCCATGTCCTCTTTCACACAATCCATCCACATTCATATTCATAAACTTTCTTTGCAACATGACTTTCATCCCTCCTCGTGACATGTCTATACCACGCTAGCCTATTACTCCTCAATCTTTCTGTCACTGGCGCTACTTTCAAACTTCCCCTAATATACTCATTTCTTATCTTATCCATTCTAGTCACCTCACATATCCATCTCAACATTCAGATAGGAAGTAAAAATAAAATGAGTACCTCAGAGTGTAGCAAAATTACAATTGACCCCGCCTGAGCACTCAAGTGAAAGCAATTCGATCAAAGTAGAAATACGGCGTAGGTAAAGCTTAAACCAGGCCTACACACATATATGTAGTACCTTCGATACAATCTCATCCAATGCTCAGTTATTTCAGTTCATTAGAGACGAGGGAAGTACTTACATATTTGGGAAAAGTACAGTGAGGCACGAAATTTGATTAAACGTTTGAGTCTTTAAAACACTTCTTTTCCTCCATATGGTTACATCCATACATATTATCGCCGCATTGTCATCATCATCATCATCTTCTTGCCCTTATCCCACTCTATGTGGGGTCGGCACAGCATGACCCTTGGATCATGCTGTAAGAGTTTTGGCTAAGGTGTTTTATGGCCGGCCGCCTGCCTGACGTCAACCCTTCTTGGGAATACTTGCTTATTGTATCTCAACATGTTGGAGGATACTATCGACTAGTCGACTAGTCGACTTTTACGACATGCTCGGGGAGAGAAGTATAATTATCCATACATATTATCGCCGCATTGTATGACGCATATTTAAATACCTATTTTCTGTTTTATTTTCTTTTGATGTTTTTCTTGTGTTTTTACAAAAAAAAGCTTGCAGCCAATACTGATTCAAAGTCCCAAGATGGATAGCGTTAAGTTGTAAAATGGTAACTTTGTCTTCATACAGTTATGGACAAAACTTCAAATATTTATATTCCTTTAAGAATAAGATTACGGGTTACGGTGTAATTTAAGTTTTAAAATGATTCATCTAGCATCAATTCGAAAAAAAAAGGACTGTCATACTTGGTCTCTATTGCAAATGTATGGAGTGATGGAATTTACTTCCAAAGTATGCCTATTGTCGCCAGATGGATATAGGTACTTCAGTTGGAATTATGTTTATAGCCAACTTTTAGTTAAACTTTGATATTGAAAAGCGAAATCTCAACTCCATTGTATGAAAGAGCCATATAGATTTCGATATAAGTAGCTAAGAGCTGTACGACTCATTTAAATAGAAATAAAAACCGGTCAAGTGCGAGTTGAATTCGCACACGAACGGTTCCGTACCATCGTACATTAAAAAGTTTTTCTTGTATAAGGCCCCCTTTTATATTTTTATTATTTGTTGTTATAGCGGCAATAGAAAAACACACTTTGTGAAAATTTCAACTCTGCCTACTACGGTTCATGAGATACAGCCCGCTGATAGACGGACGGGTGGATGGACTGATGGACAGCGAAGGCTTAGTAATAGGGTCCCGTCGGCAGCCTTCGGGTACGGAACCCTAAAAACATCGTTTGCAAGTAGGTGCCGCACAGGCAGAGTTATACGAGGTTATACGTGACGCGGGGTACCAGGATGCCATAACCGCAAGACAGTCTGGAAAGTGCTCGTTTCAGTTTTACAGCATTCGAAACTACTACTTTGCTCCCAACTTGCAATGTGTTGCAGGCAATACTGCTCAAGAAACAAGATGCGATATTGCACTAAGAAATTGGTCACTTGGAAAATGTCACACATTATTTATATTTCACAATAACCACCATAAAAGTTTTTTAAACATTACGACTGCACGACGATACAAATTCGTTAGATTTCTCTCAAATCTCTTGGCTAATTGAAACAATAATCGAATTATATTTGATCATAATTAAATAATATTTTTATTTATTTATTTTTAATCTTAATTTTTAACTAGGATGCCGCCTACAGCGGGGCAAGAGCAAGACTCGTTAGACTTCCGCTTGACACTATTTTTTGGTACACCCTGTATATCGGTTTGCTTTAGATAGTTATTTCACATGCTATACTGATCTTCCCATTGTTCCTCTCTAAAAAATATATCTAGGCACAAGTCTACCAGATTATCTTGTATTTATTGATATTAAGGACTGCTGTGGTTTCTCAATTGACTTTACATTAGTTAATATCCCGTTTGAAGGAACCTCGACATTTCCAAGTCATACGTCCCAAAATCGGCAAACAAGACAGCATTATTTCCATTATAACCAATGAAGAAAGCAATAGTGTCACGAACAGTAAGGAATGATTCTAACATCTTATTGAATAGCTTGAGACTTAGGCGCGTTTAGACACGAGTAATTTGTAATCTACTTTGAGTGATATCTGCCTGTACCACGTCGCTCGTAGCGTAGCTTGCTTAGACGTCCTTGATTGATCGTTAAATTAAGCAACGTTGTGCGCGGTCACAATTTAGATGGTTGACCGTAAGTGGCATTACGAGCTAAGCGCTTAAGTGCTTCGGAGGGCACGTTAAATTTTCGGTCCCGGCTTTTAAGTCGTTAAGCCATGACGGAGGCCTTTAGGCGGCCTAAAAACTCCGTCACAAGAGTTGGCCACTAGCTCATACGAACTTACTTACGTCGCCTTATGTTTTCGCCTTATTTGCTACATACAAATAAATGGTTAATAAAGAAGTAAAAAAACTGCATTGGAGAGGAAAAGATGGAGGTAATTGCAACATTGTACCAACAAGAGCATATCTCTTTGAATAATGCGTCTATGTGGGAGAGATACGTCAGAGCCACCTCCTCGCAACTCGCTATATATCTGTATAAACCGCGTTCGAAGTGAACGAATTGCGTAGAAACAGAACCCTTTTAAAACAACTTCCATTTAAATGTAAACCAAGACGCAGAATAAACAACAGTACACTTCCAAGTTTGGACAAGGGAATCCTTCTAAAGGAAAACCTAATCAAAATTACTTTCAAGGAGTGAAAATGAATAAGGATATTTTATATTCAATTTGTTTTAGACGCGGATCAAAAGATAAGTTAGCAAAGAGTTACAAGGACATTGTGAAGCAACAAGCCAATGATGGTGCCTATTTGAATATACTAATTGTAAAATGTTTGTTTGTCAATTAACAAAAGGCGAGTTGCGAGTGAGAGGCAAGTGGAGAGTTACGGTTTCTGAAACAACGCTGTGTTACAATAGTTTATTGTGAATCTAATTTCTGAGGATATAAATTTTGGTATAAGGAATGTCTACCTTGCTTGGGTTTTTATACTGTGGGGACTCCTTCCGAATGGGGGGGTTCAATCACGGTGTTACATACTCCCGTTTTAAATTTTATGCCATTACAGAGATTACTAACCTTTTCTCAACATGTCGTCAACGTTGTACCTGCAACCAAATAATACAAAGATTAAAATAAAAATGCCTTATTTTTTTGTAATTTAAACAAAAAATATTTTTATTAATCTCATAAAAACTTCCTATATGTCACCGTAAAAATTGTAAATAGCGTTAGATTATATAATCTATCTCGCGAGACTGTAAACTGTCGAAAGACTGTGAACCGCAACATGATTGCAATAAAAATAATATTAGGCAAAAAATTGAGGTCGTTAATACGAATGAAGAATAACATAATTAACTTCTCTAGATTATGTTCTACATGCCCTAACACCCGAGTAAAACATCATTTTAACCTGTCTTCATATTCATGGCTCTGAAATGTCGGCTCACTTGTAAAGTGCAATTGTACCTCAAAGCGAAAGCCGCGCTTTAAATTGAGATGCAAATTCGTCACAGCGCTGCAGAGTGTAGGGGATTGAAAGCTGTAAAACGTTTACTGAATTCACTAGCGGCAGATTAAGTGATAAGAATGTATGATTGATTTCTGATAAAATTTAACAGAGGACATTCCCTGAATTCGAGACAGGATTGGAAAGAACAGAAGTGGGTAGATGTGAACTGGTATAATGATGATGAATATGGGAACCTGTATGTAGAAATATATCTAGGAACAAAGCTCTTTTCAAAAAGTCCATGGGAAATATCCTTCGAATCTTTTATTCGAGCTTTCAATCAATTCGCAAAAAGTTTTTTGAATTTTGATGTGCAAATGCGTTGGTGTAAAGATTTATTTATGTTTGGCTAATACGTTGAGAACAATGGCCGACTTAAAACGAATTTCCGGCTTCATTAACAAGTAAAAAAAGGGAAATATGTTGTACTGGCCAGTGAGTGAAATTGGAGGACGGTCCAAAAGGCCATTAGCAACCTTGCTTAATGAGACCCACTCGATTTCAGACCCTGTGCCCTCAGCACCAGCTTGTCCCTAAAGAATCGAGTCTCCTAAAAGTAACAGGAAAACATTGACATCAAAGTTAAAGGAAGTTTGGAGTGGCTTGAATGACTTGTTTGGTTTATTTGGCATTTTCGTCGAAGTCGGTACTCAGCATTTACTGGTGCTAACGTGGACTTTGTGTCGAGTTCCACAAATTAATTATTTTCCACTTGATTAAATACGCTCTTTGGCAACCAGAAGAATATACCTACTAACAGGGCAAAGTATGGAATAGCCAACTTTCGCCTGCGGCTTCGCTAGGGCACGAAAAAGTAGTATGCCTTTTATCTAAATCAGTTCTGTTAGAGCGTGATTGAAAAGCAAACATCCAAACATCGGCACAAACTTTCGACAAGATGGTATGGCACCATACTAGTTTTAGAAAGGGCTATTTACGTTTTTGGAAGTTGGTAATATCAACAGGGATTAGAAGACCCTCGAAAACATTGGGATTTAAAATATTAGTAGGAAATTGAATTGATGGCTAGCTTATATATTTTGTACAACTATTTTCCCTATTAAACCCTTAAACTTTTGGTGTGAGGTTACATGAAAATTATCAAATTAGGGATCTGAAACAAGATTCAACTCAGATAAACTACTACCAGAGGTGTCACTAGTTCTATCGAACCAGTGTGGTGAATGGATGAATAAAGTGCGCCTCAAACTACTCAAAGGCTTCCCCCCCTTCCTCCCGGACCTCGGCAACGAGTAGACGTGTGACTCAGTACCTTGACGATTTAATTCCTGCATAAATATTGTGAAATATCAAAAATATTCGGACGAGAAAAATAGGAAATCATAACCCACAAGAAGTGATCGCGCACGCACACACCGGGATATAACGCATCACACACATCTACGCACCACCACCACTGCGAGCGCACCTTTCACTTTGTGCGGCATCATTCATCGCAACGGCACACTGCTACACCAGTTACGCTACCACTGCCCGCGCGCCTGCCATTCTACCCCGCGGCGTTCTGCGTGTTCATTCTTCGTGTGCGTGAGTCACCTGTCCCGCTCTGTCACCGCTTCACTGCTTACTGCCTTGCACTTATAGGAGCCTAGTAGCTCTGTCTGATTTGGTGAGTCATAGCTTGCCACTACGTTACTATAATTTATACAATTCACAACTCCTTGAGTTTCTGTGCGCTTGGTGCTGTGCTGCGTATTGCTATAACATTTTGCTACATTAAGTTCACGACCACTTAACTACAATGCCTTTAAAACGCACTCCGCCGCCGAAATCACCTGTGATAACAGATCCGGCCCCCACATCACCGTCGTGTAAGAGCATCCCTCTACTTCAACACTGCTCTTCAGAACCAAGCCTTATAGCTGAGCAGGCAGTTGAGCTTGGGACTTCGAGAGGTAGTACTCCTACTCTGAGCTTTAGTAGTGCCAAACGTAGGCGCTTGGACGGGGACGACGAAGTCTTAGTTTCCTTCATGTCTGAGATGAAGCGGATGTTTGCGGACTTTAAAAAGGAGCAAAATGAAAAGTACCAGAGGCTAATAACAGCTGTGGATGATTTTCGCTCAGCTCTCAATTTTGTTGTTACTAAGAATGACTCGCTTCAAGAACAAGTAAATAGGCTCGAGTCGGAAAGAAAAGATAACTTGCAATATATTAATAATCTCGAGAGCAAGCTCGATGGCTTTGAGCGCAGCAGCAGATCAACTTGTTTGGAAGTGAGGAACCTGCCCTCGACGCAATCAGAGACGAAGTCGTCTCTCGTGGATGCTGTCCTCAATGTGGGCAAGGTCCTAAATGTTCAGATTCAGCCTTATGAGATAAAGGATGTCTTTAGGATTCGCACTAAAGATCCTTCCCAGAAAACTGTAATTGTGGACCTCACAAGCGTACTCCTCAAGGAAAAGCTTATTACAAGCTACAGAAGGTCCAACAAAGAAAACAATAAATTAACAACCGAAAAATTGAGAATTGCTGGGCCAGCAAGGCCGATTTTCATTTCGGAAAATCTGCCTGCTAAGGGCAAGAAATTGTTTTTCCAGGCCCGCGAATACGCCAAGGCAAACGATTACAAATTCTGCTGGGTTTCAAATGGGAAGATCTTTTTACGGAAGCGTGAAGGTAAACCACTGGTTCGTATCACTAATGAATCAGACCTCACGAAGCCCACAAACAAGTGACTAGTTAGTTTTATTTCTCTCCATTTGATTGCTTTGTTTTATAATAGTGTATCTAGATTTGTAGAATTATTTTGTAAAAATACTGTGGAATCCCTATCACCAACACACCTCACGTGGTACTACATATACACACTTCGTCATTACACACACACAACTCACAAAACTCACTACCTGTTTATAATGATTGCAGATGATCTTATCAAAATTTATTTCACACAGTTCTCTTACTACTATGCTCATTTGTCATATGTCCCCATGCTAACTCACTCCCACAATAATGGATGATTTAATCACTGTAGCAAATGGAATCGAGGATATCTCTCTCTCTGATTCACTCATCTGTTCTCCCGAAAACGCTTCTCAGTACATAAAACCTACCAATTCTATGAAACTATTGCATTTAAATATAAGAAGTATCAACTGTAATTTTGATGCTCTGATAGTTTTGTTACATCGGATTAGATTAGACCTTGATGTCATAATACTCTCGGAGTGCTGGCTAAGTAAATGCCCCTACCTTCCAACCATACCTGGATTTAACTGCTATGCCTCTGACTTCAAGTCTCAAAACGAAGGTGTGGTGGCATTTGTTAGAGAATGCCTGTCCTGTAACGTCGAACCCGCTTTAATCGCTGACTCAAACTCACTTCTACTGAAATTTGACAATGGGATTGCTCTCTTAGCTATTTACCGTTCCCCATCTTATATCAATGCTGACAACTTTCTTAATAGCCTCGACAGTACCCTATCCAAATTGAATAACTTCCCTACCACTATTATTGTTGGTGACATTAACATCAATATTATCCCAAACTCAGGGAATCCAAACTCTGATGAGTATCTGAATCTGGTATCGTCTCACGCGATGCTCCCAGCACATGTCTTACCCACTCGTTTAAATAGCTGCCTTGATCATATTATCCTTAAATCACCTTACCCGGCCGTAACCTTGGTATTAAATTCCCTCATCACTGATCACGCTCCGATTCTATTCTCCATAAATACGTTTCCCGTACGCAGTTCCATTAGAATCCAATCGACTAAACTAGATTTAAATGCCATCGACAGAGAAATTGAAAAGGCAGATTTCTCTTCTGTTTTGCTATCAAATAACGCTAGCGAAGCTGCTGATGCCCTCGTTCACTTGCTTTCTAACATTATACTAAGGCACAGCCAGATCAAAAAGGTATCAAGTAAAAACCGAATATTAAAGCCCTGGATCACCACTGGTCTTTTGAGATGCATACGACATAGAGATCGGCTCTACCACAAATTTAGTAAGAATAAAGAAAACCTAGTGCTCAAACTCACATTTACGCGTTATCGCAATTACTGTAATAACTTATTAAAAAAGGTGAAGCGCGATTATGAGCGTAACGAGCTTCAGAAGGCCAGAAACAATTCAAAGGCTACGTGGAATATTATCAAGAAAATGGCAAACCTTAATCGTAAGCAATCATCTTCAGAGGAGTTACTAAAATTGTGTACTGACACCACTACATCTCTTAATGCAGTAAATAGTTTCTTCGCAAATATAGGTAAAGATTTGGCATCCAAAGTTCATAAAAACCCCTCTAAAACCCGCACCAAAAGCCCACCTAACTACTCTCCTCTTGACTCTATGGCTTTATTACCCACTGACAATATTGAAGTAGAAACCATAATCATCAATCTCAAAAATAAATGTGCTCTCGGTTGGGATGGTATACCCACATCAGTAATAAAAAATTCCAGGAATACCCTAATCCCTATCTTAACCTACCTTTATAATTTATGCATGTCACAAGGTATCTTCCCAATAGTCTTTAAGAAAGCACTGATACACCCGATTTATAAAGGAGGTGACAAAAACTGTGTCAATAACTATCGCCCAATTTCTGTTCTTACAGTGTTATCAAAAATATTTGAAAAAATTCTAAACAAGCGCCTTATAAATTTTCTTTCTGATAAAAACATCCTGTCTGATAACCAATATGGCTTTCGAAGTTCCAGATCAACGGAAGACGCTGTAATTAAACTTACGTCGACTATAGCGCACAATTTTGACAAGAGTCTGAAAACAATAGGCATCTTCCTGGACTTAACTAAAGCCTTCGACACTGTGTCTGTCCCCCTCTTACTAGATAAACTTGCTGATATTGGTATTAGAGGTCATGTCAACAACCTCTTTAATAGCTACCTGTCCGATCGCCGACAAAAAGTTGTTATTAGTAATCAGTCTAGCCTTGAAGAGGAAATAAGCTTTGGTGTCCCGCAAGGAAGTGTTTTAGGGCCGACACTCTTTCTCGTTTATATTAATGAACTCTGTAACTTATATGTCCCTAATTGTAAGATTTTCACCTACGCAGATGACACCGCACTTTTAGTCTCTGGTCGAAGTTGGGTGGAAGCAAAAACTTTTGCTGAAACCGCTCTAAAATTAGTTCTTGAATGGCTCTCTCAAAACCTTCTAACCTTGAATACCAGTAAAACTAAATTTATTACCTTTTCCCCATCAATCAGAACACAACCTTCTTCAATATCACTTCATGTCCACTCATGTAGTGATACTATGAATTCATGTCACTGTCCCGTACTAAAAAATTCACAGAGCGTCAAATATCTGGGTGTCTGGCTTGATAAACATATGTCTTGGTCACCCCACATTGAGTGCACCGTCTCTAGAGTAAGAAAATTAATTTATATATTTAAAATCCTGCGAAATTGCGCTGACATTCAATGCCTAAAAATGATATATTACGCCCTCACTCAATCAGTATTGTCGTACTGCATCACTGCTTGGGGTGGCTCCACAAAAACCTCTATGATTAGACTAGAAAGAGCCCAAAGAGCCGTTTTGAAGGTCATGACCTCTAACCCAAGGCGTTTTTCTACGACCACCCTTTACTCGATCTGTGGTGTTTTATCAGTGCGGCAATTGTTCATACAGGCTACAATCCTACGTAAGCACTCTGAACTATCCTATGACCCTAACAAGACCTCCGAAAAGCGACGCTCTGATAGAGTCTGTAAGATGGAGCCACGAAGAACTGTGGTTGCTAGTAGACACTTCAACTACCTAAGTCCTTCGTTATATAATAAAGTCAACCAGTTAATTAAAATTTATCCACTTTCCCTGTATATGTGTAAACTTAAATGCACAACCTGGCTCCAAACTCTTTCATACGAAGAAACGGAGAATCTGCTTAGTACACCAACATAAACTAGGCTTAGGTACTCCTAAAATTCATTGAATATACACACACACACTCTCTCTCTCTCTCTCTCTCACACACACACACACACACACACATACACACACATACACATACACTCACACACACACACTACACACACTACACACACACTCACACACTCTACACATGCACCCACATTCACAGTATTAAACTCTCCTTTTTTGCTCTTTTTTTTATATGTTTTGTTTTTATTCTTAGATAAAATAAGTATTTTAGATCATTCTTTGGAACACTGATCTTGTTCTGTTCTGGAGGCGGGCGTTGACTCTGCTACACAGTTTCTACTTTTGCAGTTGTCAACGTGCCATTTGTTTTTTACGTACCTATAATGTTTTTGTTCCGAAATTAAAACTTTTGAATTTTGAATTTGAATTTCATGCGCATATTTTCGATCTTTTTTAAGTTCTATGACAGGCCGGTTTCCTCACGATGTTTTCCTTCGCCGTTTGAGAGTACTGGTATAGCGCACATACATTTTTCAAACAGAAAACTCCATTGGTGCGCGATCGAATTTAAAAGGTGGGGTCATTACTACTAGTGCGCTAAAGGTAAACTAAAAATTACCAATTATGTAGACACGTAGTCGTAAATTCAACAATAACTAACTACCTAACTTTTCAGAAAGATGGTGTTCCAGCTTGCTCTTGGAAGTTAGTAAAGTAAATTTATTAGTTTGCGCAAGCTTTTAATTGCTTTATTATTTCTAGTTTAACTTCAACACTTCTGTTACAACTTCAATGCTCTTTTGCAAAATAAAATTGTGTACCTAGCTTAGTGACCCATGTAAAACTTTTATGTAAAAAAAATCCGCATTAATTTTCTTGTGAAGTTTGCCGTCGAAGTTGCTAGCTATTGAACACCAATAAATAGTACTCGTAAGTGAGTATTTTGGGACTCAGTTGTGACGTTTTTCTGGAGATGTCATGTCAAAATGATACCTTTTTTAATAAAAGGGGAAGAATCATTTGCCCAGAATTGGAAAAGCATGCAGACAAAAAATTATGAACGCTGCACATAATCTACAATTATCCTACTAATATAAATGCGAAAGTTTGTGAGGATGTGATGATGTTTGTGCCTCAATCACGCCGTAGCGGCTGAACGGATTTGTATGAAACATGGGACACATATAGTATGTGTGCTGGAATAACATATAGGCTGTGTAACTGCTGCTCAGGTGGTAGGTACCGGGTAATAAATTCCTGGGACCAAGCGAGCGAAGCCGCGGGAAGCTGTTATTTAAAAAAACCTTGGATAGCTGAGATAAGTTATTCTTAACGAGCACAGGACAGTGATTTACTTACTGATATAACTTTTACAGGTAACTTAAGTCCTGGAGTTCCACGTTAGAGTAGAATATATTAGGGCTGTATTTGGCGCACGAATAACAGCAGTTCAACGTATCAGAAAGTTAGACAGTTTTGCAGAAACCTGCAATTTAGCAGGCCCAGTCCGGGGTGGGTTTAATTCTGCGGTGCTTCGTGCGGTCGTCTTTATAAGCCGGTACCTACCACCCGGGCAGCAGTTACACAGCCTTATTATTACGTCTAGCTGGCAACATTTCATATTGCCACTCAGATTAGCTTTGTCTGCAGACTGTTTGTGGCTGAGATGAAGTCACCGGGTAGACTTTTCTTGTCTGAGACTAGAATGAGCCAAAGAAAATATAAAGCTCACGGTTCAAATGTCCTTAGTCGGTGGTACTGGACAATCGACAGATATGAAATTTCTACAGCTTATAGAGTATATTAAAGTAAATCATTTGACAAAAAACTGGATTTTATTTGAACTCTGTTTTGTTTTAAATAAATAATTAAAAGTATTGCAATGGCAATAATGACCGCGGCGCCGGCGACAGCAACAAATATGATAGAGATGTAGTAGCTTAAATTGATGATTTCACGATTAATAATCGATACTTGTTACAACATTGCAGAAAGTATCGATTACCTATAAAGATAATATCGGAGTTAAATGAAATGCGAATGATAATACCTAGAATCCTGCTCAAGAAAAAATATCCGGTCCTGCCTGACAATATAACTAATTGCTTATTGTATCTCATCATGTTGGAGGATACTATCCCTTAGTCGACTTTTACGACATGCTCGGGGAGAGAAGCAGCTGGACGCATTCTATGTTTATTCTTTACTCCCAGTCCAGCAGAGAAGTTAAAATATAGCCTAAGTTATTCTGTAATAATCTACTGATAAAATATTTTTTAAATCGGTTCAGGCTTTCAAAATCAGGCCAGGAAAAAAATACACATGTCTAGTTCCTAGTTCCTTCCTACCAGTCAGACGGCTTTCAGACTTCCTTTGTATTGTTCGTGATAATCGTTGCGTTTCTTGGTGCTATTATTTACCTAACCTGGCTGTGTACTTAAATATCAAAATAAATTCTTAAAATGATGAAATAGATAGGTATGTGTAATCTGGTGCCCGTTTCATGAAGCTACATTAATCTGTTTTATTTAAGAATTCTCAATTCATAATATATTAGAATAAATTATATTTTCGTTAATGGCAAAAATCCTAACTACTTATCGATTCTATACCTAATAACATTATTGTTATTGATTCCACTCGCAGCATAATTGACCGCACTATCAGATGAGTGTGAATGACGTTTATTGATGTCATGAACATGACCTGATGTACCTTTATTATATTATTTTTAATTCTTAAAAGCTGATTGTGTGTGATTTGTTTATGATTTATGCTATATACAAGTGATACAGGTATAATAGAAAAATGACCATTGTTAATGTTATGTTGAACTCTTGGAAGAAAATGTTCCGAGGTTGAATTTTTGATACTGTCATGTAAGCGTGTCTTGAAAAAATAAATATTAGGTCGGTTTGTGCTGTCCAACTTTGTCGGAAGCAGGCAGGAAATCGTGATAATAAAAAGGGAATCACATTCTATCGGTCAGTTTTATAATTACCTGCTGTATTATAGAGAAAAAACGATTAATAATTTTTGATATTTTGACAGCTTGTAGAATTGAACTGTATTGCCGGATAAAAAGTGGGGTAATTCCCCAAAATTATGGGAAACTTACGTAATAGTAGGTATTAAAATTACACTTCACACTAATATTCTACCAATGTTACGACACTAAGTTTGGATGTTTGTTACTCAATCATGCCAGAACCGCTAAACGGATTTAATTGAAACTTCGAATAAATACAGTTTATGACCTGGAATAACACATAGGTTTTTTGTATTTTACATTTTCATTTGTATTTTGTAAATGTGTGCTTGTATTTGGTCGTAAGTTTATTTCTGTAAATGAATGTATTTATAATAATATTTCTAATAATAATATTTTTATTTTACTTTTTATGTATACCTGCGTAAAGGTAGGTAGGTATAGTAAAAAGTGGGGTTACTTTTAAGCTAGTTGGTATCCCTAAATACACACAAGTCATTGTGTGTGTAACAGCTGATTTGTAAAACATGAATTTGCTGTTGTATAACTGACATTGACTTTGTTATGATATTTCAATTTGACATTAGCGGATGTGTCACATCTCACAAGACTACGATGGGGTGGCCAGAAAAGAAAATGGCAATATAATTATTATATTAAAATTATAATAATTTGATTAATTCACCTTATTTGAGGCACAATTCCATCATATTATGAATAGATGAAGCATTTTTAACAGTGTTTTAATAACATATCCGTATTTCCATTGTTTATTCTTCATTTATTTTCAAATTGTAATTACTAACTATAACTACTTTTAACTACTATTTTTGTGAAATAAAAAAAAACTGAGGAAAATTAAAAATTGAAATTAATCTGAGAAATAATACAAACAATAAGCTTTCAAATGATGATATTTTTGTCACTGCTAATGATCGAGTACCACCTTTGAACCGTGACCTTTCGGATTGAATTGGCTAAGTTGGGTGATCGCGGTTATAGTTCAGCAGAAATCGACAAACTTTTGAACTGTATCAGTGTCTTAAGAAGTTATATTAAAAGATAATGAAAATTCAGTTTTACATTAATTTTAATATTATAAATGAGAGTGTTTGCGTGTGATTTGGGGTGCGTGTGTATGTTTCCGTAGCGGACTTAAAGGTCATCACAGACGTAATATATATTACGTCTGTGATGACCTTTAAGTCCGCTCTGATGAGCTGGATCAGGTGAGCTATCTATAGACCGTTTGCAATGTTTTTCAGATAGCCCGACTATTTCTTTTGTATTTTGTAAATTATATTTGTATTATAGACCTTGTAGATTTCAATATAAAATAGGAGTACCAAATAACAGCAACGAAATAGTCAATTCACAGTGAAACATTAGGATGTCACTAAACCATTATTTAGGTGTAGCTATCTAAACGAGTGTAATCTATAAAATTTTACTCGTCGCCCATTACCCCGTTCAGGAAAAGGGTCTATAACCATCAGATCACGAGGAAGGCCAACACTATCCAATCGACACAATATTGCTGTCCTGGGACCAAGGTCACGTGACTTAACTTCCTAATCTACTCTTACTGCTATCCTAATATATAAATAGTGATGGTAATCATATCTTTAATAACCTATATTTTCCCACTGGTGGGCCAAAGCGAATTGTCTTATTATGAACTGTTATTTAGCCACTTTATATTTTCTCCACCTGTGATATTATTTATTTATTAATAGAAATATAGATATATGCATATATAAAAATTAAATGACTAGCGCTGCTGTAAATGGGCATTGTCATAAATCCAAGCTAATTCAAATCCGTTCAGCCGTTTTTGCGTAAAAGAGTAACAAACATCCATACATACAAACTTTCGCGTTTATAATATTAGTAAGGATAAGGATTATATCAAAGCATCCCCAGAAACCCACGGTAACCCACTAGTGTGGCATAAATAAGCAAGCGAAACGACCGTGTGGCAACATAGGACTCCTATAGAAAGACTTCTTAAACAAGCGCCAGTGGTTCCGCGAAAGAGCGACAGAGCGACTTCCACATCATTAACACTGAGCTCGAATGACGTTCTATATTTTCGTAGTCGCGGCGTCACTAACGCGGAAAGTTCGTTCGAAAATCTTCCTTAGGGGTCGAATGTCACCCTATGTCCCCACACGAAGGAAACTAGTTCATTTCGCTTTATTATTTAGGCCACACTAGTAGGTTTCCGTTAGTTCCTCATGTTCTCCTTCAAAGTTTGAGAGATAAATTATTGCGCACTTTTTTTTAGTAAATAATACATTGGTGCCGGGACGTTAACAAGGAAACAGTCATAATCAAGGATTATATTTGTTACAAGCTATCTCTATCCTGATATTTAGTGTGATCGACATTCACAGATTGTTTTTTTATAGTGACCATGGCAAAGACTCAATTGGAGGTCGGCTAGGTTAAAGTACCACCAGGTATAATTTTTTGAAGTTATTTAAATTAATATAAAATAAAAACTCGCTAATATTATAAACGCGAAAGTGTATTTGTTGGTTTGTCCTTTTCAATTCAGCAATGGAGCAACGAATCAAAATGATTAATTGGGTGATAGTTTATATACAGGCTACTTTTATTTTATTCGGGTGCCACGTAAGGAAAGCGGGCAGTGGCTAGTCATCAAGATTTTGAATTACTCTTCATTATGCGAGGGTAAAGCCGAGTCACACATTCCCCACAAATAGAACTACCTTTCCATAATAAATAATGCAACGTTATCTGACCAGGCAGAGGTTCGTCCGCACCATATGGCACGCGGCCACAGAATACAGCCTACCCCATCCGTGTAGATGTCTCACTATAACCCTCAACTCATTTTACAAACGTGATTGCACCGTATCCCCAATGAGGTGGGCAGAAGGAAACATAAAAAAACTTGCAGCCACTTCTGATTCAAATTCCCAAGATGCGGCGTGATTGAGGCACAAATATACATCGTCACATCCACACATCATCACAAACTTTCGCATTTATAATATTAGTAGGATTAGTCGCTGGCGAGGTAAACACGGTAGACATACTGCATGGTCAAAGCACCGTATGCTCCAAGATTCATGCAATTTCAACTCTAAACTCATTGAAATAAAGCTCATTTTCAACGACCAGCAGGTTTCGTGTGATACATAACATGTTATACAGAGGCGCGGTCGACCAAGGGAAATCTGTGGTCGGATACTGGCTTCCGATCGTTAGCCGCAGTCATTTTAACAACATAATAAAGTGATATGATACACCAAGAGAGCATATCCATCCAAAACTAGTGGAAGGCTCTGCAGCATTGTCTGCGTTGAGTTTTTTTTTCATACACACTTCATCTTCCTCATGCGTCCTTCAGGAGTTGAATTTCCTTCAGGTATTCCTTTTTTAGTGCACCCCTACATCATAATATACCTACATAATATCGCGCCTGTTTCCCATAGAGATAGGCCAAAAAATACCTACGCTGATCAATATCACCCGAGCAATTATAATTTAAATTAACAACTTTAAGTTATTTTACTTTTAAATTATAGTGCGGGAAATGTTGTTTTATTCAAGTTAAACGTATTTTTAACTGTTTCAAAATTATAAGTTCTAAAATGAAAGCCGGTGACGGTGAGTACCTTCAAAATTTTAAGTAAATATTTTATAATAGTATACATTATAGAGTAAATAAAGCGTAATTTACTTAGTGTGTCTAAGTCGAAAAAAAAAAATAAGAGTAAAAGTAGTAAGAGCAGTCTAAGTCGAAAAATATTTGCCTAGTCAAAATCATTGGATGACGTCATCCAAAATCCTCCTGAACGCGTGTAAAATAATAGCTTTATTCAAAAGCGCAAAGTTGATAGACATAATACAGTTACCTTTACATAATTTAACGCGTTATTTATTTTCTTTACGCCTTTATCGCACAAGAAATATGATGTAGGGTGCTACTTTTTAGGGTTCCGTACCCGAAGAGTGCCAACGGGACCCTGTTACTAAGCCTCCGCTGTCCGTCCGTACGTCTGTCAGCGGGCTGTATCATCATGAACCGTAATAGGTGCAATTGACATTTCCAGTATGTTTTCTATTGCGGCCATAAAAAAAATAAAAGGGGACCCCCCTACTACGACCTCGGTGGCGAGGCGGGCGAGTGTTCGGCTGAGACGCAAGA
Source organism: Scotopteryx bipunctaria (assembly GCA_949320045.1). Taxonomy (NCBI): domain Eukaryota; kingdom Metazoa; phylum Arthropoda; class Insecta; order Lepidoptera; family Geometridae; genus Scotopteryx; species Scotopteryx bipunctaria. Next base: position 12,206,391 of record OX439442.1, on the reverse strand, counting down.
GGCGCGAGTTCGATTCCCGCTACGGGAGAAATGTTTGTATGTTCTGCAAATGTTTCTTCCTGGTCTGGGTGTTGTAGTATTATGTATTACTTACAAAAAAAAAGAGTTTAGGTACCTATTCTATCAGCCATCTGGTTCCCATAGTACAAGCTTTGCTTAGTTTGGGGCTAGATGGCGTTGTGTGAAATGTCCACAAATATTTATTTATTTATTAACGTTCGTAATCGATCATCGAAGCTACCTATTGAAAAAGTGAGTAGGTACTTAGATTAAAAGTCATATTAAAAGTTATAAGTACGATGGTACAGAACCCTTCGTGTGTAAATTCGACTCGCACTCGATCGGTTTTTATTACAAACTTGAATCCATGTGTTGTTTTTCATGAATATTAAAATAATGAAATATTCATGTAAATAATTTACGCACGCAACACATGGAAAGAGCCTTCAAAGGGACGCATTGCAACATTACCTAATTCGTGAGATATCGTACACAACACAAACTCTATTCTGGGTCAACCGCATATATCGATCTGGTCACACGCTGTACTCTTATACTACAAAACCATTGTTCTAATAATTTATTATACCCTTCACTAACGGGACGCTGCAGTGCCCGGGACGAATTAAGATAGGCTTGCCCAGCACCTATTCCATTCTCTCAGTTTAGTCGGCCTTGTCTACAGGAAAGACATGGTCAATACGTGCCGAGCGAACTAAGCCGTGGGTTTCCTCACGATGTTTTCCTTCACCGTTTGAGAGTACTGGTATAGCGCACAGCAATTTTTCGCACAGAGACATCCATTGGTACACGACCGGATTTGGACCCACGACCTTAGGATCGGAAGGCGGGGTCACTACCAACTAGACCACTAGTGCTCTCTCTTATACCACATATTACTTATACATTATGATAAACATGCGAAAGTTTGTAAGAGAAGATGTGAGAATGTTTGTGTGATTAAGACAGAACGTATTGAAATGAACATAGAACGTCTGCTCTATGGTCGAAACAACATACTATAAGCTACTGTTTATCCGAACTAGCTATCTTATCGACTTGAAATTAATTTTGTCGCCGAATAAAAAACCAGACCGGCCTGTTTTTAAACTGCACTGTCAGCATGGCTTTTGTATCGTTAAAATTACTCTACACTTCCTGATGTAGGTAGATTGGTATATTTATTGGCTTTGGAATACAATAGCTATCGTAATGGGTATGAAAAAACTGATTATACTTCTACAAAACAAAAGCTGGCTACCGGGTAAAAACCGATGAATCAGATACATTTAGATATACCACCAAAAACTTCAGGCGTTCGGCGAAATAACACGGATTCGAGGGGTCAGATTTCAAGATCCGTGCTGACATCTGTATAGTAGTATATCTAATCAAATCTAGAGAGCCCACTGAATTCCACTGCTGGGAAAAAGTCTTCCTGTTTTCTATTCACCCCGGCCTCTGTCGACCAGTTTATAGAGTAAGCGTTCGATTCGCCATTTCCACTTCGGGCGACCTGGATAAAAACAACAGAATACTAGGCTCACCATCCACTGAGTTGTTCATTATATCGGCTTAAAAATCACTGTTTTAATTAGCAAAGTTCAGTACGAGCGCGTGGAGAAGTTAATTACGGCACGTGATGTAGCTGGCTGTTTGTTCGCAAACAGCGCCGCGAGCCTCCATTATGATATTACCTGTACTTTACCGCTTAATTCCGAACTCACATCAAACGTGAGCTCAACAGAATTACACGAAATGTATACATCCTCCTATCACTACGCGAGACACGACTATGAGAGCACTGGTGGTCTAGTTGGTAGTGACCCCGCCTTCCGATCCTAAGGTCGAAAAAATTATGTGCGCTATACCAATACTCTCATACGGTGAAGGAAAACAGCGCAAGGAAACCTGCGGCTTAGTCAGCTCCGCCCGTATTAACCATGTCTTTCCTGTGGACATGGCTGGCTAAGCTGAGCTGATGGAATAGGTGCTGGGCAATCCTACTCCATCTTAATTCGTCCCGGGCACTACAGCGTCCCGTTTGTGAAGGTAAAAGTTGCCTCCTGACGCTGTATAAATCATCTACTATAGATGGTAAAAGGCCTTAGTTTATCACTACGCTGGTTCATACGATAAACAAAATTTAAGTCACATTAGAGATCAGAGGTTGTTCAGACCTTGGTCTTCTACATTTCTGAGGGATGTATCCTGGACTGAATGTAGACCATAGTCTGAACAAAATCTGATCAAGGAAAAAAGTGAGTACAATTTCACTGAAAGTAAACTTCTCTGCTGGACTATGTAAAGAAAAAACATAGAACGCTTCCAGCTGCTTCTCTCCCCGAGCATGTCGTAAAAGTCGACTATCATAATTATAAGCGATGGGCTGATCACCTGTCACCATGGTTCACCATGGTGACTCCTGATTTACCTAAAGTACCAAGATGGATTCTTCGCTGCAAGTTTTCTTATAATTGCTTGTGGCTCTGCCTAACCCATTAGGAATACGGGCGGGATAATATGTATGATGTATGCAATATGCCATACAATCCAGTACACTGTCGCTATCATGATCTTATATTAAGAGCCCTAGGCTCTTTCAGGATGAACACAGATCCTTCTTAGCTCAGGAGTACATACATACATACATATTATCACGCCCGTATCCCTAAAGGGGTGGGCAGAACCACAAGTAATCATAAGAAAACCTGCAGCCACTTCTAATCCAAGACTCCCAAGAGTAGGAGGTATAACTAGCTACTCTTTCCATTTTAATGTAATTTATCCCTATTCTTCCTTTTGCAAAATTGCCGTTGTCGTCCGAACATAGCTCTATAGCTTGATAAGCGTCTATGGTAAAGGCAGGTCATTCACCCAGTGCAAGTTGACTGAAAGTAACAGTAAAGAGGAAAAACGTTAGAAACCCTAGTTTCTAAACTACAAGCGGGCCCGCAGACAAAACGGTCGTGAACTCCAGCTAATTACGCGATTAATATGTGATTAGTATTCATACCAGGTTTCAATTAGCTCAAGGTCTCAAGGTCCCTACCGATGCCGATCCGCTGACGTACGAATTTAAGTCAGAAACGTGCCAGTCAATGTCAAAGTATATTTAGATATATATACCAAATATATGCTAGAAATACATGCCATAAAAGATATTGAGTAGCACCGGCACAACGCCTACATGTAGGTAAAATTTTATTCAAATTAAGTGGGATAAGGGCAGGTAGATGATGATAAGTAGGCACATGGAACCTTCATGGAAGTAATATACAAAAAAAATGAAGCAGATAGATTTATAGAAATAATAATTTCACTAACTTTTGCCCCTTGGTCTCGTGTTACTTGTATAACTGCGAGTCGTCCAGAACTGTGATCTTGCACGCTTATTACCAGCGTGGATAACCAGTCTCCCTGAACTACGAAGACATTAAAGCTCCAACAAAAGAAAGCTCAACTTACAAAGGTTATCTAAAAATTACTATTTTCGTTGTATTTCAAAAACGATACCGATAAAAAAACCTCAATAAAAAAGTAGAATTTATGTTATTTCAAATCACGAACTACGAGTAGGTTTCAAGTTTCATTAAAAAATACGTTCAACCGTAACTCCATGATTGAGGCAAAGAAAATACAAAATTGAACATTTACAACGCCCCTCAAAGCGTAAAACTTTACCCGGCGTATCATATCCAGTTGAAATACAAACAAAGCGGATTCAAAAAGCCTTAGGTATGCCAAAACCATCAACACTAAAACATTACCTGCAGCCCTATAACCCCTTTGTCGTGAGCTGGCACCGCTATAGCGCAGACAGGCTTACAAGTAGGGCTGCAAACTTAAAAAAATGCCAGAAAACCCATTTTTTTAAAGGAACTAATACTACTGTTACCATTTGAAAACATAGTCCTTGGTAGACTGATAAAAAACATCGGCGTACTCTGAGCATAATTATGTACTCGTATATTTTGACGGCCTCGGTGGCGTGGCGGGCGATTGCTTGGCAGAGACGCAAGAGGCGCGGGTTCGATTCCCGCTGCGGAAGAAATGTTTGCATGTTCTGTAAATATTTCTTCCGGGTCTGGGTGTTGTGGTACCATGGTACTCGTAGTTTCTGATACCCACGACACAGGGAATCCTAGTGTGGGGTCAGGACTATGTGTGACTGTTGGGTGTTATTTATTTATTAAAAAAAAAAAATGTTATTTCTTACCAGAGTAGACGACGTGTGTTAATTGGATATGACTGTACCAAAGCAGACGATTTGAAAGGGTGACGATTAGAAAGAGCGACTTTTTGAAAATCTGACCATTTGAAAGTCTTATGAAATTAAAAGAGATTTTTTCTGTGATTTCTTCGCCGATTTTTCTTGAGCTATTTTTTTTTAATACAAAAGTTAACTTACAAGTTACCCATTAACACAATTTTTTCTCATTAACTCTGACTTGACATGTCGACTGATCAACAGTTTTAGCTAAACTCCTTATTATCAAGGAAAAACAATTTTTCTTCATCCATTAATTGAAACAATCACTACTTTGTAGAATAAAAAACATTATATACGAATAATACGAAGATATTAGTACAAAAAGTAAGTTTTAGGTTAAGTATAGGCGGTTTGTTTTCATAAATTGTATCTCCAGTTTGACTTTAGATAATGTCATCATCGAGATGTACCATTACTACTACTGTCACTAGTTCTTAGTTTCGAACCAGTGTGGTGAAAGGAATTTAAAGAACGGAGTCCCTGAAGTGCACTCGACATGTTTTCGAACTGTTTAGGTTGTACCGTTTAAATTCGTAGTCTCCGGGTCCCGCAGTGTTCACAGCCCTACACAAAGCTTGCACAAGGGGAACAACAGGCTGATTGGCAGACATAAAACGTGTAAAAAGGCGTTCGTTACCTGCCGTAAGCCCCATACGGACAGAGTAAATACTGCCAGAGAAAGCCAACGGGAATTGTGAGTTTATATTCGCATGAGGCGTCATGTTATACCGATAATAGGTGTAGAACTGTTGGATATGTTAGACCAACAAATCTTTTAATTATAGAATTCCACCCCCTTGGTTTTGTAAACTGAACAACGATTTCTTTGAACAAAACCGAGTAATGTAGGAAGAATATTTACATCCTCATACATAACTGGAAATGTAATCGGTAATGTGAAAAGAACAAATATTTCTTAATACATTACCAGGTTCTGTGCGAAGAATATTCTTTCCTTGTACATTGCTGGCAATGTAACTCGGTAATGTACGAGTGACAAGGGGCAATATCAGTGCTCGTACCTACCAATATTTAACCCAAATAGCGTTCCTGTGACTACATAGGTAGTTGTTACAAGTGTTTCAAAATATAATACATACATATTATCACGCCCGTATCCCTAACGGAGTGGGCAGAACCACAACTAATCATAAGAAAATAATCAAAATATAATAACTAAATAATAAAATATTAATTATATTATTCAGTTATTATATAAATTTCGTTTATTTCAGTAAGTACCACTCGAGCGGCGATGCAGCCAATACAAAATATACAAAAAAAATTTGCGAAATCACGTGCGTTAAAACCAATCAGAGTTGTTGCAGCAGTGTTTAAAAGCCTTAAATCTCTCCTGATAGATCACCTTGTTTATCGCAAAATGCACTAACGATTTTATCACTAAGCGCATTGTGGATTTAGGTCCTAATAATGCCCTGTTAAAAGCACTCAACTGCTTTAAAACCCTTTAAATGAAGCAATAATGGGAGATTCGCTTCTCACCTGAGTACACACGTGTTGTTTGATGAGGGGAGCTGGGGTGTGTCTATTCTCCCGCTGTGTGTATGTGACCTTATTTTATAGCAAGCTAAATGTTTTATCTTTACGACTGACTGACCTTTTTAAAGTAATGGTTTAATATGCCAGTTATTTCATAGCTATTAAAACTAATATGGTTTTGAGGAGTTTTGAATCTCTGGCTATGAACTTATATATTACAAAGGCTTAATATACCTACATACTTCCTATCTTAATGATATGGACTTAATTATCCTACTATATCCTATGAATGTGTTTTTATGTTTTTGCATCGACAACGTAACGGCCAAACTGATTTGATATTAAATCACGATCAATTTAATTAGCTTTTGATATACTTAGTTAGTAACCTGTCACAATTGGGATGGGTGACCGCAAGTGGCATTTCGAGCTGAGCGCTTCCGTGCTTCGGAGGGCACGTTAAATTGCCGGTCCCAGCTTTTAGTCGCTAAGTCATGACGGAGGCCTTTAGGCGGCCTAAAAACTTCGTCACAAGAGTTGGCCATTACGAGTAGCTCATAAGAACTTACTGAGGGACCTGTAATAAAATAACATTTAGGGCCTTTAAGACAATTTACATTTGATACTTACCGATTATTACCGATATACCTAATTCTAATTCTAATTCTAATTAAGGTTAGGGGAACAAAGATCTGCACCGACGTCCCGCGGTGGGGTGTATTGTGCATTATCCCCCCTGCTAACCCTCCCCCAGCCAGCCCAACTCCTTGAAGTATCGGAGGAGGACCTTGGGATGTTGGCAGCAGCGTTCCAGTACCCTCGATGATGTTGAGGCTGTAGGTGGTGTTGATGAGGTCGATGGTGATGCCGTGCAATTCTCGATGACCGTCTGCAGTCCCGATTTATGTCTTATTTCATTTGTTGCAGAACAATGTAGCGTCACATGTTCCACAGTCTCTTCCTCCTGGAAGCATCCGCGACAGAGACTACTGTCCGTTACTCCTATTTTCAGTAGATGGTGGTTAAGCTCACAGTGTCCTACCGATATACCTATTGAATATAAGAAGTACATTGAATTTGAGTTTATATCCAGGTACAACGCTAGCGAAGTCGGAAACTAAAAGACTATTTAGTAGCTCAAGTCACGAAAACTTCGAAATAAATACAAAATAGTTATGTACATTATAATTCATTTAATAACAAAAAAGTTGCCATAGCAGAGCCCGAACGTGATCATAAGCCAATATATAGGTCGACAAAATAACGATCACATCACGAAACAAGATCCCCGATCGATCTGAATAACCCACCTTGCAAAACATCTACATTTAATGTACCCGAATAAATATTTATACAGAGATCTGGAACATGTTTGTCCCGTTTATTGGAAGCTGTTTGCGAGACACGCCCTTTGAACACTTTAACGGCGCCTCATTAATAAAATACGACAAGTTTAGTTCTGTATTTACTGTACAATTCCGAGGATCTGTGAAATGCTTTTACTATGTATTTGAAACAAAAGACTGGCAGAGTATAGAATGTACCTATCCCCTTTGTATGGTAACTCACTTGGTGTTTCGAAACTAGAAAGATGGTCTTTGTCCAATACTCTGGTAATCATAATCATTAATCATTTATTATGTACTAGCTGCCGCCCGCGGCTTCCGGCTATCCGGATAAAAAATAACCTATATGTTAATTCAGTACATGTACTATGTATATTCCAAGTTTCATTCAAATCCGTTCAGCCGTTTAGGCGTGATTGAGGCACAAACATCCAAACATCCAAACTCACAAACTTTCGCATTTATAATATAAGTAAGAATATAGGTTTGTAACAGATGTTTTGCTATACAGCTTCAGAGCAGCCATATTCAGCGCATGCCATCCTACCCACATATGTATATTCCAAGTTTTATTAAAATCCGTTCAGTAGTTTTTGCGTGAAAGAGTAACAAACATCCATACATCCATACATCCATACATAAAAACTTTCGCGTTTATAATATTTATAAGGATGTGAAAGTTTGTATCTTTTTGTTTCAATCACGCCTAAACGACTGAACGGATTTGAATGAAACTTTGAATATACATAGCACATGTGCAGCAATATCATATAGGCTATTTTTCATCTGGATACCACACGAGCGAAGCCGCAGATGCCAGCTAGCATTCATTATATAATTTTAATTTATTCAAATTCTAGAAAGTCTAATTATAATGTCAAATTGATGTTAACTGAGAACCTTCACGCCATGAACACTATAATATATTCAATCATCTTTTCTATACAAACTTCAATCCCGTAATTAACCCCTTTATTGGGATAACGTTTCAAAAACCCTTTCCTAATTCCTCATTTCTCACCTACGTTACACAAAGAACTGTAATTGAATGCTTATGTAGTTTAACAAGTCGTTAAGGCTGTATGTTGCTAGTCAGATAACTTTATTAAGATTTTAACTACAACAAAATATGCTTCAGTCAGCTTTATACATAAAAAGAGTAATTTATTTCCTCCTCAGTACATAACTAACGTTTGATGTAAGAATTTTATTATAATTTGTAATATACTGACTAGACTGCTGGCATAATGGCATTTGATCTAGAATCCAAGGCCACTTTATGTAGAATTTCGAAGTTAATACCAATGCCAATATAAGTATATAAGTTCGTACAAAAGTTGATACCAATTTGTATATAGAAAAAAATAATGATCTAGTAACTCTGAATCCCTGTAGAAAATAACGTATGTTCTTAAAAGTTTATCATCAAAGTTAGCAAGTTAGCCTACTTAGGCACATACTTCATCAGAGGCCGTAGGTACAAAGCTAAAACAATTTACAGCTACGAACTCCGAGGATAAGGCATTACATGCTCGAGTTTAGTTTGACACTTTGAGAACTTAAACATTTTAAAAATTCAAACAAGCTAAAACGCTAAAAGCCAAAACTTTCATGACGTAAATTACGAGTATGTCTTGAAATGTTACCATAAAAGGTAAATACGGTAAATCTTAAGATTTTTCAGTAAAACCAAAGATTTGATAGACAGATAGATAGATAACACTTCATTGTTTACCACACAACATTAAACTTACAAGAAAAGACAAAAAATATGGTAAAAACAAAGGGCGGCCTTATCGCTGATCTCTACCAGGCAACCTAGGATGGATTGGATGGAACAAAAACATACAAGGGGCAAATTGAGATTGGGCCACACACAAAGATTTATTTATTTACTCTCAAAGATACATTAAGATATGTAGAGGTAGTTTTCTTAACGCAATAGATTTTTATAAAAATAAATTTTACGACCTGCCCTGAAGCACGAAAGCAAAATGGCTACTGACAAAATAAAAACAGAGGAAAATAAGTTTTAGCAATAAAATCGCACGCCATCTACCCTCTGTCCACTGCACAACGAAGCCGTTTACCGGTACAACGCCCTATTTAATAGTGCTTTAACCACAGATTATAAAAGAACCACAGGGAAATTTCACTCCGACGATACCGAAACTCTTTGCAGCAGCGCGCACGAAATACTCAAAATCAAAATCTTACTTTACTATGCACCTACCTTTATTTCATTTTCTGGTTCTCAATATTGAGTCCTAAATTCATAGAAATAAGGTACGTTTTTCACCGAAACCTTTTTCAGTGACGCGCAGAATTTGCTACCGAGGAGTTTCAAACTTCCTCTTTACGTTGACAACATCTTTGAGCAGTTTAAGACTTTAAACCCTATGAAATATGGCTTAAAATACAATATGCTAATGGAGGAGGCCAGGCTGAGCTCAACCACTTCCACGCTTTTAAAGAGATAAAGCGATGCACAACTTTTAGTTTGGTCTCAATGTTAACCGAAGTAATTACATGTTTAAACTAAAACCGGTCAAGAGCGAGTCAAATTCGCACAAGGGTTCCGTACCATCGTACGTGTAGTACCACAAATATTGTGCGCCTCGGCAATTTTCGTCTAGTTTCTGGAATACGAACTAGTACCTAATATTACAGTAATTATGTGCATACTTATTTTTTTAAAGAGTTAGTACAGTTATTATTAGTTGCATATTCGGACCAATTCGGTTTTGTCCGAGGAGCACAATATTTGTAGTACTACTGTACATTAATGTTTCTTGTATGGGGTCTGCTTTTTTATTTGTTGTTATATCGACGAGCATGTTTGTATGAAGAATATAATGCTTCGAATGAATGATCGTAGCAAGTAGTAAACTTCGTATGCAATAAAAATATATTCAATCAAGATGTATCTAACAAAATATTATTGAGCAAACTTAAGAATTTTTGTAAAAGTGCACAAGAGTTTCCCAATAACATTACCTATGCATATTTTGTAGGCACCGTTAAGTCCCCAAGTTTCAGTTAAAATAAAAAAGGATTTGTAAACGTCCATTATTTGAATTGAAAGGCACTCAAACCAATGCTCAAACTCAGGCAGACTTCGATCATGCATACAGCACTGGAGAGATTAAATCTATTGTTATCCAAACTACATTCCCAACCAACAAAAGGAAGGTTTGCTGCTTTCAGAGTTGTAACGAGCTCTGAACATTTCAACTGCTAAATACTCTGCGGCAGTCTGCAGTTCAGATGTTCTTAATTGCTGTGCTGGACGATGCAATTTAGTTTAAACTATCCTAAAAGCATTTTGTGCATATAAAAAATGTTCCCATAATATTTGAGTTGAGAACGTGTTCAAATACTGTTCAATTTACTTTAAGCCTCCCTAATATACTTGCATGACGAACGATTTTGTTCTGCCTCCATCTGTGATATTTTTGGACTTGTAAATTGAATAATGAGCAAAAGCCTGTTGATTTTATCTAATCCTACTAATATTATAAACGCAAAAGTTTGTATGTATGGATGTTTGTTACTCTTTCACGCAGAAACAGCAGAACGGATTTGACTGAAACTTGGAATATACATAGTACATGTGCTAGTTTAACATATAGGCTATTTTTCATCTGGGTACCATGCGAGCAAAGCCGCATGAGGCAGCTAGTAATACTTATAAACCTGCCAGATAAGATGACACGGACAGATGTAGACAAGCAACGAGCATTTCGACTTATTCCATCATTAATCACATTTCACGTGCAAGCCCTAAAAATTAGCAGCGTAATAAACTTGAAAGCATAAAACCTCTCCATTGAAGCACGCTTAAAATATAATTACAGTCAAGTATCTCAGGTCGCAGGGCACATCAGCATAAAACTGCCTACGTTAACCCAAGAGCCAAACGATGGTAGGTGAGATATTAAGCACGAAGCGCCAACACTTCGGCCCTTGACACAGACGCCACTTGACCCAACCTTGCTGCACCGTATTATAATGTAGATACTACATTTCGTATAAAATAGCTGCATTGATACTAAAATAATCGCGACGAACAGAAAAGTCAAAGCGAACAAATCACATTTAACCATATTCTTGATACAACGGTAGGAGAGAACTTTGTGAATATAATTGACAGTTTCTGCATTGTATAAACGGTACCATTTAGAAGCATCACTGAAACTACTTAAAACTAAGGCCTTTTACCATTTATAGTAGATGATTTATACAGACGAATTAAGATTGAGTAGGCTTGCCCAGCACCTATTCCATCCTGTTAGCTTAGTCGGCTTTGTCCAAAGGAAAGACATGGTCAATACGTGTGGAGCTGACAAAGCCGCGGGTCTCCTTACGATGTTTTCCTTCACCGTTTGAAAGTACTGGTATAGTGTACATAAATTTCTCGCACAGAAAAATCCATTGGTACACGACCGGATTTGAACCCACGACCTTAGGATCGGAAGGCGGGGACACTAGAAGCATCACTGAAAACATATGAAAAATAAAGCTACATAAAAACATGTTTTGCCCAGTAGATTCTCTATTACACCCTAGGGACAAAACACAACATAAAATCTTAAAATGATGTGAAGAGGGTAGCATGATGTTTAGCGAGCGGGCACCGGCTCTCGGTCCTTGACACAGCCGAGGGCACTTGACCCGCTGCGATATATTACTGCAGATTTCAGATCGTGAGAAACACAAAGTAGATGCAATTAAAACTGAAATTGTGTAAACGCAATAACCGTTTACAATACATTTACCTACACAAATGTGTATTAGTATTAGTAGTACAAATGTGTCATCCTCTCCATATCGACGGCAGAAAGCGGAAATGTCGTATCTCAACAATGGCATAAATGACTTGAAACTTGATTGTTGATAAGTAAAAAAGCCACGTCGAATAGTGTCACGTCTTTCTACGATGAAAAATTTTATGATACGCCCTTGATTTTTTCCTAGTTTTTTACTGTTCACACAACTAATTGCTGTAAGTAAAGGTTTTTTTGGCTCTGGTGTAAAATTGAATATTTAGAGATACGACAAAATCGCTTTCTTCCGTCGATATGATGAACCACCTATATTATATGTATTGGCGATGGGCTGATGTTGACCTGTCAACATGGTTCACCATATCCATCTTAGGACTTTACATCAGAAGTGGTAGCAAGTTTACTTGTGTTGCTTGTGGCTCTGCCAACCCCGTTAGGGATACAGGCGTGATAATTATGTATTAGTGAAGGCTGTGAAAGTAAAATGTTTAATAATTATTGTTTGCTTCAATAGCTCAAAATACTTCCAGTTTAGGACTCATCTCAGACTCAAATCTTAATCAATGCTATCGCAGCACCAGGATTACAGGTTTTGCCTTCGTTGAATCTGAGAATATAATATAATTTCATCGATTTGCATAATATTCTGTTGCAGCTCAAAGTTACTTATTAATAAAGCACTCAAACAATTCAAGTGTGCTGAGAACAAATTGTGACAGTCGTTTATGTTTAAACTATATTCATTGACAGTAGTGAAAATATTTGCGTCATGGGGATGTAGTTGAAACTGATACATAATAATAATAGCCAAAACTACATTGGAACAAACACAATTTACATTATTCACTGAAGTTGAGAGGAAATCCATACAGAATAATAACAACTTGTATAAAGTTAGTAAACTTTGGTCTTTCAATAAAACGTCTCACTATAATTACAAGTCCGAGAACGTGAGGATAGACAGTAAAGAAGCATTGCTTCGTTGCTTAATTATACGGGTAAGTTTAACAGCTTCATGTCCGGCTAACGGCTATTCGGATGGCCGCCGGGAATGGCCTTAGGACGATCATGGGAATTGCCCAACTATACCTACTTAATTTAGTGACATCGATTATCCTATCTATCTGCTTTCTGGTGCACCTAAATCCTCCTATTTCCTCCCTAGTCTATCTTAGCGCGTATAGCCAAGCCACCCAAACTTTTACAACATAATTACACAATATTATTTTTATTCAAATGATTTTATTCCATGCCAGTAACTTTTAACATAGCATTGAATAACTAAAACGACCACAAATGATGACCGTAATAGTTTTGATAGGGGTACGCTAGCAGTATGAATATTTTAGCTCAAAAGGGTAGTAAACCAATTAAATTTATCACAGTGAAATGTGAAACTAATTTCACGTCACATTCGCGCAGCCGACAATTCGTCAGAGTCCCGCGCACTGACAATTATAATGCTTTATTAAACCGTTGACAAGGATTACTCAGCTCTGGAATAGCTCTTCGAGGTGACCAAAGAGAACAGTAAAGTTTAAATAAATGGTATTATGAACGTTGCGAAGCATCAGTTCAGTTATAACATTTATGGAAGTAATAAAGACGAGTAGTCCTAAAATATGACCTTGAGGCACCCCAAAACTTAATTGGTATCCTAAAAAGCTACCGTTTCTTCCAGAGTTTTAAGTGAGAGATAAATTTTAATATATTTACTGGTTTATAGATGGTCCATTAAATGTAGGTACATAATGAGTGACGAATGTGCGATAAATATTTATAATGTTTATGAATGACTTGGATACTTATCTAGATAAATAAATATAATTACCGTATCGCCGCTCACAGTAAGCTATATGCTTAATACACTGTAATATTTTATGCAACGAGGACAACAACAGCACGACATTCGTCATGTTTAATAAAGTTTTACATTCGAATTGTAAAACTACATTTCATTCCACTCGATATTCAACAGCGAGTAATAACGAATTCGGCATTGATGAGTTATGATCAGCTTAATTACAAAAGTAATTCATATTTGGTAATTGGAATATTTCCTACGAATAAAATATTGTGTCGTCGTGCCATCAAAATGTTTTTTTGATGAAACAGAACGAGCTATTGGAAGACTCTACACATTATTGATTTCCGAATCAAAGAAATGGAATGAAGAAGCGAGATGTCTAATCATGTGTACTGTTTGAAGAGAAAAAGTAAATATCTAACCCCCGAATACTCAAACGCGACTCAGAGTTGAGCACGTTTCAACTCACGGTTTTTTGACAGTTTCTGATGAAAATCTGTCAAAAAATTGTCATTTGAGACATGCTCAACTTTGAGATGCGTTTGAGTAATCGGGGGTAAGTTAAACAAACAGCCGTCATTTCTTAGGAAACCGAATCAAGTTTACCTCAGCTCACCCTTTAATATGTTGAAGTTATGTATGTAAACGTATAAATATATCGTTTTATGCAATATCAAAAGATCTAGAAAGTCATTCCGTATGCGCGAAAACTCAGCAAATATCCGGTAGTCCTGAGGGACTTTGCAAAAGTTATTTTTACTTTTACGACAGGTTTATCCGGAGTAGGATCACGCAACAACTTAGGGATTTTGAAATTCTTACTCAGGCGGCCTAATTTCCTATCTACGGATATGCGCCGTGATTGAATTCAGATCAAGTTAAATGATAGAAATCAAAATGTAAATGTGATCGTGATCAATATAATGTTGAATAACTTAGATAAAAAAAATGGAATCATTTACGAAAGTAATTTCCTGAGATTTCTAAACTAACTAGATAGAGTTCTTGATGATTTAGAAGTAAGATAGAGACGTCAATTCCATAAAAGTAAGTAAGTTCGTATGAGCTAGTGGTCAACTCTTGTGACGGAGTTTTTAGGCCGCCTAAAGGCCTCCGTCATTTTATGTCAATTCAATTATATGACATAAAAGAAATAACAATCTCTCAAACTCTTTAAAAGATAGTCGTAGTCGCCATATTTCTGCGCAATAGTTTCCCACTTTCAGGACTCGCATAAAATGTCATCGGTCCCATGAAAGTAATAAAGGGGATGTTCAGTTTTTTTTCTCTCGTACACCCACCCTCACTCGGGGTTGCGAGAGGTGAATTGATTTACGTTCAAAGTTGGACAGTTTCTAAATGAGGAGCCGTCTTAAGGGCCACAGGAATCATACCCGAAATCATTTTGTTTTCAAGCGGCTTTGAGCATTACATAAAGTAAATAGAAAGGGTATTGAAAAACTTAGATAATGTGTGTTTGTTGATGCCGATTCCTTAGATCCTTCGGTAAAGCCCCGACAAGGTTTTGGAACTTATGTAACGACTATTGACGTACAAAATATAAAGCTTATTTCGTTGTTTTTTTTTCATTTCTTTATTACTAGTTTACCCGCGCGGCTTCGCTCACATTTGACCCCTTTGGCGGCTTCATAGAGACATCTCTACACATCGATATAACGACATTCCACTTGGCATCGCTGCTAGGATTCCAGAACAGTAAACGAAACATTGTAAATGATAGCTTGTACAATTTTTTGCTTTGCTAATCTTGTGTAGGGACGGTCAAGTCCGCTTATGGAACGAGAGTGAAACCTTGAGTAACTCATCTTTCAGACCAATTCATATACCATACCCATGCCTAATGACATTGCATACAAGTAGATACATACTACTCGTAAATGTACAAATAGGTACCATGGTCACTGGCTAGCTAAGACAAAGGTAAGGGTTTAACGTCCATGAAGGGATTAATGTTAGCATATGGAACTACTAACGCATACTTGTTATGGGGTTAAGGGTGTATTATCATGGGACTCGGTCGTTTCTCATCAGGAAACCCTAAAGCGAGGTCAGAACTATTTATACGACTGTTGTGTGGTATTGATCAATTAAGACTATAAGATACAGTTGAACTTAGGCAGTTTTTTATTGAAATCTAAAGTCCCAAAGCGCATTATAGCAAAAAAGCGATCGGCAAAGTGACGATCAGCAATATTGTAATGTCCCATATATTTTCTAATGACATTAACATATAGATTTCTTTGTAATATTTTATGTTTCTAAAATCTGCGTCGAAGCGAGGCTGTTTGTCAGGCTCAGGTTCATTAGACATCGCGGGAAAATTAAAAAGAAAAAACCGTCAAAGCGCGTCATGATCCCAAAGTGATTTGCATAAAGAAACTTCAGGGTACAAAACAAAAGTTCACCGCTCTATTAGCACTTTCCCTCTTTGTGGGCAACTTCTGCTGTTTATTTTTTGCCCACGAATTTTGGTTCTTGTCAACTCTACAGGAAAATGAGAAATGTACAACATAATTATACGTCTGTGATGAGATATGACGCCAAACCTGCAAATATTATGTTTTGGAAGTAAAACGGGGTTATACAACAAAACTAAAAAAGGTAGAGATTCTCTACTAGGTATGAAAAACCTGATCCTTTATTTTATTACTAGCCGCCGCCCGCGGCTTCGCTCACGCGGTACCCAGATAAAAAGTACCCTATGTCCCATTCCAGCACACGTAGGTACCTACTTCTTTAGTACAACGTACCTTTCTACGTACCAAGGTTTACCTACACTGTAAATTTCAAGTCTCTACGTCCAGCGGTTTAGGCTGTGCGTTGTCTGTCAGTCAGTCAGTCAGTCAGTCAGTCAGTCAGTCAGTCAGTCAGTCAGTCAGTCAGTCAGTCAGTCAGGACAAAGATTCTTATTCAATTCAATTCAATTCAATTCAATTCAATTCAATTCATTTATTTGTCAGAAAGTAGGTTATACAAGTATAAATTAGATATTAAATAATGTTCCAGTACTGTCTTACCTTATATAGGCATGCAAATATTTTTTCTTAATATTAGAGTAGGTAATTGGAGAAATTAATATTACATGTCAGAATTAAATACTACGTATTAAATACAAAAGGTCAAATGGGTGGTCTACAAATAATTGCTGAGGTCATCGTTCAAGAAGTCGGTAACACTGTAATAACATTTTTCTACAAGAAGTGCCTTAAGCTGATTTTTAAAACTCAACAGTTGATTTTCTTTTATGTTCTCTGGTACCTTGTTGTAAATTTTAGGTATCATGCAAAAAACACTATTGTGCATTAGTGTTGTGTTTGATTTCACTAAGCAAAATTTATTTCTATGACGGGTATTTAGATTATTTATGTCCGAGAATTTTTTAAAATAATTCATGTTATTTTTTGCAAATAACGCTATTTCAAGTATATATAAACTTGGTAATGTCAAAATTTTTGTAGATTTAAAATATGGCACACAGCTGTCAGTATTTTTTAGATTAAATATGGCTCTTATACATTTTTTTTGCGCTATAAATACATCCTGTTTATTTGTACTGTTACCCCAGAATATAAGACCATATCTCAATATAGAGGCAACTGAGCCGTGGTACGCAGTTAATGTTGTTTGGATACTTGCTACTCTTGACAGGTGACGTAGCGCATAAGCAAAACTATTAATTCTTTTAATCAAATTGTCCGTGTGAATTTTCCATGTCAAACCTTTATCTATATGAAGTCCTAAGAATTTTGTTACGTCAGTGTCATTTATTATTTGATTTTGATAATTTACATTAAATTTTGAATTAATTATACGTTGGCTAAAGTGCATTATTTTCGTTTTATTTAAATTTACTCGAAGATTGTTAGCATTTAACCAATCTACGATTTCCTTTATAGTGTTGTTAATGATATTTTCATAGTTTGAGTCTTCTTTTTTTATTATAACTTATAATATAAGATTTAATAATAACACACAAAAATCACAGTTAATTTTAAACCATCACTAGCATTACTTGTATTGTCGTATCTGAAACAAAAACCACAACGGACTCGGAAGAAAAAATTGCAGCACATACAAAGATTTTAAATTCAAAGATACGCCCACCCACGATGACGTCATAAGCACGAACACAGCTCTTACTTTTGGCAAGCAAACAAAACCTTCAGCTCTAACTAGCACATCTAAACTACCGAAGGTCTATGCAAATACTAAATCTATTACTATTCAGTATTGCTTCCAGCTTATGCCTTTTCTCAATCAATTTGAAAGGTTTTATTCGAATACGAAGGAAATCGATACAATCGCAATAAGCCTGGAAGTCTTTTGTTTCAATTCGAGTTGTACTTTTAGTAAAGTTTTAATTGATTTACAGCCAATAGGCAAAACTAGAACAGACATAACTAGTGGCTAGATTATAAAAAAAACTAAGGTCTTTTACCATCTTTAGTAGATGATTTATACAGCGTCAAGAGGCAACTTTTACCTTCACAGACGGGACGCTGTAGTGAACCGGGACGAATTAAGATGGAGTAGGCTTGCCCAGCACCTATTCCATCCTCTCAGCTTAGTCGGCCTTGTCCACAGGAAAGACATGGTCATTACGTGCGGAGCTGACTAAGCAGCGGGTTTCCTCACAATGTTTTTCTTCACCGTTTGAGAGTACTGGTATAGCGCACATAAATTTTTCGCACAGAAAAATCCATTGGTACACGACCGGATTTGAACCCACGACCTTAGGATCGGAAGGCGGGGTCACTACCAACTAGACGACCAATTGCTCTCATTTCGATATAAATATTTCGGTGTCAATCCTAAGTAGAAGCCAAACGCTTCCTCAGACCCTCCGGCGATACAGGACGCCACAAATCCTAATAACTCCGTGTAAACTGGCGAGCCTTCTGAGCTCACTTGATCCCCGTCCATCGGAACCTCCTTCCAAGGCTTTAGCACTCATTATTTATTATTTTTATCCCGCTTCGCCCCGGAAAATTGCGAGATTTTGTCTCACAGATAAATAAGAAATATTGGCGATAAACATAATATTGGTTCTAGATAACATCTGATTGTTTGGACGCTTGCTTCTTAATAATCCTGTTACGACTATAATTATCTTGAAAGACACAACTTGTTATTAGATTAAGGTTACTCGCTCACTACCCAGTTCCATAATCGAACCGACACCGCCTTGGCACAAAAAACAAAACATCACTATGAAAATTCTACTACAGACTATATTCTGAAATATATGATTTTATTTACTTATTGACCACAAATATCAACGTGCATTTATTTAACGAAATGAGCCTTTATGATGCACTTTAATCCTTTCAACACACTGGTCCGTAAGAAATTGATGATACGACTAGATAGATTTATTTATTCAGCTCCGTTTCTCCCAATGCCTGTGGAAAAATTGCGCGAAGATGCGCGATGGGAACCATAGATAAACAGGAAAGCTGACCCACAGATAAACGAAAAATATTGCCATTGGATTCCGGCTAACTTTTGATTGCGTTCCGATTGTTTGTTATGATTTAAAATTGTTTTACGCAGTGAAAAACAAATCTGAAACGTTTTTTTTAACTCGCTTCGGGTACAAAAATATTGTTGAGTAAACAAACCAACAAGCTTAGTATTTAGCATTTTTGTGCGCGAAAACATCTAACCCGAGCAAACAGGAAATAAGAGCATATAATTCTCATCACAAAGAACCCAATACACGTCTAAGGGCCGCCCAATTCGGGGTACAATACGAGATACCCTCTTCCCCTATAAGTAGTCTGAATAAAATTGCGGAGGCGACAGCGCAAAGTCAGACATTTTCTATTAATAAAGGAATCTCCGAATATCCCATAATACTTGAAGAAGCGTACTAATATCATACATACCGATTACAAAAATAAAGGTAGAAGGTAGACGAATATAATGTGTCAGCAATTCGGCTTTTGCTAATCGATTTTAATTCCTAAGTACTCTTCCTAAGGTGGCTTTTTCCTTGTTCAAAATAATCTAATCAATATAACCAACAGTGGTTTTTATCTTTCGATTACAGATTACGGATCGGTGGCTTTTTTAATTTTCTTAAATGGTTCAGCAAATTACCTTTGCGGTAGTGCGGTGTAGGTGTTCGGGCTGCTTACCTGTAAAAGAAAATACGCTATTTAGCATTAAATAGTACCTATTTGTTCAAAAAGTGAGCAAAGTAATTTTTTGCTGCGAGTGCTGACCTTAAATCACGAACTAGCGAGGTGCGCACAGTGAGTGATTTAAAGGCACGAGACATAAAAAAAAATCTCGTTTGTGAAACATACAACTTTTCACATCCACCGAGAAAAACTATTATTATTATTATTAACTCATTTATTTCAGATTATATAGATCCATATTACTAAATTACAAAAATATTCAATATATTATATTGAGAAAATATTGAAAAATAAGTTTAATTATAACATTTTTTAAGAAGGCAATATGTAGCACAATTTATAAACTTAAATATCAATAAATAACATACAACGTTTTATGGCTAATCGCTAGGCCAAAATGAGTTTCTGAACGAACCATAGTCCATTTTGTTTTTCAGCGCAGAGTAATTCCAATAGGTGGTGTTCGAAATTTGAATCAATTTTACTTACTTTTACAAATTATCACGCCCATATCCCTAATGGTAGAGGATAGAGCCCCAAGTAACCATAAAAAACATGCAACCAGATTAAAAGTCCCATGATGGATATGTTGAACCATGGTGACAGGTGATCATGTTTTATGTTATTAGAATTTTGGCATCATGACGCCGTATTGGTGACCACGACATATTCCATACAAAACCCTACAAAGGATAGTTCTTGAAGGAACCCCACTAATATCCCGTCCAGTGTAAGTTTGACGTGCTATGATACGTGCAGTCCATTAGGCAGCAAGTAGCAAGTCATAGTGGCTAATGAGCATGCATGTTTATGCAGAAGTAGCGAAGTAGGTTGTTGCCACCCCTTGCCCACAGCGCGAGTCAATGCCCGTGTTAACGATCGCAAACCCCGATAGATGTGAAACTACTACACAGTAAATAAAAAAACTAAGACCTTTTAAAATACTAACCCCCGAATACTCAAACGCATCTCAGAATTGAGCACGTCTCAAGTGACGAGTTTTTGACAGATTTTCATCAAAAACTGTCAAAAAACCGTGACTTGAGACGTGCTCAACTCTGAGTCGCGTTTGAGTATTCGGGAGTAAAGCCTTTTAAATAAACTAAGGCCTTTTACTATGTATATTAGATGATTTATACAGCGTCAGGAGGCAACTTTTGCCCGGGACGCTGTAATGCCCGGGACGAATTCAGATGGAGTAGACTTGAATCCTTTCACCACACTGGTTCGAAAGAATTTGTGACATATAGTAGTATTTCTCTGTCATGTGCTTAAGAATACAATAATAGCTTTCGAAACATTGATGTTATTAGTTAGTTCTACTTATTGCGTCTAGTGAGTTTCACAGCTTTACTTAGTAACGGCTCCAATATAATGATATCATCTGTGATCAGATTCAAAAAAGACATGAGCCTTGGAACCTTTTTATGATAGTTATATTAATTGTCTTCTAAGAGCACTGGTGGCCTAGCGGTAGCACCCTCGCCTTCTGATCCTAAGGTTGCGGGTTCAAAACCCGGACGCGGACCAATGGATTTTTCATAGATAGTTAATGTGCACTATACAAGTACCTACTATAAGGAAAACATTGTGAGGAAACCCGCGGCCTAGTCAGCTCTGCAAGTATTGACCATGTTTTTTCTGTGGACAAGGCCGACTAAGCTGACAGGATGAAATAGGTGCTGGGTAAGCCTACTCCATCTTAATTCGTCCCGGGCACTACAGCGTCCCGTTAGTGAAGGTAAAAGTTGCCTCTTGACGCTGTATAAATCATCTACTATAGATGGTAAAAGGCCTTAGTATAATTGTTGTATTGTTGAGCAGTAGTTGCCTGGTTGCTATGGAAAAAGCAAACAGAAGCTGCGGGCGGTTGTTAATGGCGCCCACTTTACGCCCTTCTTATTACAGTTTAACTATAATTATAGAAATGCTATAGGTACAAAAGTTAATTATGTTATTTCAGATCATAAAATATGTGTACATATCTATATCAAATATCAGCTTATCTCGCTACAAACAACAAAACATTCACATACACAAACTTTCACATCTACACTAATATTATAAAGAGGAAAGATTTTTTGTTTGTAACGAATAGGCTCCAAAACTACTGGACCGATTTCAAAAATTCTTTCACCAATAGAAAGCTACATTATCAGGGAGCAGTATAGGCTATAATATACTTTCAAAAAAATTAGGGAACCGTAAGAAAATTTCAATATTGTAACCCAAGGTAGAAAACCCAAATTAGTTTTTGGCGTGCGCTGCGAAAACTATTGATTTATAGATCAAAATAATGTAGGTACTACAGGTTTATAGGTTTTATTAATGTCTACAAAAAAGTCCGCGAGACACGAACTATCGCGTACGAAGTCGCGGGCAACAGCGTGTTTATAATAGAAGTACTTGTAGTTTGGTTTAAGTTCGAGAATATTGGAGCAATCAAATATGATACCATATCTCTATCGACCCTTCAAATCCTATGCTTGACAAGTGCCGTACCAACTCCGATAGTTACGCACGCAGTTTCCATAACAACTTCAATCTATTCTGTGACGACATAGCATTATACTATTTATTCTGTGACTGTATTTCATAGTAACTGTTACTTATTCAAGTGGTTATATCGAACTCTCGGGTCCCACTCGACCTTCGACAGAGCTTTCCAACCGTTTTTAATAAATCCACATAGATTGCCGCCGGCGGACGTATTACGTATTCTTCACATCGTTGTGTATGGTAATAAGGTTCAAATTGCATCGTCAAAACACACCGGCACCCGGAGCTGGGTATTCTTCAACAGCTGGGAAACGATTTGCGAGTTCGTTCGACTGTCGGAACTTTACAGGCGTCCGAACCAAATGAGTTGTCATCATCATCTCCAGGCCGTTTTCCCACTTTATATGGGATAAGTACAACAGGTATTTTTTCATTTACCTTAGCCGTCATCTCCATACTCAAACGAGCTATGAGTACGTAGTCGCAAAATCTTTATTTTTTCTGAACAACAGTGTGATCCTACATACTACCCCCCTAAGTTTAGGTCTGCCTTATATCTGCCTATTATCTACCTATGTAGATATGTATATCTGTATTTTTTCTTTTTTTTTGTCCTATACTATTTATGTCTTATATATGTATAAAAAAGAAAAGACATATTGTATGTTTTCCATATCTTTTTCTTTCTTTATTTATTTCTGTTTACCAGTTCATCACAAAATTCCTTTCCTTTCCTTCGACGGCTGTGGCATATAAAGTGTG
The DNA here is from genome assembly GCA_949320045.1 of Scotopteryx bipunctaria. Classification (NCBI taxonomy): domain Eukaryota; kingdom Metazoa; phylum Arthropoda; class Insecta; order Lepidoptera; family Geometridae; genus Scotopteryx; species Scotopteryx bipunctaria. The sequence goes on along the minus strand of OX439442.1, from coordinate 12,183,250 downwards.
CCAGCCATCAGCTGTTCCCTATGACGCCAACAACCATTGTAAGGTAGTAATTGATTTATAAACCCCTTTGAGTCTGAACCCACGCACACCATAGCAACCATGATACGCACACAGATATAAATATTTAAACAAAGGCAGTAGGGGTGACCTTGACTTAGACGGAAGCTATTTTTGGAAATGGAAAATTAGTCACGTCGCGGATTTGAGGGTTACCAAATAATCGGTTGAAATTGCAAAAAAGAACAAAATATTTGTCGTAGGTACTTGGATAACCTAATATCACAGGATCGGAACGAGTGGCGTGCTAAATAGATCACCATTTTCCTGTCCTTATCCCACTTTATGTCCTCTTCTTCATTTCCCTATGTCAGAAGTCATCTCAACATTCACTCCTTGTCTTACTTATGTCATCTTTCATAAGTAGACTATTTTAAGATTAAATCGTAACATAACGCATTTGTTACAAAGTAATATTTTTGTCTCCAAAAACAAGCACTTAACGTTTTTATTTGTAGAAAAGTCGAAAGTTTTCAAGAATTTCCTGTGCTTGAAAGAAGTTACTTTCAAAAGTTCCCTAGCAATCTTCAGTTTGTATGTAGATGACTTCGCCAGAACCGAGCTGAGCTACCAAACCGAATTACAACAAAGCATTATTCGATTACCTCTCCCTTTCTCGCGCAATCGTCTCGCTCTATTTCCCCAAATGCAATTTACCTCTTGTTATTCCATTCATGATCTTTCCCAGTCGTGTGGGGTGGGTTATTTAACTAATTATCGAACTGTCCCTTGCGTAGGGGTGATTCATCCCTCGGAATAAAATTGGACTCGTTCTCGGATCCGATGAGTCATGCATTCTGAGAATTTTCCAAATACTTTGTCGAAGCGAATCTATTTTTATCATTTAGTGAAAGTTTGGATTCGACGGCGGCGGTGAGAAATATGGGTGTATATAAATTTTTCAATGAATTTCCTTTCAACGTGAAAACTTTAGTTATTTTTGCGACTTTGTTACAAATACCGGTAAGGAACTTGAACACTGCCTTCTCTCCAGCTCGTCCGCTACCCACAAATAGGTACAATACAACAGAAAATATGTACATAATCTTCTTCTGAAATGGTTTAAGTATTAATGTTTAAGAAACATTATTCTCAGAAGAATTTAAGTACCTACATTCACTTATTGAGGAACTGATTCTTGATTTATCACAACCTGGATGGGTGACCGCAAGTGCCTCGTAAGTGGCATTACGAGCTGAGCGCTTCCATGCTTCGGAAGGGCACGTTAAATTGTCGGTCCCGGCTTTAAGTCCTTAAAGCCATGACGGTGGCCTTGACCACCGCTAGAACTAGATAACTATACCAACGCAAAAAGGAGTCGATACATATGATGCAAGGATTTTACATAGAACGAATGAGAAACATAATATTTTGGCTGAGAGCCGATAACCCACGCATTAAAAAACAAGACCAAACTGGGGCCTTATTCGCTATGACTAAAAAATAAGTAACGCAGGCTAGTTATGTACGATATCTGTGTTTATACTGTGTAATCATATTCCATGTATTATGTATTGCAAAAACGCGCGTTACAAACAAGTTACGGACTGTGAAGTTTCGTTTGAGCAAGTAAAGCCCGTCCCGCTGTCCGTTACAAAAAAGCAAAAGTCAAATTGTAAGTTCCTTTAGCATCATAAAATATCTTCCATTCTTCGACATTTCTAGGTATGTAATAAACAAATTACATGTGCAAGCGCTCAGCTCGTAATGACGAGCTGAGCGCTTCCGTGCTTCCGGGCACGTTAAATTGTCGCTCCCGGCCACGACGGAGGCCTTTAGGCGGTCTTAAAACTCCGTCACAAGAGTTCGCCACTAGCTAATACGAACTTACTGAACAAATTACAGCTAGGCAGATCGTAGGCCTATTTATTCACAAAACACGTTGTCGTTTCTAGACCGTACTGTTCCATTGTCCCAAAGGCCTCGGGTTTTTTCAGTTTATGCGCCATCGCTTGCACGGCTTACTGTTTTTCCATAAAATACTATGTGCCCAATGCTTATCGAGGACAAAACCATTATGCCAAAGGGAAGATACAAATGCCTTCACAACAAAATAGTGTATGGTGATATTATTAACCCTATGCCATAAACATATGAATATATGTAGAAAATACACAAATTATTTTATCACAATGGTGCCAATACCAATAGTAACAAATTCCTTCATCACAATGATATCAATCACCAAAAAATACAAATCTTTTACTACACAATGGTCATCATCTTCCTGCCTTCATGCCACTCTATGTAGAGTCGGTACAGCATGTTCTCTTCTTCCACTGCCCTCTGTCAGCCGTCATCTGCACTTACTCCCTTCTTAACCATGTCGTCTTTCACACAACTCATCCACCTCTAAATCCTTACCACATAAAGGTACCAATACCAAGACAAAAATTCACCACAATGGTGTCAATACCAAAAGACTAAAATTCCTTTACAATACAATAGCGCCTCGCCAAAGGTGTATACAAAACGTCTTTCTCCTGAATTCACGGGACATTGGGGATTGTTCGTCTGGCGTGGCTCAGCGCTAAACAATGGCAGTCTCCTCCACAGTCGCTTTGGTGGCTAAAAATACCACGTCGTCGCGTCGTTCTCTCTTCACACTAGAATGCATCGCGCTTGTCATACGAGACTAGTTGAGTAATGAATTTCATTTCAAGGTTTTGCTCTTCTCCCACAGATGTAATAATAAATAACACCCAACAGTCATACATAGTCCTGACTCCTAGGATTCCCTGTGTCGTGGGTATCAGAAACTACGAGGACCATGGTACCACAACACCCAGACGCAAGAAGTCTTTGCAGAACATGCAAACATTTCTTCCGCCGCGGGAATTGAAACCGCGCCTCTTGCGTCTCTGCCGAGCAATCGCCCGCCGCGCTACCGAGGCCGTCAGATGTGTTTTACTAACCGCTAGAGTGTAACGGGAAATCTTTCAATTTTAGTGAGCACTAGTTGCCGCCTGCGACTTCGCTCGCGTGGTACACGGATAAAAAGTAGCCTATATGTTATTCCAGCACACATACTAAGTATATTCCAATATACACTAGTAGTACTCTTTAAGGAAAGAAAAAATGATTAGGTATGTCGTAGAACCAAAAAAATTATTCGAGTATGGCATGAGGCAGCATAAATAGGTACTTTTACTACACTGGTTCAAGAACTAACTGGTGTTAAAAGTTCTAATAAAAGCCACGTAATCAAAAGAGAATATCTTTCACATGTTATACAGAAACCATATTGAGATCTAGATACTCAGTTTAATATATATCTGTAATGTTAATACCCACGTATCTTCATTAAAGGGGCTTTTGGAATTATTTACTCAAGTGATTAAGTTTGTTTAAACAAAGACTCTATCAAGAGCCGGAATTAATTCGTCGGATCAATTAACTGTACACACGAACCGTTTCAAGGTTTTTTAAATGAAACAATGTAATACATAATGTTACAGAAAAAAATGTGGGTTGAACTTGGTGAGTCACGCAAACAACGCTAAGAAAACTTACATCACAACAGAAACAGCATTGGATACATCTAATTCCACTTACAAGTAATCCACTGAACAGTCAGTATGACCAATCACAGTGTCAAATACACAGTACTGTCAAAAAAATCACTATGACAATCACTGGTGGAACTTGTGGCTACGATACTGCAGTGCTACGGGCTACGGCGTAGCGGGTGCTACGGACGAGGTGGGACGTCGGACTGCGTCGCTGGCGTGGGCCGCGCATGCGTCCGACGGATGGATTCGGTATCAACATCAACCAACGCTTTTCCGATAGGTAAAATTATATTTGCGGGGAAATAGTTGGTTCGCTTCGCGGTGGAAATTAAATAGTTCTTGGGTTTAATCTGTTGTTCGGTAAACATGAAAGTAGCGGTTTTGGGTAACGGGTAAAAAGTTAATCCAGTTCAGCCTTCTTCTTAATCCTAATAATTATGTATAATATGGGACTGTACAATGCTCCAACTCCTTTTATAAAAATGATTGTAAAGGGATCATTTTACAAAAAAATATAGCCCAGCGTGGTTTCTTGCCGGTATCTTCCACGCTTGGTCGCGTTACGAAGTAAATGCAACGTAGATTTAAGACGTGTCCAAGTGATCCCCGTGATTTTATGGAATAAAAAAAAATTACTTTGACTTTGACTATCATTATCATCATCATCGTATCAACTAAATGACGTCCATTGCTGAACATACGCCTCCCTATAAACTTCCAGAGCGACCGATCTTGTGCGGCCTGCACCCAACGGCTCCCAGCAACCATTACTAGGTCGTCTTTCCATCTAGTGGGGGGCCGTCCTACAGAGATTCGAAGACAAACCAAAGTCAGCGACATAGCTCATAGGATTAATAAGTTGAAGTATAGCAGTGGGCGGGGCATAGCTTGAAGAACTGGCCGTTGAGGCAGAAAAGTCCTTGAGGAGACCACCGGAAAACGCAGCGTAAGACGGCCCCCCCACTAATACTTGGGAACAATAGGGGCTTTTGATACTTTACTTTTACCACATAAAAACACAAACGATAACATACAAAGACCTTCAGAGCCATCAGACCTTGACTACTGATAACAACAGCCTCCCGGCACTAAAAAGCAAATAATCAAAACTCAAATGTCAAAATTCAGTCGAAGCACCTGTTACAGTCCGGCTATTTATTGAGCGGAGACAATGTAGTTTTACAAAAATTTCAAATATTTAATCTGTTACTAAATCATACAAACACACAATGGCACAAAATTATCCTACTATCTTACCTATATTATAAAATTGAAAAGTCTTAGTTTGCTTGAAATTACCGGCGTAAAGCTCAAAACGCAACGATAGCGCGTACTAACTTTACCTGTGCTGCCATCTAGTAATATTATAAATGCGAAAAATTGTGAGGATGTGACGATGTATGTTCGTGCCTGAATCACGCCGTAACGGCTGAACGGATTTGAATGAAACTTGGAATATACATAGTATGTGTGCTGGAATAACATATAGGCTACTTTTTGTCCGGATATCACGCGAGAGACGCCGCGGGAGAAAGCTAGTTAAATAAAGTCACCGTTCAGCATTAAACAATCCAAAGCGCTGGTATTCCGTCGTCGCACATATTCCTTCTACTACAAAATCAAAGCATTCAAACAGTAAAATATGATAACAATCGTGTAACAGGCCAAATATTTATGACAACGTAACGCGCGAGTCAACACCACGCGCAAACAGGGTGCTCCCGGGGGATCGGTCCCATGGCCTGAACAACAGGTAACTACGGGAACCGGGATTCCCATGCTCTCTAACCATGGATGTGATAGATAGATTATTTATTTTGGCACACAAGACACAGCACAGACAGAATGACAGAAACAATAAAAGAAATAAAATATAGTAAAACTAGCTGCCGCCCGCGGCTTCGCTCGCTTGGTACCAGGATAAAAAACAGCCTATATGTTAATCCAGTATATTATCTATGTATATTTCAAGTTTCATTCAAATCCGTTCAGCCGTTTAGGCGTGATTGAGGCACAAACATCCAAACTCACAAACTTTCGCATTTATAATATAAGTAAGAAGAGTAGAAATAAGAACGTAGGTAGATATGTAGCCAAATAATATTTATTAGTATGTTCTGTCAGTAACGGAGGTACGGGAACATTTGATAATTTTAAATCTTAAATATCTTCGGTACGGAACCAGTAAGCTCAAGATCCAAAATGTTTGACAAAGATTTGAAAATCTGGCTTGACTCTTACCAATTCAATTCCTGACTAAATTAAATGCATCAAGGGTTGCTTTGTTTATTATGTATGAGGGTTGTGATAAAATTTCATAAAAAGATTTAACAATAGCTTTTGTACACATCTATTACGCCTTGACACATTTTGTATGTAGTTGTTTATAATGGAATAGATGAAAAAAACTGTTTTAACAGATTTTTTCGTCTAATTCTGTATTAAGTTCTTTTTTCTCTATTTTACAGCATTTAAAACTACAGCAAAGCGAAGTCTCGTTAAAGCTAATCTAGTTAGAAGCAAAACGACAGGTATCGTGCAGTTTAATCGATATCACTGTACAACTTTTGTCGCTTCATTCTGCGAAACTACGAAATTTAATTATACTAGCTCGTTTCGCTCCAATTTTGATATTGTATGCGATTCCGAGACTGGCGACAGTGTCACATGACTTACACGTGCCATTAATATAAATAAAACCCGGTCAAGTGATTCACGGAGTTATCCAAGAAGCTGATGGATGTAACCAATGACCAAAGGGCTGGCGCTTACCTCGGACAAAGGATAAGTATAGCTATCAAACGAGGTAACGTCGTCAGCCTTTTGGGGACCTTACCTGCGGTCCGTGATCTGAGCTCTGTTTTCTAACTGTAGGCGAACTTGGATAGAAAACTGAGCTCATTTTCATTTCTTATTATTATACCGATTCCCTTAAACGTCATGGATAGGGCGAAGTGGAGGAAGAGTGTGAGGAAGGTTGACCCCACCACCATGTGGGATAAATAGTCAGGAAGAGAGAGATACCGATTCCCTTAAAGTGTTTAATGTGATTATAGTATGTCTTTGTAAATAAATACAGCGATTTACGAAGTTAATTCGCACACGAAGTCTTCCGTACCATCGCACATGTACATTCATGTTCCTTGTATGTAGATCGTAGCGCGTAAATATTCAAAATGAAACACGTCTCTTCTATGATTATTTTTAATTAAGATTTTTGTACAAATCAGTTAATTTTATTGAACTGGGCTGTATGTAGGCTGCAGTAAAGTAGACTGTATGCTATTCCTATACACGTACGGCTGAACGGATTTGAATGAAACTTGGAATATAGATAGTATGTGTGTCGGAATAACATATTGACTATTTTTTATTCGGGTACCACGTGAGCGAAGCTGAGGTCAGGAGCTAGTGTATAATATAAGTTCATTCAAATCTTACGATTTTTTTATATTGGCAGGTTTGTCGCGCGATTTAGTCGCTGGTCTCGGAACAGGCTATAACTAGTCGCCCGACTACAAAATAGAGGTTGTAACTTTGGAGTGCGCTGGCCAGACGTTCGAGGGTCGTATTGATGGGGTCAATGACTTGCGGTGGGACTCCTAATTACTTGATCTGAAACACCCCTCATGTACGAGGTTGGACTTACTGTATTTATCTGAGACTACCCTCATCCGTTCTTTTTTTTCAGTTTGACGTTTTTCTAATAATGATCGTAGCTTTGTTTGTCAGAAACATTCTTTTAAGATGCAGCTTTACAGAAACAGGGTATCTTAGATCAATTTGAAAGTTTGCATTAATTCTAAGGCGGTACGAAGTTCGCGGGGTTGGCCGGTACTGCAGGTAAAAGTTCAACAACCTGCAACTGACATTTCCCGGTCGTCCTTAGCATTCTCTGAAATGTTCTTTTGTTGGCATTCGGTCTCACTATTCTATAATAATGAAGTCTTTGTATCTATTCATCTCTATTACAAAGCTTTTCATCCGACTGTGGAAGAGCCATGAAAATAGAACAATATTAAACGGGACTTGAGTTTTAATAGCCGTGTTCCATTTTACTACGTAGCAAAGTGCGGATAAAATTGTTGATGAAGCTTTATTGCATTTATAATCAATTTAGAGTTTTACTTCTCTGCTGGACTGGGAGTAAAGAAAAAACAGAATTCGTCCAGCTGCTTCTCTCCCCGAACATGTCGTAAGTCGACTAAGGGATAGTGATATGGGCGATGGGCTGATCACCTGTCACAATGGTTCACCATATCCATCTTGGGACTTTGAATTAGGAGTAGCTGCAATTTCTCTTATATCTTATATCAACACTACTATGGTTCAAGAGCACAGAAACTACGATTAAACCTTAATAGAAATTCTTAGAACTCTATGGCAGATCATGAAATAATATTTCTACGTGCATATCGGGTCTTACGTTAAAATTAGGCGAGAAACCAAAATAATTCGCCTTCCCTACAACCCGCCCATAAATTGTGATATTAAGATTTACTCAGCTCCATGATTTATTTACCCGAAGGCAAAAAACAATTTATTCTAACTCACAAAGTGTCGGACACACTTTAGAAACGTACTACTCAATAAATAAGGCGTGTTTTCCGGAACAAAAACAACATGTAGAATAGATATCATAGCGTAATAGTGTCACAACATTACAAAGCAAAAACTCAAAAAACTATGTGTAGCCATCAATCCTACTAATATTATAAATGCTAAAGTTTGTAAGGATGTGAAGATGTGACGATGTTTGTCATCAATCACGCCGTAACGGCTGAACGGATTTGAATGAAACTTGGAACATACATAGTATGTGTGCTGGAATAACATATAGGCCACTTTATATCCAGGTACAAGGCGAGCGAAGCCGCGGGCGGAAGCTTGTTTAAATTATAATTTAATTGTATTTTGAAATGTTTATTTTATCATTGCAGGCGACCTTGCCTTCATAATACGTAAAACCCGGTCAAGTGCGTACCATCGTAAATATACATAAATGTTTCTTGTATGGGATCTTTTATTTTATTTTAATTATTCGTTGTCATAGCGACAATAGATATACACACTGAAAATTTCAACATTCTACCTATTACGGTTATGAGATACAGATGAACAGACAGACAGATGGACAGCGGAGGCTTAGTAATAAGTTCCCATTGATACCTTTCAGATACAGATCCCTAAAAACAGATCAAATCATCATCATATTCACAACTGCATATATAACTTTCTACGTTGTTCACTCCACCAGTGCTCGCGACACGAGTATTAGTGGTGATTATAATATATAACGACATCTAGAAATAGTCTGCAAGTAGCATAGGATATCCTCAATTTACTCACTCAGTTTCCGCTGGATAGGAAATTGTCATGGAAAGAGTGTCTCACATTTGTATGAACCCGAGTTTAGTATTCCACTCAGATATAGCATATTTTTTATTAAATACGACTTTGAATGACTCTTTTATTGCTCGTTGAGTTATCTTTAATATCGTATTTTGTAAGAGCTGCATATACTGTGATATTTCTTACTATAATACTTTGCCAAATTAGAGATACAATTTATGTTAACAAACCTTCAGTACTTAACTTAAAACTTACTTTTTTATTACATTACTTCTAACGAATTAGTGCGCCTCAACTGCTCTTTTCGTGCACTTGACACATGTTTTCGAACTTATTAGGTTTACATGCCGGTTTCCTCATTTTTTTTTACCGTTTGAGAGACCAATACCATATATTATCAGCGCAAATATTATTTTCGAACAGACTAAATCCATTGGTGCAGGACCGGATTTGAACCCACGACCTACGGAGGGCGGCGCCGCCGCCATTAGACCACCGTGCACACAATTTCACCAGTGGAGAACCTTCCTAAAAGTATCGGCAAACCTTATTTATGAAGCAACCGCGTTAAAAGGTCACAGACAGTCACGTGCGCACCTCAAACATTAAACATTTTTATCAATAAAGTCGAGCCGAAGTTAAGTAGTCTAGACCAGCCCTGAACCCGGCTGTTGACACTAAAGCATTCGTATTCACAAAGCATGCAGCGATCGAATTAAACACCCATCAGTCACCTATACGAGTACAAAGTTCTGACCACACACTAGGATTCCCTGTGTAGTTGGGTATTAGAAACTACGAGTACTCGTACCATGGCATCACAACGCCCAGAAACGGAAGAAATATTAGCAGAACAGTAGTATTACAACCTGCCATGTATCTATATTTATGAAACCCGTTGCTTCGCTCGCGTGGTACCCGGATAAAAAGTGACCTATATGTTATTCCAGCACACGTATTATGTATATTCCAAGTTTGATTTAAATCCGTTTCATTTCCCGCAGCAGTAATCAATCCCGCGCCTCTGTTTCAGTCAAACAATTGCCCGCAACGCCACCGAGGCCGTCAAAGACCGAATAACGATCACTATTGCTTTGTGCCACAGCAGTTGTAACATACATTTTTTATTAATTACACGTCAAGCATTTTCAATTGCCACCAAACACGATATGGTTAGGCTATTTCATGATGAACACGATATGATTCCTTTTTATTATTACTAAGCCTCCGATGTCCGTCCGTCCGTCTGTCAGCGGGCTGTATCTCATGAACCGTAATAGGTAGAGTTGAAATATTCACAGTGTATGAATAAAAGGGGTTCCATTCGATGATGAGAATAACGTTAGTAATAGTAAAATACAATACACTAACTGTATTTGAAGCGCTCGTGACGTAGTAGAAGTTAAGCAATGTTGTGCGGGTCACAATTTGCATGGGTGACCGCAAGTGGCATTACGAGCTGATCGCTTCCGTGTTTCGGAGGGTACGTCAAATTGTCGGTCCCGGCTTTTAATCGCAAAGCCATGACTAAGACTTTCCGGCTACATAAAAACTCCGTCACAAGAGTTGGCACTAGCTCATACGAATTTACTTACTCTTACTTTATTTCAGGCAACGTTAGAAAAGTTACAGAACTCAATCTTTAGGCCTATGGAAACATTAATAAACACAAACATAAAACTACTTAACTTACACGCATTGTATGTGTCGTGACGCAAATGCAATGGCCACAAGCCCATCGTCCAGGAACCGGCAGTCATTTAGCGAACAGAAGGTAATTCATTCATTCACAAAGCAGGAGCGATCGACCGATAACATTGCCAACCCTGCACGGACACTGTATGCATAAAACAGTAGTGTAACTTCGTACAACCACAAGTCACAACCAAACCACAACTATTATAGATTGAACGTATATCAATCACCCTTACAAACTCTGAATGATGTATGTTTACGGATGTATGGAAGGGTCCCATGTCGGCATGCTTGGGATTTTGCAAGATTGACGAATGATTTAGTTATAGTTTAAAGTACATAGTAATTTAGATCGTTGACATTATTGTAATTATTAATATGAATAATTGGACATTTTTATTACTATTAATAATATATTTGTTTTTTTATCATGTATTGTATTTTTTTAGGAGCTTTTGTCATTTTTCATATTATTATTATTTTTACTTTTTATTGCTATTTCTAATGTAATCTTTCTTGTTATAATTATGTATTACGTGTAATTATGATCTTTAATAAATAAATAAATGTAAGTTGAAATTTTCACAGTCCATGTACTTCTATTGCCGCTATAACAACAAAGAATATAAAAGTGGACCCCATACAAGAAAAAAAATGTTAAAGTTCGTAATCGATCGTTGAAAATAAGCAACACTAGGCGCGGTCAGTACTTAGATGGGTCGAGTGACTTTTTGCACATTTTCTGTTGCAAAACCATTTATGTAGGTACATGTACGATGGTACGGAATCCTTTGTGCGCGAAATCGACTCGCACTTGACCGGTTTTATTTAGTTTCGACTTGCACTACTGATTTCCTTTGCTACGGTAAGGCCGCTTCGGGGCCGCGCGGTCGTCGCCCGGCGCCATCGATTGCGGCTAGGGCCGCCAGGGCTTTAAAGTTTATCGCATACTTCTGAAGGTGGAAGGTAAATCCCAACTACTTACTCACAGGATATTTTTAAGGATGATTCACGGCATTCCTCTTGGGACTATGGATCCGCAGGTCCAAGATCAAACTGTCACTTTTCAAAGTTGTTTCTTCTGTGAAACGCTTGAGATTTCCGTTTAGAATACTTCTAAGGAAGGGTTATTGAAATATGTTTTTGGATTATCATCTCTTTATTTTTTTATAAGGTGTTTTAGAAAAGAAATACCAAATATTGAAATGCGTAAACCTTTTCTTCTTAAGTTATGAGTGTTGGAAGGATTTTTTACCAATAAGTTATTACTAATCAAGCGCAAAACACCTACTTCGTATTCTGAACGCCCGCTCCTCTATTTTATCCCACATCAGTCAAACCAAAGGGTAGATATAGATTTATACTAACCATAAGCGAATTTATGATGTACAAATCCTACTAAATATCACAATCCGATAGTTTATGGGGATACTTGGATATTTAGCTATTTGGATGTTTGTAGGTACTCAATCAAGCTGTAACTACATAACCGATTTGCATTAACCTTGGAATAAATAGGACCAGGGTATCATTTAAAGTCATTTAGTGATTTAAAAATTTCTTTGTTTTTAATTTTGAAGTCACCAAATGACTTTCAAGAATACGAAATTAAAAAAAAACAATGAAAATGGACTATTTTGGTGACTTTTTATCACTAAGTTATTTTTAAGAATTGATACCCTGAAATAGCAAACAAACCACTTTTTTTTAGGGTTCCGTACCCGAAGGGAACCAACGGGTATTGCTAAGTCACCGCTGTCCGTCCGTCTGTCAGCGGGCTGATCTCATGAACCGTAATAGTTAGAGAGTTTAATTTTTCACAGCGTGTATTTCTATTGCCGCTGTAACAAAAAATACTTAAAAAGAGAGAGAAAAAAATACAAGAAGCATTTTTAATGTACAATGTACGGAACCCTTCGTGTGCGAATTCGACTGCCACTTAACAGGTTTTAAGAAAATAGAATATTACACTTGCTTCTTCCCGCCGATCCGTCTTACCTCACCCCGCCCACGACTTCGTAGGACAAGTTATCATACATATTTTTAACTAGCTGCCGCCCGCGGCTTCGCTGGCGTGGTACCCGGATAAAAAATAGCCTATATGTTAATCCAGTACATGTACTATGTATATTCCAAATTTCAGTCAAATCCGTTCAGCCGTTTTTGCGTGAAAGAGTAACAAACATTCATACATACAAACTTTCGCGTTTATAGTATTAGTAGTATCCTCCAACATGATGAGATACAATAAGCAAGTATTCCCAAGGAGGGTTGACGTCAGGCAGGCGGCCGGTCATAAAACACTTTAGCCAAAACTCTTACAGCATGATCAAAAGATCATGCTGTGCCGACCCCACATAGAGTGGGATAGGGGCAGGAAGATGATGATGTCAGTGTTTTTATGACAAATACTACTGTAGGATCCAATCTCTGTGTTCTGTGCTTAATGCGTTGGCAGCCCTAGTTGTTACACACGCAATATTCTACCCTTTATGTAACGAGATAGTGATAGTGACTTACATTAATCAGAGCGTAGGTACATGTTAACGTGTTCATACCAGTTTATAACCAGTCATTGATCGAGCGAGCGAAGTCAGTGACGATCTCAGTGGCAACTTGGGCGATTTGGCGTATATTTGTTTGGATGTTTGTTAGAGAGAATTTCGAACCATTACTCCAATCTGTATGAGACTTGGTACGTCAATAGATTGTCCTATTGAATTTATAAGCTTAGATTATCATGGTCTTCCTTCAATTTAATTTACAATGTTTGTTAGAAAGTTTTGATCCTTATGATTGACACTATAAGCTGGTGCCGTAAAAGTACAGAATGTTGTTTTTTCGGATTTTAGTCGGTTCCATTTCCGTGTGTGGTAAACGATTTTTCAAAAATCTACGAACGCAGTTTTGCTTCTTTGAAAAAATAAAAAAGTAAAATAAATATTTGTGGAGATTACACTCATACTTAGTTATAATACACAATACTACAACACCCAGACCCGGAAGAAATATTTGCAGAACATACAAACATTTCTCCCACTAAAGAACGTTTCTTTTGAGTAAAATTTGCTATTTTCAGTATTAAGAGTACCTACTTTCCCTCCAGATGACATTACAAAATTCCACCCAGTCTAAATTACATACATAAGGTAAACTTAGTGCATAGGTTCAATGTAATTAGATATAAGTATATTTTAGGCACGAAATTACTTTTCTTTCTTTCCCTTATTCTAATAACCCTTCATCATTATCATCTACAGCCTGTCTTTTCCCAGTGATGGGCGGAAATAACACCTAAGGTGAAAAATATTCGAACAAAAAGCCGACCAACAGGCTTGCAATAAAATCGATATAAACTGAGTTTACATTAGGTACAAATTAACTATTCATTGGTTGATTTAAAATGTAAAATGTTCACAAACTTTTTAATACAATAGTTGTCGAGTCCTACCATTAGAGCTAAGTAATGAAAAGTAAGCCGAAGTGAGGGTTTGCGCGTGCTTACAGAAAATGGAACGAAACATTTTAGGGATGTTCGGACATCGATAACGAGCGCTAAAACATCGATGACTTATAACTTTTTAAACTATCATGGCTATAACATTATCAGCATTTATAACGGGAGTACTGATGGTCTAGTAGGAGCGGGCTTTTCGATCCTAAGATGAGTTTAAATCAGCACGTGCAACAATGGATTTTTGTGTTCGAAAAACTAATGTGCGCCGTAAGTACTCTCAAACGGTGTTCCGAGTTCAAGACGTGGGCATTGAATTGACACAGTTTAGAACTTATGAAGTTTTATCGTTTTACTAGTAATATTTGTTCACTTTGTAATTGTAATTTGTTTTCTCTGTTCTACAAAAACTCTGTTACTGTGTAGAAGGTTTAGTACTTTTGAATGCAAAGATCATTTCCAAGGTCTTAACATCGATGTCCTTTCAACACCGCTCAACCCTAGCTTGAAGCGACCGTGCTCTGAAATACTTCAATAGAACACACTTTTATTTAAGCTTCTGCCTACCTTGTAACTTTATTTATGAATGTTTAAAAGTATTTTTTATAGCTTGCATCTCCCCATCTCTTCAATACACGTAAAATTTAAGTTAAGAAAAAAAACTCTATTTTTTGATGAATTAAAATAAAGTCTCTTCAGTTGCAACTATTTTTTGATGAATAAAAATAAAGTTTCTTCAGTTGCGGTTATTATTAACATTTCCTTTAGCGTTTTTCTCAAATAGATGCTTAAGAATTATTTTATACGCGCTAGTTCTTACAATATTTTCCCTGAACACCTGTTTACACGTAAATTCACTTTAGTTACGCTGGTTTTCCTCCGATAAAAATTAAAACTACCAAGCGAAGCTCCTTTTATCCATTCCAAAGCTTTTACATCAATAAACCTGATGAGAAGTACGAAGAAGCTAAGACTATAAAGTTTTAAAAACTATCTTGTAGGTAATTGTTTTTAGTAGTGGTAGTCCTAGGCCAAGTACTTACAGCTTTTGATTGATATTATCGTGTCGCATTTCAGCGTTTGTCGCTTACCTCAGAATGCCTTACGTTCTCAAATTACGCGGCGGTTCGTTACAAGGCGTTGATCCAGCTTAATGAAATGAACGAGATATGGTTCGCTTGTACTTGTCTAATTAGATAGTTACAAACAGTACACTGTGTGTAACTAAATTCTAGTGATATATGCCTCGCCAATTAACTTACAGAAGGTTATAAAGCCTTAAGGCTCTATCACGACTTTCCACAGATTATGCTCGTTAGTTACTTTAGTAAAGAAATATGTATTAAAACTTCACCGAACTACACCTTGTTCGACCCGTCTTAACTCATAACGCTCACAATTTCGGAGAACGTCCTACGTATGAAAGTCATACGTATTTTTTATTAAAGCTGTTAGGTAGTAGGTAGTCTGGGAAAAGTAATAGAAGAACTCAGAATGTTAGGTAGGTAAGTTATGTAGGTATGTATTACGCAGTGTCTTAGATGTTAGTGAGATGAATATCATCATCATCATCATCATTTCCCTGCCCTGTACCCTCTTTATATAAGGTCGGCATAACACGTGTTCTTTTTCCATTTCCCTCTATTAAAAGTAATTTCAACACTCACTATCTTTTCTTTGGCCTACCTCTACCACCTATCCTTCCACATCCATATCTAACATTCTTCTCGTCACATAACATTCTTCCCTTCTCATGACATGTATAAATTTACCACATCGATCAGGGAATTTTTCCTGAGAAATTAAAATTATCTATTATCAAACCTCTGTTTAAAAAAGGTGATAGCTCCTGCATAGATAATTATAGACCGGTCGCACTAATTCCAGTGATGGCTAAAATTTTTGAGAAGGCTATGCTCTCACGACTAAACAACTTCCTAGACAAATTTGGAATAATAACCAAACACCAGAATGGATTTTTAAAAAACAAGTCCACAACGGTAGCTAATTTTAAATTAATAAAAAGTATCTCAGAATGTATTGACGTCGGTACCCCTGTAGCCACGCTATTTTTTGACATGACTAAGGCATTTGATTTTGTACATCATAAAAAATTGTTGACTAAACTATACAAATATGGAATACGCGGTACTGCTAACGACTGGTTTAGTAGCTATCTTAACAATAGGTATCAATGTGTGTCGTTGTCGAGAATTGATAATAAATCAAATAAACAAATATTTAAATCTGATTATAAAATTAACAAGTTTGGGGTTCCACAGGGGAGTATTCTTGGACCAAAACTCTTCCTTTTATATATAAATGACTTGCCTGAGGCAACTGACCATGAAACTATTCTTTTTGCTGATGACACAACTGTAATAATTAAATGCTCTGACATAAATTCCTTTCAAAATGACATTAATAATACTATTCTTGACATCACATCTTGGTTAAATAATAATAATTTAAAGGTTAATATTAATAAAACAAAGTTAATGCAATTTCATTCCAGAAAACGTAATCCAATGAAACTTGACATTCAATACAATAATACTATGATTGAAGAGGTGAATACAATCAAATTTCTAGGTATACATCTTGATAGAAACATTGACTGGAAAATACAAATTGAAAAAGTATGTATCAAGCTTAGCAGGTATGCATATGTGCTTAAAAGGCTTCGCGAGGTAGCCTCTATAAAAGTGGCTCTTAATGCCTATCATGGTTACGTTGGCTCAGCTCTACAATATGGCCTTTTATTGTGGGGAAATAGTGTCGACACTGACAAAGCGTTTAGAGCTCAAAAACGATGCATTCGCTCACTATGTGGCGTCCATTTTCTAGAGCCCTGTAGGCCACTATTTAAAAAATTTCAAATTTTGCCTCTACCCTGTCTTTACATTAAACAAGCAGCAGAGTTTGTAAAACAACAGGCGTCTTTTTTCAGTACGCATCAAGATTTCCGAGCAAGAGTGCTAAGGAACACGTCCAATAGCAGACTGTGCATTCCTAAATATAATCTTAAACTTACACAACGTCAAGCCTATTACATGTGCATTAAAGTTTATAATAAGTTGCCAACTGACCTAAAAGATTTAAAATCTCATTTGTTTGGCAAAAAATTGAAAAACTGGCTACTGGATAAATGTTTTTACTCCATCGACGAATATTTAAATAGTTCTTGACATTAAATTATGTATAATTTTGACATTTTAATATTTTGACATTCTTAAATTGATTTTAGCATTACAATTAATTAGGACTTAACAATCGAATTTAATTTATTAACATTTATTTTTAATTTATTAACATTATCATATTTGCATGCCATAGACTTTGGTAGGACATAAATTGGACTGATTTATTTTTAAGACCATTATTATTTAAACACATGTGTTCAAGCAAATAAATGTCATTTATCATTTTATCATTTATCATTTATCACACTCACCTAATTACTCTTCAAGTTTGTTAGTGAGATGATGAACGGAACAAAATAAACAGTCAAATGTTGTCAAAATCAAAATGTTGCACTACGAAACCATAAACTGAAACGTTTGTAGCACCATCCCAAATTGCTTGACACATCCCAATACACATGTTTGCCAAAACCTCTGCCAATGGAATTGATGATTCAAAACTTACACGGTAAGGTTCGATTCGGCGCCCAAGCTGTCGTCGGTGGGTCGTTAAGGCCCATATTCCCTCTCACTCCCGCTCCAAGTCAAACGCATAAAGCAGAACCCCACTTCATTAAGTGTTCGACGACCTGAGCGATTAAGTTAGAGATTTACTTTTATAGGCACGGAAAGCCACGTATGAAGGTATTCACGCAGTAACCAGGTCGATCTGGGACCTGAATGTGAAGCCAGCTAGCATCAGCAAGAAGCCTAGGTGTGTATCAAAGGTAATTAGGTCGGGGTCAAATAACACTAAGATTCTGTGATAGGTAATTTGATACAATGGAAGCCTGAGATGGTCCAGTGCAGTTCAGTGACTTTGCTTAAACGCCCCTGCAGGGTTAAAAAAAAATATGAGCAAAACACGAAAACAGTTAGCGGCAAGCAAAGAGAGCTACGAAAATATGTTTTAAAAGTAGGAAGCAGCTACAGCGAGCAAAGCGAGTCTATCAATTACCGTGTAGTTGAACGCCGGACGTCAAAAAAAAATTTAGGTACGGCTTAGTACCTAGTCGATTAAGGTGCCATCTACTCGTAGCACGGTTGCTAAAGCAATAAATAGATTTGATGTTTATTAGATTTTTAGGGTTCCGTACCCTAAGGGTGCTAACGGGACTATATTACAAAGCCTTCGCTGTCCGTCCATCTGTCAGTGGGCTGTATCCCATGAACCGTAATAGGTGGAGTTGAAATTTTTACCGAATGTGTATTTCTATAATAAAAATAAAATACCGTTAGTCCCTTCCGGTACGGACCCCTAAAAAGTATCAATAGTTGTAAACCAATAAATAAACACAGACGATCAAAAAAACCGGTTACTTCTTCGCTGGACTGGAAGTAAAGGAAAAACATAGAATGCGTCCAGCTGCTTCTCTCCCCGAGCATGTCGTAAAAGTCGACTAAGGGAAAGTATCCTCCAACATGATGAGATACAATAAGCAAGTATTCCCAAGGAGGGTTGACGTCAGGTAGGCGGCCGGTCATAAAACACCTTAGCCAAAACTCTTACACACGTGCCGACCCCACATAGAGTGGGATAAGGGCAGGAAGATGATGATCAAAAAAGCCGGTAGACAAGGCAGGACCGGGTTGCCTGCTTCTCATGTAAACACTGTCCATGTACGCCGTTCGAGCAACCTTATGAAATTGTTTCAGTACGTTCGTGTGACGGCGCGTATTGTAGCTATAAACTCTAGAATTGTATTGTTCCAGTTTGCGGCCGTAATGCTCTTGTTCTAATTCGTAAGCTTCAAAGAATAAAAGATTTATGTAAGTCAACGTTTCAGCCTGAAATGTTTCTTTTTTTATTTTCGAAATCAACTATCTTAGCTTTATTCAACTGGTAAAGTAATTTTAAAGAAACTCCAGATTATAGTGAGGTTAGGTTATATTTTTTGCGTTTTAAAAGTATTACAAACTTCAAAGACAGAAATCTAATTACGCTTTCAAGTTCCAGCCACATTTATAAACGCGAAGATTTTTCTACTAAGATTTTCTACGACATACTTCTCTGCTGGACTGGAAGTAAAGAATAAACTTTGAATGCGTCCAGCTGCTTCTCTCCCCGAGCATGTCGTAAAAGTCGACTAAGGAGTATTATGGAGATGGTACTATTTCTTGATAACATGATGGACTATGGGCGATGGGCTGATCACCTGTCATCATGGTTCACCATATCCATCTTGGGACTCTTGGATCAGGAGTAGCTGCAAGTTTTCTTATGATTAGGTACTTATGGCTCTGCCTACCCCGTTAGGAATAAGGGCGTGATAATGTGTATGTATGTAGGAATATTAATATTTTTATTGGAATTTGAGCTTAGCGCCTTCAGACGGACTGCGCCTTTGCAGTCGATATTACCAGACGGACTGCATAATGGAAGAAGAGAACATGCCGTACCGACTGCACATAGAGTGGGATAAGCCGTTGAGTTTGAGTCCTGGATCCGCGCCTGGCTCAAAATACAATATAAACTTTATTTTGTTTCAGGAACTAACGCCCCCTAGAGACGAGAGAGATGGTGTCACGCGAGGAAATGAAACTGCATATTTGCAAGGAAATGAAATCGCTTATCCAAGAATTCTTATAGAATTTCGAGGATAACTTTCATTCAAAGGTAACTTAAACCTTTATAATAAAACCAGTCAAGAGCGAGTTAAATTAAAAAAAAAGGTAAAAAGAGAATACATACATAAATGTTTCTTGTATTTTATTTTTATTATTTGTTGTTGTAGCAGCAAGCTGGTTCTTTCGAACCAGTGTGGTGAAAAGATTTAAAGTGCGCCTCGTGCACTTCATTTTACAGAAATAGTGGTACATAATTATGTATGTTGCTGTTGGGTACAATTGAGTCTATATTGACCCCACACTAAGATTCTCTTGTGTGGTCCCTGTTTCGATTACAAAAAAAAATATTTACCAAAAATATGGTTAATAATGTGATAAATATAAGTAGGTACATACAGTAAGCAATCCTGAGTGACACATAGTTACTATAATAGTATTTTTACAAAAAAATATAATAAATACAATTCAGCCTCCTTATTTATATTTATTTCTTAAGTTTATATCAACTTACGAGCTGATTAGAGCTGATTTTATCATACAAAATAATGATAAAACTTTGTTTACTAAACAGTTTTCATACAATTTTACAGCTAAATATTGTGTGACAAATATGAGGTGGAAAACCCACATATTTCTTGAAAATGTAACTTGAGATTTGAATATCTCGTATCGTCGGGTCATCACTATTACGCCACACGTACGTCTAGTCTGTCGTAGATCCCGAAACGACTGTGGAATGTTAAATAACAAGCGGGGGACAAAACTTTTAAAGCCATCTCGCAGTAACGTCTGCAACTCTGACATTTTAAACAGACAATGATTTGCATCTTATTTTTATATTCAGGCTTTGGGTATCCGCCGGCGCTGATGACCCTTTCAATACCAGTCATTTAAAAACTAATGCTTTTTACCATCTATAGATTTATACAGCGTCAAGAGGCAACTTTTACCTTCACAAACGGGACGCTGTAGTCGCTGCCCGGGACGAATTAAGATGGAGTAGGCTTGCCCAGAACCTATTCCATCCTCTCAGCTTAGTCGGCCTTGTCCAGAGGAAAGTCAATACGTGCGGAGCTGACTATGGCGCCGGTTTCCTCACGATGTTTTCCTTCACTGTTTGAAAGTACTGATATAGCACACATATTTTTTTCCCACAGAAAAATCCATCGGTACACAACCGGATTTGAACCCACGACCTTAGGATCGGAAGACGGGGTCACTATCAACTAGCCCACCAGTGCTCTCCGGTCAATCAATGCACAGTCTAAACCATAAGCAGAAGAATGCACAGATAAACCATAACTAGAAGCATGAAACTTGGAAGGTATAGGATATTCTTCTTATGTTCTTGGGGTGCACTAAGAAAGGAATTCCCGAAAATCAATTTTTAAAGGCGCGGGGCGTTCCACAAGTTCTGTATCTACTAGCGTCGAAAAAACCTACTGGTCTTTGATATTCTAAAGTAGGCAGACGATTTGTAACGTCAGTTATTTGTACGTCCGTGCCCGCGGGAAATCATCGTATGACAGCCGACCGCTCAATCGCACTCAAAGCTTGGCTTTTCTATAAAGCGTCTACCGTAACTTGTGACTGATAAAGCGACGCTGTTACGATTTTTTTAACATTCTTCGGCCAATCCCACTTCTTTTGTTTTTTCACGTCGTTCTTCGCGGTTTTGTTAACCGAGAATTCAGTCTTCTTTTGAATGCAGTTTTTTTAGGCCATTATTTTTAGCCGAGATGACAGCCTCGTTGACGTGGCAGGCAATTGCTCGGCAGAGACGCAAGAGGTGCGGAAATTTCCCGCTGCGGATGAAATTTTTGCATGTTCTGCTAATATTTCTTCCAGTATTTTCTCGTAGTTTCTGATACCCACGATACAGAGAATCCTAGTGTGGGGTCAGGACTATGTATGTGACTGTTGGGTGTTATATATTATGCCGTAACTCTACTCCATGCAGCGCACACTGGAAACGTCTGAAACGGCACAATGGAAACATCCGTGCGTATCGTGGTCGTGGGCCGTAGTAGCGGTTACCTACATTTTTATACAAAGCGAAGCTAAGAAAGAATACGTGTGACTCCGTGCACCGCAGTGAGTTGCGCGTTTATACTACGGCATCATTATAACGGTCATCGTTTCGTAGCAAATCAAAGCCTTGATAATCGCGGTGTTTTTCCTCAGCTTTTTGTCAAATGAAATAAAAAAATATTATTCTTGGGAAAAATATTATGGCTTTTGAAAACAGATAAAGCGCTAAGGGCTGTTATTTAGATTGGAGATCGGAGAGAACAAAGCAACTAGCACCCTGGACCTGTGTTCTTTTATAATTTAAGAGTTTCTTCCCAATATTCAGTTTCATAACAGACAGTCACAGACACTGGCTGCCACCGTCCCAGCAAAAAGCCAAGACCTGTCAAAAGATAGCCTGTATTTTATATGCATTGCTTTTTTGTCAGGACGAAAGTCTGCTTGTGGATCTGACCTCGTCAGTAGACAGCTGTAGAGACATAGTAATAAAGAAAGAAAGAAAATGATTTATTGGCAACCTAGGTAGGTACACAAAAAATACAGAAATGAAAAAAAAAATTAAAAGACAGAGCAATAATTAAGATAGAGTAATAGGGCAAAAAGAGAAGAAAATACATAAACAGACCTAACCTACATAGCACATGTCCTGGTTGCTCTGTCAATTAAAAAGAGTTGCCAAGAGGTCCTGACTCAGCTTTGAGCTACTTCACTTGGTACCTACCAGGTGTAGTAGTAGTAATGAGCATTGCAAGTTTAAATTGCGTTTTAAAACCACACCTTTCCCTCAATTAAATCAATCTCAGCTCTCATCATTCGCCAGTCGGCACTAACGCAATAACCTTGCTCCAGACAGCCCTATCGCTTACAGGGAGTCATTTTATTTGGCCAACTTCACAGGTGCGACTTGCTAAACTGTAATGCAGAAGTGAATTTACAAAGATTACAGAGTGGTTAATGGTTTATGAGCTGGGCTGGGATATCACAAACCGTTCAGTGTATCTAAAGTGATTTAAAGTACATGAAAGGAACCTTGAGCCACTAATCCTTGCATCAAAATAAAAACCGGTCATGTGAGTGTCCATTTCACATTTCGAAGGATTCCGTACCATGCTAATACTGGCGTGGGTGGATGGCTGGTTCGAGCCCAACTAAAAAGGAAAACATGGAAGAGAATAGCGAGATATATAGAATAGTAAAAGACGCTAGAGGATGTTTTTGTCAAAGAAAAAAACTGATTACAGCGTTGATATCGTATTTTATAGTAAAAGCATAAATTAATAATAATAGATGCCACAAACAAAAGATAATGAACGCCAAAAATTTCAAAATCGGAGGAGGAGCCGATCAGGAAATAAGCGGCGTCAAATGCAGCTAACCGCGTTCTATTAATCCAAAATACTAAAGTCAAAGCTGCAAGGAAAAGACTTATCATGCCGCTCACGCACCACGCCGAGTCGTACGATGGAGCTCGTACCAAGATGGCCGCCGCCATATTTATTTATGAATCAAACTCTCCAAGGACTATCGCTATCCAATCTAAAAGCTATGCGGGATTCCTGGCAATACGGTGGAAACCATATAGGTAATCGACCAGCATTTCAATTTATTTTCAACCGATTTAGGGCCGATTACACCAATAAAACTAAAAGGATTTGAAACTGAGTTTAGAGCTGTCAAATGGAAGGAAAACTTGACAGTGACAGTGACAGGTCTTCAACTCAGTTTAGAAGCAATGTCTTTCAGTTTGAATTATGAAATCGGCTCTTAGTTTACCTACTGTCCGTCCGTCATATTCTTAGATAATCTTGCCATTATATTAATTCCGTTAATGTGTACATAGGAATTCCTGGAAGAATAATATTGTAGTTACTTAAACTTGAACTAATTTTGGAGAATTATTTATCTTTTCTTACTTATTGCTATTTCAAGGAACTTGAAGTAAACAAATGGAGAATTCTGGCAACGCTGAAGATCACCATCCTTTAAACGGTTGCTACATTTTAACTCTTATTAAATTTCGCATTAGCGAGTTGCAATAAATTAGAGCGAGCTAGACACTCGACTCGCTAACGAAAATATATTGAAGGCACTGGCTACCCGACTACGGATGGAGATCCGACTCAACCTTGACGCAATCCCGCAAATGGTTATTTACTGCCCGTTTTATTGTTCTCTGTATTTATTCTGCTGTAAAAAAATGAGGTGCGCGAATAAAATAATAACTAAAGATAAACGCTTCAAAGGCGATCTTTCAAAAAACGTCTGAAAAAACCTATGCAAAGCAAAAGGTCAAAAGTTTGTGATAAATATTTGTTTCTTATACAATCGAATGTATCAAATCCAAGCAGTAACTTTGACAAAGTAGCATAAGGCCGCTTTTACACACGTGTAGGAGTTTAGGCACAGTTTCAGTCAGTAAGCCTTCGTACGAGGGCCCAATGGTGTGGAAAATGCTTTTTGAAGAAAACTTCCTCGGGCCTTAAATGATTTTTCTGGTTGAGGAACTCCGCGAGAAGCCACAAGGATATTTTTTTCCTCCATATTTTTCGTCAATTTTTCGTTACAAAATATGTGGTACTCGTAAAAGTTTACTTATTTTCTTTCGTACAATAAGAAATTAATCTTAAAAACCTGACTGAGTGTTTACTTATTAATTTAAAAATATGTTAAAAGAAATAAAAAAATGCATATTAACTATACATTTGAAATTAGGTCATCAAATCCCCTATTTTGATACCTATATGTAATTTTTTACACGTTTCATAATGCAGATATGGTAGACGCTTTAAAAGGGTATTTCACAGGGAACTACCCTATGAGAGTCATACTCATAACTCTCAGGGTCAAAAAGCAGTTCTATCAATCGCACGACAAAGTCAGAATTAAATTTTCCAGCTTAATTGACTTCAAAAGAACGAGTAATCTTTAAAATAAAGAGATTAGAAATCCTTTTGAGAACTTAGTCATTGAAATTCAGTCAGAAAACATCAAAATTTTGTCTATAAAATTAGTACCCTTCATTTGATATCGTCAGTAAGTTCATGAGTATTGTCTAGTAGGTATAGTAGGACCTTTCAACGTCCACAACCTAGTACTATACCTACATGTTATTACTATAATGATTTAGGTCATTTGTAACGGTTTTTTGAATGAAGAAAAGCCTAACCATCCAATATTCTGTTTCATAAAAATTACCGTCACAGTACAACTTTTGACCAAGAATCTTTTGACAGTTTAGTTTGCTTTTCTGTGCCGACACGGTGATGGCCCGGTTACGGAACGCCGCAGAGCGGTGACCCTAAACTTGTGCTACTGCTGTTCTACTACTAGTGAATGGATTTAGAAAGGCTCCTTTAGTGCACTTGATACATGTTTTCAAATTTTATTTTTTAGGTTCCACGACATGCCGGTTTCCTCACGATGTTTTCCTTCACCGTCTGAGAGTTTTTCGAAAAAAAGAAATCTATTGGTACGGCTGGGTTTGAACCCACAACCTTAGGATCGGAAGGCGAGGACGCTACCACTAGGCCACCAGTGCTCTCAAGTTATGCTTGTTGCATGTTGTTGCTGAACGAGCAAAATCATTTTGCAGTCTTTAAACTTAGATTCGTAGTACGGATTCATTTTTCAATTATTTAAATATTAATACAATACATTTCATAGGCCGCATATTACTCGGCGAAATTGAGCGTGTGATAATATGCAGATTTGAGTCCATTAATTATACACTCGCAGACTGCGCCCGACTGTTCAGACAGTTTCGATGTTGCAATGATTTTGGATAAGATAGAAATGCCTCTTGTATGTATTGGGACAACCGATGCTCTTAAAATTAGACTTATGTTTGCTATGCCCTATTTTCGTTAAAAAATCAGACCCAAAACATAGAAATTGTAGACAGATATGTTTAAACTAGGAGGACATATTTTTAATAACTTTGAAACGCATATGCACGCTTTTTTGCATGCTATCTGTGACCTGTTATTATAATAAGATTTTATATTTAATCAGTTTATGTTATGTGATTGGATTGGATTATGTTGGATACTCAAATAAAAAAATAAACTGAAGATCGTAGGTTGAAATCCGGCTCGAAGGACTAAATATTTCAGGCTAGGTGTAGTATGTGGTATCCTATCAACACTGTAATTTCATATTTGACAAAAAATAATCTTCGTTTAAAGACGGACTGTGCTTTCGCCAGCGCGATCTAGAAACGGATAACTTTCAATCGCGATATCAAACTAAAAAAAAATGTAAATTTATTATCCATGTAATCTTATATCCAAGTTTAACGACGAGAAACAGGCGTAAATTCGTCTAATTTTAGGACGACTCAAAGTTTATTGTACAGAATATTGATCAACTGGTACTCAAGGATATCCCGATTTTCGAATAATCGCAGTCGAAAAATCTGTAGATAAGACTCACGAGACACCAGAGAGAATGGCTTTAAAGAGGCCTGAGTCCAGCATTGGACTGATGTTGTCAGTAGACAGGCCGATAATGATAATCCTGATGTGTGAATTGCAAACACATAAGCCAAGTGATAAAACCAAAGTCATAACGTAATCAGAATGAATTGGTGACGCGCGCGTGGTGTTTGACGAGCGTGCAGTAATAAAGTGACGCGCAGCAATAAAGGCGCCTATTGAATGCAAATGAATCGGGCTAGTATTATGGAATACTAGTTGCCGCCCGCGGCTTCGCTCACATAGTACCCGGATAATAAGTAACCTAATGTTATTTCAGCAAACACATGTATATTCCAAGTTTCATCCAATTCCGTTCATTACGGCGTGATTGAGGCACAAACATACAAACATCCTCACAAACTTTCACATTTATAATATAGTGGATAATATCCCACCTAAAGCATTCCACGTAAAGTTGGTTGAAAGGACTCAGTTCATAATGCTTTCACCGTTAAAAAGTTATCTTCAAAAGAGATCTTCACTAGTATGTAGAGCTAAGCCTTTAGCTGAGCTTCGATTTGTGCTGCGCATAACAGAACCCACTGGGCCTGTCTCAAGTTCAAAATATATAGCTCTAAGTGCTCTTGACTATTTATAACAATAGATAACTAATAACTCTACATGTAATATTGAGAGCACTGGTGGTCAAGTTGGTAGTGAACCCGCCTTTCGATCTAAGGTCGTCGTGTACCAATGGATTTTTCTGTGCGAAAAATTTATGTCTAGGAATATATACCAGTAGGTACTCTCAAACGACGAAGGAAAACATCGTGAGGAAACCCGCGGCTTAGTCAGCTCCGCACGTATTGACCATGTCTTTCCTGTGAACAAGGCCGACTAAGCTGAGAGGATGGAATAGGTGCTGGGCAAGCCTACTTCATTTTAATTCGTCCCGGGCACTACAGCGTCCCGTTTGTGAAGGTAAAAAAAAAATTGCCTCCTGACACTGTATAAATCATCTACTATAGATGGTAAGAGGCCTTAGGTTTTTTTTCTCCTATGTAAGCCCTTATGCAGAATGCTGAGAGTGAATGAAGCGAAAGAAGTATGTCAGTCGCCACCTGACAGGTTCGAAATTCATAAGTTCTTTTCGGAATTGGAACAAAACAATAACAAGTTATACAGCTGTGGTTAAAATACTGTTGCATCGCAGATGTCACGACGTTCCGAAGAGCGACACAGCACTCAATTTTGCTGATGCCACAGAGTATACAACAGTGCCTACTGGTTTCATCTGACGTCACTGTTAGGAGCTATGAGTGAGCGATAAAGCCACAAAATTACTTTCAAAATAAGATATTTACAAGCACAACGCAACGGCATTTAGATAGC
This sequence comes from Scotopteryx bipunctaria, assembly GCA_949320045.1. Lineage (NCBI taxonomy): Eukaryota > Metazoa > Arthropoda > Insecta > Lepidoptera > Geometridae > Scotopteryx > Scotopteryx bipunctaria. The sequence goes on along the minus strand of OX439442.1, from coordinate 12,155,592 downwards.
CCGATTGTTGCTTTTGTATTTTGTAAATTGTATTTGTATTAGTTGTAAGTTTCTTTCTGTTAATAAAACCTAGCAAAACTATTCCTACATCCATGCTTGATATTTTTTTATATTGAATTATATTATTATGTATTTCTCTTGTGTTCACATGTATCTTTGATGACAGTAATAATCAACGCATAGCCTAAAGTCCTAGAAGCATAAAACTTAGAGAGTATATTCCTCTTAGTGTAGGGATGCACTAAGAAATGAATTTCGGAAATTCAACGACCTATCGGGCTGAATTTTGTATGAAAAAAAAACACTTAATGCTGCCAAAGTAACGGGACGTACCACTATTTAGATATGTTTCAATGTGATTGTTTTATTTCAATAAGGTACGTATCAGAGATACCACTGCAGTTACAGATAACATCAAAATACAGTAATGGCTATAATGCTAATACAAAATCTATATAGTTGTTCTTCATTTAATTGAAAACAAAGTTCTTCGTCACGTCGTTTTTTTATCCAAACCCAATGCAATAAAACTGATTTCACTGAACGGCTATATTACGAAGCTTGCTTCGACCTATTTGGTAAGCACGGCATCCATTACGTACGACCTGAATTCCCGCACAGATATCTGTCAGAGGCAGCGACGCATCTGCAGCAGGCAACTCGATTTGTACGTTACACCCCATTTGGCAAGCTTCTGGTTTAGACTTGACAAGATGCCCGTTTTTATTAGAAACTAGCTGCCGCCCGCGGCTTCGCTCGCGTGGTACCCGGATAAAAAATAGCCTATATGTTAATCCAGTACATGTACTATGTATATTCCAAGTTTCGTTCAGATCCGTTCAGCTGTTTAGGCGTGATTGAGGCACAAACATCCAAACATCCAAACATCGTTACAAACTTTCGAACTAGATGGCAGCACAGGTAAAATTAGTACGCGCTATCGTTGCGTTTTGAGCTTTACGCCGGTAATTTCAAGCAAACAAAGACTTTTCAATTTTAAAATATAAGTATTTTTATTGGAAATTCATAGGAAACAATAAACATGACCATCAAGAAGCGCTCGTGGCGTAGCTTGCTTAGGCGTTCTTGATTGATCGTTAAAGTTAAGCAGCGATATGCACGGTCACAAATTGGGATGGGTGACCGCAAGTGGTATTACGAGCTGAGCGCTTCCGTGCTTCGGAGGGCACGTTAAACAGTCGGTCCCGGCTTTTAAGTCGTTAAGCCATGACGGAGGCCTTTAGGCGGCCTAAAAACTCCGTCAATGGAGTTGGCCACTAGCGCATACGAACATGCTGAATTTGTACTGCCTTATTAATTTAAGTTTCTTCATGTAAGTGAATTTAGTTATCCTTATAGGAAATCCATAAATATCTTAAACCTGATGATTATTCTGACGACCTCTGTGGCGTGACGATCGAGTGCTCATCTGAGACGCAAGAGGTGCCGGTTCGATTCCCGCTACGGGAGAAATCTTTGTATGTTCTGCAAATATTTATTTCGTCTGGGTGTTGTAGTATTATAAGTATGTATTTACAAAAATAGTTTTAAGGCCTTTAGGCGGTCTAAAAACTTCGTCACTAGAGTTGGCCACTAGCTCATACGAAGTATTCTACCAGCCCTCTGATGCCCATAGTACAAGCTTTGCTTTGTTTGGGGATAGATGGCGTTGTGTGAAACGTCCACAAATATTTAATTATTTATTTTTTATATCGAAATTTGCGTCTTATTACCCTTTAAATGTCTGAGTAGGTACGAGTATAAAGCAGACTGTCTCCTCTGGTGGTGCTTAAAAAGGTAGCGGTTAAATAATCGAAGTTGTCTAAAAAGTTTAGACTTGAATTCCCTCGAGTCTAGTCTACTCGATGTCTCGATAGATTTACTACAAAACTTCGGACTGTGGAACTTTCAAATAAGTAAATGTTATCGCATACTATTCTGATATAAATAAACATTAGACTTTGAAATTTATCTATACATGTTCGGTAGACTATAATGAGAAGTCAAAGTTAAAGTCAAAAATTTTTTATTCCATAAAATCACGGGGATCACGTCTGAAATCTACCTATCTTTAATCTAGAGGAAGAGGAAGACCGAGGATTAGATATATGAGGCAAGCGAAAAAGATTCGCTGTCATGTCGTACAAAGAGTTCAAGGAGGCTGCCCTGGAAAGAACTAAGTGAAGATAGATGCATTAGTTTTGTCGACAAGGGTCAAACTCTAAAATTAGAAGAAGACTATAAAGTCTTTATCAATATTGTTATTATGTATTTTTAAATTCGCGATGAGAAGATTTTAACGTATACTGGATAATTACTAGTGTCGTAATGGACAACATATTTGTACAAGAACGAGTTACAGCATATATTATTACAACACAATATATTGTTATCTCAAGATCATTAGTTATCTCACTATATCTAGCGTTAAACTTCCAGCCGGTCTTTTCGAATAGAAGCAAGTTGTAGGCAAACTAACTTCACATTTTAACCCGATATTTTGGTGTGGTCGCGTTTCGTGCGCCGACATATTTTGGTAAACAAGCTAGTTGGTTGCGATTCGGGTGTTTTACAAAATGACGAAAAAAATACCTACTCGGTTGGTAGCGGTTCGTGATCTTTTGAAACTCATTATGAGTAATGCCATAGAGCTACGAACAACAATGTTGAAATGTATTTAAATCGATAAAATAAAATTGTATTATGATTTAGGTACTTCTCTGCTGGACTGGGAGTAAAGAAATAACATAGAATGCGTCCAGCTGCTTCTCTCCCCGAGCATGTCGTAAAAGTCGACTAAGGGATAGTATCCTCCAACATGATGAGATACAATAAGCAAGTATTCCCAAGGAGGGTGGACGTCAGGCAGGCGGCCGGTCATAAAACACCTTAGCCAAAACTCTTCCAGCATGATCCTTGGATCATGCTGTGCCGACCCCACAACATAGAGTGGGATAAGGGCAGGAAGATGATGATGTATTATGATTAATAATTATGTTTACGAGTTTCGTTTTAATTATTACTTAGCAGAAAAAGGTAGCCTAATTTGCTTTCTGCATGTAAGGCGACCGGCGCGGTACCAGATTGTGAGAACCTATCTACTATAGTTTATTATTAATGAAGGTTTTTTGTATGTAGGCACCTACCTAAGAGTGATTATATTTTGTGCAATGTTCAGGTAATATTTATGTATATTTTATGTCAAAGACTGATTTTTTAACGTGATAATGATTAATCATAAATACTTGCCGTGTTTAGGTATACGAATTTTTTTATTGATGTTTTCCTGAAAATGTAACGACTTACGTTAAAATTGTTATAACACCGTACAAACCGAGCTTGAAGATTCGATATTGGACTGACATCATCATCTTCCTGCCCTTATCCCACTCTTCGTGGGGTCGGCACAGCATGAACCTTGTCTCATGCTGTAAGAGTTTTGGCTAAGGTGTTTTATGACCGGCTGCCTGCCTGACGTCAACCCTTCTTGGGAATACTTGCTTATTGTATCTCATCATGTTGGAGGATACTATCCCTTAGTCGACTTTTACGACATGCTCGGGGAGAGAAGCAGCTGGACGCATTCTATGTTATTTCTTTACTCCCAGTCCAGCAGAGAAGTAGATATGAGACTGACATGTCTAACAATTTTGTAACTCTATTGTCATTCTATTCAAAACAATGAAAATATGATGAGCGCTCGAACCGCTACCAACCGAGTAGGTATTTTTTTCGTCATTTTGTAAAACACCCGAATCGCAACCAACTAGCTTGTTTACCAAAATATGTCGGCGCACGAAACGCGACCACACCGATATTGGCACATTTTATTACAAACCACGGCGGGTTTGTTTAGCCCTCGGTAACGGATCGTTTTTTTCTGACGGAGTGTTTATACAGGCAGCCTCTAGAGGTGCCAAGCCCAGATTATTTGCCCTAGCTTCTGATATTCGGAGTTTTTATCGGCTGTACAAATCTACTGGAATATTTTATAATAGCTGCCGCCCGCGGCTTTGCTCGCGTGGTACCAGGATAAAAAATAGCCTATATGTCATTCCAGAACGTGTACTTTGTATATTCCGATTTTCATTCAAATCCGTTTAGTAGTTTAGGCATGATTGAGGCACAAACATGCAAACATCCTCACAAACTTTCGCATTTATAATATAAGTAGGATTTTTAACCCTTCTCGACTTTCTTAATCCTACTAATACACACATTAAAAGTGTTTAGGGATCAAGGTATTTCTTTAAAATATTTTATTGCTCTAATGAAATACTACAAAAATGTCTATTTAGATTGATTAATTTTTTTTTTCGTTTGTATAGCCTATAATGTTAATCCGGCACATTCACTATGTATATTCCAAGTTTCTTAAAATATTTTTAACAGCTATCTATATGTATAGTCGTGTTACTAGTTCTTTTGAAACAGTGTGGTGAAAGGATTTCTCTAAGGCTCCTTTTGTGCACTACTGACTTACTTACGCGTGCACTACTAGTTACATAATAGGCTATTTTTTATCCGGGTACCAAGTGAGTGAAGCCTCGGGCGGCAGCTAGTATAAAATAAATTCATTTTATGATAGTTACGCTAGAGCAAGCAGATATTTGGGAGATTTTACAGGTTCTTTCGACTTTTATAGAGTTTAATTACACATTTTACGTCCGACACCTTCATCTCTGCAGTAATTCCGGATTTCATTAGCTCGTGGGCATGTCCCCGCGGTATTGGCTAACTCGATTTATGGCCCAATACAATTTATCGACGTACGGAGCACCAATGTCGCGACAGATACCTACGTAAGCTGGTAGCTTTACATATTACATAGCAACTTGTATTGCTGTACATTTGACGACCTCGATAGCTTGGTAGGCGAGAGCTCGACTAAGACGCAAGAGGTGCGGGCTCAATTCCCGCTGCGGGAGAAATGTTTGCATGATCAAATAAAATCAAATATTTCTTCCGGGTCTGGATGTTGTAATATTACGTATTTTAAATATTTACAAAAAATATATATTAGTATACTATCAGCCCTCTGTTCCCATAGTACAAGCTTTGCTTGGTTTGGGGCTAGATGGCGCTGTGTGAAAGTATACAAAAAACAAAGGATCTGTACATCAATTGCAATCACATTTTTTGAAACTACTACTACTAAGGTCTTTTACCATCTTAGTAGATGATTTATACAGCGTCAGGGGGCAACTTTTACCTTCACAAACGGGACGTTGTACTGCCCGGCACGAATTAAGATGGAGTAGGCTTGCCCAGCACCTATTCCACCCTCTCAGCTAAGTCGGCCGTGCCCACAGGAAAGACATGGTCAATACGTGCGGAGCTGACTAAGCCGCGGGTTTACTCACGATGTTTTTGAGACAGTATTTGTATAAGAGTATTTTCAGTGACTAAATCCTTTAATATTTTCATTAAAGTGACCGTCTGCTCTAAATTATGTTGAAATCCTCGACTGACCTCTCGGATTAAAGTCAAATAGAACCGCTCTGGGACTTCTGAATGGGAATGCCAACAACAGCGCTACAATTTCATTTCATTCATACACCAGTGGCTCCTTCAGATATGCTTAGGTAGAGTAGCTATGAACTACATGCATTGTGTCACTTTACCAAGTGAATTTGCAGAGCAAACTTTAGTCTTGCTTAACATATCAACCAAAATGCAAACATTTTAAAACATACGTTCATTTAAATAAGGTACACGTAGGTATATAGATACATTTTTTATAATGTATAGTTAAGTTAATTTAAAAACATACATACATACATATTATTACGCCCGTATCCGCAATGGGGTGGGCAGAACCACAGTAAACATAAAAAAACTTGCAGCCACTTCAGATTTAAACTTCTAAATGTTTCATTCATTCATTCATTAAGATATGGTGACAGGTGATCAGCCCATCGCCCATATAGGTGGTGCATCATTTTGGAGAAGATAACTTGGTCGCCTTTTACGACATGCTCGGGGAGAGAAGCAGCTGGACCCATTCTATGCTTTTTCTTTACTTCCAGTCCAGCAGAGAAGTAATTAATTTAAATAATGTTGTGATATCTTTATGTTAATGTATTATATATACAAGTATTTATATTATATAGTAATCTAATTTACTTCTCGAAATTAATTCGGTATTAGAGTTTCAAGAGACATTCAACGGAATATTCGTATTCTGTGACTTCATCCCCTAAATTGAAAGCGACCACGGCAGTGCAGGCTGAGTGCAGTTTGCGATCTTGTAAATATCTTACTCGAACAAGATTCATGAATGCTTCGTGGAACTGATGGCATTTGGAATGGGTGCTTCGAAATGAATTCAACATTTAGATAACGTAGGACTAACTTGAGAGTTAGTCGAATACATACATACATATTATCACGCTCGTATCCTTAATGGGGAGGGCAGAGCCACAAGTAATCATTAGTATTAGTCTAATAACTAACCCTAATTATAAGTGCTTTACTAACAAACTATGGACAATGTAGTCTGAAATAAAATCTTTTTATTTATTTTTTTTTATTATAAGAAAACTTGACTCCAATTCAAAGTCCCAAGTTGGATATGGTGAACCATGGCGATAGGTGATCAGCCCATCACCCATATAGATGCCCATAATGTTGGAGAGGATACTATCCCTTAGTCGACTTGCTCGAGGTGTCAGTTGAATTACCCGAGGCTAATCCATTCTTACACCATAATTATAAAAGCGAAAGTTACTCTGTTTATAATATTTTTAAGTCTAAACTACTGAATAGATTTTGATGATTGTCAAGGAGATAGATTGCATCCTGGGGAAGGAAATAGACTACCTTTTGTATAAAAAACTAATGCGGATGAAGTAGTAAGTGTGCGGGTTTTTACTTTCGTCCTCAATGTTTGTTCCGCATTAACAAGAAACCACCAAAAAGGTAAGTAACAGCAAAGAAAATGGTTACTTTTTACGAAGCCATACTAGCTTTTGCTAAGAACTTCCTCCAGTGGGTTACGTGGGTTGTATTCTTATGAAAGAAAATACCAAGTAAGAATAATGCACACACCCTCATTTTGTTATTTCACCGAGAACTGCATGCCGTCACAAAAAAGCTCTTTCATACCCTCATTCTAACGTGTGAAGCGTCGCCAAAAATAATGCACTAAATCTCTTTGGCGTCGTTGGAAACATAAAGTTCGTGAGGTTTTTTCACTGAGAGGATGGGTGAGATCATTGCAAATTGTGTCAGGGTTTAGAGGGAATTCTATGTTTTTTCTTACATACTCATGTAAAATAAAAATACATTCAATCATAAAAGATTCCCACTGTGATAAAAATATTGTATTCAGAGTAAAATGTGAGAGTATTTTTAGATTTTTTTTTCGAGCGACGTATTGCCGTTCATGAAGAGCAACTGAAGTTCATGAACATTTTTTGTTTTTAACTTTTAATATCGTTGTAGAATTATTAGAATACAATTTTGGCTTAGAATGGTAGCTTTGTTAGCACTTTACTACCAGTAAATAAAATGTTGTAATGTAGCCCAATAACAAAAGAAAATATTTATACTTCTATCGCTGACTGTACAACTGCATTTTAAAATAAAAAGCCGACTACGCGTTTGCGGCTCAACCAAAATACCCGACCATAGAGCTCTTAAATTCATAACAAAACACAGGCGTATAAGCACGAGAGTAGTCGACGCATCTATCATGAAGAGCTAACTACTCAGGCCTTTTACCATCTATAGTAGATGATTTATACAGTGTCAGGAGACAACTTTTACCTTCACAAACGGGACGCTGTAGTGCCCGGGACGAATTAAGATGGAGTAGGCTTACCCAGCACCTATTCCATCCTCTCAACTTAGTCGGTCTTGTCCACAGGAAAGACATGGTCAATACGTGCGGAGCTGACTAAGCCGCGGCTTACGATGTTTTCATTCACCGTTTGAGAGTACTGGTATAGTGCACATAAATTTTTCGCACAGAAAAATCCATTGGTACACGATCGGGTTTGAACCCACGACCTTAAGATCGGAAGACGGGGTCACTACCAACTAGACCACCAGTGCTCTCAGTGAAGAGCTTACAGCACAGTAAAATAGCTGCATACCGTCTGACCGAGCAGCTTCGAGAGGCTGCCGCGCGAGGCAAATGCTCACTTAAAACATGTCTCGCTAGTAGTTTGCGCGTTTTCCTCGGGCGAGGCACGTCCTAGCGAACATTTGCCTCGCACGGCAACCTCGCAAGTCTGCTCGGAGTCTGTAAACAAGTAATGAATGTTAGCTCGTTAGTAAACCGTCTGGTCGGGCCCGGATATCATAGGTATGGAAACGACTGTCTTGTTTTGGAGATATACCGAATTCTACACAAACATGTCTTGTTAATCCACTACGTAGCATCTGGAATTGGAGGAGTATTCAGAGTAGTAGGTAAACGTTTGCTTTGTATGCTAACTAAAAGAGGTTTGATTTATAATCAGTCTGATCTGATCTAATGAAAAAAATATTTGGTTCTTTGAGCCGCGAAGCGGTTCATAGAATATTAGTAGCGTTGCATAATAAAATGGTTATTCCACGGCAGTTTTTTTTAATATATCATCAGCGTTCCAGCATCAATATCATCGCATTGTGCCCCGAACAATCAATTCGCAATACAGCCTCAGGATAAAACCAATCAATTTCAGAGCGCAATGCCATTTGAATTTGCACACGCGCGGCCATTTTCTTTATGTTTTGAAATATCGCCCGCCATTCTGATAGCTGTCACCGACAGACATCACTTGGCGCCCGGATACGCGCCAAACCGGTTAACCGGATTACAGCAACGCTTTGTGGTCGCCCGGCTCGCATGACAAATATCTGCATGTATTCAAATTCAGTATTTATTTTTGTCTCTTTTTCAGGCTTTGTACGGAATTTCAAACAACTCCACAAAGGGCTAGAAGGTTACTGATAAGCTCAATTAACCACGTTAGCTAATTGGCGACGTTTTGGAAAAGGGGCCAGGTCAAGAGTACCCTAACCCGACGAGCATGTATGAAGAATGTTATGAGAGTGAATGAAGCGAAAGAAGTATGTAAGGATCGTAGCAAATGGAGATCCATGACCTCGGCCTACCCCTATGGGCAACAGGCGTGATATTATATATATATATCAATTAGCCATGTAACTTTTGCCATAGCTGAACATCTATTTCAGAAAAGGCGAAAGTTTATTTGGTCCTTCGAGCTGAATACAATGCGAATTGAAAACATAAAGGCGTCTTATCCCAGCACAACATTACCCGGTAATCATACCACAAACAAACCCTTCCGCAGTAAGTTTTAAATCTAGCGTGCAATAGAATAGCGTCGAATAACGTCTTTGTTCCCTCTAATGTAGGCCACCATAAAACTCCCTCTATAAAGTTGACACTCCAGACGTAGAACTAGTTGTAATGAACCCTCGGATAGTTCCGACGCCAGGTAATTTGTTCGTGTCTTATTAAATTCATAAGTATGCGATGCGCCGTATCCTTGAGGGGGTGCAAGTTAGGAGCAAACGCCTTGCATTCGGGCTGGATGAACGACAGGAAAAACCTTAGAGGAAAATAGACCGTGCAGAAAAAGGTTTGGTGGTTTATGAAGTTTTCTTTGACTTGTTCTTACTTAGTGATTTAAGTCAGTGAGCCACGTGAAGAAGTATTAGATGTCAATCTCTTCTGATGTTGATACAAAATACATGACACGCTTGGTTAAGATACCAACTTTTCACTTGTCAGCTGTACTATTAGATTAGAGGTAACCAACAAAAAGCAGCGGGAATAAAAGCGACATAAAGTAATGAAAACTAGGTCAGGCCATGTCCCGGAATTCATCTCGTCTGTATATTAAAGTTGGGTGATATCTACACGAGCTTTAAGGCGAATTCTCCACAGTCTGTATTTATTTACTCCATTGTCGCTTCCGTCTGTCACTTGTCAGTGTCACTCCTCAGACAATAAATCAGCCGGCTCGTCTCCCGACAGATAAACTCTCAACTTCGCAGCGTACGTGCAAATTCGAGTGTTCCCGAATGTTCCCGACTGACGACCTAACTTCCCCTGATGAATTGTAATGTGACAGTTAAGAGGATTATAAAATATGCCTGTTTCGTTGAATGTCGTGAATTCGCAGGGATATTAAATTGGTAGCTTTACGAGTGGCCTTGCCCTTTATAAGCCCACGTCGCCTTTCTCGGAGCGCGTTTCGGGAGTCGACTAGTCCTTATTAGAAGGAGGACGAAAGTCGAAACACCGATTCGGAGTGAAACTTTAGTTATATACAACCACGCCCATATATGTACTTTCTTTCCTCATGAATGATGCCCTCGTCCCCGTTCAGATTGAAAAGCCTTGAAAGGGTATATATGCCAATGTTTTAACAGAACCCCACCGAAACTACTTACGATAGTGATCCCCGCTATCCCTCATCTGAAATCCACCATAACTTATTTAGCGCACCAAATGTAAAGAAAATTCGAGCAATAAAAATTTCCAAACATAAATAATTCAATAGTATTAAGGTAAATCACGCACATTCTTGGCGTTTTACGAGGATGCGTATTTTATTCCGATACCGGATTTAGTAAATAAAGGCGATTGGTACATACGTCTTCCGGCCGGTTCGGGTGTCTTGTAGACCTCTAGGATGTATTGCCGACATAAACTTGCCGGCTTCATAAAAGGATTCTGCGTGATATACCGAGCTTTCGGTAGCTCACATCGCAATTTGTAAGGGAAGTTCATAAACAACATTGTAATATTGCCGCTTGTGAAGCAAAACTTTTCTTTATACCCACGGACATGGCATTTCATTCCCGAACACGTGTTTTGATTTGATTATGCAGAAGCACGGTCACCTACCTAATTTCGAAAGTTTTCATAATGTCACGTTCGATGCGTAACTTACTATCAGAGTGATAGGCAACGTATTCCAAATCTCCATGTGGCTCTAAAGAGTTGCTAGTAACTCTATTAGAAAAATACCTGTATTTGGAAACTTTAAGCAACCAGATATCATCATCATCGCCAGTCCACGTCAGTCCACTGCTGGCCTCTCCCATAGCACGTTACTGAGCTCAGAACAGATAATAAGTCCCAATTTTTAAGTAGATAATCAACCCCTTCGTTCGATACGCCTCACCCCGCCCACAAATTCAATTCAATTCATTTATTAATTCAGACACATAAGTCCATTTAGTGTTAGTACATTGCATACACAAGTCTCATTTTATGTTAATGTTACAATAATAACTAGTAATAGGCAACTAAAATTTCGTAGAACGGACGTTCGTAGGAAAAGGTTTTGCAGACAAACATACCTACCTACTACAATCAGCGAGTAGTTTATGAAAATTCATAGTAGAGTTATAGGAATATTCAAAATAATGGTTATGTATGTACCTCAGAACATCAAATTAACTTTGTTACGCACCTACATAAATAGCAGTCGCAATGTTGTCTGGGCATTTAATTAGTTTGCAAACAATTAAAACGGAATGTAGGTCATATTTTCAAGTGCCGAATAATCCTTTCTAAATCCGAGCGGGATACGAGCGCCGAGCCAGCACTCTGGGCAGACAATGCCTAAACAAAAATAGGATTTGTTGGGAGTTATCGCCCCGCGCCAGATGTGAAAGCCGATTTTCCGTGACGTCGGCTATGCTGGCCCCGGGACGGTCAAAAACTGCCAGGATCCGAGTAGAAGGATTAGCAGAAATTATTTACTGGGAATATTCCTTTTTTTATTAACCTATATCCCATTGCTGGGCAAAGGTCTCCCCCAAACTCCACCAACCATCTCTGTCCTTCGACGCCTTCCACCATTCTCTCTCGAAGGAGTCGAGATCGTCCCGCCAACGCTTTCTTGGCCGACCACGACTTCGCCTTCCGTCGGGCTGCCAGGATGTTACGGCATTCGCCCATCTGTCGCCCATATTCCTTATGTAGCTATTTAAATAAATATATTTAGGAAGCGATTCTCTAAATATACTATTTGTCTAGCGTCTAGACAGAATTTTGAGAATTGCAAATTTTGAGAATAACATAACTACGCTCTAGCCACTTACGTTCTTTACACGTTCTTTTCGCAAAAAGACAGTAGACATTTGGAGGGCTTTGCTCTGCTTTTTGTGTGCCAGAACAGTGATAGTCCAATTTTGAAAGTTGGTAGTGGACCCATAGTCTTCATTAAAATTTTGTTTTAGGCCTTGTTTAGATATGCCACCGTAAAATTGTAAATATTGTTAGATTATAATCTATCTCGCGAGATTGTAAACTATCGAAAGACTGTGAACCGTAACATTTTTTGGCGCTTCGGCGGCCGTCATTGGTCACTACACTACTCAAACCTAACCCTACTAACCTAACAAACTGAATTCAATCGGGTAGATAAGTAATAATGCGTTAAAATGTAAGCAGTATGTTACGGTTCACTATCTTTCGACAGTTTACAATCTCGCGATAGATTATCATCTAACGGTATTTACGAGTACAATTTTACGGTGACAGATACATGGTTTTGATCTAATTAAACGATAGCTAAATGATAATAATCAAGCACTTGACATACCCACTTATTTCGAGAAGATTCCACACTCCATACATTACACGCCTTCACTTTGTTATGTCATCTTAGGAGACAACAGCTTCAGATGTACCTCCGAAATTCCAATTAACTACACAAAGGCTTCACATAAATTTGATTTGCCCCGACGACACTAGAGCCTACCGAATGTAGTTCAAACAGTTTGCACGCTGTTGCGAGAACTTCCGGCTCTTGTTTGACACAGTTATCGTGGAGGCTTGAGCCTCAAGTAAAATTGAAACAAACAAAACTCTTTGGTACTTTACTGAGTGACAATCTGGTTATCAACGCAAAGTCAAACTAAAGTTTAAGCTGCGCGTTGATCTTAAACCATAAGTCCTAGGACCATTCAACTTGCGATACTCTTATGTGTAGGGTGTATTAAGAGAGGAATCGAAGCGCTCGTGGCGTAGCTTGCTTAGACGTTCATGATTGATCGTTAATGTCAAGCAACGTTGTGCGCCGTCACAATTGGGTTTCCGTGCTTCGGAGGGCACGTTATATTGTCGGTCCCGGCTTTTAAGTCGTTAAGCCATGACGGAGGCCTTTAGGCGGCCTAAAAACTCACAAGAGTTGGCCACTAGCTCATACGAACTTACTTATGAGAGGAGTTCCCGAAATTTAGATACTGCAGCGGGAGTAAGAGTAAAAAAAACTCAACGCGGACAAAGTCGTGAGGTATGCCACTAGTACAACCATAAACCATTATTCTGAAAGCACCATACCTAGCTTATTAATTTTATTTATTTAAGGGCTTGTTCCCTGTAAACCTCTTTGCCCAATTTATAGATTGTAATAGGTATATTGTCTACGTAAGTGAAAAACAAGTCATGCCGATAATGGCAATCTACGTACCTAGTAGGCCGAACACGAAAGTATTTCCGATTCTGTCTGCTAAGCCTTGATAAGACTGGCTACTTGATTTACACTATCACTTGGCACACGATTACTTCTTGTCACTCCAAATAACTTATGGTCTGTTTCACTAAACAATACCCACTGAAATAATGGATGGAGAAATGGAATTTCACCGCACTATTTCACAATCGCACCGCTATTTTCGGGGTCACTTGATCAATGACCTAAGGATACAAGCTGAGAATGGCCGCGATATACTCACTCAAATATAAAAACAGTTTTGATTCAGTCTGATAATTTCTGTTACAAACATCATGCAGTTTTACGTGCCGTTTGCAATGGTCTTTAGGGCCAAAATGTTTGTGTAATTTGTAAATAATATTTGTATATCTTTATCGTTGTATACTAACAATATAACTCAAACAAAAATAGGTAAACAATAGCTCGAAAATCCGACAACGAGAACGAGGCAAAACCTCTGTGTCGAAACGCGCAAATGTCGTTTTCGCGAGCAACTTGCCGTACAGTTACCTGCAATCAATACGCCAACCGGTTTAACTGAACATATCGAATGCCTTCCGAGAAGGGTACAGTACAGTCAAAGGCAGAATTCGAAACATGTCATGACTTTACCCTTACAATAAATCCTATTTTGAGGACACTCAAATAGAGTAGGTAAGTATTAGGACTAGGTTATTTTGGGAAATGGCAATCAAATATTTTTGTGACGTCATCAACTGTTCAGTTTTGCATTAATATTTAAATTTTTAGGCTTACAAAACACGAATGATGAACTATTGTTGGTCTAAGTGAAAGCACGAATACACAATGGAATAAAACGTACTTATAAGTAAAAACGGTCAAGTGCGAGTCGAATTCGCACAAGAAGGGTTCCGTACTATCGTACATGTCAGAATAGTTTCTTCTATGGGGCCCGTTAAATTGCCGGTCCCAGCTTTTAAGTCGTTAAGCCATGACGGAGGCCTTCAGTCGGCCTAAAAACTCCTTCACAAGAGTTGGCCACTAGCTCATACGAACATACTTACTTTTATGATGATTGGTTCAAATATCTTGTTTAGGTAATGTTTATGTAGATGATAGTACGGGCACTAAGCGCAAATCTTGCATAAGTAAACACTAATTCTAATGCAAACTTTCTAGAGATAGTATCTAGCTGGTATTGCTAATAAACTATTTGAACTGAATGCATTGACTGGTGCATTGACTGCATTGAAAACTAAACTTTAAATCGTTGTCACTTTGAATAGAGTTTATCTACATTTCAAACAATCCTATTTCTAGTATCAAACATTTTAAATACAAATACACATACACATTTTAAAAATATTTAGGTAACACACTGCACGTTTTCACTCAACACTGTTAACATTGTTTAGCTGTGCGCTCATAAAAGTTATGTTACAAACAAGATCAAAACTGTGTTTTATTTAAATATTTATTCTTTTTTTGCTTATAACGTGTAGTGAGTGCCTAAATAAAATAATCAAAGTATATTCAGAAATGTTTTGTCATCGAATGTACATACATGAGTTCATTGTAATTCTTTTGCGACAATATTTTGTTACCAACTTGCATCGGACATCTTATATTTCTGTCCAACATAAAAAAGAACCACAATTTTGTACAAGCACGCCATTTAAGCATTTAAACTCAGTCATTTTCAAGTACCTACGTACATCCAGTAAAGTATGAAGAGCAGAAGAGTCCAATTAGAAATTCGGCAAATAACACTTCAATATGCAATAGTTTACTGCATAAATAATTTCTGAGCAAGGCAGCACAGCTTGCATTATTAAACATAAGAAGTTATTGTAAACAAGTTCTCCTCTCGTAAAAAACTAAGTTTAAGGCTATACCAAACTTCAGGCAAGCTCCAGGTGCTCGTAAAATAAATTAAGAACAACTCTAGCAATAAAAAAGTAAATATTGCTGGACATTTTACACAGCATCATCTACCTCGAAATTAAGCAAAAGCATATACTATCGGAACCAGGTGGATGATAGAATACATATTTTTTTTTGTAAATACATACTTAGTAAGTACATAATACTACAACACCCAGATCTGGAAGAAATATTTGCAGAACATACAACATTTCTCCCGTAGCAGGAATAGAACCCGCGCCTCTTGCGTCTCAGCCGAGCACTCGAACGCCACACCACCGAGGTCAATACTCATATATTTTTTTTATTTTTTAATTTATACATACTCAGACACAGAACAAACACCTATGTTCATCACATAAATGTTTGTCCTGAGTAGAAATCGAACCTATAACCTACAGCGCAGCAGGCAGAGCTACTACCAACGGAGCATAAGGCCATCGATCACAAAGTAAAGCCCAAAATATAAGATGTTTTGATCCTAAAAGCTAAGAACTACGAAGCGTGTCGTCATCAAATGAAACCTCAACAAAAAACAAAAACCCAATTACATAAACAAAATAAAAAGATTACCGAGCCTCGGCGAAGAGCAAAACAAGAGTGCTTACAATGCCGAATCGCACTCATTGTCCCAATAAAACAAATT
Organism: Scotopteryx bipunctaria; assembly: GCA_949320045.1. Taxonomy (NCBI): domain Eukaryota; kingdom Metazoa; phylum Arthropoda; class Insecta; order Lepidoptera; family Geometridae; genus Scotopteryx; species Scotopteryx bipunctaria. The sequence goes on along the minus strand of OX439442.1, from coordinate 12,139,590 downwards.
CAACTCTGAAAACTTGGGAATACGATTTAGATTTCAATTAAAACAATTTTAATGCGAACAGGCAAAAAGGGGAGGGAAGGGCCTTCGAGATAAATGACGAACTTGAAGACGCCGGTCAGCCTCCCTAACTTAATTTAGTTTGCACAATTAGCTTTTAGGATGCTTTCTTTGGAATAATACTGTTTAAATGGGACAAAAACGAAAAAGGTCGAACAGTTTAAAATCAATATTAGGTATTTGGAGTTTTTTTTGTAAGATTTTGTAAGATCATATGATCATTACAAAATTTTTTGACGGCCTTGGTGGCGTGGCGGGCGATTGCTCGGCAGAGACGCAAGAGGCGCGGGTTCGATTCCCGTTGCGGAAGAAATGTTTGCATAATCTGTAAATATTTCTTCCGGGTCTGGGTGTTGTGGTACCATGGTACTCGTAGTTTCTGATACCCACGGGAATCCTAGTGTGGGATCAGGACTATGTATGTGACTGTTGGGTGTTATTATTATTATTAATTATTTTGAAGCGTTGTTCCGTGCCCAATCTCATAGTGTCTAAGACAGTTTGTATAAAATACTATCAAAATATATATTTAAAACAAATAACTTGTTAAACTTTAATGTTATTTTAAGAACAGATAACTTGTATTTAATTGTGTAAGAAACTACCATAACATCGCGTCTAGAACGATTTCGAAAGAAATAGCGCCACGGTATTCGGCTTTATAAAGGAAAGACTTGTTAATTATACAAGAAAACTAAAAAGGAATAAAAAAACTGGTTTAACAATTATATAAATAGTTATTACCTATTAAAGTAGAAATCATCTGAAAATATGGTACGATTCCGAGATCTTGGTCAAAACATACTCAAAACAAAGATTTTTAAGATCAGGTTTTTTTTCTCTTTAGCGTATTTTCACTTTGAGGATCCAAAGCAAAAATGGTAAAATTTCATTTTCTTTTTGAATAAACACACTTCATTAACAACAGAGTTATACATGGATTTTGGTGAGAAAATCCGCTATTGAACACTCTAATAATGCAGACACCTAAGAAACTTCTGCCTAAACCCGAAACTTTAAAGAAAATGTAACCCATCCTGACACTGAAGGATTTTTATATGATTTTTCGTCAACAGCAGAGACATTTTGCTTTTATTTCCCATATAATAAACAGTCTCGCCTTCGCTCAGTGTGTGATAAACGAAAAATAAAAGCAGGATAAGTATATAGAAGGAGAAAATTAGATTCGAAAGCTATACACCGCGAGCGTTCCTTGTAGCAACACAAAATGAAGTTTGATCCGGTTTTTATTAGGGCGAGAGAGGGACGTATATAGCTATCGATCGTGATCCCCTTGGACTAGGTTCTGGTACAAATTATCCTCTGTTCAGCTGAAAGTTTTATATATTAAGGTACCTACGAAATATAGCATTTTTATGAAACATAAAACCCCTTTTCACAATAAATTATAATCATACTTCCTACTTCCTACTATATTATAAGTGTGAAAGTTTGTGAGTTTGGATGTTTGTGCCTCAATCACGCCTAAACGGCTGAACGGATTTGAATGAAACTTGGAATATGCATAGTACATGTGCTGGATTAACATATAGACTATTTTTTTTTTCGGGTACTAGAGCAGCAGTTAGTAACAAATATTTGTGGACATTTGACACAGCGCCATCTAGCCCCAAACTAGGCAAAACTTGTACTATGGGCACCAGATGGCTGATAGAATACTTCGGTATAAACTTTTTTTTGTAAATACATACTTTTAATACATAATATTACAACACCCACACCTGGAAGAAATATTTGCAGAACATACAAACATTTCTCCCGTAGTAATCGAACCCGCGCCTCTTGAGTCTCAGCCGAGCACTCGCCCGCCACGCCACCGAGGTCGTCAAATAAATGAACAGGAGACAGATGACTAAATTATATGTGCGTAGTATTTAAACGGATTAAAAATGCCTCAATTATGTCTTCTCCAGCTAGTGCATTAAAGACACCACTGGCTAGTACTAGGATACTTGATAAATGAATTCCGCAATGGCTTTTTCGCAGCTGCTACCTTATTGAATTCAATTTTTGCAGCAAATTGAACGCCCGTGGAATAGTAATGAGATAAGGGTAATATCAGATGCATTACAACCCCCAGACTTTTTAGGACTTCTTCGTGTTGATAGCTCGTATTGGAATTTTATTTTCAAACTAGCTGCCGCCCTCGGCTTCGCTCGCGTGGTAACCGGATAAAAATAGCCTATTTGTTAATCCAATTCATGTACTATGTATATTCCAAGTTTCATTCAAATCCGTTCAGCCGTTTTTGCGTGAAAGAGTAACAAACATCCATACATCTATACATACAAACTTTCGCATTTATAATATTAGTAGGATATCACACTTAGTACTGTAAGAGCATGTTTCACCACCTTCAAGTAAGGTTCCGAATAAGCTATTCGCCAATTAAATATATACATTTATTAACAGAAAGAAACTTAAAACTAATCCTACTAATATTATAAACGCGAAAGTTTGTGAGGATGCGTGGATGTGACGATGTATGTTTGTGCATCAATCACGCCGTAATGGCTGAACGGATTTGAACATACATAGTATGTGTGCTGGAACAACATAATAGACTACTTTTTATCCGGATATCACGCGAGCGAAGCCGCGGGCGAAAGCTAGTACAAGTATAATTTACAAAATACAGCTCATTTACATCATTTAAGCTCATCAGACGCTGGCCGCATTGCCACGCTGAATGGTAATACTGATCCGTTGAGCCAAATAAGAACCAGTTAAATAACCGGTAACTTACAATGTCAATTTCACGACTTTCGAGTAGCGCTAAATATAGGATCTGAGACGCAAGAGATGCGGGTTCAATTCCCGCTGCGGAAGTAATGTTTGCATGCTCTGCAAATATTTGTTCCGGGTCCGTGTGTTGTAATATTATGTATTATAAGGTATGTACTCGAATTTACAAAAAAAAATATATAGGTAAGTATTCTATCAGCCATCTGGTTCCCATAGTACAAGCTTTGTTTAGTTTGGGGCTAGATGGTGCTGGTGTCCACAAATATTTATTTAATTTATAAAGTTTGGCAAAAATAATATAATTATTGCATGCTGACCATAAGCGAAATGTGTTGAGCATAATTTTTTCTTGTCTCTGTCTTGACAGAGATAGTTCAATGGTAGAATAAACATAGTTTCATTGCAACATAACGCAAAATGCACTCAGCTTCACGCGGAAAAACATAAGTATTCAAAGTGTTCAGGTAGTTAACTGGTGCTCCACAGTGTTAAAAAGTTTTTGCATTATGAACACTCCAAAAAATATAAAAGTGGGAAAAATACGTTCACTCACTAACCTTTTTTCCGTCGACTGTTGGCCTGAGTATTTCAGCTTAAAAATAACTGCAGTTTTCCGGGATGCAGGCTTTTTGAACGCATTCTTGTGTTGGGTATAAAAGTTTACAAACTATGAGCAAGGTGTTAAAGAAATTTCTGGGTTACATCGTCCTTTTCAGTAAGTTTTATCATTATTTTACAATAGTATTCTATGAAAAATGTGCTAGATTGCTTGAAAAAGGGTCAAAAGTACTGGTATAATGATGTCGTATTGTATAAAGCTATCTGAGAAATAAATAGCGATAGTGTGAACAATACACGCTACTGGTTGACGACCTCGGTGGTGTGGCAGGCGAGTGCTCGGCTGAGACGCAAGAGGCACGGGTTCGACTCCCGCTACGGGAAAAAATATTTGTCTCTTCTGCAAATATTTCTACCGGGTCTGGGTGTTACAGTATAAGTATGAATTTACAAAAACAAAGTATAAAAGTATTCTATCAGCTTTGCCTAGTTCGGGGCTAGATGGCGTTGTGTGAAATGTCCACAAATATTAACTTATTTACTGGTAAAAATTAATCGTTTTGATTTTGTTGGATGTCTTATTCTGACTAGTTCCTGAATAATTTAATCATAAAGTATACAGAATTTCATGCAATTTTCTTCTGCTATTTTTAACTCCGAAAACCCTCGTTTAATCCATCTCTAATCTCGTTATATGAAGCTGCTTATTCCACATGGATGAATTAATTTGTCTGGAATTTCAAAGGTCAAGTTTAAATTTGGGACAGCGTTGGTCCTTAATGGTTACACTACCTATATAAACTGTGAGGGTTTACACACGGCCTGCCGTCTTGTCGCTGTATATTGAACTCATTTGAAGTTATCCCAGAATATCTCATGGCTCTATCGACTATCTTATACAAGTAGTTTTCTTCCCAGAATGATCAACAATATGCCAACCTTTCAGGATCGTTTCCACTACCCTCGCTACACGCATCGTTGATATCATATTAGACGTTTGGGAGATCCGCTCGGCAAATGAATAATTTACTATGAAATTCCACGGAACCCTCGTATAAATCGAAATAAACCCTATAGGGGGAACGATGAGTCACTTCCCCAACACTTCCCCTACAGCTGACTGAGTACACGCCTGCGAAGTGGCCAGTCTATATCGTATATTTTATTTGACCATTTCGTAAAGAGCTCTTGAGTTTTAAGTCATAAAGAGCAGACTAGGAAGTGCAGTTAAGTCGTCGTGAAAAAAACATGTCCGAAACACCAAACACAAGTCGTAGAACAAAATTCCCGACGGGAATTATGAAATTGCTCTGTAACCTAGCTTAGTAGATTCTTTTACGTAGATAAAAATGTGACAGCTATATTTTTATTACAGACACAGGATTATTCAGAGGCATATGAAGCAAAAGCCACCAGGGAGCAGTGAGATAGTCAATAAAACATGGAACAAAAGGAGATGTCATAAATCATTCCGCGCTCAGATAGCATCATAGGAAAAGTCTCACCTGAGCTCTGAGACAAAGAACGGTACAATCCTGAGAAAAGTAGGGATAATAAATGACATAGTTCAGCGGTAGCGGATATCCGGAATCATCTCCTTTATCCTGTTAAAACTAGCATTTATCATGGAGGTATTAGGTACCTACCTACCTCGTGTTAAAATAAAATCGGTCAAGTGCGAGTCGAATTCGCACACGAAGTCTTCCGTACCAATGTACATGTACATCATAAATGTTTTTTTGTATGAGGCCCCCTTTTTTGTTGTTATAGCGGCAATAAAACTACACACTCTGAAAATTTAAACTCTCTACCTAACAGTTCATGATATACAGGCCGCTGACAGACGGGCGGACGGACGGACGGACCCTAAAAACCTGCGGAATAAAAACCAATTTATTTATTAAAAGCTTTTGCCCGCGGATGTCACTCTTCCAGCTCCTAAAATATCTATATGAAAAAAAGATGTACATTTGTTGGTCCGTTATTGCGTTAAGTATCTACAAAAAACTGACAAAAGACGAAATGTTTTAAACCTAGCAATAATGGTAGAAATTATAATGTGTACAAGAATTTGAATAAGAAATGGGCCTTACCGACGTCAAACCCTGTGACTAATCGAAATGTGTTTATTATATAATTATTTCTTTACTTTGTTTGTTGCTTTGCTTATGTTACAAATAAATAATTCATTCATTCATTCATTCATAGGCGAAAAAAAAACGTTCCTTCCTACTATATTAAAAATGTGAAAGTTTGTAAGGATGTTTATATGTTTGTGCCTCAATCACGACTAAAAGGCTAAACGGATTTGAATAAAACTTGGAATATACATAGTACATGTGCTGGATTAACATTATAGACTATTTTTTCCCGGGTACCAAGCGAGCGAAGCCGCCGGCGGCATCTAGTGAATAAATAAATAACATATTAATAATAAGTAAATTGATAAATGTATCTACGACTTTGTTTGCGTCAAAATTAAATGTACGAGTTGGCAGCGGACGACATGAGGCAGCAGCAGACGACGTGTCGCAGCGACATTACTGGTTTCTATGTATTTCTATGAAATTCCCTCCGTAGTTAGCGACACGAAGCTAGCGACGCGTTTCATAGAAATACATAGAAACCAGTAGTGTCGCTGCGACACGTCGTCCGCTGCTGCCTGCCTCTTGTCGTCCGCTGCCAACTCGTACCTTAACTGTGACAACCCTATGAACGACACCACAAAATTTTAGCACTCAACAATGGAAAGGAGCTATCGATCGCAATTATACCGAAAATAGCCCCGAATTGGAGTGCTCATAAAAGGTGTCTTTAAAATCGCTAAGATGCGAACGCCATAATGAAGGGAATCGTCCCTTTTAAGACACGGTGACGTCGCCCGATTTAGGCTATAAACTTTTTATAGTAATAATTTCGTTTCACTTCTTTTCTAGACTGCGAGTAAAGAAAATACATAGAATACGTCCAGCTGCTTCCCTCCGAGCATGTCGTAAAAGTCGACCAAGGGATAGCATCCTCCCCCACATAATGAAACATCTACATGATCGATGAGCTGATCACTTGTCATCATGATTCACCATATCTATCTTAGGATTTTGAATCAGTAGTGGCTGTAAGTTTTCTTATGATTACCTGTGGCTCTACCCATCCCATTAGGGATACTGGCTTGATTATGTATATGTAATTTAATATATGTAATTTCGTCTTAAGAAAGAAAATTTTATTAGGGCAACTTAAGGTACAGGAATTCTTTGGGGTTTCAAAAATGAAATAGCGATCTTTCAAACTCTTAAACACTTGACTGTTCTGATTTAGCTTTATTTGCGTAAAAAACGATGACATACCCACAAATAAGATACATAAGTAGGTACTATTTCCTATTTTTTATTTTAAAATGTATTGTAATTTTGTCTTAATAATGCATCCGTGTCTAATGTGTTATTAATAAATATGTTGTTCTGCTATGAGCTAAGTTGTACGATATAAAAATTTTTTTTTTTTTTAAATCGCTACAACTTAATATGTAACATCACTTAATTAAGTTCACTCCTAGAATTACCGTTAACGGAATATTTTCAACTACAAATATTTTTAAGGTTTGACGAACAAATCAGTAGGTACAATTTATTTACCTGCATGGTTAACTAAAATGCGAGTCAAGAATGTGATACTACGGCACCTACTTTTTTATAAGCTCCTGAAGAGTGTAATTCCCGCGAGAGCAGTCCCAGGTTAAATAGCTTTCCAAGCTTACGGCTGGAATTAGCGACACGAAATATTCCCGTCATTTTTTGCAAATGGCGGCTAAGGAAAAATGGCCGTCGAATTTTTTTCATAATTCAGAGATATGATTAATTTAGATAAGAATTCTCAGCTTACCATCCACAATGAAGATTGAATCAGCAACACCAAATCTGAAGCAAAAAAATCAATTTAAAGTTGAGAGAAAATTTGTAGACACAGGCCGACGTCGCGCGTTCAAAACTGGCATAATTTTTCAGTTTTATTCGACGTTCGTGTGAAGTTGTTTTGACGCGGAAAAATAGGTCGGATCTATAAGAGTTCCATAAGTATTCATTTAGAGAAACGGAGAGCCGTATCTCACCGGACGTGGAACAGCTCAGGACCTGAAGGGCCGGAAGCCTCCTACGCAGTAAAGATAACATTTCCCATCCACAACAGTTCAACATTTGTAAATAAGGAAAATTTCGACGATAAAGTTGTTTTTGAAACGTTTACTCGGCCTATAAAGATGTTTTTCCTGCGGAGAAATATGCTAATTACAGCCTATTAAAACCGTATCTTTTTCCAATAACTGCCACATATATACCTACATGAAGTAGCAAGATATGATAAGCCAGTATCTTAAATTACTTCATGAAAGAACATCCGGGCGCAAATTAAAACGAAATTGTTTTTAAATCCGACCTGAAAACAGTAACCCGAAAACAATTCAACTCGTTGATGAGATAGGAAACCGCAAACAAACGGCCTGCCCCCCAACACCTATCCTTTGTTTCAAGTTGATGAAATTACAATTTCTCTGTCAGCCTTTATTTCGCAAAGGATAAAAGTAATAACCTGGACTCATTCGATTTCAAGCCGCGACTCTACTCTATCTAGTCGTGCCACTAGTTCTTTCGAACCAGTGTGGTGAAAGGCATAAAGTGCACCTCAAAGGCTCCTTTTGTATCTTGACACTTATTTTCGAACTTTTTAGGTTCTACGACATTCCGGTTTCCTTACGAAATTTTCCTTCATCGTTTGAGTACTGGTATAGCGCACATATTCGAACAGAAAAGTCCATTGGTGCACGACCGGATTTGAACCCGATCCTAAGGTCGTGATCGGAAGGCGGGCTCACTACCACTAGACCACCAGAGCTCTCGCAGACTCCACTGCAGCGCATCGATTTGACTTTTTATCCTTACTACTTGTATCCTTAAACTTAGTCTTAAACTCATCTACGCCTAGTTCCTATATTAAACACTAGCTGACCCGACAGACTTCGTCCTGTTCATTCGTCATTTGTATGGGAAAAAGAAAAGGGCTATTTTTAGGGTTTTTCCAGCAATAATTCTAATTTTTCTCGCCGTAAAAACCATCCTTGAACTTCAACGAACATTTTAAAAAAAGATTTGGCCAAATTGGTCCAGGCGTTGTTGAGTTATGCGCTTACCAACACATTTTGCGATTCATTTTTATATTATAGATTAATTTCGCCATAACTTCAAAACCAAACGTCAAATTTTAATCATTCAAAGACCAAATATTATCTCCATAAACTGTTCTTAGTGATGAAATCATTTATTTTGATAAGGATTAATAGCATGAGTAAAATAAACGCGTTTAAATGTAGTCCAAAAAAAATTCAAGATTTTTAAATAAAAAAATGGTTGCTGTGCCTCACTCAACATAGATGGGTATAGTGTGTCGCGGACTTTTTTGTAGATATTTATAAGATCTACAATTAATTAGAACATTTTATGGTTCTATCTTTTATAGTTTAGGCAGCGTACGCAAAATAAGTAACTTTTCTGGTTGATTTTTTACACCTTGTGTCCGAAAAACCCAAATATCTTACGGAACCCTATTTTTTTCCAAAATAAAATATAGCCTATGTTACTCGTGGATAATGTAGCTTTCGAATGGTGAAAGAATTTTTAAAATCGGTCCAGTAGTTTTTGAGCCTATTCAGTACAAACAAACAAACAAAGTTTTCCTCTTTATAATATTAGTGTAGAAATAAGACGACGGATCGTTCGTTACCATAACAACATTGCTATTTTCTGTGCGCCATAAACTTTGACAAAAAATAACAACGACGCTATGTTAGCCTACCATCCATTGACCGATAGAATATAGGATCCGATCAATTCCGCCCTGTAAACAAGGGTCTCAATAAACAAATGAATCAAACGTGAAGAGATAAGAATAAGAAACGAAGATAGAAGAGACAGCTTTTCATTGTCATCTGAAAACCAACAAACTTCCTGGAGATCAAAAGGCACGTAATTTATAAGTACTGTTCATCCAAAGTGACTTGAAACGTTGAAGTCACGCGTCGAAGCTTGAATCGAACTCGCCAGGCTGGTGAGCGATCGGACTCGGTCGTTGACATTTCGAGAGAACTTGAAATCTGGGAATCGAATACAGAGCAATAATAATAATTGATGTACCCTACAAACGATCCCAGTAAAACAAAAGGGTTACAGAAAGTACTAGAGTCTAGTAAAGCCTTCGTCTAGTAACTAGACGAAGGCTTTGCTCGTTTTACCCGGATAAAAAGTAGCTTAAATACATTATTCCAGGTCACGTAGATAAGTAGGTATATTCCAAACATTCAAACCCGTAGAGAAAAATCGAGTGGTATATGGTATCTCTTATGCCCAGTTTTCACTACGGGACATTTGTCCCGCGACACTGTCGCCCGACACAAATTCTACTTGACGTCGCAGGGGCCTTCGCCGGACATCGAAGTCGACATCTAGGTACGTGTCGCGGGACATGTCACTAACTCACTAGTCGATGCTCGCGTCGGCACGCGCGACTTTCGTGTTCTAATGTTCGACAGTCTCCCAACAGGTTTTGCTTAGTGAGGACGTGTTTCGCGAAATAGCAGTATTGTGATCTAACGAGTGACATATAAATCACCACTGGCTAGTGTGAAGAAGGCAATATCCAGCGGCATTGTTCCGCAAAGTCGCAGACATACCACGTAAATGTCCCGCGATATGTCTCAGCGACAAGTCTCCTAATGTAAACACAGCCTCATTCACTCTTTCTGTCTAATAGAGAATTTCGATGTTTGTTGTTACATATGCATAGATATAAGAATCTATGTTGGCAATTTATATCGCAATTATATTTTGAACAAATAATTATTTAATTCACAGCTTTATCTAAATGATTGCTTTCAAATTCCAGCGTCTTGACACGCTTCCACCGTCTGATGAGCTGGATCAGGTGAGCTATCTATAGGCCGTTTGCAACGGTCTTTAGATAGCCAGACTGTTTTGTATATTGTAAATTATGTTTGTATTAGTTATTAATTTCTTTCTGTTAATAAATACTTTGTAATAGACAACCCTATAATGAAATTACGTACACGGCAGCACAAAGCGAGTGAAGAGAGTAAGCCCACGTAATCTCTCGTTTAAACCCAGCAACGAACTTTATATTAAAAATCTATAATGGGATTATGCGCCTCATTTTATGGAGTCTCATTTTTTGAGAGCACTGGTGGTCTAGTTGGTAGTGACCCCGCCTTCCGATCTTAAGGTAGTGGGATCAAATCCGGTCGTGTACCAATGGACTTTTCTGTGTGAAAAATTTAAGTGCGCTATACAAGTACTCTCAAACGGTGAAGGAAAACATCGTGAGGAAACGTATTAACCATGTCTTTCCTGTGGACAAGACCGACTAAGATGAGAGGATGGAATAGGTGCTGGGTAAGCCTACTCCATCTTAATTCGTCCCAGGCACTACAGCGTCCCGTCTGTGAAGGTAAAAGTTGCCTCCTGGCGCTATATATATGATCTACTATACATGGTAAAAGGCCTTAGTTTTTTTGGAGTCGATTTATAGTGAACAGCAAAAAGCTTAGGCTTAATGAACAGTAAAAGATAAAAATAATTTAAAAATTATTAACTTTTGCATCTGGCAACTTCGATACCTCGATCACCAAGCCCGTAATGAAAATAGCCGACACACTAATATCATAAACAAGAACGTTTGTGTGTCCATCACTGTTCCCACACATCTCCGTAACCGCTGATCGGATTTAATAGTAAACTTGGTATCCACACACTTCTCTGCTGGACTGGAAGTAAAGAAAAAGCATAGAATGCGTCCAGCTGTCTCTCCCCGAGCATGTCATAAAAGCCGACTAAGGGATATCCTCTCCAAAATTATGGACCACCTATATGGGCGATGGCCTGATCACCTGTCGCCATTGTTCACCATATCCATCTTAGGACTTTAAATCAGAAGTGGCTGCAAGTTTACTTATGTTAACTTGTGGCTCTGCCCACCCGATTAGGGATATGGACGTGATAGTATGTATGTATATATGTATGGTATACACACAGTTATGACCTGGACATTAAAGGCTACTTTTACGGGTAGGTACAACGCGAGCGAAGCCGCGGGCAGATGCTAGCAAGTAGATTCTAAGTCACTTCCTTTAGTAGTTGTATACTGACACTTCTGGCCACCTCGCTGCAAAACCTGAGCAGATGAGATTGCAGACCAACTCGAAACAACATCTTGCAGCAAGTTTCCTGTTTTGGAACCTAACCGCATGCAATAAAGGTGCACACACAGTGAAGATGCTATAACATTTTTATCTTAAGATACCTTACGATAAAATATTATAGCATCTTAAGGTATCACACACACACTGTTAAGATACGATTATAATTATGGTCTCATTCTCTTGAAAAACGGCGAAGGTGTCAAACTTATAGCAAGGCATCTTAAGATGAAGCCGCCCTGTCGCTCAGTATCTTAAGATACCGTAATATGAAAACATAATATTATATTAAACGTGTGTGATGGCTCATAGTGATTGTATGGCGAGCGATATTTTATCTTAAGATGAAATATTATAGCCTCTTCGTCGTCTGTGATACGCTTAACTACTGAAGCAGCTCTCTTGTGGCTCTATAAATCAAATCGTCTTATACGATGTCTCGTACTACCTAGACTTGGCTTGAGGTAGATTGTCACATAAAATGTACCTACAGCAAAAAAAACGAGCAAAGGTTTCCTTTCTTAAAAAAAATATAACAGCGCCTTGGTGTGTTTCTTATAGACTAAAGGCGATGGGCAATATTGATGAAACTGTTGATGTCGTTAGCTTGATAAAGCGCCATCGGCCACATAATTTTTTAGAAAATCCCGTCATGTTTTACACTTTATCAAAATATCAGTCAACCCTAACACATCCGTATTACTATTTCATGACACTAATAAACTTAATCTCGATTTTCCTGTAACTGCCAGTTTAAAAGCTTTCGGCGACGAATTTCTAACAGTTGGTTGAGGCCAAACTAGGTTTCAATCAACCCTTCGATTGAGCCAGGTTCGTTTGATAACATGATTGACGCATTATCTGAGACAAAGGTATTTATATCGCAACTACTAGAACTCCAAGAGAGTTTTGTCAGCGTTCAATTTTCTCTTCGTACAAACTTTATCTTCCCGCTGCGTTCTCTAGGAGCTGAATTTCGGGAATTCACCCCTACACCATAAGAGATAAGTTTTATAGGTGGTTGATTGTCAGTCAATCAGTCACGAAACAGTTTTATATATTTAGAAGAGATTCCTGGTCAACTAGTCCTAATAGTCGTGTCACTAGTTCATTCGAACCAGTGTGGTAAAAGAATTTAAAGTGCGCCTCAAAGGCTCCTTTCATACACTTGACACATGTTTTCGACCTTTTTAGGTTCTACGACTTGACGGTTTGCTTACGATGTTTCTTTCACCGTTTGAGAGTACTGGTAATAGCGCATATAAATTGAAAAATCCATAGTTGCACGATCGCATTTAAACCCACGACCTTAGGCTCGGAAGGAGGGGCCGCTACCACTAAACCACCAGTGCTTACTGATGGACCCACCTCAAGGTCGTGGGTTCAAGTCTAGGTCAGACGCGGTCCGAGGTTGGGGGGGGTTTCAGCCTTCTAAAAATTTACAAAATATAAAAAGCAATTTTCTGCCCCTAGCCGCGATGCAATAAAAATAGAAGGCTTCCATATGTTTTATAATGTGTGCAATAAAATTGTGTATTGTGCAATAAAATCTGATTTACTCAACATATTCTATTATTAGTGACCCCCTCCAAAATTTCAGGCTGCGACCGCGCCTGATCTAGGTATGCACGTAGTAATAGTATTCGTTGCCTACAGTGCTTAGCCGTGTAACGAGACAGCCAGACCCGAACAACAGTGACAGACTGACAAAATAAGGTTAGCGGTTTAGTTTGTAAAACTGGGTTCTATTATTTGGTTTCCAAGAAGCTCGAAGACTCGAAAAGCTCGTGGAATCGTGATAGTTCGACGATATCATAAACCAAGCGTAAATTAAATACGTTTCAGATAAGCATTACACGGTCTTAAAATGGCCCGACTGTTTTATGTTTATAATGTTGAATTAGTTGTTGTGGTTCGAAAGAACTAGAAATTGAGTAGTAGTAATTGGTGTAAGCTTATTTCTATAAATAAATGCTTGTTTAAAAAATAACACGGAAAGCATAACATTAATTCGAGGGAAAATGACAACTTAAATCACGAGTTTTTATGCGACTTTCACAAGCAAATAGGGCTTTTTTAATATTGTGAAAATACTTTTCATAGCTTGCAAGAAATAGGCATTATTTATGCTTTTTCATAATTGCAATTTCACATCGTGTTGAGTGGAATCGCCTTAAATCCCGTTATTGCTGGTAATAACGATAAAAGTAAATTAGCTACTTAAAACTCGTTGCCCTTTTAAATGGATGATTTCCTTTACACAGGGCAGAAATTAAAAAATACAGCCGGGTTCCATAAATCATGATATTTAAATGAAAATGTTGGCTATAAATTAACTAGAAGACCTAGGATGAGATGGCGGAAGGAACTAATGTGAAAAATCCTGAATATGTAACGCATTGACGACACCAGCTGGACACTCACCTTGGCACATGGTCTCAGCGTCTCAGCAGTGGGGTGACAATGGCTAACATATAATAATAATAATAATAATAATAATAATAATAATAATAATATTATAAAGTAATTAATATTACATCTCTGCTGGACTGGAAGTAAAGATAAAACATAAAATGGGTTCAGCTGCTTCTCTCCCCGAGCCGAAAAGTCGACTAAGGGGTAGTATCCTCTCCAACATGATGGACCACTTATATGGGCAATGGGCTATCACCTGTCACCACGGTTCACCATATCCATCTTAGGATTAAATCAGAAGTGGCTGCAAGTTTTCTTATGTTTACTTGTGGCTCTGCCCATCCCATTAGGGATACGGGCGTAGTAATATGTATGTATGTATGTAACTAATATATACGATCTGGTCATCACCTCGACCCACTTTGGGACCCCAAGGGCTCAGTTGACGATTTAGAAAATAACATAATTATGGATCACCAAATGGACCCACAAAATGTTTTCTATGTTTTATTTAAGTACAGTTACGAGACACACATTGTAATGAAAATGTAATGAAAGAAGACATTGTATACTTTAACTAGAGTTTAATCAATTTTAATGGTCGGTTACAGACTTGGGTGCTAAATTAGAAAGCATATAGAGGACACTTATTATGTAAATACAACAATATAAAAAAAATATCATAAGAGCATCCTTGAACTGAGCACAGGTTAATTAGTTTGTAGCCCGTTGTCGAATTATTTATCCAAATCTAAATATTCTTTTATAGCACTTTATGTTCTAACACTAAAAATTTCCTCGGCAAGTCAAAGTTCTTGAAGTAAGTGAGTTCGCTCACCGGTGGAACTCGCTAACTGAGTCGGCAACTTTGTAAACAATGCCGGTTAATTTGTACCGAACTTTGTAAGTGAAGCCGGTACTCGCACTAGCGTAGAACAAACTGCAGGTGCAACTCGGACTAGTTCGGCGACCCCTGAGTTTGCTACAGGTACGAAAATAACCGTTTCTATCTCCCCGAGCATGTCGTAAAGTCGACTAAGGGGTAGTATCCTCTCCAACATGATGGACCACTTATACAGGCAATGGGCTGATCATCTGTCACCATGGTTCACCATATCCATCTTAGGACTAAATCAGAAGTGACTGTAAGTTTACTTACTTCTTACTTATATTATAAATGCGAAAGTTTGTAAGGATGTTTGGATGTTTGTGCCTCAATCACACCTAAACGGCTGAACGGATTTAAATGAAACTTGGAATATACATAATACGCATGCTGGAATAATATAAAGGCTACTTTTTATATGGATACAACGCGAGCAAAGCCGCGGGCGGCAGCTAGTTAATATATAATTCGTCTTTAAAACGAGAGTTTCATAGCCTGTCACTTTTTTAACACTGAAGTGTCAAAAATCCAATATGGCGGCTTTAAGCAGCATTTTTCAATGAACTAAGAGTCTAAAATGGTACATTATTTATCATATCAATAAATCTATTATAGCAGATGTACTAAATATGATAGATAGATAAAATCTTTATTCGACACAACTATGCTACTCGTGCTACCTATATTCTACGCGGTCGGATTTTTAGTGCTTTTAAATAAATACTTGTTTGGTTATTTATTTTCTTGGCAGAGAAATTGAAACCGGTAACGTATATTAGTTTCCCAATTCCGCAAGGTGGCGACAGGCAATCGGGACGCTGAGGAATTATGGTTTTGCGAGAACTAATCGCAGACTGCGATTCACGGTGTAGGTAGGTGGGTATAGTTATCACCTCTTAAGATGAACCCGCAAGTAAAAGTTGGATGTTTAGCCTCAATTCACTCCGGGATGGCAGCGCAGCGGCCAGCAGTTTTGCTGACAAATCATTTTCGACTTTATCTTTAAACCTGAAGGCATAGTATTGCTTAAAGACTTGCATGTGGTGCCGCGTAACGCCGCGGGTGTCTGCTCAACTCATGCGATAGTAGGTCATTAGGCCTAGAGATAAAGTTGAAAATGGTTTGTCAGAAAAACTGCCGACAGCTGCACTGCCATCCTGGTGTGAATTGAGCCTTATTTCGTGGATATTTTTGTTCAAAATAGTTTGTCCATTGTTTTAGGTTTTTATTTATGGTTTTTCGTAAAAGCAGTGGAATTGCGTGCGTTGTGAAGTATGTGAGAGGTGACTTTGAGTGATTGTGAGAAAAACCGTGATGAGAGAGCGATGTAGAGTGAAAGAAGATGTAGTGATGAGAATTGAGAAAGAAAATTTTAAGATAGTTCGGCCATGTATAGGTGTATGGTACCGTTGAGAGGGGAAGACCTAGGAGTGACTTTAGTGACTAAATCGACGTTTTGAAAAAGAGCCAGATCAAAAGTACCCTAAACCGCCGAGCATGCATGAAGAATAATGAGAGTAAATGAAGTATGTCAGGATCATAGCAAATGGAGATCCGTGATCTCAGACTATGGGAAACAGACGCGATTTAATGTATGTATGTTTCCGTAAAATCAATCATCATCATCATCCGCAGCCACATCGCACCCACTGCTAGATATAGGAATAACAATTAGGAATATCCTTTGTGCGCAAAAGTAACCATGTGGGTTTATCTTGCTGGCGAGCGCGATTAGTTAGGTAAAGTCTAGCCTAGGGTACTTGATAAATTGGCTAGCCTGACTAGCAAAGGGGCACAATATTGTTGTTCCATTCATTCTGTAAATAGAGAAAGGAAATGAGAATTCTAGAGCGAAAGGAAACTGGTGATGGCGGAAATTAAAATAAGCAGAACTCCAAGAAAGTTAGGTCTTGTGCTTTCATTATTTTAATTCAAATTGCCTTCCCATCTCTCTAATGAGTGAATGACGCAACTAAACGCCATATTGAAGGGTGCACGACCACTTCGAGATGGTGGTTGGGGAGATTTTGGAGACCTTCACGACATCGGTAGCTTGGCGGGCGAGTGCTCGGCTAAGACGCAAGAGGTGCGGTTTCTATTCCCGCTACGGGAGAAATGTTTTGTATGTTCTGCAAAAATTTCTTCAGGTGTTGTAATATTATGTAGAATAAGTACCTACCTACCTATGTATTTATAAAAAAAGTATATAAGTAGGTATTTATTCAGCCAGGTGGTTCCCATAGTACAAGCTTTGCTTGTTTGGGGCTAGATGGTGCTGTGTAAAATGTCCACAAATATTTATTTATTTGGTAATACCTTTGCCCGACAGTAAGGCCGCACAACGTTAGCAAAATCTTTTATAAAAAACGAACGTTCACAAGAAGGAACCTATAATCATTTGTATGTAACATTTCCACGAAGTATTGTTCCCGCAGGATACTCGAAGCCATCAAACCGTCGTTTACCACCGCTAGTTTCAAACCTCAATTCCGCCACGCGCCACCATTCAAAATGGCAGGCAATTAATCAATATTGAATGCTCCGCTACGCAAAATTATCAATAAGTTTCCGCGATTCATTTCAAAACCAATGTAATTAGGGCTGACAGGTGGTTGCGACGGGATTTCATTGGATCCAATGATTCTGTATTCTATCTTCCAGTTCCTGATTGGATTTTGCATACATCGATCTGCCGGCACCACGGCTGAAAAGCTAGCAATTTTACGTTTCATTTCAGGATTCTATTAATAATCGCGGCTCCGCCTTCTATTGCGCTTCATTTCACGGATTTTTTGACAGTGGGAAACGTATTCGATTCGTGTCAATTGGTACTGCTTATAGCAAAGAATAGATTAACCCCCGAATACTCAAACGCGACTCAGAGTTGAGCACGTCTCAACTCACGGTTTTTTGACAGTTTCTGATGAAAATCTGTCAAAAAAATCGACATTTGAGACGTGCTCAACTTTGAGATGTATTTGAGTATTCGGGGGTTATTCAAGTTTGTAATGTGCCCCTAATTTCTTTGTTTCTATACCCAACTGAGAGACTAGTAAAAATAACAATATTGCTGTTCCGAGAAAATAACGAACGAAATTGTCGAAGAGCGATGTCGCTAGTAGAAAAGTCCAATATTTATGGAAAGGGATGGTTTTAACATAAATGTTTATTAAACAGTACCTTCACCAACAAGAGCACATTTTCACTTTACCTATAAGAAAGAATATACCTAGATAGGTATTACCTATATACGAGTATTATTATAGGCCTGTTATTGGCTTTCTGTCTTTTATAAGTGTATTTAATTTGTTACTGAAGCTGTTGGTTTTCCTATAACTAAATAAATTAATTAATAGTTAGTAGATAGCAGTATTTCACAGCACAATATCCTATTCCTATTAAATCTTCGTTGGAACGCGTGTTGTCAACTACAAAAGGCGATTCAGCATTCAGAGCTTAGTGGTTGGCTGGCGAACCTCTGTTCGATTCATTTGATTATCGGAATGAGGCAGTGTTGATGGTTATTAACGATTGTTGGGGATTGAATGTTCCCCTTGCAAATGAGATTGTGGTCAGGTAGCCCATTAGTAGATTGATGAAGGGTATTTGATAGGTACCTTGCCTACTCGAAAAATATTTCAATCAACATCGCCCCAGCCCGGAACCTTGGATAATCCAAGAGGCCTTTTTGTCTGTTTGCAAACTTTGTTCATTCATTAGCAAGATATTTTATTAGACCTTTCGAACCAGTGTGGTGACAGGATTCGATTGCACATCAAAGATGCTCATGATACACTTTAGATACGTCTTGAAGCGCTCGTGGCATAGCTTGCTTAGGCGTTCTTGATTGATCGTTAAAGTTAAGCAACGATATTCGCGGTCACAAATTGGGATGGGTGATCGCAAGTGGCATTACGAGCTGAGCGCTTCCGTGCTTCGGAGGACACGTTAAACAGTCGTTCCTGACTTTTAAGTCGTTAAGCCTTTAGGCGGCCTTTAGGCGGCCTAAAAACTCTGTCCCTAGTATTGGGCACTAGCTCATACTACGAACATACATACATAATAGGTTCTACAAAATGCCGGCTTCATCAATTTTTCGATCAGAAAAATCCATTGCACGACTGGATTCGAACTCACGGTCATAGAACACTACACAATGGACTGACACAAGCACTCGGCCAGTTCGTCACTCACTTGTCATCTGCATACTTTATCTATCTATACTATACTGTATCACAAATTACTTGAGCACGACTTGACTAGGCTTCTAACAGCCGTTATAACAATTTTCATTCGATATTCAATAACTTATCTAATAAAAACAAAACAGGACAAACAAAATATTAAACTGGTTGTTTTATAAAAGATTTTTTAACAGCCAACAATCAACGACAGAGTTCTGACCCCATACCCCCATACCCTGTGTCGCCAACAGATACTGCGAGTACCATGATGGTAACATCCAGACCTGAAAAAATTTGCAAAACATTCGAGAACTTTATCCATCGCGGGAATGAAGCCACCCCTTACGGATCACCCCTTACGGATCAGTCTGACACTCGCCCGCCACGCCACAAAGCTCATCAGTTCGCTCAGTTACTTAATGCTAGTCTATTTAGGTATGAATTATTACTCAAACGTAATCGATCAAGCTACTTTACGATTCTATTAGAAGAAATGGAGCCTCATAAGTACGTATAACGAAACCACTCAGCACAAACAAAGGTGAAATTAGGTAAATCGAACTACTTCACCCCACTATCGGAATAGACGGCCAAGCATTACCGTGGTATTAACTTGGTACAGCGTTTGGCACTCAAGAAAGAATGATTAATACGAAAGTATCCCTGAAGGGCGAAAGCTTGTTTACTTCGATGGCCATCCATCATGCAATATCTTTAATTTTACGGATTCTTATCAGGGTACTCTTTAACCAGCCACGTAAAAGCAATTGCTCATTTAAATGTACTTATTAAGTATATAGGTATTACATGTAAAAGATGACATGAGTAAAAAAGGAGCGAGATTTCATAATTTAAAGATTATAACGGGACTTAATCGCGTACCTTTTTTATTTTCCCGTTATATTAACTTTAAATATGTTAACAAATCATTAAAGTTTAATAAAAAGCAAGATCTCAACAAGATGACTTCTGGCAGAGGGAGATAATTATAAGAAGAATACATGTTGTGCCGACCTCACATAAAGTAGGATAAGGGTAAAAAAATGGTAAAGTCCACAGGTATTACCCAACTTATGGATATGCAGACGAACAAAAATGAAATTTGTAAACGATATGAGTGATATCGCCAAGAACAACTCACTGAATATCGGTGCCACTACCAAAATTAAGAGGAACTTCAAACCTAGCACAGTTTGGAAACAATCTCGAAGACGATGAAGATCACATTTGAATCGTCTATGCAAATATCTGCGTTGGAACTTGGAGTGGATAGCAAGTTAAACAGCGAACGAGTATACTAAGACATATTTTGGTTGCTCTTCTTAGTCGGCATATTCTAAGAAAGGTCGTGTCTAGTGTGAAGTACTGATCACTCGATGCACTATACTTTTCCATATATCTCTATCTTCGACGGCTTTTAGTGCATCAGGTATTGGTAGGACGGTGAGCGATTTTACTATGTCTATCCAACGGGTAGGTGAGCGACCTCGAGGTCTTTTACCCTCGACCTGACCAACTATCATGAACGGAAAACTTAAAACAATACATACGAAAAAAAATCAACGAAAGACTTTGTTATCATCGCCTAGTGATAAATTGATCTATTACCTTAATTATATCTATTATGCTTGAGAATACTCGGCACGGGATCGATATTAATTGTATATTGCGAAATGATATATATCATACTACGTAATTATGGCACTAAGCGAGAATTGGGCTACAGGGAATGCGCAACATACGCCTCCAGCACATTTCGAACGCATCTATTTTAGTCCTCTCTTTCAGTCTTATCGTCCAGGATTCAGTGCCGTAGAAGATCGAGAAAACCAACGCCGTAACCAGCCTCACTTTAGTCGTGCGGGAGATATTACGGTCTTTCCATATCCTTGTGAGCTTAGTCATCTCTGATTTGGACATTTGGATTCTTCTAGCAATCTTCTTATCGCTATTTTGGTTGCAAATACATAGTTGTAATATTTAGGAGTAGTTCGGAGCTCGTATTTCACTGGGCGCTGTCTGTACTTGGATAGGTGACCGCACTTTTTGCACTCCATAGATTTTTTTATAAAGTTTAAATTTTGAAAATTATATTTAATGCAAACGAAGTCGCGGGCAGCAGCTAGTAGACATATAATTATTTGGCTGTACATTGGATTGGTTACTAAAATTAAAGCCAGCGCCTAATGATTTTGGAAAATTTCTCAAAAATATAATAAAACAGGTACAGTCATAACATATAGTCCAAACTCACAATATTGGAACCCCAGATTACCGAGATTTCCTTTCTCAAATTCAAAGCCATTTGAGCATTTAGTATTCAAACGAGATCATGGCTCAAATGACGCGTCTCATCTATCGGTGTAACTGATTAATATTTCAGATGCGTACCAAATAAATCTTCCTTCAAACTCTTTGAAATAAATATTCAGAGATGAATAAAAAACAATGAAGATTATAAAAATTGATGCAGATTACATCAACCGAGTATTCAAATTAGATACTCATGCAAATTTAAAACCATTTACTAGGTAAGTAATTGCCACACAATCAGTCATACGTTGCAAGGTGCTGTGAAAAATTAAGTATTTTCGTCAAACACCCTTTTACTACTCTTGGGTATAATTCGTCTGTAAGTAAATATTAAAAACAATGAAAAAGATGAGAAGATACACTGGATCGCGACACAAACGGCTAAAAATTATTGTATGGAGCCCCTTTTATTTTTTATTATTTGTTGTTATAGCGGCAATAGAAATACACAATATGAGAAAATTTCAACTCTACCTAATTACGGTTCATGAGATACAGCCCGCTTACAGACGGATGGACGGATGGACTGCGGAGGGCCCCGCTGGCACCCATCGGTACGGAACCCAAATAAAAACGGAAGAAGGACTGAGCCGGAAAATAAAGCTATGTTTTTGTTACCGATTGAAAACATCTATTCTCCCCAAAACCGAGAGACCGTATCGACGTTTACGGAAAGTCGCAGATTGCTGCTTTTTAAATCGTTTTTCCCCGAGGAACGCCTAGTATATTAACCACCCTGTCAAAGCAAAGGTTAGTTACTCCGTTTGAACGCGGAATAAGGAGGTTAGGTAATCCTTTTCGGCGTTATTCTGCCAATCCTGGCGGCACTAGAGCCCCGTCTAATCCCGAACCAGGGCGTTTTGACATTCCTTCGCAGGCTCGTCGCTGTTTGTCTTACAAACAACGACATAATAACGTTTAAACAAAAACAAATTATGTATTACTGAATTGTCACGCAATGAATTTAATTAATACGCTTTTAAAAGAGACAATCTTGGAAGGTTTTGTTCGCTACAGATTCTGTGACGGGTTGTAACCTACGTTGTAGCTTTATTTCTGGCTTAAATACCTAACGTCTATATTATTGCCTCACCGTCCTATTTATGCAAGATAGGTACTTACTACTTAATCAAAATGGAGTAATCTTATATATAAAAATGAATCGCAAAATGTGTGTAAGCGCATAACTCAACAACGCCTGGACCAATTTGGCCAAATCTTTTTTTAAAATGTTCGTTGAAGTTCAAGGATGGTTTTTACGGCGAGAAAAATTAGAATTATTGCTGGAAAACCCCTAAAAATAGCCCTTTTCTTTTTCCCATACAAATGATTTGTAACTAAAACGTAGTCAATTTGAGCTTTATTGCTATGGTATAAAGTTCATATTAAATTACAAGCATTTGACAGGACGAAGTCTGTCGGGTCAGCTAGTATTTAATAAAGCTTAATGATAGCCGCATTCTCGCCATTAAGAAAAAGTCTCGCGGTCCTATTATAGCGAATGTAAGCACTAGAAGGGGTTTCAGATGCCGCTGTCCGGAAAACATATAAGCTTTTAACTTACGAACTCCTGCTGCGTTTCAAACATCAAAATGTAACAACAATAACTCACAATGTAATCGACAGTCGGAATATTTCAACAATATCCAATGACCGTCAGTTCACGGGTAATTTCCAGGAACTTAGAGCGGCTTTCACTTAGCAGACGTCAGGAGCTTCAACAGCAACTATTAATCTTGGTGATGCTTCCCCAAACAATTTATAACGTGGAACGTAACCACAACCTGCAAATTGGGACGTGCAGATTAGGCGGGTCAGAACACAGGATGTCTCGTCACTGATTCTTTTTTTGACCAAGAAGAAAGGATATTTATCTATAACATAAGTGAACATAAGTAAATTTCTAGTTATCATTTTGTTTTGGATCCAGGAATATATAAATTAACTAGCTGCCGCCCGCGGCTTCGCTCGCGTGGTACCCGGATAAAAAATAGCCTATATGTTAATCCAGTACATGTACTATGTATATTCCAAGTTTCGTTCAGATCCGTTCAGCTGTTTAGGCGTGATTGAGGCACAAACATCCAAACATCGTTACAAACTTTCGTACTAGATGGCAGCACAGGTAAAGTTAGTACGCGCTATCGTTGCGTTTTGAGCTTTACGCCGGTAATTTCAAGCAAACTAAGACTTTTAAATTTTATAATAAGTAAGATTTGATAGTCCGATATAAAACACATGAATAAGCTATATCTTATCAACAGTTCAAACAATAAGTACTTTCCGGGTGTTATTCAAAAGTTTGAAAAAAGGCACGACTGAATGTAAATTTTCAAAATATGACATTTACAGCGGTGTAAATAATACCTTCAAACTGATGCTATGGTTCTGACAAAAGATCCGATACTGCTATGTTTTGCAGCCGAGTATTGTAGGTACTCGTAGTTTACAAAGCCCCTGAAAGGTCGGGAATGACGGACAGGCTAGAGCCGAAATGTGAGAAACTTTAGCTTATCCCAGAGGATTATATCCGCGAGTCATGTGTGTAATTTAAGTTAAGCTTGAAACTTGGTGGTAACCAAATTGCATTTTCATCCGATGCTGCGGTTTGGGCTAATTTGCTAAGTTGAAAATAACTGAATAACATTCAATTAGGTGCTGCGATTCCAATAGAAATGATGTTAATTTATTTACTAGGATTGAATCGTTTTTCCTCCATGATAGGTTTATAATATGATGTCTTACTTATTTATAAAATAGTCAGCTATTTCAAAATATATGTGTATATTTCTCCACACTGGTTCGAAAGGAGCACTAGTGGTCTAGTTGGTAGTAACCCCGCCTTCCGATCCTAAGGCCGTGGTGGATCCGGTCGTGTTCCAATAGATTTTTCTGTGCGAAAAATTTATGTGCACTATACCAGTACTCTCAAACGGTGAGGGCAAACATCGTGAGGAAACCCGCGGCTTAGTCAGCTCCGCACGTATTGACCATGTCTTTCCGGTGGACAAGGCCGACTCAGCTGAGAGGATGGAATAGGTGCTGGGTAAGCCTACTCCATCTTAATTCGTCCCGGGCACTACAGCGTCCCGTTTGTGAAGGTAAAAGTTGTCTCCTGACACTGTATAAATTATCTACTATGGATGGTAAAAGGTTCGAAAGAACAAATGACATTAGATAGATAGATTGTTTGTGATACCAACTCACCACACACGCAATTACCCCTACCCTAAAAGGGGTGTTATACTGTAAGGATGTTTAGCAGTGTTACCTATTTGAAAATCAATCAGAATTCTCATTAACGTTCATAATTTCCCCGACAAAGTTACAATAACTCGAAGAGACACAAAGGAAGGTCACGACATTTTGCAAAGAGGAATGAATTCATCTGCTAAAAAGTCTGAGGAAAAATTCGCTAGTACACCGTTTTTAATAATACCGGGTCAAGTGAGAGTCGAATTCGCACACGAAGGGTACCGTACCATCATACATGTACCTACATAAATGTTTCTTGTACGCCACCTATCATAGGTGGCAGCACGTTTCCTATTTAATACAAGAAAAAATGCAAAATGACACGTCTCTTCTATGAAACTCCTCTAAATTTTTATTTTTATTATTATTACTAGCTGGTGCCCGCGGCATCGCTCGCTTGGTACCCGGATAAGAAATAGCCTATATGTTAATCCAGTACATGTACTATGTATATTCCAAGTTTCATTCAAATCCGTTCAGCCGTTTAGGCGTGATTGAGGCACAAACATCCAAACATCCAAACATCGTCACAAACTTTCGCACTAGATGGCAGCACAGGTAAAGTTAGTACGCGCTATCGTTGCGTGTTGAGCTTTACGACGGTAATTTCAAGCAAACGAAGACTTTTCAACTTTATAATATAAGTAAGATTGTACAAATCAGTAAATTTTAGATTGTTTGAAAAATAAATACACAAAATAATACAAAAAAATATTCAAAAAGACACTCGACCCAATTACAAACCGCGCGTAGTGTTCCTTAATTCCAATCTAAAAAAAAAACCTAATCTCGTCACATGTCATACTTCCCTTCTCATGACATGTCCAGACCACGCTAACCTATAACTACACAACTTGTCCATCACTGGCCTTCAGGCTCATTCCTCACCTTATCAATTCTTGTTACTTAGCACTTAAAAATCCATCTCAACATTCGCACTGCAGCATGCACTTGCCTATCAACCATCTTTGGTTGCCAACACTCAGATCCATACAGTACGACAAATCTTATGACTGTTTGGTTAATCGCAACCAAACCACCTTTAGTTTAAGGGGCATTTGGAGGATCACACATTGTTTCTGAGACCTGTGGCCATTTATCCATCCCGAATTTATTCTATTTTTTAAATCTCTAAAAGCATTATGTGTATTGTTTATTGGGTAGATCTTATTCCATCTACTAGGTAGATAGGAAGCTAATATTATCTTCTTATCCTCCATAGATAATAGGTTATCCTTATCCATTGAACCGCCGAGCCCGTTACGTGGCATTAAAACTGGTAGTTGGTAGGTCAGCTGATCGGATAGGCACGTGCCTAGAATAAAGCGTCTATAGAGGTACGGTATCACCTCGAACGTGAAAAGGTAAACTAACATTGCCTGTTTCTATGTCCTTTAAAGGCACAAACGTTGGAGTTTTTTGTATCGATCCAAAAGTGTTCTTCGGGCAATCGTTTTGACCGAATAACGTCATAGGTCTCAAGGTACGCTGTATTTATCTACTTACTAGCAGCCCGCCCCGGCTTCGGCACGGGTATTAAACAAATTAGGATTTACACTTAAAGTATTTTTTTACACCTCGGGTTACATTATTGAAGTTTTAGTAAGGATCCCTAAAATTGAAAATAAATTATAGCCTATTTTATTCCGTAATAATGTAGCTATCTACATTTTTTACATTTTAATGTAAAAAAACTTTCACCAGTGAAAGATTTTTTTAAATCAGTTCAGTAGTTTCGGAGCATATTCGTTACAAACATAAAACAAACAAAAAAAATATTTCCTCTCTAATATTATGTGTAGATGTAGATAAATTTAATTAAAACATCAAAAATATGTTGTAACTTTATTGAGATGATAAATTTGAGAAATGCGGTAATAGGTAAGCCATGGGATAGCCGTATTCCGCAATATTAAGGTGGGTCTAATTAATTTACGGTTATGAGATTAGGGGGTAATTGACCGAAACGACGAAAAAAGCCCCCATACCTACCCATCCTGCCTACATAATAATCTATAGCTTACTGTAAAGTACACATCTATCTAGTAGTGTCACAAGATCGAACCAGTAGTGAAATAAATAAATAAATAACATCCAACAGTCACATACATAGTCCTGACCCCACACTAGGATTCCCTGTGTCGTGGGTATCAGAAACTACGAGTAACATGGTACCACAACACTCAGACCCGGAAGAAATATTTACAGATCATGCAAACATTTCTTCCGCAACGGGAATCGAAACCGCGCCTCTTGCGTCTCTGCCGAGCAATCGCCCGCCACGCCACCGAGGCCGTCAAGCATTTGAAGTGCGCCTCAAAGGCTCCTTTCGTGCACTTTTGACACATGTTTCCAAACTTGTTAGGTTTCCTTCACAGTTTGAGTGTACCTACTGGTTTAGCGCACATGGATTTTTCGATTCGAAAAATCAAATTATTGCAATAAAAAGTACACGACCAATAACCGGTGTGGTACCTAAATAATAATAATAAGCCATTTATTCCTAAAATAACAACAAAATAAAATTAAAGTAGATAACTTATTATCCCTTATTAATTTAACTTTAAACGTCATAAATCAATTCATATAATAATCATGCCTAGGCCTCTTCCATCCTGGTAACTACCTAAATACCTACCTATAAAATATCTAAAACTCCCATAAGGAGAACAGTAAGCAATCTTTATTAGGTGTAAGTTTATGGAGATAAGAAATCTAGAACAGAGACAACGCGTCAATCGGGCTTTTAGAGACATTTGAATGTCGCAACACCTTTTATGGAATAGTTACTGTTCCACTTATTACTGCCAAACGAAAAGATATCTGTAAACATCACACATTAACAAAATACTAGGACCTAAGGTACTCAGACCCTTAGTATGACGCACACAACGGTCACATAAAGACCCAACAGCACGCAGGTTTTCTTGTCGTGGGTATAAGAAACGACGAGTAAAATAGTACCAGGACCCCAGATCAGGAAGAAATAACTGTAAGATATCTGAAAATGTCATACCACAAGACACGGTTCCTTTTAATTGGCGACTTACCTATTGACAGACAACGCAGAGCCCAAACCTCTGGTCTTAGAGACTTGAAATTTGGAGAGTGCATTCTTTATAACATGCAGACGTACACTAAAAAAGGATTTTTGGAAATTCGGCCACTGAGGAGGTGAAAAAGGATAAAAACGTTTGTGTAAAAAATCGTATTGCATACATACACATTGCATACACCCAAAAGTATCTCTTCTCGCGAGTTCAACCGCGGGCGTCCGCTAGTAGTAGGTAGTTAGGTACCTACATAGTAATACATGAATTTATGTTCTGTAGAGTATAATGAAAGCGGAGCGTCGTAACTCCCCCAGAAACAAAACTAGACGCGGGCGAATGAAAAGATCCACGGACAACTCAGCGGAATCAAATTAGACTCGGGCAAGGAAAATAGAAACTAAAGAGTCGTTTGTGTAAGAAGACCTCTCAGGGTTAATCAAACGAGCAATCTTCCAGATTATGGTTCAGAATTAGTCCCACTTTGGCACAACAAAGAAAACTTGAAAAGGGGAGATGATGGATTTTTTAAATGAATTGCTTAGATAATTAACTTGAGTTGTGAGTTGGTTGCGAACTTTGATGGTTTGGATTTGGGTTAGTGGCTCTATAAACCTTACATTCTTCGAATAATCTCACATCATGACTAAAAGCGCTGTCACAAACCTGAAAGTTTGGGAGGATTCAGATATTTCGGATGTTTGTGGATGAAACTTGAAAATAGTCACAAAAGTTCGTTGAATGGAATAACAATAGGTATAATTTATGCAACTTTTTAGCCTGGTACCACGCAAGAAGCCTCGGGCTCAAGTAGAAAGTAGTAATCGCAATATTATACCTTTAGTATAATCTAACAGATTTTTTAGGGTTCCGTACTCAAAGGGTGCCAACGGGACCCTATTACTCCGGGACCCTAAGCCTCCTCTGTCCGTCCGTCCGTCCGTCTGTCAGTGGACTGTATCTCAGGAACCGTAATAGGTGGAGTTGAAATTATCAGTGTGTATTTCTATTGCCGCCATTACAAATATTAAAAATATTATCAAAAAAATAGAAGGAGACCCTCATATAAGAAACATTTTTTATAATCTACGATGGTACGGAACCCGACTGTTTGCGAATTCGTTCTCATTTGACCGGTTTTATTATAGTATAGGTTTTATTACAGCACTAACCTAACCTATATTATATGTAAGTACTTATAGTATCCTCTCCAACATGATGGTCCGTGTATAATATGTGCGATGGGCTGATCACCTGTCACCATGGTTCACCATATCCATCTTGGGACTTAAAATCAGGAGAGGCTGCAAGTTTTCTTATGATTACTTGTGGCTCTGCCCACCCATTAGGAATGCGGGCGTGTTAATATGTATGTATATAACCTATATTAAAATTCAGTATACAGAATGTTAACTGGAGAAAGCTAAGCTTAAAATGCCATTTAAATAAATAAGGGATTAGGTAAATGAAAAAGCTGCGTATTTATTTACTCAGTTGATGAGGCAACCGCACAAGCTCGGTTTAATTACGAGCCTGGACGCAACTGAGATAAACCAGCGTGATCCAGGTCACCTGTAGGCACCAGGCGCTGTAGATTGATATATGTACGCGGGCAATTTTAAGATCATTTAGCTTACAGCGACAATTGCTAGACAAATCTCACGTTATTACGATGCTACGCCCAAGCGCGGAGCGGCATTAAGCTGAGATAGGACCCATTTGGCACAACGGCTCAGACCAATGTCATCACTATTATCAATGTAATATGAGTAGGTGCTATGTATTTGCACTATGTATTTGTACTATGTATTTGTAATTGCTTAAGCACAAGAAAACTTGTAAGTTTGAGTTTTCTTGTTTAATTTTGTATTCTGTTTGTTTTTTAGTTTCAACTACTACTCGGGTTTTTATGTCTAAACTCTAAACTGCATTGTGTCAAACAAATTATGTAGCCTAATCTGCTCATCTAATATTATTATACCGACAAAAAATATAGCAATAAAACAATTGGTAGTAGACCCAAAATGTTCGGTGACCATTAGCGGTGGGTGAAAACATGATCCGAAAAGTTGCTCAATGTTGCGAGATAACAGCCGGAATGGCACAATTCAATTGCCCGCGTATACCATGCTAGGTAAGTACCTACAAGTAGTAGGTATCCGAAGCTCCGTTATGAACCGATAGTTATTTAAAGTATAAGTACCGATAGTAGACACAGTAGGAGAAATAAATTCAAAGAAATGAGATTTTGGTGTCTTACTACGCTACTAACGCGTATTATGAAAAACTTATATTTACCTAAGTACAATAAAAGATGGTTCAAAAAATATTTTGTCATGTTACAGGCGTTCTTGATTGATCGTTAAAGTTAAGCAACGATATGCGCAGTCACAATTGGAATGGGTGACCGCAAGTGGCATTACGAGCTGAGCGCTTCCGTGTTTCGAAGGGCACGTTAAACAGTCGGTCCCGGCTTTTAAGACATTAAGCCATGACGGATGGTCGATGAAGCCTTCCATCAGCCATGATTCTCTGGAACTACCAGATCGAAAAAATACCTTTTCAGTAATACTTATATCTTGCGTGGGGAAGGATTACTGTAAAGAAGGCCAATCATTTTCTCGTCAGTAAAGTAAGGGTAAAATGCACAAGTTGTAGCCTCAAATTGAACCCAACAAAGTCAATAGGTATGGAAAGGAAACTTCAATAATAAAGTAGCAAAGACACTTAAACAGAAACTCAATACTGAATGAGGGTTTAAGGGCTTGGTAGATAAGTTTAATAAGGGGAGGAATTTATTTAAATTCAACAAACCGCTGTTTGGAAAACAAAATGGACGGAACACCTGAGACTTGGTACATTTTAACGTCGAGGGCTTGTAATAGATAACCATGTAATTACATAGACAATGCAAAAGCCAATTTTGTTCTCTGTGAATGTAATAAAAAAGTTCTACGTCGTTTGAATCTTTCTGTAGGAATTTATTTATTAATGGTCCGATTTCCAAGTCCCTAAAAATAACCAGTGCTAGGTACTGTTAGATACTCAAAGGTTTTACATTAAATATTAATTACACATTTTACGAAACATAACGGTTCGCTCCATTTTAATAATCTACCATAGGGTTATTTGTTGGAAGAATAAACGGTCATTTAAAGAGTTTATGTATCTATCCCTGGCACTTGGCACTGTCAACCGAGATGAATGACTGAGATGCACTTCACGGATAGAGATGTATCTTTATCGGTAAATTCATCTGTCAGATCAGTAGATACAGTACCTACACAAAACGTAAGGTGAAATCCTATAGCCGCTTGGTAATCTAATATCCTACTAAGTAGGTACATACCTAATAATTATAAATTCAAAACGTGAGAATGTGTATTATATAAGCTACTTTTTATTCTGGTGCCATGAAGACGTAAGATAAAGGTACGAAGAGGCTACATCGAAATACAGGGGGTTTATTTCCCCAAATAATTTCGACTAAAAGTAAAGATGCGTAGAATTGGCAGCACCTGTTCTAAATTAAAGCAGAATTTATATTAGTTACGTTATGCGGTTGTAAAATGTCGAAATGGAGGGTACCCGTGAAACAGTCTCTCGTCCTGGGAAATAAAACAACATTTACGTAAAAAGGTTACAGACGGAATACTGAAACGTACCTACCTACTGAAATGTACCTACCAAGATGCCATCTAAAAATAATTTTAAAGATATAGGTAGGTACAAAAAGCAGCTTTCAGAACTTTAAGCAGCGAAATGTAATTAAACATTTTGATACTTACTTCGATTTATTAGACGCTCAAGACAATAATCTCATACTAATTTATAAAATTATTCACATGCAGGTAAGTACTTTATTAATATGGAGTAGATTAAAGTAGATATGATAGGTTACCTACTCTTTATGCTATGATAGGTAGGTACCTACCTAAGAAGTTAAAGCCATACTCAACTATGAAATTGCGACAAAATTCTGGACCCACCAATATAATTTTACAAAAAGCTTTTACTCAAAAAGGATGCTTAAAGCCCCTTAAACGCCGATAATTTTCGTACCCATAATTGTACATGCCTCAATGCAAAAAAATTCAATAGATTATTGAAATTTTACCCGACAATTATAATCCCTGAATAAATAATTTCAAATCAGCAAAGAATCCTCATCAAATTAACAATAAATTGCGTTCTGCTAATGCCTTGTGCCATTATAGAGCAATTAATCAAAAACCAGGCGCCTTCCAAAAAATGAGACATTCACACAAATGATAAAATCAATATTTTCCTTCATTCAGTGTACTTTTGCGAATGGTGATTAGGGAAGGTGGGGTCGGTAAATGTGGATATCATATTGCTAAGTTCACAGAACATAATAATTGAGTTGTATCTACATGGTGAGTTTTGTGCTAGTTGACAAAAACTAACTCACTGGAATCAGTAAGGGGATCAGCATTTCCCTTCAGCATGACAACATGTCCAGTGTCTTGGGCATACTTCCACCATCTGAGGATCTTGATCTGACCGTTTGCAAGTCTTTATCTAGCCCGACTGTTTCTTTTATATTTTTCTTTTATATTTTTCTTTTATATTTTGTAAATAAAATTATATTTGTATTAGTTGTAAGTTTCTTTTTGTTAATAAATGTATATTGACCTACTAAATAGATACTGTTGAACAACTATCTTTATTTTTTACAATATGTGCTGTATAGTAGTGAAGCCAGGAAATATTGTGGTAATAAAAGTCATATTGTGAAATGAAAATATCATCCATTTTTGTCACCAACATAAAATTATATACAATTTTATTTGCAACACCTAGCAATAAAAAAACTACATTTAATGAGCTTCTGATTAGCTAAATATGATTTCATCAGGATAGGTACAAGCACAGGATCAGGATTCAGGAAGGAAGATGAAATGAGGTGACACTGAAAACAAAATATATAACGTGAATTACTTCTGAGGGGGTTGAAAATTGTCATAAGAAAAAAATCTCTGATTTTCAAAATGATATAAATCATCTATCAGGAACAAAATGTTTACCTAATCTAGCAATAAAATAAATATAATTATTAAAATAGCTCTTTATCCAACATGTCTATTTTAATAATTTTATTATGTGGGCTATTAGATATACCTAGGTATATTATTTAAGCATTCATACCATCCATGCGGGTGGGTAGAAGAGAGCTTTTCTAAGTGAAAGTTTTGTTCATGTCTAAAGCAAACATTTTATCATATCTGCTTCACCTCAGACAGGTAACGAATACTTATTATAAGACCACCTCCTTTCTGATCGCATTCATTTATAACACGAGTCTCTAAAGGCTTATTCTAAGCAAAAACCTACGAATAAATGTAATATTTTCCCCAATATCGATCGGCTTTGTAGGTGCTCGTCGGTAATTCGTAAGAAAACACTAAACTACTTACGATATACAGGAACGCCAATGCTTCGAGACTGCTGATTTTCTTCTGGTTATTTCACGAAAATTATTTAAATGCGTTTAGACACTGAAATTCTGGTAAATAACGGAATTTTTTATCTGAAACAAAACGAAATTTTCACAAATCCGCACATTGACAAACGAAAATGAAACGAAATGATTAGAATTTATGTCATAGATGGCTCTCGATCGATGGTAGAAAAATGACAACTCAGTGATCAGTGTTGTAAGTTAAAAACTTATAGAAATGGTAGAAGTAGCCAGTTATTTTGTGCATTAAAATAGGAGTAAATATTTGTAACTAATAAAATAAAAAGTAATGTACCTATAGATTATTTAGGTACCTACATTATTTATTTTCCATAATAATAAATTTATCATAATCAAGCTTCAGACATGTAAAGACCTATGAAAGTAAAAAATGTAACTCCACTTTATTACTTAGGTATTTCAAACATTGCTACATTATATTTGAGTATGCTAACAAAATATTTAAAAATAAGGATTAAATAAAAACACTTTGTTTGATAATGGCTTTAAATAGTTTTTTATTAACAAATAGAGGAATGCAACGAATAAATGTCTTAAACATGACGACATTTTTTACTTATTTACAATGTAATATTTTTATAAAATCTCAGTCTTTATCATCCAATCATGCGTTAGGACCTACCTTTTAAATTATTTCTTTTACAAACCTAATTATTGTTTCATACTAATAATGGAGTCGTTAAGCAAAATCAACACCGGTGTCAAGCAAATCTCGAATTAGCACAGTGGCTTTACGGGGTAAAACTCTGAGTAATTGCCCGAGGCAAAGCAAGTGCTTAGGTACTGAAGCTTCGGGGTAGTTGCGCCTGACGCTTTCAAGAATAGACCGTGCCGCCTCGCCTGGTGTTATTGTACCAAAATAACTTGGAATCCTGAAAAGAACAATATAAATAAACAAATGCATCAACTGCCATTTGGTTCCCATAGTCCTAGCTTCGCTAAGTTGAGGGCTGAATGACGCTGTGTGAAATGTCCATAGATTCAGCTCAAGTTTGTGAGTGAACTGATGGACGCATTACGTTCGAAAATATGAACAGAGATGCTATAGCGGATTTTGCTCACCAAAATTGATGTAGAACTCTGCTGTTAGTTAATTAAATGCATTTATTCCAAAAGAAAATGAAATCTTAAAATTATTTCTTTGGTTTCTCAAAACATGAAGGAAAACATAAAGGAGTAAAAAAACACGTCAAAAAAAACTTGATATATCCATTTTTCGCGTATGTTTTGATCTAGATTTTGAGAACTCTACCATATTTTCAGATGATTTTTACTTTGATAGGCAGGTAATAACTATTTCTTTGATTGTAGAAACGAGTTTTTTTATTAATTTTCACCCGAAATCCGTAGCGCTATCTCTTTCAATTCGATTCGAAATTGGTCGAAGTAGTAGATGCGATTGTATGGTGGCCTCCTAAGTACCATACAGTACAATTTAATAATATAACTTGCTTACCACATGAAGTAGAAACGTTATGTGAAAATAATGTGGTCAAGTTATTATGTTATTTTTCCTGTTTCCTATTACATACCATGTAGTGAGTCTTAGAATACTAATTCATTTCATCGTTTTTTGAATTTAATTATTGAATTACGGTTTTATTTACTAAGCACTTTAAATAATATTTACCTACTAAATAAATAACATACCTCAATCTCACTAAATCTGGCATCTCGTCACTAACAATGAATGGATAAATGTGAGTTAGGGTCACATGCACTCCATCTATTTTGTTGACTCTGAGATCTTCCATAAGGCTCTCAGCCAGACCTTGAACTGCAAACTGTGCTACACTGAGTGGCATCTGATCCTTTATGTAGCTCAGTCCAGCCACAGAAGTGAGAGCTACGATATGACCATGGTTTTTAGCTTTCATGTCTGGCAAAAAGTGGTCAATCAGCTGTAAAATAAATTTTATTTATCTCAGCATAGTCCAAACCAATAAAGATACCTACAAACCTACATGTACCTAAGTAGGTAGGTACCTATTTAAGAACCTTAATATTCAAAAGATTATGCATGAGGCGAACCAAGGTAAACAATCCATTTGAATTATCAATCATAAAATAAGTCTCTATGTACATAAGCATAATGTAGGTAAATAGTATATAATGGTTTTTTTAAAGAGATAAAGTTTACTTACCCAAAAGTAAGAAGTCAAAGTGAGATCTAATGTGATATGAATATCCTGAGGAGGCTGTGTCAGCAATGACCTTGGACTTGGAATCCCACAGCAGTAGAATAACATGCTGACAAAACCCAGATCTCTTTTAACTTCAGCAGCTAGTGTTTGGACATTTTCTTTTTTAGTTATATCACAGGTGTATAGCGCTGCTCTGCCTCCACGATGTTTAATGTATTCCACTGTATCCTCATTATTTTCTTTGTTTTGGTCAACACACAGTACAATGGCCCCTAAATTTGCTAATTGGATGGCTAGCTCTCTACCAACTCCACGACCAGAACCAATAACCTGAAAACATGCAAAAAATATTATTTATTTAATTATTATTTAATAACAGTTTCTCAAAAAAAAAACAATCCTCTTACCAAAGCAGTCTCCCGTCTTACTGACTTCATCGGTGGTGGTCTAAGGAGTTCATAGCCAGCTTGAAACACTGCACACACTGCATTTATCATCACCCATGCAATGTCGATCATTAATATACAGAATGAATATAATCGGAGCAACATTTTTATTGGGAACATAATATTCAGAAGTGCACCCAAAAATGTATTCATTATTTGTGACTCCTGAAAAAATTAAATACCAAAATAATAAAAAATCCTTATTGCAAAAGTCATGGCAGGTAGGTGGTACATAAAGATAAATAAAATACTAACCATTGTGGTATCCAATAAATAGTAATTAATTTTTATTGCCAAAACTTAATTGATTTGTTCATATTCACTGACATTGAACGTTGAACTCCGTTATAATTATGTATGACCCAACTTGATAACACTGAATGTTTTATGATAATGTGGATTTTAGTTATCAGTTTACGATAACAAGCGTATGGAAACACGAAACAACACAAAGTTAATTATATTTTGTCTACTTTAATTCAGTGACCTACAGAAGCGATGGTAGGGCAGATAAAGCAATCAAATAGACTAACTAAAGAAAATGTAAAATGAAATTCAACTTTAAAACAGAAGAGCGAGTTTAGCTTACATTACATACATTCTACTTAAAAAAATAATAATAAATACTTTTCAATTGACACTGACAGATTGATGACGGATTTCTAACACCTATTTGACAATTTTTTTATTATATTTTGGTAGTTTTTATTAGTCAGTTCAGTGCTGATATTTCTAAAAGGTAGATTATACCTTTATAATTCAGAAAAATATTTCGAGGGGTATGTTTCCACCTTTCTATTCTTCTTCTATTTTTCTATACTGTAATTTTGTTGTTTCTTCGTTCTTTCAAATTATCACGGTCAAATCAAATGTCATCGTTAGTTGATTTACGTCAAAAGTAAACGCTACTCCATAGAACCAAACCAAAACACCAGAAAAAAACAAACAAAAAGTAAAAGATAAATAGGTACTTATGTACTTGATTTAATAAAAAAGTACTCTGATCTCTCTCCTAAAATCTTAATCGATTTAGAATTTAATTTAGAGCGTAAACAATAATGAACTAATTTATCACGCAACATGGCGTTTGTGTATCAAGGGGACCCAGAACTTGAATCTAAGGCAAAAAAAGGTTAGCTACCCATTTTTAAAGTTTTCTTGGTACTTATAGGTTTACTTCTTTATATACTAGCTTTATATAAGCCGTGACAACTTGAACAAAACTCCTCCAGTAACCATAAATCGCATTTCGTTATTATTTCAGCGGCAGAGCGGATATCGGAGAATATGCACATAGTGGCCAACGAGCCGTCCCTAGCGCTGTATCGACTGCAGGAGCACGTAAGGAAGGCACTGCCGCCCATGGTTGAACGCCGAGTAGAGGTCACTAAACTACAGCACGAATTGCAGGGCAGGTGCTATGATGTTGAATATGCTCTTAGGTAAGTGTTTATAGGAGAGCACTGGTGGTCTAGTTGGTAGTGACCCCGCCTCCCGATCCTAAGGTCATGAGTTCAAATCGGTCGTGTACCAATAGATTTTTCTGTGTGAAAAATTTAAGTACGCTATACCAGTACTCTCAAACAGTGAAGGAAAACATTGTGAGGAAACCCGCAGCTTAGTTAGCTTCGCACGTCTTTCTTGTGGACAAGGTCGACTAAGCTGAGGATGGAATAGGTGCTGGGCAAGCCTACTCTATCTTAATATGTCCCGGGCACTACAGCATCCCATTAGTGAAAGTAAAAGTTGGCAGTATCGTCAGTTTATTTTAATTCTAACAAAGTATGCTTTTGCATTTCAGTGCTGTGAAATCCATGGACGGAGCAGCAACCAGCTTCAAGAATATCCAAGAAATGCTGAAGCAATCTATATTTTTGAAACAACAGCTAAAATATGAAGAAACTAGGCGAAATAAAAAGGATACCAATTCTGTTTACAAACGTCTCTCTGCTCACATTGTGTTGGACTTGCCTGACCTGTCAGAGTTCTCCATGGTCCGTGAGACTACAAATAGGATTGAGAATATCATGGCTCAGGCTAGAGGCTCGTCAAATGAGCTTCATCGCTCCCACACCACACTGCATTAGACTCATTGTCCGATCATGCAAAGTAACACAGCTAACGACACTGCTGAGCTAGTTCTCACTATTTGCTTGGTTTGTGGAGCATTATAAAGTGTATGAACTAAAGGTAATGTAGTACAATTTATTTATTTAAGTAGAGAAAATTGCAGAGGTTTATTCATAAAAAAGTATGCACAATTATTCCTATGTCAACAAATAGAAGATAGCCATAGCAACATTATTTTTTGTCAAAAATGTATGGTACATTTCAACAAATAACAACATTGCAATGGCTCATCCATCGTCCCTGAGTCGTACTGGGCTTTAGAATAGATTTGAAGTCTTGACTATGAATGATAAACAAGCCATTGTCTACTCTGTTTTTATGAATAAGGCCCTCAAACGTTTAGGGACTTCGAAATTTCATTTTAATATCAACCCATCATTTGCTTTAATTTGTATGATATGTTCCTTGGGTTTCAGCTTGGTTGTAGGAAAATGTAAAAAAAAATATTCTTGTAGCTTGGTGTTGTCTTTGCACTTATTTTTTAACAACCTGTTATGCTTGCATTGTTTTTTTTTGCGATTCATATTCATAAGCAACTGGCAGGTGGTTAAAAAATAATTCACAATATTGTAAAAGTTTTGCTATATATTTGCCTAGCTGGGTTCAGTATTATTTAGGTGTAAATCTAGTCATAAGGAGGAATAAATGTTGAAAGGTTCAAATCTCATTAACTTTTATTACTAAAATGCTTGAAAGCTAATGCACATACAATCAATTCAATCCCTGGGTACTAAACTGTCTACTTCCTATTAATAACATTGTGTAGTGTATTAATGGTAACAGCTTTCTTGGACCAAGCTTACTAAATAGCACCTTGAACTTAAAGTAACTTCTAAACTTATCATTGCTAAACTTCATCTGTTAAAAATAACTGACCAGGGCAGTTCTTTTAACTTAGTAATATCAAACTTCTGTTCTAACGGCATAAGTTGCTCCAACTTTTCTTTGCTTGGCTTAAATTTGACTCTGGAAGACTTGTTCACGAAATTTGCAAGAAAATCTCCAGATGTTTTTGTACCACTCTCGTTTAGTAGGATGGAGTTGTAGATGTAATCTATGGCGATTACTGTGACGATGTAGGAGTAAACTTGTGTGTTCTGAGCTTTGAGGGCTTCCATCTTCTGGAAGATTGTCGCCCAGGTCAAGCCCGCGTCTAGAACTTGGACGTTTACCAACACCTGTGACAAAAAACAAGGTTTATTGTTATAGCGGCAATAGAAATACATACTTAGGTACTCTGAAAATTCATCTCTACCTATTACAGTTCATGAGATACAGCCTGCTGACAAACGGACGGACGGACAGCGGAGGCTTAGTAATAGGGCCCCGTTGGCACCCTTCGGGTATGGATACGGAACCCTATAAACCGTCGTAAAGTTTATTTTGCTTTTTTGCGCCAGGACCGTGACGGTCCAGTTATGAAACAGGGAAGTAGACAAACCCTTAGTTTTAAAATAAGTAGATTCATATATGGATCATAGATAAGACTGATAGACGGACATTACCTCCGAAGTGTCATTGATGACGAACTTCCTAAAATGGCGAGCAAACATCTTGTTTACATTGACCTCGTCCTTGAGGTGCAACACTACCGTGTACCCCTTAGCGGTGTACCGGCCTACGATGTTGTCTATGGTGTCTATGTCGTAGATACTGCCGTCGCGAAGAATGGCGACGCGATTGGTCACTGGGAGGTGGCTTTCCACACTGAAAACAGACAAACTGTTGAAAGAAAGCGATAAGACAACTGAAGAAATATCGGAATCTCAAAGCTTAGAAGGCTGATTAATTAAATTGAAAATCACTATGTTCTGATTGTATAAATGGGAGCAAAAGAACAAAGTCTCATACCTGCTAGAACTAATGAACACAGCATGCCCCCGCTTTCTCATCTGATACAGTATATAGTACATAGCTCTCCTCACTGAGAACTTCTGGTAAGCCGTGCACTCGTCCAAGATGATTACCGGTGGAGCCCCGATTACTGCGGCAGCGAAGTGAAGCCGTGTGCGGTCGTGTTGCGAAATATGACATATCAAGGTGTCTGCTTGTTCTTGGAGCTCTGGAAGGCATGGAAATACAGACTTATACTACTACGAACTACTTTAAATGTAGACTGTATGTTGCGATTCCACTGCTGGACATAAATAATGACCCAGGGACGTGTGCGTAGCGTCTGCGTGCGTCGCAGTAGGGCGGTTCAAGTGAGGTTCAAAGTCTAACCATCATCTTCCTGCCCTTATCCCACTCCATGTTGGTTCGGCACAGCATGATCTTTGAATCATGGTGTAAGAGAGTTTTGGCTAAAGTGTTTTATGACCGGCCGCCTGCCTGAATGAACCCTCCTCGGGAATACTTTCTTATTGTATCTCATCGTGTTGAAGAGGATACTATCCCTTAGTCGACTTTTACGACATGATCGGGGAGAGAAGCAGCTGGACGCATTCAATGTTATTTCTTTACTCCCAGTCCAGCAGAGAAAGTTCAAAGTCTAACCCAATGCCTCAATGTGGTTTCTAAGCTCGGACTTCACGTTTTTATAAGGCACTCCTCGCAGCAATGCAATCAATTCCAGTGCGTCGTAGACCGACATCCACGGTGGCAGCGGTTGGAGCTCACAGCTGAACGATATTTGTTGAGCATACTGGAGAAAATATCATCTTGGTAAGTGCCTAGGCACTTACAAACTACAAAACGACGCTATGGGACTAGGGTCTAAAGATATGGAACCCTGTGCGTTGTTTTGTAGTTTGTTCGGCACAATTGGAGAACAGAGTTTTAGCAACATGGAGAAAAGTCAACGGCTGTTTATTGTAAGTGAAACGTATAATTACCAGATGAGGTTGAGTCGCCTGCTTCCACTTAGACATACACCACACATGCCCTTCGCTGGCCATACTATACCCTGCCAGCATCTCGCATAGCTGTAGTCTCCCGTGCCTCTTTAGCCCCGATAGAGCCAGTGCCTCTCCTTTTCCCAAACCCAGGTAAATACTGTGCACTTTGTAAGCCCCCACCATATCCTTCTTTGCCAAGTTTTGTACTAGAAGGTATTCTCCGAATGTGTCAACTTTTTCATCTAAAAGAACATATTTTTATTTATGAACATAGACAGGTATCATTGTTTTTAGCATGCATTCTAAAATGATCTAGACTAAATGGGTATCAGCATGAATTGAGTCTAGTTTAGTTATGAAAGTTAATACTCACTGCGCTTGGTTTTGATCTGCTCTCTTTTATCCAGAACATCTTTTTTCTCCCTTGCTGCTCCTGGCATCAAAGTCTCGTTATCCTGTTTCCCTAAAGTCATCCACCTGGAAACCAATAATTTCCACATTCTCTGTATGACCTGGTACTCTATTAAAAGCAGGATGACCATAAACACAGTAGCCGTCGTCGATAAAGCAATCACTTGACTTAGGATGCGAGACAAGTAGTTCTTTTTGTAGAAACACTTTTGGAGTACTCCACATTTTTCTGAAAATCATAATTTTAAATATGTTTCAGTGCATGCTTTACATATTTTTTTCTCATTTTTCTATTTTGTATGAATTGGGAACTTACGACAACATTTGTGTAAAGTTTTGGCTGAACAAAGATTTTGTGATTTGAAAATAAGGCATTCGCTATTGTAGAGGAAAACTTGCTTGATCTTCACCAGAGCATACGTCATGTTGAACTGCGGTGAAAGACTCATGAACAGAAGCGCGAAGGAGAGTGTTTCCCCGTAAAAGATTTTCGCTATTATTGTAGTTTCACCTGAAAAATAAAATCGACAAGATGGTGTCTAAGGTAACTAGTAGGAAAACTATATAATTATTTTGAATGCACTTACCAAAAACGATGTTCACTATAACAAATGTCATGGAGTTGAGGGCAGCACGCGGTCCTAGACTGAACAAATACGCCTGCGGTATGCAAGCAACACCGTAGATAACCAGCAGAAACGGAACCACCAGAAGATCTTTATACTCGAAGTGCTTAGCAGGCGCCACCATGTACATTATAAATATCATCATAACAGTCATAAGCACCACTAATATCCAGTACAAAATGAGATCACAGAAGTAAAGCGTGAACCAATACCGGGCTGGAGAGAAGTTTGTTGCGTGACTCTGCGTGTGTCTAACAAGACCATATTCCTTGGACGGTAACAATGTAATGTGAGAAATCGACAAGATTAGCAGGAACTGAATCAACAGTGGTGGCTTGGTCGCATACCTCATCCAAGGAGTCAGATCCAAAGCTAGAGGATCATCGGTTAGCTGAATGCTGGCCTCGAAATTCCCAGTATAATGACGCAGCAAAGCGGTGTACGTCTTGGCCATGGACCTAGCCGCGGCTCCGTAGTCGTAATGCAGGGGAGAATACAATACTTGCACAATCAGAGATCCATTTACGTTCGTATAAACGTCTAATCCATATGCATACATGTAGACATACAACTGTGGGGAGTCAATTGCTCTCGTCACCAAATATTCGGTTAAACTCTCTGAGCGTGCTATAGCAGTATATCCTATTTTAGCTACCTGCTTTGCTGTTGCCTTAGGCTCCGAAAGAACATACGCACTGGCTATAGATTTTGCTGCGGTGGAGTTGTCTAATCGTATCACTAGCGTAGTCTTTTGATCTACGTATTCCACTGTCAATATCTCCCCATGCAGTAAATTCTTAGCAGCATTGTCGCGTTCCGAATTCGCCAGCATAAATGAAAAAGACAATCCGATCATCAATCCTGAAGCTAAAGCTAAGAGCAATGTGATCAAGAAAAACAATCTGTAGTGGACATAGAAAGAAAAATACTTCCAGCCAATGTTTCTCAGTTGGATAATATTAATAATCATTGTTTCTTTTCGTTTCCATAAAACTGGTTCTGCAATAAAAAAGACTGAGTTAGTATTCGATGATGAGATGACGATTCGAGTTAATTGTACATAATGTATTTTTTAAGTAACTTACCTGCGATACGCCTCAATGCATCCTCACTTATCTGGTGTGAAGTACGAGTTTCGCATGATTTTGCCCTTGCTTCAGAAATAGCCCTGAAAAGTTCGAATTTAAATTTACATAATCATCATCGTTATATTTTCCGGCTAAGTTCCTGAGTCGCTCTCGTATGTTTTGCCAGAGAAAGGTAAGGTTCCGCCTTCATTTAGGTACTACGCACGCACTAGTCATTGTCGCGGCTGCACACTTGTCCCTATCACTATACATTATGAAGTAATTATTCGTAGATATACATACCTACCTACAATCATAACTTACATTATGCTTAACTTATAAATAACAATCGATCATTGCTATAAATGTCAGTAACTCTGTTTGCTACAGGTGCCTTAGTACAAAGTCCCATTTTTCAGTGATTACCTCCTATACACTTCTTCCGAATCAGGCACACTGATGTTCAGCGATGTTATGCCGTACTTATTGGCGTTCTTTGTTAGATCAGTGACTAGATCGGCGACATTGTTGGTCGGGCTGGCAGGCAAGCGCAGGATTAGCAGGGTGCCGAGGTGGGCGCGTATAGTGGCCCCTGCTGCAGTCGCTCGTTCGAGGAGTTCTGTTCTGACTTCGTCGTCGAGGGTCGCGTCTGAACGGAGCGTCATGCGGAGTCTGTATTCACGACCTAGGAAGATGGAGTAACGGTTTTTCAATACAGCTCTTGCGGGTAACGGATATAAGTGGATTAATCGTTGACAAAGTAACTCCTTACCATATTTAAAGAACATGTAGGCAGGCGTCCCTCCGAACGTCAATATTCTGGTATCAAATAGGAACACCCGATCAGCGTATTCCAGTTGTATGCTCGAAAAGCACATATTCACTATCGTTATGCACTTTTTGTATTGCTAGAAGATTAGATTAAGTTGGTTGGTGATGACAGGTGGAGTAAGGCGGTAACTGAATGGTGTCCAAGAACTTGTTACAGAAACGTCTGTCGTCCAACAGCGAGATGAGCTGACGCTATATCGTCAAATAGCATCCGTCGCGAGCCGGATCTGAATGAGACTTGCAACGGACCGTGAAGAGTGGCACACACAAAGGCTAGGTATATAGGAGGTACCTAGCAATGGTTGAAGTCGGGTTA
This sequence comes from Scotopteryx bipunctaria, assembly GCA_949320045.1. Taxonomy (NCBI): domain Eukaryota; kingdom Metazoa; phylum Arthropoda; class Insecta; order Lepidoptera; family Geometridae; genus Scotopteryx; species Scotopteryx bipunctaria. Next base: position 12,095,538 of record OX439442.1, on the reverse strand, counting down.
TGAATGAATGAAAAATTGTTTGTATGGTGCTCAGTAGGTATATCTAAAAGAGGATGGAAAAATGACTTACCATTATCTTGTCTTTGATCACCGACACATATCCAGTTGAGTCCGTAAAGCTTGGCATCAATATGATCTGAGACAAATTAGGGTTTTTAGATGAGACTCCACTAACTAAGGCGTACGAGCAATTTACGCACGTATAAGCTTCGCTTTGTATGAAAGTGTAGGCTGGATTCTTCATTGCGGCTGACGGCTAAGCTACGCACGGATGCGTGGCTTGATGTCGTCATCAACACAAACGTAACCGAAGCTATGTACGGCTGGGTGGAGGGTGGTGAGACGATGTGAGAGAGGGACAGAGTCGAGTGTTGCCGGTCGTGGGCTTAGATCATATCCGTGCGCCGCAGTGAAATCGTAGACACACGCAGCTAAAGTGCGTTGCGTAGCCACAGTGGAGTCTCCTTTACATGTCCAGCTAACCTTCTTTTCTATCAAACGGATAAAAAGTGGTACCTTAGGCTCCAATAGAATAGCGATGGCCCAGCACAGCTGCGCTCTATAATAAGAGTCCAGGTGCCTCACTCGCTCGTGCCTCACTAGTTCCAAGTCGCATTCAGCCACCAGTTGCTTGGTGCGCACATCTCCATACTCAGATATGTATTGCCTGGATTCAGACCATAGGCAGATCTAAAATAATATTTGCTTGTAGATTTACATTGAGACCTGACATTAAATATTGCTAAGTTTATGCAACAGTAGATTTTTCAGGCGCCTACCCCGATTGTCAGAAAAAAGTATCTAATCATAAAAAGTTTGCTTGTTAAATTGTTTACTTTGCTTTTTTGTGTCGGTGCTTGTGACGTCAATCATTTAATGGATGGAGTAGTGACCTGAGACTATGAGAGGTAGGTATTAAGAAACCTATCACCAATATGCCAATATGAATACCCTCCCTACTATGCCACTAATAGCCGAATAAGCAAGTATTGCTATGAAAATTTTAATAGGAATAACAAATTAATATTTTAGAGTTTGTTCAAAGAATTTGGGTGTTGTTTTAAAAATAAAATTTTCTAACATCAAGGAACAAACTAAAGTGTTCCTGGACAGTGAGGTCTTCTATGAGGAAGGCGGATCGGTGACAGTAGCCCATCATGTGTGGAACTGTCATGTAGTTCTTCTTTGGCCTTAACACGTGCCCCAAGACATTTATCGTGCCTTTGTCTGCGTGGGTCAAACCTGGTAAATTAGAGAATGGTCATTTACTCTGTATAGGTAGGTACCTCGAGAAAGTTGGTGGTGTAGTCTTCGAGAATTACTAAATGGAGGTGAAAATTTCCTACAGGAAAACTAATAATATTGTCGTATAATTATGATTCTAATTATTCTATAAACTGCAATATCATTGGAACAAGTTCGGGGTAAATGCACTTAAACCTGTTAGTAAATCTTCTACGGTGATGATCATTTTCTCTTGGATACGCTCTGCAAATAACAGAGTGAATTCTCCGCGGTAGATGTCCAAGGTGATGTTGCTCAAAATCGGGACTCCCATTAAACTCTGGTTTTAATAAACAAAAAATTATGTTGTTGCTTGTTCTAAGTTCACAATTGAACTTTTCGATATGTACTCGTACCTACCTTCTAACTAGGTGCTAACGAGTAGGTGCTCAAGGTTTTGAAATTCCATTCTATTGAATCTTAGAACTACATGGCCTTCACTTCTATTAGCTACATATGTGACGGCCTTTATGCAAACCTCTACCACTCTCTTGGTTTTTTATGACTTTATCGTTTAAATTACTCGTATTGACAGATTTGGCTACCTTAGATACATCACGGAAGCTGATAGCTTTAGCAACTAACTCGTCAACTTCTTGTAGTTGGTCGCGCTCTTTCCCCGTCGGAGCTTCGATAGCATGAAGCTTATTCAAATCCTGTGTAGAAGAAGGAGAAATCAATGACTTGCATTCGCCCCTATCTTTCATCGTTATCACATCATATTAGTTGTCCCCTACTAGACTTTTGACATTATTTACGGTAGATTACTTATCTGAAATGAAAGGACTTATTACAAGCCCAGCACAAAAAGACAAAAAAAAAATTTTAGTAGCAACATTTTTACAGCACTTTGCTTTACTGATCTAAAGTTTATACATTTCTGTGTTTACTATGCTCAAAATTCTTACTTCAGCTTTCTTGAATATGATAGACTTCCAGGACACCTGGCCACCTATAGCGCGGTCCTGGCTTATTATCCGCTGCAGCAACATGAGTATCAAGAAGTATAGCCATATCAACACGCCCCACGCTCCTAGGGTGTAGACCATATAATGGTATTCTGCACCATCGGAACTTTCACCTGTAACATTTATAATTGACATTCTCGTACTTACACACTTTATTTATTTGCAATTAGACCACTGTCTTTTCTATAAAACGTTAGAGTAGATAGGTACATACATAATAATTGCCTTGATGACTGTACAAAATCGAGACTTCATGTCGACTTTAATTTGTTACGATGGATGGAGGCAGTACATCGATCATCACGGAAGTATATTGGGAAGCCTATGTCCAGCAGAGGTCTTGTATAAGATGATGATGATATACTTACGTCCAGTTTGCAGCAAAGCAAACTGGTTGAAGGCGTGAACGAGACCCAGCGGTGGCAGTATCAGATGCAGTAGGAATGTAATTGCATCGCTTTCTGTGTCGTACTGGTGATGGGCCAGCAACTCGGCCAAGTAAGTTTGTAGCAGCGTGAAGAGTACAGTCCACACACATGCTATCCAAGCTGTAGACATGACAACATATGTATGTATGTATTATATACTTAAAAAAAGCCAGTCAAGTGCGAATCGAATTCGCACAAGGGTTCCGTACCATCGTACATGTACATTTTTATATGACTTTTATAAGTAGCTTCGATGATCGATTACGAACGTTAAAAAGATGTTTCTTGTATTGGGCCCCCTAATTTTTATTATTTTATTATTGAGTTACAGCCCGCTGATAGACGGACGGACAAACGTACAGACGGACGGACAGCGGAGGCCTAGTAGTAGCAAAACTAACATTACATTCTTACTCTAATGCATAATACATCCTTTAAAAATAAAAATAGCAAAATACCAGAACGACAAATAAAACGATTACCTTTGCTATGAAACTTAGCCATGATAAACGCCAACATGATCATGACCGTCATGTAGGCCTGCATCAGCATCAGTGCGAAGACGAGGTGGATCCAGCGGAAGATCAGGATAAGGGCGAGGGATCCAAGCAGGCAGATTGGCAGTGCCGTCAGAGACGCGAATACTAGCCAGCCGAAGTACATTGTTGAATAATCCACGCCGCGGATGAGCAATGCTCGCTGGATGGATAAATAATGTTGTGCCCTAAGACTAAAGCATAATATACTTTTTGTAAACACATTTATACTTATAATTCATAACACTACAACACCCGGACCCGGAAGAAACATTTGCAGAACATACAAACATTTCTCCCGTATCGGGAATCGGTCATGATAAAACCGCCATTAACGAAGGCGCTAGTATTGATTGGTCACCTTGTATCTACTGAGCGTTTCGTGCACGACGAGCGCCACGGTCTCCAAGATCGGCGGGATGAGGGCCAGGGTGAAACACAGCAGGATGCCGGACAGTGCCCGCCTAACCTTAGACTCCTGCATGAGCGGCGACACAGGCATTGACACCAAACTTATCTGTATTAGTAAACATGAGTTTTTATGCATTCAAAGTTCTGTTCTGTTCAATAAATGAAATAAAAGGGGAGAATTGAAGCTTAGGTCTTATCTCTGGAAATCTTTTGCCCCCTTTGCGGGAAGAAATCGGATCATAAGTATCTATGTACCTATAAATTCAGTCAGAGAACAGAGTGCACGGCCGAGTCTCGTCAGTGCAGTTTTTACAATGATTTTACATATATACATAATATCGCGCTCGTTTCCCTAAGGGCCACTCCCATAAGGAGCAGTCACAGAGCTATAAATAACTGATTCAAAATCCCAAGATGGATATGGTGAACCATGTTGACAGGTGATCAACCCATCGCCCATACATATGGTCCATCATGTTAGAGAGGATACTATCTCTTAGTCGACTTTTACGATATGGTCGGAAGGATGATCAGGAATATTTTTTAAATCTAAATAATATCTCTAAGTGTGTCGTTAACACCATAAAATGAAAATCTTTATATGTACCTACTGGGAACTTAAATGCAATAATTAACAATGAACCATTTTCACTTTTAAAAACCTTGAAAAAACAATGTATTTAACATTAAATACTTACTACTATATAGTGCCACTAATTATTCATACAAACGATAACAATAAAAAGGATTTTTTATGTGATCTCAATATGCTGTATTGTATAGGTAGTATTTTATTTGCAGAAAAAGATTTACTATACTTTAAACGTCATCGTCATGGCCGAAATAGCTCAGTTGGGAGAGCGTTAGACTGAAGATCTAAAGGTCCCTGGTTCGATCCCGGGTTTCGGCAATTCATTTTGCTACTACAGAAACTTTTTTTTATTACTATACATTTACTGTTATTGTAACAAAGTTTATCAAAGATATCAGATTGCGTGATGGCTGATTAAAATTACGCTACAGCAGAGGATACAATTAACGAAGCGCTCGTGGCATACCTTAAGGCGTTCTTGGTTGATCGTTGAAGTTTAGCAGCGTTGTGCGCGGTCTCAATTTGGAAGGGTGACTGCAAGTGGCATCGAGCTGAGCGCTTCCGTGCTTCGGAGGGCACGTTAAATTGTGGGTCCCGGCTTTAAGTCGCTAAGCCATGACGGAGGCCTTTAGGTGGCCTAAAAATTCCGTCACAAGAGCTAGCCATAGCTCATAAATACGAACTTATCTACTTACAAAAAAAATACTATTGTACAATTTTTTCGTAGCGAGCATAAATCATTATAAAAGATTTAAACGCGCTCACAAAAAGTTGAATCGACATAAATTAATGAACTTTTTTGTTTTCACGATTTATATTGATGCTGGACCAACTCACGGTCCAGCTAACGGTCTCCGTCTACTACACCGTTCCATAACAAAAAGCAAAGCACAGTTCTATCAAAGAAACATGTAACATATAACTTAACATTAGTTTATAGGTATATTTAAGTAATTGATTAATGTTTATTTATTTATTTTTTAAACTTTTGGTACACCGCCATCTTTCTGTTTGTCCTTTCCATCCAAAGGTTGTCTGGAAGAGATCGCTCTTAGCGATAAGGCCGCTCATTGTACTGTTTGTTTTTTTTTTTGACGGATCCAAGAGTGTTCAGGGTGGAGAAGCAAGAATGACTCACCTCATATTCAGGTGTTTGAGATGCAGAATGCTCCACGATAGCCTTGCTGATCGCGAGCTGAACAGCCAGGAAACCAGCCCGTAAATGTGGATTTGGGTATGATGTCATCTCCGTACTGGTCTCGTACCGAGCCCGCTCTGTACTCCTAATGCTGAACTTCCACATATCATCTTGCTGTGGAACAAATAAATTAATCTATTTTAAACAATCGGCACATAAACATAGTCCAAACATTTTACAACTAATGACATAACTTTACTTGTTAAAAAAAACCGGTCAAGTGCGTGTCGAATTCGCACACGAAAGGTTCCGTAACATCGTAGTACATAAATGTTTCTTGTTTACTTGTATGCCACCTATTGTAAGTGGCATACAAGTTGACGCTCCCTATTAAAATCATGCAAAAAGAAGTTTCTTCTATGAGGACCTCCTTAATTGTTAATTTTATTATTATTTTTGTACAAATCAATAAATTTTAGATCGTTTAAAAAAGAAATACACAAAAATACCACAAAAAAATGTGCAAATACTCACTCGATCAATTCAATTACTGACCGCGCCTAGTAATACTTAACTTCAATAAATCGATTACAAATGTTAATTTATTTTTCTTGTATGGTGCCCCTTTCACTTTATTTTTATTATTTGTTATTATAGCGGCAATAGAAACACATACTCTGTGAAAATGTCAACTTTCTATCTCTTACGGTTCATGAGATACAGCCCGCTGACAGACGGACGTACGGACAGAGGAGGCTTAGTAATAGAGTTTCTTTGGCACCCTTCGGGTACGGAACCCTAAAAACGAAGTGTGTTTGTGCGGAGATGGTGACGACAGTCTGATTATGGAACGTGGCGAAGAACCTATGAACTTTGTTAGATGATCTAGCAATAAAATAGAAGCTTACAGTAGGCGCCCAAATTATCCATATCACAGGACCAGATACGGACTTCCCCTGCGACTGTTCGTACAGATCGTTATTCAACTCGTCTTCTGTCGGAGCTCCTTTGATTTCTGTCAAATATTACTTTATTTTATTTATTTATTCTGGATTACAACGAAAGTTACATGAACTTACTTAATAGATCACTAAAATCAAGTGCTTTTTAGGTTATTCAGGTTAGATCATATAGAAAACTATAGCATTATCCAGTAAATACGATTCTATATTCATCAAAATCCGTCCAGCCGTTTGGGTACTATAGTATAGCTTTTTTTATTACATGCATGCGCACACAAAGATTTGCGGGAAAAACATAGCCCCGTCTCGTCAGCCGGTCAAATATTTACTCATTAGAACGAATCAATAAAACTGATTCAGATTTTATGGAAAGAGCGTAGAAACACATATGCTATAGAATTCATGCCTACTTCCTGAAAGGGGGATTTACCATTTGATACTTTTCTGATACAAGTATATAATCACATCTACCTATATGTAATTCTATTTTCATACTTTAGGGGCTCTCCCAAATCTACGCACATTTATCGATGTCTGATTAATTTAAGTAATTCAGAGCCAGCTTAACCTATATTATGTTATTTCAATTCACGCAGATGTTATGTATGTATATTCGCCATTCAAATCCGTTCAGCTGGCATTATAGTCGGATAAAAAGGATAAATACATGGTTGGGATTGTACCGCGTTTCAATAAGCTAGCCGCTCGTCTCATAACGGTCACATAGGGCTCAACATTTGGCGCGAACCCCAGAATATTCTTCGCGTTTAAGGAATTTAGCAAGTCGGGGGTAGTCAACCGAGGCTCTGGCTCGGCTTGCAGTGGTGTTAGGAACACAGGCTTGGCTGTGTTGATAGCCACTAGGAATAGGATTGCAGCGAAAAGCGTTTCTGCAACTAGTAACCTCCATCTGCGTCTGAAAAGGTTCGCTGGTTCATCGTTGGGCAACCTATATTGGTATCTACCTAGTTGATTTATTAGACATTTTGGAAACTTAATTTGATGTGTTTTAGTCCTGGATAAATTTTATACTAAACTAGCTGCCGCCCGCGGCTTCGCTTGCGTGGTACCCAGATAAAAATAGCTTATATGTTAATCCAGCACATGTACTATGTATATTCCAAGTTTCATTCAAATTCGTTCAGCCGTTTAGGCGTGATTGAGGCACAAACATACAAACATCCTCACAAACTTTCACGTTTATAATATAGTAGGAATAGGATTTCTTGTTTTGTCACTCGTCCTTTCTTAGACCCTGCTTTTAGGTCAATAACTTGAGTGGTAAAGATCATTGGTGTGGTGAAATAAATCGATGTGTCAAGAAAGCTAGTCACGTCAAGTATTTATTCTTCATATTCACTGTCGTTAATTTCCATGGAAAACAAAAAATCTATGCTAGTCTACCATTAATCGAGTAGATGCATTCAAACCCACGAACTTGCTTATAACAAGCTTATAACATTGCTGTGTGTAAAAAAAGTACTAACTGTCTCTGCAGATAAGATTTCCATATCAGGATATTAACATGTCTCTGGAACTGACTCCGAACTTGCTTTTTGGATTCGTCTTCAGCTTCTGTATTCATGGTGCATCTAATCGATGTCTGAGGTCAGAAACATAGCACACAACTTTTCAAATTGACTATTTAAGGCTTTCAGTTTATTTTCATATTTTATAATTCTGACACAGAAGTTTCGTACACTGTCAAATAGTTAAAGAAACTTTCTTAAACTAAGAAGGTTTATTATAGATAGACAATTTCTATGACAGCTTGAGAGTAACAATCAAGTCGATTCGAAGTTGTATATTTTTCTAAACTTAATTTGATAGCTTTAAAAATTCTTCCAAGCTCTATAATTATAGCGATCTCAATGTATAAGAAAGGGACGCCAATATTTTTAGGACGATCAAATTAAATTAAGTTTAAGAAAATTCCCAACAGAATCGATACTATTCTATTCTACTATTCTGAGAAAATATGAAAGTATCATAGACAGTCACTTGTTTATTCTTAATAACCTATTCATTTAGTTTCTATATTTTATTTGCCTTTTTTGCGTTCGTACTTTTTTTTGTGTAGTGTAAATACATTGAGACCTACGCCTTTTAATTTTGCACACACATTTAGAACTTGTGGTAAGTAGGTAAAATACAACGAATATATAAAAGAAGCTATCTATTGTCGTGTCACTAATTCTTTCAAACCAGTGTGGTGAAAGGATTTAAAGTGCGTTCTAAAAGGCTTTTTTCGTGCACTTGATACATGTCGAAGTTTTATGTACGACGTTTTTCTTCACCGTTTGAGAGTAGGTACTGGTATAGCATAGCACACATAGGTACCTAGGTACATTTTTCGAACAGGAAATCTATTGGTCATCCACGACCGGATTAGAACCCACGACCTTAAGTTCGGAAGTCGGTATCCCTACCACTAGACTCCAGTGCTCTCATAAAAGAAGCTGACAGAAAAACAAAAAAAACTCTGATCAGTTTCTCCGAAAATACACTTGAAAAGCCGCCGATCAAACATGCGCAATACAAATAATATTTGGACCAACAAAATCTGACGTAAAAAGGTGATTTCCCGAACCAAAACCAAATATTTTTCTAATACCAACTCCAACAACTATAAATAGTAATCACCCTTTTGTCTAAGATGTTAAGAATCACAGTCGAGATTTTATATATTTTTATGTCTGGTAGTAATGTGTAATGTGCTAAAGGTAAACAGTGTTTGGCGTTAAAATTGTCAAGTAGGATCAAATTAACCGTATTCACATCGATATATAGTGCGGGCTAATAGTTCAAAAACGCCAGTCTTCGAAATTGTCAGCAAGATGAGTCCATGCAGTGCCATTTGTTTTGGATTTGCTATTTTATTAGTAATTCTTGGAGATGCAACTAATGCAGGTAACTACAAATTTTTTATGCGTTTTTAAATATTTAGATACCCATACCGACCTACTGCATGCTAGTCTTTTTTAGGGTTCCGTGCCCAAAGGGTGCCAACGGGACCCTATTACTAAGCCTCCGCTGTCGGTCCATCCGTCTGTCAGCGGGCTGTATCTCATGAACCTTAATAGGTGGAGAGTTGAAATTGTCATATTGAGTATTTCTATTGCCGCTATAACAACAAATAATAAAAATAAAATGAAATTAAAATTAAAATTAAAGGGGAAAAAAATTAAAATACCTACAAGACACACGTTTTTAACGTTCGATCATGGAAGCTACCTATTTAAAAAGTACATAGAGTAAGAGTAATATTAAAAAGTATATACATGTACGATGGCACGGAACGCTTTGTGTGTGAATTCGACTTTCATTTGACTGGTTTTTTATTAGGTATTTATTAGATAGATTTGTTTTCTATTACTGTGTTGTTTGTAAACTAACCAAGACATTTACAGTCTATCCCATATCATTTTTTTATACAGCATCGGGAGCAGGCGCGGTCGCAGCCTGAAATTTTGGAGGGGGTCACTAATAATAGAATATGTCGAGTAAATCAGATTTTATTGCACAATACACAATTTTATAGCACACATTATAAAACAAATGGAAGCCTTCTATTTTTATTGTCATCGCGGCTAGGGGCAGAAAATCGGGAGGCTGTCCCAATCTTAGGCAAAGGAATTTCATATTATTGAACCTTGTTATTTTTATCTTCAGCACCTAAGCCTCAGTTCGGTGGTGGTGGATTCGGCGGCGGTGGTGGCGGCGGCGGTGGCGGCGGCTTCGGCGGTGGCGGCGGCTTTGGCCACGGCGGTGGTCCCGGTTACGGCGGTGGCTTTGGCCACGGCGGCGGCCCCAGTCTCGGCGGTGGCGGCTACGGCCGACCCCTCTTGGGGGGTGGCTTCGGCCGCCGATTCGCAGGAGGACCAAGCATTAGCATCTCTAAGAGTATCAGTATCGGGGGTGGCGGTAGTGGCGGAGCGCAGTCTAGCGCCTCGTCTGGTGCGTTTGGCAAATAGTGACTGAATCAACCCTAAAATTATGACTTGCATATTAAGTACTTTTAAGATTAAATAAATATATACGTTACATATTTGCTTGGTTTTTTATTTTGGTGCTCCCAATCTGTGTTCTATAGTCATAAAAATCTTATATTATAAGAATCTTTGTCCTGACTGACTGACTGACTGACTGACTGACTGACTGACAGACAACGCACAGCCTAAACCGCTGGACGTAGAGACTTGAAATTTTCAGTGTAGGTAAACCTTGGTACGTAGGGGTGTACTAAGAAGGGATTTTTCAAAATTCAATCTCTAAAGGGGTGAAAAGGGATGAAAACCTGGAATCAATTTTTGGTCTAAAACTGCACATAACCTGTATCAAATTAAAGAGCCGATTTTTCTCATTTAGTTGATGTCATAATTACCTGCAAATTCTTTATTTTTGGCATGTTTTTCATGAAAAATAGAATACTTTTATTTTGACATTATGACAGCGATGATACCAAAGATTAGTAATAGATGATACAAAACATATGGAAAAGGAACTGTCAATGTCAAATTACCTGTGAAAGGAAGCATAAATTACTACTGGTCTAATAAGTTTCTAATCTTGATTATTCATGGAGTTCTGACGTAATTCTACGTCTGAAAACTAGATGTCGCTGCTAATTCTGATCAAATTTTGACGCGCTATCGTTGCGTTTTGTAAAGTTTACCTTAACCATGGGCGCCGGCAAGGGGGTGCCAGAGGGTGCACTTGCACCCCTTGGGAATCTCGGGATCAACAGATATTATTGAAACTGTATTGCGCTTTCTCTGTTAAGTTCATCCCATTTATGCTGGTGCCATCTGGTGTAGAGTAGCGGTACTTTAAAGGGTGCGTTCAGAGAAGTAATGGAAATCGATTAATATCGATCCCGGTACTCCTGGCCCACCAATTTAGAATTTTTAAATTTCGATCGTCGTGAACAAATAGGTGTGAGCCGTGACGACTGGGTATCTATATAATAAATTCATAATGAATAGTCAGAAATTTGTAAATGTCTCAAACATTCAGACTAAAATTTCATCTTTTTATTAACATATACGGCAAAGATTGTAAGAAAACTAAAATCTGCACCACCTGGAAATTATTTCTGCCGGCGCCCATGACCTTAACTCTCAAAATTTTTACTAAATTCACCGAAATTTCTTAATTTTTAGATTTAGGTATGTTTGTTACTCTTTCACGCAAAAACTACGGAATATACTTACATACCATTATTCATATTCGTTCGCTGAAGTTAGCCATTGCTTAAAGTTAGCCCTGTCACTGTTTGTCATTATGAAATGGTAAGAGATGGCAATACTTTAGTCATCGTTTAGCGTACACTATATTATAATGAATAATGAGGATAGTAGGTACCTACGTGTGCTGGAATGGGACATAGGGTACTTTTTATCTGGGTACAACGTGAGCGAAGCCGCGGGCGGCTGCTAGTTATATATATTTAGATAATTTTACTCAGTTGAGGTTCACTGCAAGGTATCTCTTAGTACGCTTAAAATGTTAACTCTTTGAATAAGAATGTTCAACTATCTGAGAAATCTACCAATTCCTAGTGGAAATAGGCAGAAGTTCCTCACAGAATTAAAATATATTTTGTAAAAAACCTTGATATTTATCTTTTTACTTGGATTTGCTGTGTCTTACCTTACCTAGACATTAAGAAGGTATTTGCTACAAAAATATGTTCAGTTATAATAAATACCTAAATATTTTTATGACACTACCTGAATGAAGCCATGTTTAAGAGATTTAAAAATTGAATCCTCTCGTAGTGAACCGATCTTTTAGTTTTTTGGAAAATCCTTACTTGAACCACATTAAAGAGATTCCTATCCTAAAATTTGGTTTATGTATAAGTAACATTTTTCATCTGGTTATCTTTCACGGGAACTAGTGGCGTACTCTAGGTAAACTAATGTTTGATTGATCGAGCGAGAGAATTGAGCGAAGAACTCAGTTGCAAGCTGGCTATTGGTGATCTGAGCTGGCTATTGAAAGCCTCGGTGGCGTGGTGAATGCTCGGCTGAGACGCAAGAGGTGCCGGTTTGATTCTTGCTGCAGGAAAAATATTTGAATGCTCTGCAAATATATGTTCTGGGTCTGGGTGTTGTGGTACCTGTGGTACTCGTAATTTCTGATACCCACGACACAGGAATTTCTAGTAGTGAGGTCAGAACTACAAATGTGACTGTTAGGCGTGAGTAATTCATTAGGGTATCCGTCTACTCCCTCGTTTCATAATAGGCCAGTTCCGGCCCAAAGAAGTTCAATAAAATGTTACATTTGTTAGGTGGTGACCCAAAGTCATCTTTGTGTTATTGAATTCCTTATTACCTTTAATTTTTAATGATTAGACGTTATAATTAGGAAATAATTCGTAGGGTAGGTAAATAGTGGAATATAGAAGCAATAGGCAGACATTAATTGTATAAATGATTTAATAACAACATACATTTAAGCAACAAATTCAACAACCAATTTTAATTACCTCAAAAATTGTTTAAATACTTCAGGTACAAGCTATCCACCGATGGACACAGCGACTGCATCACCAGTTTTACTCTTAGCGTTGCTGAGGGCATAGCTGCTTCGGCCACAAGTGTCACAGCCTGTCTGCTGTGCTGTCTGCAGACCCTGAGAAGCCAGGTTCAAGGCACCTTTCAGAGCGGAGTGCCCAGATTTACGATAACCTCTAGCTCCAAAATCCGGCGTCAAAATAGATGATCCTGCGTCTTGAGCTCTCTGATTGGAGTCATAGTTTTGTTGCCAGTGTCCATTACCAGCTGTCTGTACTTGTTGGCCTTTATCTCTCAATGACTTTACGTCATGTCTACCAATAGCAAAGCCTTGCCTGTGTCCATGACCGAATCCATCTTGTTCACGATGTTGCTCGTTTCCAGTGTATCCTGAGGATCCCGATGATTGTCTTTCAAAAACCTGTGCACCACCATTGAAGTTACCGGAACCTTGACTTCCGGATATTTCAGCTTCACTACCACTGCCTGCTCTACCGGCTCCATTGAAATTACGGGAACCTTGACTTCCAGATATTTCAGCTTCACTACCACTGCCTGCTCTATTGGCTCCATTGAAGTTACGGGAACCTTGACTTCCGGATATTTCAGCTTCACTACCACTGCCTGCTCTATTGGCTCCATTGAAGTTACCGGAATCTTGACTTCCTGATATTTCAGCTTCACTACGTAAACCTGCTCTAGTAGCTCCTCTTCCATCAAATCGTTTACTGCCATCGCTACTAAATGAGTAATGAGCCTCTTTAAAACTTCCAGATCCACTGATTTTCTTTTGACCGTATCCGCTTGCGTCGGCGTTTCCACCGTCTACGTTTTCTAAGTGACGACCAGACGATTGTTGTAGTGTCTGAACACTTGATTGGCCAGCTGTATCGAGAGTGGCCCCAGCTCTTGCTGCTTTTCCAGTGCCGACTATTGTTCCAGCACCAACTGCAAGTTTGTCGCCAGAATTAGCCACGGAAGAGGCTACTGAGTAGCTTTGTCCAGCCTCTTGTCCGCCAAAGTCTGCCGCGGCACCGCTGAAGATGCCCTGAGGCGCACCATCGTTACTCCTGGCTAGTCCATTGTATTGCAGCGAGTAGAACAAAGGCGGGGGAGGTCGGGGACCATTGTCATCACAAACATGGCAGGAGCGTTTCCCTCTTTTATGGATGGGCTCATGGGGATGATCTAAAAACAGCCATAAAAGTAGTTTATTATCCTGAATACAAAAATATCTCGCAAATGGATAATTAAGTAGGTAGAAGTGTATTTTAACTACATACCTTTGCCTCGAATGGAGGCACATTGCGCCAAGCAAACTGAAAGAGCTAGGAACACTGCAATAGACCTCTCCATTTTGTGAGCTAGGGACTTATCTGAATAGATAGCTCGAAGCTCGCACCTATATACAATGAGGAGTGTCAAATTTCTAAGAATGACATCGGAAAATTGCGAGGCAAATTGTTAATGCAAACATTATACACGTATACACACATGCAATATAACATCGTGCCGGGGTTCACACTTTTTTCGCATGCATGTTGCTATGGAAAAATGTATCAAAGGACAATTTTATTAAGTGCCAGGACTTAACGAAGATGATAGTGTCTGAAGATCCGTCACATAAGTGACCATGACCATGGGGCGGACCACAAGCTAGAATTATGAAACTGAAACCAGCAAAGCCAGCAATTGCAAAATGTGTTTTGTTGCTTTACTCATAACTCGATAATAATTTATTTGTGGTGTTATTTAGCAACGTCACAACATTTTTTTTACGAAGAAAAAGGGTAATGCGTATCTGGGGTGTATGTATGTTTGTGGGTATGTATGTATGTATGTGCATTCCTTTGGCTGCTTTTCAGACCTATTTATGCTACCTAAATTCTACGCAGTCGGGTTTTTTGTTCTTCTAAATAAATACTTGTTAAATATGCCAAACAGGCCAGGTGTATCTTGTTTTAACTTTACTTACAGATGTCTTGGTAATCTACCTAAGTGCTACTACATAATGTTGTTGTACCTGTAGGTACCTATTATGTTGTTTTAGCAGTAGTCTTTATTTGTACGATTCATTAGCATTTTACTTCGAAATCTGAGTATTTTCAGTTGGTTTGATAAACGTTAGGTTTTTAATTTACGATGACCGTCGAATGATGGCCGTAAAAATGGTCTAAATGGCTTTTGTGAGTGAAGCAATAATTTTCCAGAATCATCAATATATGAAACTTTTACATTACTGACTGACTGACTGATAATCAATGGACAGCCGTAAACCATGAGTACTAGAAGCATGAAACGAAAAGTGTATAATTCCTTTTATTGTGTAGGGATACACTAAAAAAGGAATAACCAAAATTCAACTCCCAGATTGCGAAGCGTAAAAATGAAGTTTGTATAAAAAACTCCACACGAACAAAGTTGCTGGACTTTCCTCTAGTAAAATATAAGACCTACTTGTTTTAAGCGTTTACTTTGTTATCTACGGACAGACTTGGAACATTCTGAAATTCTGAAATTCTTTATTGTACACGAAACGAAACAATTACAAACAAAACATTACAAAGTCAAACTTAACTCTTAAAGAGTTTTCTGCCAGCAAACCTTTGAGGCAAGGGAGAAGCTTTAACATAAGTGGAAGTACCTAATGTGTACAGTACAGAGACAGGAAAAAGAAAAACATATAGACAAACTAACACATATAATAAACTATTAAGATAAACCTACACACAATATAATATTGAACATTTATAATATTGTGGTCGCCAATTCTTGTGAACACATGTTTTAGCAACTTTTTGGACGTATAAATTAAAACTGGTGAAGAAACCAGCGTCCACAATCTAAGTTCAGTATGTGGAGGATAGGAGTCCTTGTTCTTGCTACACTGCTTGAAATTACCACGGCTGATGTTAAAAGTAAGTATTCCCACTTTTACTAGAGATAGAATCGGGAATATAATTTATGTACTCACTCAATAAACCTTAGGTTCTCCCATCGCCATATCTTAGGACTGAATCAGGAGTGACTGCAAATTTTTTCTTATAATTACTTGTTTGCTACTTTTGCTTTGCCCACAACCTTAGTCAGTAACTCTTATGGATCATTTTGAAACGTCACTGATTTGATGTTTTTGTTTATTTAGTTACAATTTATCCCTTTTCATTAAGTGCCAAGTTTTTATCTTTGAGATAGTAGTAAAAGATAGATAGGTATGTTTTGTAATACTAAGCTTTTTATACAATTATTTTAGTATTCAATCAGTATTTTAACATGTAGGTAGGTACCTACATAAATAATCTGTCTAAAGTATATTTGCTGGTAATTACTTGAGTGAGACTCAAATCTCTCCATACAACTCAATTTTTAATTTTCTAATAGTCATAGTCAATTCTCTGTCTTCATTTCCAGCTGGTGTTAACCATGAACTAGCGCAGAGGTTCAAACGTTCCCCGTACTACAACAACTGTGGACCGCCCGGGCCTCCACCGCCACCATACTGGCCACCGCCACCACCACCACCGTTCTGGCGTCACCACCACCATCCGCCACCATGGGAGTTCCGGGAGAACCAGCGCGAGTCGTACTCTGACGGTGCAAGTACCGCAAATGCAGATGGAAATGCAAAAACAAATGAAAACGCTAATGGAGAATTGCCTTGCACAAGTTGTGCTGGAAACGGAAGCAATGCAGTCAGTAACGCTAAGAGTGAATCAGGACAAGCAGTGGCTGTGGCTATAGCCAAGGCAAATCCCAATTAAGCCCTAGTTAAAATACCAGCCTAGTTATTAAGCCCTAGTTTCCTTAGTATACCCGGTTTCAATATTCTACTAATTGATGAACTACTTTTGAATGGACACTGTGAGCTGAACCACCATCTACTCAAAATAGGAGTAACGGACAGCAGCTTCTGTCGTGAATGCTTCCAAGAAGAAAATACTGTGGAACACATAACACTTCACTGCTCCCAAACAAATGAAATAAGACATAACTCGGGACTGCAGACAGTCATCGAGAATTATACGGCATCACCATCGACCTCATCTACACCACCAACAGCCTCAACACCATCAAGGATACTGGAACACTGCTGCCAACATCCCAAAGTCCTTCTCCGGTACTTCAAGGAGTTGTGCTGGCTGGGGGAGGGTTAGCAGGGGATAATGCACAATACACCACACCGCAGGACGTCAGTGCAGATCTCCACTAACTATAATTATAATTAGAAATAGACTGATCGTTAATCACCATAGGAACTTTGTATTTCTGTCAAAAAATGGATGGCGCTTTTTGACAGATAACAACGATGCTATGGTAGTAACGAGCCGTCGGTCGTCCGTAAGTAGAATATTGGAAACGGGCAACAATGGCGATTGTCAAAATTGAATCGCCTTCAATGCTACGGTCACTCTACGATCATCACTTAGATCACCGTGTAAATATGAGTCTGTTTATTATATCCAGTACCTGACTGATTGAAGACAAATTGTTAAAAAATATAAATCTTGTCTATTACTATAACATCTTAATTAATATCTGCCTCTTATTATTAAAGTATTCAGTAACAAATAGTCACATACATTGTTCTAACCCCATATTAACCCCTGTATCGTAAATATCAGAAACTACGAATAGTGTACAACACCCAAGTATTTTTTTGAACTCGCATGTTCTACATGTTCCCTGCAGCGGAAATCGCACCTGCACTCCTCGCATTCTAGCCGGGCATTTGCTCGCCATTCCACCGAGGTCGTCAAATTAACTACAATAAAACTTTCTTACTTTTCGTCCCGAGATTAAACAAATACCAAAAAAAATATCTTAATTGTCAATAGAATATTCAAATCACATTCGCTCTAATGAGTCAGCCAAATCGAGAAGCACAGCCAGGCCAAACACGTCATATATTTACTTACATAAGTAGGTAACTCATAAATCCTGATTGGGACGATAATTTTATGGCTAGAAATTTTTATGATCATTAAATTCGTGGTTCAAGTTCGCACGGCCAAGGTGAGGCATTGAAAAGTAAGGGGCGTGTCCTAATTACACCCATCAAGTAAAAGCTGTATGTCTTGTAACCACCTACTTAGTTACGTCTAAATGTATAAATTATAACGCAGAAACTAAATAAACCATTATTAGAAACATGAAACTTGGACGGTTTATTCCTATTTGGGAAGGGTTTATTGTAGAGGTGAAATTCAGCTATTAGGGGACGCAGCAGGCAGATGAAGTTTCATCATCATCTTCCTGCCCTTATCCCACTCTATGTGGGGTAAGAGTTTTGGCAAAGGTGTTTTATGACCGACCGCCTGCCTGACGTCAACCCTCTTTGAGAATACTTGCTTATTGTATCTCATCACGTTGGAGGATTACCTATGAAGAAAACTCAACGGCGATCCACAAGTAATGAGATAAACTTGTTATCGCAAATACTACAAGTATAAGAAAAGAAAATCATCTAACAAAAGATATCTCTGGAATGAAAAAGAAAATACATACAAACATATATATTATCACGCCCGTATTCCTAATTGGGTGGGCAGAGCCACAAGTAAACAAAAGAAAACTTACAGCCACTTCTGATTTAATCCTAAGATAAGACAGGTGATCAGCCCATCGCCCATATAAGTGGTCCATCATGTTGGATAGGATACTACGAGTATCCCTTAGTCTATGTTTACGACATGCTCGGGGAGAGAAGCAGCTGGTCACATTCTAGGTTTTCTTCTTCTCTCCCAGTCCAGCAGAGAAGTACGTTTTATATATTTAGAATAATTCCCACACCTACGCAAAACCTTCTATTCTATATTAGCTAACTCCAGTACTTAACACAAAATTATTCCAAACTGAGGAAATAAGTTTCTTCCGCATTAAAAACAAATCTATTGCAAAAATATGATAATAGCATTTTAATAGGTTTTCCTACAGATATTTTGGTATCTTCTATTGTTCCTAATTTTTATGTCATTAAAAATCACTAAATTTATGAGTATAACTTACATACAAGCATATAACTTTTTAAACTGTGACGGTTATAAACATTCTCAACACTTAAAACGGAATATTTACCATGATGTGATGATTTTTAAGTTTCCCGAAAATTCGGCACAGTTGCATGCGCCATGATCACAGAAGAAAAGTACATAACAAGGTAGTAGTTTGTCAGACGTATTCTTATCCGTCTACCCTCTTTCTAAGTCTTCTATTGCGAATAAAACAATTAAATACGTAAAAGGGGAAACTAAAAAATCATCGAATCATGGTAAATATCCCGTTATAAGTGCTAATTTGATACAATTGCCAATATATCTGCACTAAACCATCAAACTAGGAAATTTGGCCTAAACTTTTAAGTTAGTACCTACCTACTTTCCGTGGCGAACGGGTATAAGGTAGGTACTATGCTGTTATTACAGTGGTATGTGAACTATGATCTCAGAAATAAAAAGACAAAAAAGCAATTAAGATTGATAGAGATATGTTCAACGTTTCATTGAATTCGTGAAGAGTTCATTGACTGCTACAAGTCGATACTTACAATAATTTAATGTTTTTTATACAAACAGCTGCAGAAAAAAATTTGCTATTTATTTAAATTGCAAATGAAAATAAGATAAAGACTGGTTTTTTTAAATCAAAAATGTGGGTGTTTATCACTTCGACTTTGGTTTGGTCATTTTAAGAATTGCACAAGTCTTTTATGGTATGACCATCGGAGGAACAGGAAGTACTCCAAATTCATCATTGTTCATGTATCTACAACTTCCGTGGGATTTTTGCGAATATTTATATTCATTCGGGTGGGGGATGGCCTCGTCTTCTCGACCTATAAAGCCTTCTTGACCCGCAAGTTCGACACAATAAACTGATACAACATGTCTTGTTTGCAACTTTTCTTATTTTCTGTTCTCATCTACGGCTCAGCTCTAGCACAAGGTTGTAAATTTTATCGATAATTTTGATCTTTATTGCTAAGATGATAAGTTTTTAATGATAGTGTTTTATTTTGTTTTGCAGAAACATCAGGTGTAACAGATAATAGTGTGCGGGAACCTAGAAGTTTAATCAAGAAAAAGTTATGCTTTAAATATGGGGTGTGTGGTCATGAAGGGGCTCACCAAGGAGGTCAACACGGCGGCTACCAGGAGCATGTCCCGATAAACATCGCCATCAGCCAGTCCCAATCCTCAGCCAATGGAGCAGACGGTAGCCACAGCAACGGGTTTTATCCCAACAACTATCAGTACAACGGAGGGTATCCCAGCCATGGTGGACACAACCATGGAGGCCACTACAACCAGGGGTATGGGGGCTACCCCAACCACGGACACGGAGGTTACGGAGGTTACCAAGGGTACGGAGGCTTCAATAGACCAGGTCACTTCGGGAATGGTCAAGGTTCCTACAACAACCAGTTTAACGGGAACTACTACGGTGGTCAAAAGGGAGGTGGTTATGGGTTCCAGAGGCCTTTCAGGAACTACTATAGTGATGAGAGTGAAGAAAGCCATGAAGATTACAGCGAAGGGTTTGGCTTTGCACGGTCCCTCGCCGTTTCTGAAAGCAAAGCTAAATAGGATAATTTAAGGTGATTAAGACCTGTTCGAAAAAAGCTCGTTTTTCATTTAATATTGGAGCCAATGTTGTTTGATTTGTAAATATTATAATGAATGTATTAAGCAATTAACTTTATTATGATTAGAGTGATGAACGATAATAAATTAAGTATATAATATAGCCCAGGTTTTAATTTATTGTAAGCGTCGTATTTCGATTTAACTAACAGGATATTTTGATGTGGGTTATTAGTGAAAAAATGTCCTAATTATTTTACAACCCTTGAATTAAGGAAATTATGATGTCATAAAATCGACATCCTGCATTGATGGAGAGGTTCTTTTGCGGATATACATAATGACAACGACAAATGTTCTATTTCCTGCAGACAATTAGGAATTTAGTGTCCATTTACATGTTTTAAAGAGGTGCTTGACCTGAGTTAATACTCTAAAATATTTAATTGATTTGAAGTTTTTTTTATTATGGATCAATTAAAAAGATTTATTAGGTATTTAACTCAGGATCTGCTAGAAATAAGAAATAAGGTCGTCGATTTTATATTAGACTAGCTTCTGTCCGTGGCTTCGAACGCGTTGTACTTGCATAAAGAGTAGCTTCTAATGTTATTCCAGCACAATATACTATGTATATTTCAAGTTTCAGCCAAATCTGTTCAGTCGTTACGGCGTGATTGAGGCACAAATATCGTCACATCTTCACAAACTTTCCCATTTATAATATTAGTAGTACAATCAACTGAAAATGGCAACATTTAATTTATAAATGTATTTTGTTTGTGAATATAGCTCTACCTGTACATAAAAATTATAATGAGAATATGTAAAACTAAATTCAGTGGTTTTATTCGATACCATAAAAGTAAGTGCTTAACACTCCACAGACACACACAAAATTACGATCCCAAACTAGAGATCCCTGTGCCCTTGGGTAGCATATTTATGATTTAAAATAAAGAACAAGATTAGTTAGTTAAACATTTCAACAAAATAACAAAACAAAATTACATGACTATCATCTATTAAACGGTCATTTAAAAGATTTATCACCATCATCTTTAATAACAGGTCCTCGATTACAAGTTTGAATGCTGCTTTACTTCATTCATAAAGCACACCAATCGATATGTCAATTTTATTATCCCATTTCAGGGCAATACGAACAATTTAGATGGCACTATCCATAAAGTTTATGGTATCAGATCACCTGGACCTATCAAAACGGTTTACGGTAACACGTTAGATAAATTTTATTTATGAGTGTCAATGCCTTCGGGTGTTCAGTTCTGACCCAGTGTCCACTGGTGGGGGGAAAGATGATACTGGTATATAAGCTTAGAGAAATGAATCAACAATATTCATAAACATTGGAGAAAGGCATAAGCATCCTGTGAAGGAGACTGAAATAATGGCAGCAAAGTTTATGGTACTAGCCGCGGTGGTCACCGCGTGCTCCGCGAAACCTTTCTACATCTCCGGTGAGTACAAAGGTCACGCTCCCATTGTTTAGTGAAACAATGCCAATCTTGAATAATTTTCCTCTTAAAATACCGAAGTTTTCGGCGGTCAAGAGGTCAAACACAAAGTGAAAAGAATAGTTTTACCATTAAGTAAAACTGTTCTTTTAGCATTAGCTAAAACTTAATTTTATTGTTATAGAGGTACAAAACATTTTTTATAATAAAATTAACGTCTAATTCGATGAACGGTTTTTGCCACTCACGCATCATTTGCACATTTACATATTGATAAGCCTTGAAATCAATATTCTATTGTGATAGAAAAACTGTATAAACTTCCAATTAATAAATTCTTATTTCTGTTATTTTAGCCATTCCCGAATTAACGGATATTCGCGCGAGCCGAGCACCCAGCATCGCATACGGGTTCGGCAGTGGGTTCGCTAGCGACATCGGTGGAATCAAGCACTCAAACAGCATAGGTGCTTCCTTCCAGACCGGCAATGCGGAGGCCTACGGCTCCGGCATCGGATCTACCGACGGCAACGTCTTCGCCAGCGGAAATGGATTTGCCCACACCTACCCGAACACTTACCGCACTGTCTACCCAGTGTATACTAGGCCATACGCAACCCGTACCTACTCATACCCATACAACCTAGGCTACAACCACTTCGGAGCTCAACAAGTCCGCAATAGCTATGGCAACGCCGTCAGTCCCGCTCAGAACTTCGGGAACGCCGTCGCTTCTGCTCAGAACATTGGCAACGCCGCTTCTTCTGCTCAGAACATTGGCAACGCCGCTTCTTCTGCTCAGAACATTGGCAACGCCGCTGCTTCTGCTCAAAACTTTGGCAACGCTGCCTCTTCCGCTCAGAACTTCGGGAACTACGGCACCACTATCGCTCAAAGTCAGAACGGACCTCATGGATCGTCTGCGTCAGCGGCGAACATCAACCCGTACCAGTCTCCCTATGGATTCAGAGGAGCTTCTATTGCGTCCGCTGTGAGCACAGGATATGGAGCTACAGCCGCTTCGTCATCGGACGGTTTGCAAGGAGGGTATAACACAGCCGTGTCTGCCTCGGAGAACGTGGGAGGAGTGAGGGCCAGCACTGCGCAAACTGTACAGCAGAACGGCGGATCCGTCCAGCACAGTGGGGCCACCTCCATCGACGGCCCCGGCATCCAGGCCTCCCACTCGCACGCCGTTAACACCGGCGCCGGCACCTTCTACTAATCCTAAGCTAGAATAGACCATGAAGATATTGAAACGACCGCAAAGCGCTTGTCTCCATATCTTTACAGAAGTTACCTCCATATACTTGCCGAGTTTGTGTATGTGATGTTAATAAAAGACTGCAATTAATTTATAATTACGTTTTTATATATCCTTTTATATCACAATACAGTTAGCAAATTCCGGCTTAAATCAAGGTTTCTTTTTATCAAAGTGAACAGTGTTGACTCTGCCGGAGACATGACCGTTATTATTAACAGCCGTCGCGGCTCTGACCTCTCCGTCGCCGACGATGCTGGGACCAGGTTGCTCATAAACATTTTCGATGTTTCTAAACCAGTTATTCAATTGGAACCCGTCCAAATTAGGTGGTAGTAAGAATGGCACAAAAAATGGGTTGATATGCGGTGAATCTGCGAAGTTTCGGCTAGTTCCGGAGATAGAACTCTCTGGGCTTGCGATACTGAAGGTTTTCATTCCATGGTTGCTTTGCACTTCAGGGCCGTAGAAGTTGGACCTCAAAAAGCTGCTTTCAGAGTTAGCAAGCTGTGACTTATAGCTGTTCAGCAAGTACTTCTCCACCTCGGGGTCGGATGATGAAATTGCGATGATCGATTCTCCGTTTGGCGTAGATTCTGAGGAAAATATAGACATTACATTAATATTACTAAAAACTAAAAAAGCACTGGTCTAGTGGTAGCAGCCCCGCCTTTCGATCGTGGGTTCGAATCCAGTCATGCACAATGGGTTATTCCGTTTGAAAAAAATACGTGCGCTGTACCAATACTCTTAAACGGGAAGGAACATTATCATGAGGAAACCAGCATGTCGTAGAATCGTAGAAAGAATCGCACTTTAAATTCTTTCACCACACTGGTTCGAAAGGACTAGTGACACGACTGAAAACAAAAGACATACGTAGTGGCCTATTATGAAACTGGCCGGTAGTCAGAAAAACAAACCTTTCAAAACGATAGGCACTGAAGACACTCCATACAAAGAAAGAATAAATGAAAATAAAAACAGTGTCATTTTTCTTCTTTCACATGAGTAACACCTGAACTAATAGATGTTGGAATGAAGCTTTAATCCTTGACCCATGGGTTTATATACCTGTACCTACTAATGATGTTAAATGATGAATGTTACCACCGGGAGCAACAGCAGGTCATCGAACTATAGATTTATCTCATCTGATGCAGGCGTGACTTGGAAAGATTGTACAAATAAATTAAGTAATCGTGCGTTCAATT
The DNA here is from genome assembly GCA_949320045.1 of Scotopteryx bipunctaria. Lineage (NCBI taxonomy): Eukaryota > Metazoa > Arthropoda > Insecta > Lepidoptera > Geometridae > Scotopteryx > Scotopteryx bipunctaria. Next base: position 12,071,159 of record OX439442.1, on the reverse strand, counting down.
ATCAAAACAGTCAGTTCCTTTTCCTGAAGCATTTGGAAAGAACTTTCAGGACGAGCAAATTGTATCATTGAAAGTTTTTTTGTTTCGAATTTTTATCCAAATTTCGTTCACGAGTCGTAAGTCGAAGTAAATTGTAAATTAAGACTTACTTCAAATGAAACATTGAAGTAAGTCTATATCGTACACGAAAAGTACATTGGATGTTCGGCCTGCTGCCTTTGTATTAGTTAATTTAATAAAGTTTATAGAACATCTTACCTATTCGGCTACAGGTCAACTTTCGACTGACCTGACAGTTCACCATGGCAAAAAAACCAAAGCAATTTATGTTTTGTTTTATTTTGCAAATTACAGTTAGGCAAATACATATCATAATTATATACATACTTAATTTCACAAAAAGGCATTACAGCGTATCTTATATTATACCTATGTTCGATAAAATCATGGTGGAAAAGATAATTCTAATTTCGTGAGATAAAAAACAGACGTTCAGCCTCGGGCACATCAAACAGAAAGCCAATTTATAAAACACACACAGACATTATAAATTAAAACAACAAATTAGCAGAATGGGGAATAGCTGTAAAAGTTATTAGTCACAATATAACTGGTTTCGGCACAGATGAAACCATTCGTAACTACAAATATATCAATGATACCCACGCAATTAAAAACAAAAACGGCCTTAAATAGAACTATCTGAGTAGGTATCTCTAGATAAAGCTCGCTTCGTGAAATTCGGAAACAAGAATGGCCTCCCTGCGACATTATTCGCCTAGCGAAAATATCCAAAATAAAAGACGGCCCGCAGGCGTGGTGGGCAAGCAAACGCAAGAGATGCGGGTTCAATTCCTGTATCGAAACTAATGTTTGTATGTATATTTCTCGGATCTGTTTCTTGTCGTACTTTCTACAATACTGGAAATACTATGTGGGTGGATCCAAACAAAGTAAAACAAAATATGTGGGATAAAAAAATACTAAAGTAATTTCATTTTTATATTAGGTATTATAGTGAACAAACAGGTATGTCATGATCACAGAACAGATACTCTGCTCGATATGTTTCATCAATCAAAGTACAGTTACTTGGCGACCTCCTCGCAATAACTAAAGAGCGGCACCATTATCAAGATGAGAATTAATTATCTTTTTAATTTATTGCAACAGCGTTAACTTCTTAATAATAGAGAAATTACCAGATGAAAATTGGTGTGTCGCCTATCTCTATCAATATTTATTAAGAACCGTTTTGAATACCATAAAATGAGATGATGCTAGAACTTGTAATCCTACGGTGGATATAAACAGAGAATTCTGTGTTGACTTGCATTTATTTGCGAGCTGTCACAATGAGAGGGTTCTTTGGCGTCGTCGTGGCGTGGTCAGTGCTGGCCACCGCCTCAGCAGGTAACCCGTTTTACTTGCTATAAATTGCCCATTAAGATTTCCGATAGCACTTTTTGCGATTTTTATAGATAATTTTAATTTTAATTTCACTGTATAATTTAAAATGCTTTCTACGCAAATTCTTTTCACTATTACCTTCTTTAGACTTGCTAACATAATTTCTGTTTTTAGGTGATCAAGATGCGCATATTGCTAAAACTTTCAAAACGAACAATGGATATGGCATCGCGAGCGTTGCGGGCATCACTTCTAGAAACGGTCGAGTCTCATCCGTTAGTGGAGTAAACTTCTTCCCTTCAGGATCCAACCCTTTTTCCTTCCCCATGGACGCTCAAGGCAGGTCTATTGACATCCCAGAGCCGATATCCTTCTCAAAGGAGGAAAACGGAAAGTTCACAGCTGGGCAGATCAAGTACGGACCCGGCTCCGTGTCAGTCACGTCAGTCGCCCGATCAGGTTTCCCAGAAGACTCTACGAAAACGAAATCAGCCATGCCAAACCTGTTTGCGGCAAATCAGTTCAAAAACGCAGGTCTGCAGGCAATGGTCTTTCACGATCCGTTCTCCTCTTTTAATGCTAGAAGCCTGAACCCCTGGTTCCCTGGCACCTTTATGTTCAGACAGCAAAGTCTCCCAAGTTTTAATTCTGTGAGACCTGGCTGGGCTTATTCGAACATCAATCCCCTTTACAACTTCTGGCAAAGATAAATTCTACACACATTTTATTAAAAGTGCATGCATTTATTAGATTGTAATGTTATCGTATTTCGTGTATTATATGTTAGTCAAATAATAAATTGTTAATTTATGTGGATGTGTTTTATCTTGAACAAGTCCTGAATATAAGATAAGTAATAAAACTTAATAGCTAATATATACAAACAATATTTAAGTTACAGCTTACTAAACATTCTAGAATCCTGACGACCAGTAAACAGTTTTACAACATGCTAACAAGGTAGAGTCATCAAACCTTAAAGACTATGAATATCCTTATACGCTTAAGGCAACTTGCAGAACAGGCTCTACTTTAAGATAGTGTGCATATTTCCAAGCGAATCTGACTCAGTTCTAACTCCATAATTGTCTCTGAAATCGGAAGTTTGAATGTTTGGATATTGGTGACTCAGCTCAATCATGACTACATAGTTCGCATATAAACGAATAAGCTGATTTTAATCTCGTTCAAAAATTAATCTGATTCCTACCACGCTAGCAGAGCTCGGGCCGGAAAATAATAGTCTTGCGTAACTGACTCCAGCTAGATCGTTTTCCGTTCATTTTATTAGTTCCACTAGCTGCCGCCCGCGGCTTCGCTAGCGTGGTACCCGGATAAAAAATAACCTATATGTTAATCCAATATATGTACTACGTATATTCCAAGTTTTATTCAAATCCATTCAGCCGTTTAGGCGTGAAAGAGTAATAAACATCCATACATACAAACTTTCGCGTTTATAATATTAGTAGGATTTCAGTAAAAAAAGTTCACTAGACAAAGATTATAGCTTGAATTCGCTTATAGCAACAATGTAGTCTCGTAAGCGAGGATTGGAAATCGAACAGCACCCCCCCCCCCTTCCCTCCCACTCTGCATTATGCAACTTTACTGCAGGAGTATTCTCGAACAACTTAATACGTCGGAACAAAAGTCGTTCGTTTATGTGTTTTGTATAGTTTTTTTCTTTAGAAAGTTGATTATAGAAGCTTGTCACCTGAATTTCATAGTTACGTATTTAGAAATGACTAGCTTCCGCCCGTGGCTTCGCTCGCGTGGTACCGGGATAAAAGTCTATGTTATTCCAGTACACATAGGTACTTGTTCCAAGTTTCATTCAAATCCGTTCAGCGGTTACGGCGTGATTGAAACACAAACTTTCGCACTTATAATATTAGTAGGAAGTAAGATGTTCAAGTGTAAATCGTCTCTCAAGCATATACTTTTTGTTATTTTCGATGGAAAATTATCAGAGAAAAGGTTTTGCCGCAATCCAGTCCAATAATTCGTTTATATCCTGAACACTCTTTTCGAATACATGCATTTAAATCCTAGCAGCAAACCTGCTATGTTTAGAATTATGAGACCATTTTCTGTTATAAACAAACTTAATCCACACTAATGACCTCGTATAATGTTTAATCGAATTCAAAATTGTCTCATAAAACCATAATATTATTCAAATAGCGAGTCAAAGTAGCCATTAATTTTTTAGACAGAATACCACCTCGTTACATGACGTTTCGACTTGTGTCACAGTGGGGCACTGCTATGTCACTGCTAGTATACAGTCATCTGTCAAGATGCGAGTATTGTTCTGCGTGGTGCTAGCGACGATTCTGGTGGCCGTCAGCGCAGCCCCGGCTAGGAGCGCCTTGGAGACAGGAGTTAGAGGTACGAACTTTAATCTTTCCCTGCCATTCTAACAGCAGCAAAAGTCATGTGACCTCTATGTCATAGATTGGATGAATACGTATCCTTTTTGTAGGTACCGAAATGGACTACAGATTTATACGACCGATAGTTTAGAGATAGTCGGGTTCGTAGTTCGTATAAAAAAGTATTTGGCAGCGCACCTTATTCAAATCAAATTCCAAAGGATGTAAGCATGTACCGAAACGCTCTAAAACTTTACAATCTTTTACGTTACCTATAAAAATTGATTTTAACAATACAGTGAATGATATTATTCGCCACTCTAAAAATATTTACAAACTAAATGCTAATTTATGCCTTGTGCCAAGGCCTGATGGTACAGACACAAACATTACTCCATTGTTTACCAACGAACGACAGTGATGTCAGTTCTGTTATGTATTTTCCTTAACTTTATTTAGTTTGATGAAAAGCATACCATACATCTTCAATCAATCAATCAATCAATCAATCAATCTTTAATTAATTTTGTATAACTCTAATATAAAACCTCGGGCGAGACGTGCACCTCTATTTTTTATATTTCTACTAAAATTGGAGCAGGATATATTAGTAATTTAAAGTAGCATAATATTTTGTGCTTTTTAAATATGTATTGAAATAATATGTATGGAATAAAAACTATACACTAAAATCGTCACGGGCATTACAGCGTCCCGTTAGTGTAGGCAAAATTTACCTCCTGACGCTGTAAAAATCATCTGGTACCTATAGTAAAGGCTTCTTAGTTTAGAACTATAGAGGGACAACATGATACCTTTTTTCATAGAAACTGAGTATGACCTACAGAAGTCACACTCATTAGCCAGTGAGATCAAATAACAATACCTACGTCTCGCTTATTTGCATCATCTTGATCACATTGACCTGAAAATTATACTTTTAATGCCATGTTGTTAGAAACATGATAAAAATAAGTTCTACTAAAATATTGAACTGCTAAGCACGAGCAAACGAACGAAAGGGATTTTTCTTTTCACTCCTCTTGCTCAAAAAGTCCGTCAGTATATGTAGCATAGCAGAGCGGGGATAGAATTATAGCATAATTGCCTCTAGGGGAAAAAGTATTTTTAATTTTTGACTGTTACCAAAGAGCCTACAAATACGAAAAAGTTTTTATTTACAAGTAGAATAATCATGAATAAAAACTCGACTTATTACAGTTTCATAAAAAAAAAAAAATTTTGAAAATGGAACTTAAAGCGGCAATCTCTTCGGTAGAATGCGTGCGTTGCGTTGCGGCTACAGAAGAAATTTAAAAAAATAAACATTGGCGCGAAATTTTTAGATTTTTTCTCTAATAACAAATTGAATTGGTGACCGTATCTAATATGGTATTGGATTATTTTATTTTCCCGCAATCGTTGTGAAAAGAAGAGTTTAACACACGACGCCAAAACTCATTATAACTCTGTTTAAACATTATAACGAGGTAAAACTATCTCGTATAAATTGGATCATTTTAGCCTCTTGTATAACAATCTACTATTTCATTTTGAATGTGTTATACATAAAGAATATAAAGATCTCGTCCACTGTAATTACAACGTCTACATTTGTTCTCATTCGTGCTCATTGTTGTCAAAGCTCACTTTTTTCAACACATAATAATATAATTAAAATAATTAATACCTTCTGTTGTTGATGTGTTTAGGTCAAAGTATTTTTTTTGCAACGGTATTTAAAACCTACTGGCTGCCGCTCGCGACTTCACTAGTACAGTAGGTACCTGGATTTGTTAAAAAAATATAAAAAGACTTAGGATTGTTACCATAACGACTTGTTCTTCTGTCAGAAAAAGCATGGCTCTTTTTGACAAAATAACGTTCCAAATAACGATCTATCGTCCGTCAGTAGAATATTGGAACCCGGCATAAGACACATCTTCACAGACTTTCGCATTTATAGTACCTATCAGTAAAAAGTAAGTAAGTTCGTATGAGCTAGTGGCCAACTCTTGTGACGGAGTTTTAGGCCGCCTAAAGGCCTCCGTCATGGCTTAACGACTTAAAAGCCGAGACCGACAATTTAACATACCCTCCGAAGAATGAAAGCGCTCGTATTGCCACTTGCGGTCACCCATCCCAATTGTAACCGCTTACAACGTTGCTTAACTTCAATGATCAATCAAGAACGCCTAAGCAAGCTACGCCACGAGCGCTTCATAATATCAGTAGGAGGAGGTGATTCAACATAGTGTGAACAAGCTGAATGAATTCTGCTTATTTAGCTACTTTATGTGTCCGCTATAAATTTTGCCGTTTTGGTCATCAATAAAGTAATGTGTGGGTGGTTCAATTTGGCACGTCTTATAAGAAGTTGAGAGAAATTTGGACTTTGAAAGACAAGTTATAAAATACAGATTTTGTTGTGTATCTATTTAATGACCGCTCGTGGCGGTTTTTGAATGATCGTTGAAGTTAAGCAAACCTGTGCGCGGTCACAATTTGGATGGGTGACCGCAAGTGGCATTACGAGCTGAGCGCTTCCGTGCTTCGGAGGACACGTCAAATTGCCAGTCCCGGCTTTTAAGTCGTTAAGCCACGACGGAGGCCTTTAGGCGGCCTAAAAACTCCGTCACTAGAGTTGGCCACTAGCTCATACGAACTTAGTTACTTTTTATGACCGACAAAGTGTCGATCAGCCATGTCTTGTAGTAGAAAACTCCTATTGTATGGGATTGACAAAATTCCTTAAAACACGAATGTTCTTATTCTGCTCCTATAAATGATTTATTCCAGATTCGTCCTATGGAGTTCGGCCCACATAAAAAAATTCTGCTTTGGTCCCACATTATATTCCGTAATCGGCCCACAATTTATTTTATATTAAGAAATTCCTAACGTAACATTTTATGCAACAGTTCAAAAATTAGGCGTCAGATTATACAAGTAGAATTTTCGAATATTTATCTCTGTCTAATTATATTCTGGGTTAAAAAGATGATATTAGTATGACTCGAATTAATTTTGGAAATTGATTCTTTGTAATCATCCTAATGTTACTCGTTTTTAGAGTTCCGTACCCGAAGGACTAAGCCTCCGCTGTCCGTCTGTCCGTTCGTCAGTTTCTCATGAACCGTAATAGGTAGAGTTGAAATTTTCACAGTATATATTTATGTTTGCTGCCATGACAACATATAAAAAAACGGGGGCCCTATACAAGGAATATTTATGTACATAAATAAATAAATAAATGCATGTACAATGGTACGGATCCCTTCGTGTTCGAATTCGACTCACTATTGATCGGCCACTACCGGCCATTTCTTTTTTATTTTTCCAGCAAAGTTTGACTCTTGATCTCTTGATCAACATGGACACTGGCAGAATTGTGACGTAATGTCAACATTACGTCACAATTTTTACTACTAACCCCAGAATACTCAAACGCGTCTCAAGTCACGGTTTTTTGACAGTTTTTAAGAAAATCTGTCAAAAACTCGTCACTTGAGACGTGCTCAACTCTGAGATGCGTTTGAGTATTCTACGATAAGCCAAATAAAAGTAAGCGAGTGTTTTTCTGGGTGGTACATCCTATCTTACTTTTTGTGTTTTTTTTTCAGACAATGAAACGCCGTTCGTAGAGGAGGTGGTGGTGGAGACACAGCTTCAAGTGAGGAGTCCGTCGACTCGACAGGCCAGGACCAACGCGCGGACCAACCTGCAGGATGGAACTAGGATCGCGGAAGCCAAGACCGCGTAGATTCAAGGCTTTTACCAACTTTATTTATACTATATGATTTGTACAGGATCAGGAGGCAGCATTTGCCTTCACTAATGGGACGCTGCAGTGCACTTAGATTAAAGTTGTACTCTTAAAAAGTATTGTCCACCCATGTCAGTTCAGGAATTCGAATAACGTGAATTAAACTTTGTTACTAAACATATTTTATTTTATTTTATCTTCTATTATGCAAATTATAGGTTTCTATTTTTGTACTTTTGTCAACACGACATTATGATGTCGCGGGCAAAGCTAGTTCACAAAAAATATAAGTTCACAAAATATGATCCATACAATTACCTTTTACATTAGTATAGGTAAAATCTATTTACCTACTAAAAGTTTAATATGATAGACATCAACGCGCTACATCGAATACTTTTTCTTCTCAAAAAGTTATAACAATATTACTTTCTTTAAACATCCTGTCACTTTTTTCTGATCAATACGCAGACAAACATGCAACCTACAAAATTGGAAAGGCTCTTAGACTCACGTAGCTTAGGGTAAAGTAATGCCAGGCGCCTGATAAAATAAAACCTCATAATAACAATAAAAAGACTGACTTTAATGAAGAAAAATGATAAAACTCCTTAGAGCCTACATGCCCAAACTCTTTTCAGTCGTTTAAAAAAAACTTTCTTATACATTGAGTTAACAGGGATCGCTATAATTTTTGAGTGGATAGCAATTCTGTTGTGCATTTTCCCTGTATTTATTCTTCCAAGATTTTCCCAAAAAATGCACAACAGAACTGCCATCCGTCAATTAGTTTTGGCAAAGACAAAAGGTGGCACGTTTGGTATCATAAACCAATGTAAATATCAGACAAAGCATAAGGATTTATTTAAACAAATAAATTGGTATGGCGCCTGTACAACAACATAACTCTGTTGTGCCTTTCAACATTGTTTATGCACAAATAGCTTAGAACTTTGTTTGCCAAGAGGTGGAACTTCATACAATTATACCCCACGAACGCATAGGTACATTATTCATCTTCTTCAGCAAGGGTAAAAAGCTGATAAATACCTACCTGAACCCAATACTTTGAACACTATTACTTCTTGAGACCCAATAGGAATATTTTTTGTAATTTGTAGGCCACCATTGACAACTACAGTTTGCTATGTCTCTCGAAACAATAAATACATCCAAGCTATGTCTGCAATAATGACGTGAACTGATGTGAAGTTCGCACTGCAAATGTCATTTTTGAAGTCAAATTTCGGCCTTTCAAGATTACACTTCCGGTCTTTTTCACGTATTTCAAAATTATGCTAAAGGTGGGCCAAAAGCTCGTTTTTCATGTTTAATTATTCCAAAGCATTGTCTATTTTTAATTTGTTTTTCATAATAAAATCGACACGTTCAATGTCACGTCGTTGATGTACGAAAATCTTAATCCCTGTAATGGTATTCGTCGAGCGCTGCGCCCGCGCGCATATCGATGAGGTGCGCACGCGCTGCGAATAATGTACTACGTGCGTACCCGAACACAACTAATAAAATACCTAACTATTATAAACAGTGCAATCTGACTAATATCTTACTTATATTATAAAATTGAAAAGTCTTAGTTTGCTTGAAATTACTGGCGTAAAGCTCAAAACGCAACGATAGCGCGTACTAATTTTTCCTGTGCGTTTGTGACGATGTTTGGATGTTTGGATGTTTGTGCCTCAATCACGCCTAAACAGCTGAACGGATCTGAACGAAACTTGGAATATACATAGTACATGTACTGGATTAACATATAGGTTATTTTTTATCCGGGTACCACGCGAGCGAAGCCGCGGGCGGCAGCTAGCATTATAAATGCGAAAGTTTGTGAGTTTGGATGTTTGGATGTTTGTGCCTCAATCACGCCTAAACGGCTGAACGGATTTGAATGAAACTTGGAATATACATAGTACATATACTGGATTAACATATAGGCTATTTTTTATCCGGGTACCACGCGAGCGAAGCCGCGGGCGGCAGCTAGTTAAATACTAAAGTTTGTGAGGACGTGAGGATTTCTATGGGGTCCTGAGTTTGAGCCCCTTGATTCGTCGTTGGCTGAAGGTGTTGACACGTAGGTACATATATAAAGACAGAGGTGTGAGGATGAAGATATAAAGACGTGAGGGCAAGAGGATGTAAGGAGGTGAGGATGTGATGATGATTGTATGTTCTTGCCTTAATCACACCGTCATGGATGAATTAAACTTGGAAAAACGTTTTCAGGAGTGTTCAGGATATGGATACCACGTGAGCGAAGCCGTGGACGCTAAGCTAGTGTATACGGCTTAAATTGGCTAGTTTTAAATAAATGATGAAAGCGAATAATGGCGGTCACCACTTCTCGACAACCAAGCTCAATAAAAGTTCGCACAGAGTCCTTCTCGGAACTATCCGAGACCATTTCGATGCGATCACTTCGCCCATGATTTGTTGCTATGCCTAATTCTTTTACGATTTACATTACGCACAGCGAAAGGCGGATCTTTGTGATACCTCTTGACCTCTAAGGAGGACAATGAGGTAACGGTGTTTCCTATATAATGCTATTTTTTTGGATGTTTGAAATGTCTTCGCTAATGAGTCGAGTCGATGTATGAAAAAGCTCGAATAGTCATAAAATACAAGACTCGTGAAGATTCAGATATATGTCTAGAATAAATCCAATCCTAATTAAAGTTATGGTGGGGGAAAAATGTCTGATATCGTAGGGATCACATCGTCCCCCTGCTAACTCTACCAATCCAGCCTCTCTACCACATTTGAATTGCTGGCAGCATTGTGTCATCCATGATGGTATTGAAGATAGCTGAGAATGACTCGGTACTTAGACTTACTCTTATTTTATTTTAAACTATTCGGAAAACATAAAGCTACATAGGATTAAAGACATATTTTAATGGCCATTAATATGGAGATACGCAACTCATATAACCACTACTAACATCTTTTGTGACGAGAAACCTTTTTTATGTCTCATATATTTATTTATTTGAACACTATAATAATGTACGCTAATACTTTTTAAAATAGGTTTTTGTTAAGGGATAGAGAGCTAAATGTCATTACAATTATAAGTGTAGACAGCATGCAAGAACATTTTGAGCGAGTAACAAAAGAACAAGAATTATGTTCTTATATATCCCAATGAGTACGCAGCTTAATTGATCAATTAGGTACCAATACTTGTATCAAACCAAATCAAGTATCCTTCATGCAACCAAATGCACCAGCTGTACAAATAACAACTCATTGGTAATCAATAGGCATAATTACACAAATTATTTTAAGCCATGTCTAACAACGCACCCAATTCTTATTATTCCTCGAACGGGTTTAAAAAAATGTTGAAATATTCATTAATTGCTCGTTTCGTACACTATTGTCATCGGTAATTTATTAGATAGATACGACAAAGAACTTGCCTAGGGATTTATTGGGCTGTGCAGCTGGTTTGGTAGGTAAAAAACTATAAAAAATGTACGCGGCGAGCATGCTTACTAGTTTTCGTGATAAATTAAAAGATGATACCTTAGAAGCTTCCGCGCTTTATTAAGTATTCACGGGCAAAAATAAAATTACTCTATTCAAAGAGTTCTTCGAAATAAATAAATAAATATTTGCAGACATTTCACACAGCGCCATCTAGCCCCAAACTAAGCAAAGCTTGCACTATGAGCATCAGATGGGTGATAGAACATTTAAATATATTTTTTGTAAATACATACCTACTTATAATACATCATACTACAACACCCAGACCCGGAAGAAATATTTGCAGAACATACAAATATTTCTCCCGTAGCGGGAATTGAATACCCGCGTCTCTTGCGTCTCAGCCGAGCAATCGCCCGCCACGCCACCGAGGTCGTCAAAGATAAAAGATTGAAGAAAAAAAAATTGTTTAGTTATTTACTTTTAGGCTTAGATACTTCCGATTTTAGCGATTTGAGGATTAGTAATTTGGCTACATAGATATTCTGACGTACAGGCTAGTAGCTAGTAGGAATAAATGCTTTGGACATGCGTGCTTTCAAACTATCAAAGAGATTGCTAAGGAAAAGGCACTTGCCGTCTATTTATTTACTACACAAAATCAAAACGCACCGTAAAAATCAAACTATTGAATGAATTATGACACATTGGAGTGTGTGAGTAATCGATGATATTATCGGACATGCTCCCAATGCCGATCACAATGGAGCTTGCGTCAGACAAATTCGATCCAAAAACAGTCTGTCTGGAATATTGGGACTCGCTAATAAGCATTGACGTCTGATGAGTGGGAACTGTTGAAGAAATTGAATTTTGTCATAATGGCCTGAGTAGATACCTTGGTATAAATAAAAACGATAGATATAAGGGTGCCTTTTATTATAGGTACAGGAAAGACTCACCAATTCACCCAAACATGCAATTGCAGACATTTCTCGCGAAAAGCGAGCCTGCACTTCTCACGTCTTCATCAACAGAAAAGTATGTAAGAAGTAAATAAAAAAAGCCTTTACTCTACTATTTTCTTTACATAACATAATATAATAAATAAACATAATCAATTCACTTTCTTCTAATATTTTTTTTATCTGGTTTCTAGCTCCTCAGCAGTAGTCGTCTCCATGGCGTAGGCCTCCCCTAAATCTCTCCATTCGTACCTTTCCGTAGTGTTTTCCCTTCGAAAAGTAAGAAGTACCCATGTTAAAACATTAGCACAGTTACACAGCCTACTTCCTATTTATATTGATAAATGCGAAATTGTGTCAGAATGTGTCGATTTGTGTTTGTGCCTCAATCACGCCGTAACGACTGAACGGATTTGAATGAAACTAGACTGGGAGTAAAGAAAAAACATAGAATGCGTCCAGCTGCTTCTCTCCCCGAGCATGTCGTAAAAGTCGACCAAGGGATAGTATCCTCTCCAGCATGATGAGATACAATAAACAATTCTTACCAAGGAGGGTTGACGTCAGGCAGGTCTAAAACACCTTAGCCAAAACTCTCTGTGCACTCTCTGTGCCGACCCCACATAGAGTGGGATAGGGGTAGGAAGATGATGATGAGGATGAAATAAGCCTACGTATAAGGATAAAACTACCATATTCAGTGCAAGTGTTGGACCACATCAATAAATCAAATTCGATCGGGACGCACGCTAGTTCCCATGTCAATGGCTAGACCGGCACAAAGAACAGGAAAATGACTGCGTGTGCACTTGACGTCAAGATCCAAACATGATGTGAATTCAATGGCCCTTTCGATGCCAGACGATTACTTGAAAGAGAGGGAAATGTATGACTAGTGGAGTGCCGTTAGACTTATAAAAAACCTCGGGGCCCGGTTCAACTGAATGGATTTTCAATAAACCTTGATTGCATTGTTAAAAGATTAAATAAAAATGTTTACTCATCAAAATATTCAGATCTCAATTACAACAATTTATAATAACTTCAAGCGCGGCATTGCTCGTGTGGTGTAAATTTTTGTCAATATTTATCTTGTTGGTGTATTATTTTGGAAAACCCTGAAATACGTGTCCATTTATTTTTTGTTTAAAATATCGCATCGCTCATTAAATAGTTCCCAAACGTTGACACCCCATTTTACCCTCTTTTGATGCTTATTTTAAAAAAGCCTGAAATTGTCCAATTATTTTGTATTTTTCAGACGAACTTTCAAGTAAATCGCACCGTTTATTGAAAAATCAAACAGTACCTACAATCCTTATCGGACACGATTCGATCGATTCTATGAACCGCTGGGCTATCTCAAATCACTCGCATATCAGCCACCGTTTGTGAAAGTCAGTGGTGCTTAAACGTATGATTGTTCGATTAATATAGAGATGTTACAATAATTATATAAATACTAGCTGCCGCCCGCAGCTTCGCTCGCGTGGTACCCGGACAAAAAATAGCCTATATGTTAATCCAGTACATGTACTATGTATGTTCCAAGTTTCATTCAAATCCGTTCTGCCGTTTAGGCGTGATTGAGGCACAAACATCCAAACTCACAAACTTTCGCATTTATAATACAAGTAAGGTTTTTTTAAAGGTTTTGTTCATTTATTATTTTAATTACATGTATATTCGGACAAATTCGGTTTTAATACAAAGCACGATGTTTACCGAGGCGCACAGTATTTGTGGTACTACTGAACATAGTAGTTTAGTCGATCCCATGCTTCCAGAATATTTTCTAGTAGATCGCCGACACTATAAGTTTGAGCACCTCTGGTGAATGTGTTTGTCAAATTCGTGAAGATACCTATGCAAATGTCAGTCGTGATGGGAATCCGCACATAACGCACATGATGAATGTATCCCGTAGGGGATACATTTTGAGCAGTTGAAAGGATTACCGACAGTAGCCGTAAGTTCTACATCTGTGGTACCGAATTTTGCCCGGTTCCAATATTCCCTGCAGGCTTATGAAAATAATACTTCGTTTTACAATCCCGTTGTCAGAATGTGTCGCTGTTATAATGATTTGCTTATTGAAAATTATGATTATTTAAAAAAGTAGTTTTACCCCCGAATACTCAAACGCATCTCAGAGTTGAGCACGGCTCAAGGGACGAGTTTATGACAATTCGGGAATTTCTTTCTTAGAGCATCACCACACCATGAGAGGAGAATATTCCCTCCAAGTTTCACGCTTTGGGGACTGTAATGTTGATTGTCAGTCAATCAGTCAGTCAGTAATGAAAGAGTTGTTATATTTAGATGACACGCAACGCAACCTTGAAAGTTTCCATGACTTATTGCCATAATAAATTGATTGAAAATAAGACTCTTAAATATTACTTGAAAAATATAAATCCCTCAGACATAAAATTTATATAAGACCACCTCGGGACCATTCTCTATGCACCAGTGAAAGAATTATCAAAATCGGTAAAGTATTGGCGTAGATATCGGCGAACATACATTAAAAAATAGATACATACAGCCGAACATAAAACATTTTTAAAACTCTTTTTTTGAAATTCATTAAAAACCAAACTATAAAACTCGGTAATTACAACTTAATATGTTACCGAGTTTTATAGTTAAAGTGACCACTGATTCGGTATCCCTATAGTGTATCATAATTGACCTATTCAGGGCACTGATATTTCGTTTATTTTGAAGTTCTTTGAACCGGCTATTTAGCAAGCTTATCGGCACATCTGCATGTAGGCGTATCGCGCTATCGGCACAATTCGCGGCTGGAATATTAGAGCTTTCACGGAACACTTGAAACGCTAATTTTAGGCCATACGGGATTGATCTTTGAGCTTATATTACTATGAGTACTTCTTAAAAGTTCCTAAACATGCAAAAAAAAAGTAAATTTTAGGTTAAGTACTGACGGTTTACATAAATTGTATCTCCAGTTTGGCTGAAGACGCAGTAAACAGCAACGGAAACCGCCACCAGAAATGTCCGCAATAAAATACTTATCAAAAGAAAATGATGAGCAAATTTTCCATAAAAACCCCATTATCCTTGATAACGCCAAATGTTTCAGATATTATAATCGCAGTCAACAGATGTTGAATCAATGGCACCCGCCGGTCATACTAATGATGACACACGGTTTCCGGCATAATACGCACTCGTCAATCTTTTATAGAGTTAAAAACAAATAATGAAACAAATACCTACTTTGGATTCTCATAAAAAGGTACTAGTCGTATCACTAGTTTATTTTTTGAACCAGTGTGGTGAAAGAGTTTCAAGTTCTCCTTTCGTGAACTGAACACATGTTTTCGAACTTTTTAGGTTCTAAGATGTGCCGGTTCGCGATGTTTTCCTTCAACATTTGCGTTGAGAGTTCTGGCATAGCTAGCGCACATACATTTCTCGAACAGAATGATCCATTAGTGCACGTTCGGATTTGAACTAACGAACTTAGGATCGGAAAGCTGATTCACTACCAGTGCAATAAAAAGGACATCGATTGCAGAATGACTCTCACAGATCGTATCTAAACACATTATATTGTACTAGCTTCCACCCGCGGCTTCGCTCGCGTGGTACCAGGATAAAAATAGCCTATATTCCAGCACACATATAATGTATGTTCCAATTTTCATTCAAACCCTTTCAGCCGTTACGGCGTGATTGAGGCACAAACATCGTCACATCCTCACAAACTTTCGCAATTATAATATTAAGTAGGATTGCAGGTACCTAAATACATAAGTACAGCAGTAACTTTTATCACCAGCTACTTTATTAGACAGTAAGTAGCCACTTCGTGGGTGCAGATGGTATCTGCTGATGGTAGCTCAGATGAGCCGACAGGAGATCATATCGCAAACATCGAGACTCTTGTCACGCGCCTCTGCCACTAAAAGCACGATTCATGGGAAACGTGCTCATTTTTTCGATGGTGCTAGAAAGCAATGAGACTTGGTGGCTACGTGGTACATAACTAAGTAAGTAAGTTCGTATGAGCTAGTGGCCAACTCTTGTGACTTAGTTTTTAGGCCACCTAAAGGCCTCCGTCATTGTCATTGCGACTTAAAAGCCGGGACCAACAATTTAACGTGACCTTCGAAGGTTTGATGATTGGTTTCAATAAAAACCTTGTTTTGAAATGTTTTTTTATCTATCTTTGTTTTAATCACAGAAATCTAAATAATAAGGCTTATTATGTAGCCCTTCATACATGTAGTTACATGAGACATTTTCTACAATAGTGTCACAGAAAACACTTTTGTAGAGTAAACTTAATACTTACGTCAGCTCCAATTTTATAGCTTTCCTTGCTATCTCAACATACATAGGTCAATGGGAATACTCATGGAAAAAACAATATTTCTATAAAATTTGGTTTATTAATAATAATCATAAATCTTTATTTTTAGAAACATGAACAATACTACTAACATGAAAAATAGGTGATATCCGTGGTAATATAAATTATACTATATTACGAACATCAACCCTCTCCTCCGTGGTACAAAAGAGATTACAAAAAAAAATAACAGAACAAGAAAGTTACTTACTACTAACTAGATGTTGTAGACGACCTCCTGATGATGCCAGGCTCATAAGAACTGGGCAGCAAGAGGTTTAGCATAGTAAAATGCACCATTATATACTTACCAAGTCACAAACACTTCACCCACACCTCTAATTGACTTAGTAAACTTGGAACCAACCTTGGATGGTGCAAAGATCTGCCAGGTGTTGACTGAGCGGTAGACAGTTCCTGCTATCCTGCTAGTTCCACGAACCAGTTAACCATCTGCAGGCGCTGTTATAAATCGCCATGAATGAACGGCTGGCTATTGCCATTCCACGTAACCTCAGGGCATGTGGCCTGCATAATGCCACACACAGATTCCCTTATTTATAGCACTCTTGGTTCGAAATTCTCACGATTATACGATATAATACTTCGCTTTAAATAGACAACAATAGGAGACGAACTGATAGTATGAGGAAAACTATTGATGAGAGCTTTTTGTAATGAACTTGAGGATGGATGAAGAATGATTGAAAAGTAAATGAGTTTTTGAAACTGGTATGAAGTAAAACCCATAAGTATGATGTGTTGTGAAGAGGGTCCAATCTATCCTTAGAGTAAGTCATACATTTCATGGAAGTCTATGGTAAAATATTTTCAAAACTACTCCCGAAACGGGTGCAGGGGTTGTTATAGATTGTATGGGAACTTTTTAACGGGTGGCTTGATTTGCTTGAAACTTGATTTGGAGTCCTTCAATACAAAATGATAACGAATTTAGAGGTTTGCCAAAGAAGTGCAACGGGGTGTCAAGGCTGTTCAAACACGAAAAATCTTCTCTACGCGAGTAAATCCGCGGGTGTTCCACTAGTATATTATGAGCTTTGACGATAAACATTGCAATAGGCTTGTACATAAGCCATGCAAAAACAAACAAAAAGTTCAACGGTTTGGCTACGTGTTGAGCATTCAGCAAATCTTCAGGATCCCTAACGGACTCTGCCGATCGAATGGTGTAATATGACGGTCGCGATGCAAGCTCCGAGGCTTGCCGTGAGCTGCATGACAATGAGGACTGCCAGACTGGACTATATAATGCGACGTGGTTGGCCACTCCACAGAAGCTCACAAACACTATCCCATACCACACCCGTACCAGACAAAACCTAGTGTCCAGTAGTGTCAATATGAAGTTCGTGCATTCTCTCATGCTGCTGAGCTGTGCCCTGTGGGAGGCAACAGGATATCCCTACACTTATTACCCTGGTTATGGAAATATGGATTCTTGTAAGTTATTATGTAATTGCTCTAAATCTGGGATTTTGTACTTTTTGGCAAGTGCGAAATTCAGGTATGATATTCTAAACTAGCCGATATTTCAAACTGAACTAATTTTTTTTTACAGTGTCGTACGGCTCTAGCGACAACTCCCGGGGTGGAATGGTGATGAGCCGCTATTACAACCCATACTATAACCCCCGCGCAGCCAGCGGTGGCATGGCCGCTTTCATGTACCGACCTGAAGAGCAAGCTCCCCAATCCGGCCAGTACTACTACCCCGACCGCCGGCGCCAGACTACCCTCGACACCTACGTACCACAGCAGCAAAACGAGGTCATCCCCCAAAACGAGATCCCTCTACAGAATGAATACTTCCCGCAACAACCAGAAATTAACTCCCTCAGTCCAACAGAAGCCACAGAAAACGCTGACCCAACTGAGAAGACCGAGCCCAGCACTACTCTGAAAGCGATTGTCCCTGAGCTGGTCGAGCCAGAGGGTGAGGTGGAGGACGTTGAGGAGCCAGCACCCAAGCCCAAGAAGGCTGTATCCAGGAAGAAGCAAGTCAAGAAACCTGATATCGATGAAGAGGACGATGAGGCAAATTTTGCTCGCGAGGTGCCTCCTAGCGCCTTCTTCCCGATGTTCTTCTACGGCGGTGGAAAGTCTGGCCATGGACTCGGAGGCCCTACGGCCATCGCCAACGCCTACAGCACCGGCCGAGGTGGTGTAGCTACCAGCCATGCGACGGCGTACGGAGCGCCCAGACCAGAACAGGAAAGATATAAAAGCCACTAGATTTAAGTGTACATTTTGTAAATTACATTATCATAGAATCTCATAGCATATAAAACTTACGTTAAAAAATATGTTTATGCCATCTAGCGGTGATAAGTTACACGCAACATTAGTCTGTGCCTGAAGATGACTATAGAACCTTTTGCTATTATTTCATTTCGCGTTAAACCATGAGATGGCGTTGTTGCGAATAAATCGGAATAAATCGTTTTGTCTCAAACAGGTTTATTTATTTTGTTATGATTGAGTATAACTATTACCTTGAACCCGAGATTGATGTCAATTATAACACCATAAGATCGAAGACGTCATAGAGTCGTAAAAAATAATTACTTGTAATAAACTGTAAGTAATTGGATTTTAGACCCGACAATGTGTGTTTTGGCAGACCTGTTATTGCTCGGTGGAAATGCGAACTTGAATTCTTACACGACGTATTATTTTTAGTTTTTACTCCACGTTGGTTCCCTTCAATTCTTATTTATAAGCCCTTTTCTAAGGCACCATAGCAACTTTTTTCATATAACACAAGGACTCTCTAGTGACAGCAATATAAAATTAAGTTTACAGAAGCGACACTTTTTTGATTATATAGGTATCTGATCAAAGCGACACTCAAACATAATTTATATATTTACGGCAATTTTCTATGGAAAATTTACAGTAAATAATATTTGTAGTGATTCACATTTGAGCATAAATTTTTGAACGGATAAAACCTCAATTAATATTTGACGCACATTTTGTTGATGTGTTGATGTACAAGAAGTATTTACTTACCTCCATAATCTGTTTACTTAGTATATCAGAACAGCAAATCAACTTCGTTTACTTCTCTATGGTTTTACCCGTGGTTATACACCTACCTACATGAATCTAATATGTAGGTATATGATTTCTTGTCTGTCTGACTGACATATGTGGGGTTCACCCCTCTTATACCCCAAGTTTCATGTTGGGTGCACTAAGAAAATAATTCCCGAAATCGAACTCCTACGCAGCGGGAAGATAAAGTTTGTATGTAAAATAAAAACCCGCCAAGTGCGAGTCGACAATGGGTCGACAATTTTTAACATGATATTTACTACCTACGTTAGTACTTTTAGTTATTCTGTACTTTTCCTCTATGTAGGTACCTACTTTTTAAATAGGTAGCTTCGATGATCAATTACGAACGTTAGATTTTTTTTCTTTAATCGTCCCTTTTTTATTAATTGTTGAGCGTCAATAGATATACACACTTTCTACGAATAACGGTTCATGAGATACAGCCCGCTGACAGAAGGAGACACTGACAGCAGAGGTTTAGTAATAGGGTCCCGTTGGCACTCTTCGGGTACAAATATAAAAAAAAACAACTCGGACAAAGTCGTGGGGCGTTCTTCTAGTTACGCATAAACATAAAAAACTCTCACGTGTTTAAAATATCAACGTAAATATAAATAGGTACTTGCTAACTGGATTAAGTTTTTTTCTACTTGAAGTTATAACTACTTACCATATTAAAATAATTAAATCAAACAGTAGGTAAAAACATAATACTTAGTGACAGACATGATGGAAATATACTCTACCAAAGCGCGATTTGTTACCTGCTGATAGGTACTGTACTGTTTATATTTTTTTAATTGCAATTCCGATTTTATTGTACATGGAATTCACACTCATTCTTTCGCAAAACACAGTTGCATACATTATCCCAATGTGGTTTCTAGTGATCAAAGAATTCGACGTTCCTAACCATTCGGAACTGGAGGTACCTTATTGTTTTGTTATGAATTCATTAAAGTGTCACCTTCAGCCATCGAGCATATCGATGCGATGCCTTCAGCGAATTACGAGCCAAATATTCTTGTTAGTATTTTTAGATAAATACCTAGGTACTTTAATTTTAGAAACGATTTCGTGACTGATTCACTAACTCATCATTCATTACCGTAAGGTAACGTAAAGCAACGTTGAAAAGCGCCATACATTTTTTGACAGAAAAACAACGTTGCTATTGAACGATCCTTCGTCCGTTAAGTGAATATAAGAACGGGGCGGTCCTAAGCATCACGTGACTTCATAGCATATTAGATCCTAAAATGATTTTTACTAAAACCTAAAGAAGTCTAGAAAAAATCTTTACGTGCGGTCAAGTCAATGATTTGTCGATAACGTGCAAGATGGTTATCTGTAGCCCAGTTAATTGCAGGATCACCCGGATGCGGTATTTGAAGGCATATATTATTACGCTGCATAATGTTGTGGGTTTTAGATAAAAACAGTAGGTTGGAAATTGACTAGTTTTTACTTTAACTCACAACTCAGTAGAGCACAAATGCTATTTCACATTGTTTCACTGACCGGTAGGTACCTAATCCAGAAAGCAAATTAATTTTAATACTTTTTGTCAAATGTATAGTGAAGTGCACTTGAAGATAACACCTATAAGTAAATGAAAACTGGTTAAAGTCCTTTGCGTCTCTTCTAGTACGTAGTAACCTCAACATTATAAATGCGGTTACATAATATGACATAACATGGCAATTTCCATACTGTAAATATGTCTTCCAGGTCTGGGAGTTGTGGTACCATGGTACTCGTAGTTTCTGACACCCACGACACAGGGAGTCCTAGTGTGGGGTCAGGACTATGTATGTGACTGTTGGGTTTATATTTATTAACCATTATTATCTAGCCATGTGGCTAAATAAATAAGAGCCACAGAGTGGCCTAAATAAAAATAAGGCTTACAATTTGAGTCCGTTCTTGTCATTGCCAATTTCCGCGGGATTTTTTCCGTAAAAAGGACTCGTAAGTGCATATCCAATAAAATCTAGTTTTTATTAACGAGTGATTCACATCACACCTATTAGGACACATCCGTGTAAAGATATTGACATAATTGACTGTGCTTATTAGCATACAATGAAATTATATTACAGTCTTGCATGTTGAAATAATAATATCAGAGTTCTCATGCATGATTTCATTTGTTTGTTATAGGCGCCTTCTGCATAATCTTCACTATTATTCACAGAGGTAAAGTAATTTTGTTTGTTTATATAAGATGTTATTGAATGTTTGCATGCTCTGCAAATATTTCTTCCGGGTCTGGGTGTAGTAATATTATGTATTATATAAGTGTGGATTTACAAAAAAAAAGTAAGTAGGTACCTATATAAAGTATTCTATTAGATATTCTATAATCAGCTATCTGGTTCTCATAATACAAGCTTAACTTAGTTTGGGGCTAGACGGTGCTGTGTGATATGTCCTCAAATATTTATTTATTTTAAACAATTCTCTTTTTATTAGTATTCACACTCACTGCAGCATAGAATCGTGACTAGTGTGACGCCTTTCAAGAAACAAGATAAACGTAAACAATCCCACGAAATAAATGGATTCATTACAAATTATCAAGAATCTAAAGAGTCGAGTAATTTATGATTATCACTTGCAGATAATGATCGGTCTTTATCACATAACTTGAATGATAAGTTCCGTCAATCTATAAGCATAAATTAGCAATTATACTTCTTGGTAATCTATTTATTTAGGTACTTCTCTTTTTACAATGTAGGTACTGGAATAGTTTGATGAAAAATTGTTATAAAAATTGAATTATTTCCTATATCTTTAAGGTATCTAAATTACCTTCGCAGTTTGCTGAGTGATATACATGAAAACTTTTTTGTGATAAGGTAATAATGATAACATCTAAAAAAGCTAACAAAATTCTCTCCACGATCGTCGCATGCAGATTTTTTCGCGAAAATCAGAGGTGGCTGCATTTAGTGCATCTAAATCTAGAAAGATGGGTATTTTGATGGGATTCCCATAACACGAGCACCATTAGACCACCATTGTCTAAACACTATCATGATTACCTTTGAATTCGGTACTTCGGACTAATCAGCGAGCGATCTACACAAAAACCGCACGATTTTCTTGTGGGGAATGGGTATGTAGGTATGTACACGTGATTTAGCCTCATAAAAACTAATTATTGTTTCTCAGCTACATCAGTGCTTCTGATCTCATAAACTTCGTAAATACCTACAACTGGTTTATAATAACGATATAAAAGGATGCTAAGTGTTGGTTAGACGTTAGTTAATTGTGTTTGCAGACATGGGTCAGACGATGCGGACTTGCGTCGTCCTCTTCCTAGCCGTGGGCTTGGGACATGCGTCAGGTAGGACTGGTTTTTATAAAATCGTCGTATTAACGTTATCATTAGAGCTTATTTGCATATAATTGCATCAAAAAAGGCAATAAAGTTAGGTTAGGTGCCTATAACTTGATACTCGAGTCGTTCTTAAAGTGCTCTGTTTGTTTTTACGATTTTATTTTATTTCCAGTAAGAATACGCAGAGGCTATGGACCTGGCGGCGGCGGTGGCGGCGGAGGCGGTGGCGGTGGCGGGGGAGGATTTGGCGGTGGATTCGGAGGCGGAGGTGGAGGCGGAGGCGGGTTCGGGGGAGGTTTCGGCACCGGGGGGGGCGGTGGATTCGGAATCGAAGGTATCCAGAAGGGTTTCACCGACATCATCGGAAAAGTGTCGTCCGGCTTCGGAAGCTTAGCTCAAGGCGCTGCTGGCGCCGCTGACACGGGCTACAAGTCGATTAGCACACACTCTGCTGATGGGAAATCTGGAGGCTTCGCGTTCACCGGCTCGCTCGGCGGCGGGAAGGGTGGCTACGGCGGCGGCGGTGGATACAGTGGCGGTGACGGTGGCGCTGGATCCGGCGGAGGTTTCGGAGGTGGAACCGGCGGAGGTTTCGGTGGTGGAACCGGTGGCGGTTACGGAGGTGGAAATGGAGGCAGCGGTGCCGGAGGTCACGGTGCCAGCAGCGGACTTGGTGCTAGCGGTAGCGGAGGCTACGGTGGCGGCGGTGGCATCGGAGGTGGTAAAGGATACGGCAGCAGTGGAAGCGGCAGTATTGGTGTCAGTTTGGGAGGCGGAGGTGGTGCACATGGCTCGGATGTCGGCCATAGTGCAGGCGAAAGCGGTGGAAATGGACTTGGCGGAGGCGCAGGACACGGTAGCGCTGGAAGTGGTGGATTAGGCATCTCCGGAGGCGGTGGAGGTGGTTTCGGAGGAGGCCTGGGAGGTGGCGCAGGCACCAGTGGAGGTCATGTCCATAAAGGCACAGGAGGCAGTGGAGCATTTGGTGGCAGTGGCAACCTAGGAGGAGGCGGTGGATTGGGCGGTGGTTACGGCGGTGGTTTGGGAGGAGGTTCCGGCGGCGGCCTTGGCGGTGGGTCAGGCAGTAGCCATGGTTCAGGGAGCTCCAGCGGTGGATTAAGTTTTTCACTTGACGGGTCTGGCGGCCATGGCGGTGCTGGTGGAGGAGGCCACGGTGGTGCCGGTGGAGGAGGCCACAGTGGTGCCGGTGGAGGAGGCCTAGGCGGTGGATATGGGGGTGGTTATGGCGGAGGACTAGGTGGAGGACAAGGCGGAGGACTAGGCGGAGGCTCCGGCGGTGGTCTAGGCGGTAGCCATGGAAGTTCAGGAGGGGGCGTCTACGGCTCTAGCGGTGGATTGACCGGAGGCTTCTCGCTTGGAGGGTTCGGCCTCCACAGCGGTGGCGGCGGAGGAGGGCTGGGCGGTGGGTACGGCGGGGGACTAGGCGGAGGCGGTGGGGGAAGCGGAGGTCACGGTTCTAGTGGCGGTCTCGGCGGCGGCTACGGAAGAAGTTTAGGCGGTGGTTACGGAGGAGGCCTTGGTGTTGGTGCCGGTGGGTCAGGAAATGGTGGGTATGGTGGTAGCGGAGGGAGTGATGAAGGAGGCTGTAACTCCGGCTGTGGGGGCAGCGGGGGTAAAGCGGGCAGTGGGGGGTACGGCCAGGCCAGCGCGTCTGCTTCAGCCAGCGCTAAAGCATCGGCCAGTGCCAGTAGTTACGGATAAAAAAGATCTGTTAAGTTGAAATCACTGTTTACAAAACGAGTTGTGTTTTTCTCGCAATTTTTCATACGTGTATGTTTAGTTGTTTTTTGCACAGTATTTACCTATCTGTTGAACTTTGGTAAACACTTTGGTGCACGTTGTACGAAATTATTTTGTAATTTTATTGATTCGCTGTGAATGCGCACTATGTGATAGAACTTCTCTAGGCTCTAGAATTTAAGAAATGTCTGATTACTTTTGATTGTGATACTCTTTATGGCCATAATTGGTTGTGTAAATTATAGGTAGTCATTAAATTAATTATTTTTATAAAACGTTGTTTTATTGAGTAATGTGCTAACTTCCTTACAATAAATGGTCTAATAATAGTCAAATAATTAATTTTAAAAAATGTATAGCTTACAATTTGGTACTTCGTAGTCACCTGAGCGCAGATTACCTCGTTGTTAGTACCTACAGTACGCCCTAGTACGCCCAACGGAACTTGGCATTCGTGAAGTTAGTCGTTTCGATGCGCAGTAGACAATTTACTAGAAAAAGCTGCACTGCGCATGACAAACGGCTAACTTCAACTGACAAGTTTCGTTGGGTTTCGTTGGGCGTACTGGTGGTTGAATAAATGTTTTCTATTCTATTCTATTCTACTGTACTCGTAGTAGTGTATATCTACAGGGAGTTTTCTAATGCCACCTGGACTGAAAAAGTACAAGTCTAGCAAACATAGGTGTGCTTTGATTAGAAAATATCACCAGTATAAATAAATGTTTAATTTCTCTGTGCTTACCTTTTGTATTTCGTCGAAGAATTTCCATGGAATTTCCTGTTTCGTATTTAGTCGAAGTGACATTACTCGTAGCTTAAACATCAATGTCACAATAAGATCTAAATCTCTGTCATTAGAAAAATATAATTGAGTAAATAAATCAAAGGTATATAAATTCATTTAAAGTGAATGGGAACTACATATAAGTGGTGTTCTGTGCACAGGAAAATGCCTTGGAAACCCCAGATATCCCTAGGTAACCCTGGAGACGCTGTAACTGACTTCTTCACTGAATCCTTCAGCCAAACTTAAAAGTAGTGTTATGTTTCCTACATTTTACGTTTAACAGCTACCCTTCTCGTAAAGATAGACTTTAATCCTATCACCACATTGATTTGAGAACTAAGTGACACAAGTAGGTAGTAGCAGTAGTGCCGTCGTCGATATCAAATGTTGTGAATTTACGAAGAATTAATTTTTAGGACCGATTTCACCGTGATAACACCACACCTCGCTAAAGAAAAGGTATCAAATAAAACCGGTCAAGCGCGAGTCGATTTCACGTGAAGGGTTCCATACCATCGCACATAAAATAATGTTTCATATATGACTGCCCTTATATTTTATTTTTATTGTTTGTTGTTATAGCGGCAATAAGAAATATACACATTCTGTTAAAATTTCAACTCTCTACCTATTACCTACGGTTCATGAGATACAGTCCAGAAATGGGGTGGGTAGAGCCACAAGTAAACATTAGAAAATTTGCAGCCACTTCTGATATAGTCCTCTATAGTTCTAAGATGGATATGGTGAACCATGGTAAACGGTGATCAGCCCATCGTCCATATAGGTGGTCCATCATGTTGGAGAGGATCTATCCCTTAGTCGACCTCTACGACATGCTCGGGGAGAGAAGCAGCTTGACGCATTCTATGTTTTTTCTTTACTCCCAGTCCAGCAGAGAAGTATCTTTACTCCCAGTGCAATAGAGAAGTAGTAGGTACATTCTTATTAGGAGATTAAAAAAGGAAACATTTGATACGGAAGTATTGATTGTCTAGTATCACGCAATTATTAACGAAGACAATGTAACAGTACAATAGGTGCATTAAAATTTAATTAATTACCCTTTTATATATATGAGAACGAAGAACCGTCTGTTACAATGTAACTCAATCAATGGCTTGATGACCTCGGTGGTGGCGTGGCGGGCGAGATCTCGGCTGAGATGCAAGAGGCGCGGGTTCAATTCCCGCTACGGGAGAAATGTTTGTATGTTCTGCAAATATTTCTTCCGGGTCAGGGTGTTGTAGTATTACGTATTATAAGCATATATTTACAAAAAAAAATGTATATAAGTATTCTATCAGCAATATGGTTTCCATAGTACAAGCTTTGCTTAGTTCTTTCGAACTAGTGTGGTGAAAGGATTTAAAGGCTTCTTTCGTGCACTTGAGTCATGTTTTCACTTTTTCTACAGTTCTTCAACATGCCGGTTTCCTCACGTTTTCCTTCATTGTTTGAGAGTACTAGTATAGCGAACATATTTTTTTCAAACAGAAAAAATCATCAACTCACGCCTGGATCCTGAACCCACGACCTTAGGATCGGAAGGCGAGGCCGCTACCACTAGCCCACCCAGTGCTCACTCAGGTACCCTAATTATACTTGGACGAATAAATTCGTAATTACGGCATTGTTTTGTTTACCTACCTATAGTCTTTTGTTTTTCATGTCATCAGGGATTCCCTTTATATAAAGGTCATGGCCCGATATTGTTGCAGCAAGGTTACAGATAGAATTAAATAGAAACTTAGGAATGCATGATTTGAGTTTGAGAAGAGTGTTAGATGTGAATGTGGATACAAGCGTAGATGTAGACCGAAGAAGAGATGGAGATATTGCGTGAAATATGACGCGAGTACAAATAACTAAATACTATAACTAATACAATAAACTAAGGCCTTTTACTATCTATAGTAGATGATTTGTACAGCGTCAGGAGGCAACTTTTACCTTCACAAACGGGACGCTGTAGTGCCCGGGACGAATTATAATGGAGTAGGCTTGCCCAGCACCCATTCCACCCTCTCAGCTTAGTCGGCCTTGTCCACAGGAAAGACATGATCAATACGTGCGGAGCTGACTAAGCCGCGGGTTTCCTCACGATGTTTTCCTTCACCGTTTGAGAGAACTGGTATAGCGCACATAAATTTTTCGCACAGAAAAATCTATTGGTACACGACCGGATTTGAACCCACGTCCTTAGGATCGGAAGGCGGGGTCAGTACCAACTAGACCACTGCTCTCGGCAGTGCAATAACTAATACAATAAAAAGTGCTTCCTATTCTGCCATTAAAATATATGTATTATGACTATTTACCCTCTCGTCTAAGTCACTTATTGGAAATTCATTTCGTAAAAAACTGAAGAACTGGCTCGTACCTATCTAAAGTTATCATGATCTTCCTGCCCTTATCCCACTCTATGTGGGGTCGGCACAGTTTTGGCTAAGGTGTTTTATGACCGGCCGCCTGCCTGACGTCAACCCTCCTTGCTAATACTTACTTATTGTATCTCATCATGTTGGAGGATACTATCCCTTAGTCGACTTTTACGACATGCTCGGGGAGAGAAGCAGCTGGATGCATTCTATATTTTTTCTTTACTCCCAGTCCAGCAGAGAAG
Organism: Scotopteryx bipunctaria; assembly: GCA_949320045.1. Taxonomy (NCBI): domain Eukaryota; kingdom Metazoa; phylum Arthropoda; class Insecta; order Lepidoptera; family Geometridae; genus Scotopteryx; species Scotopteryx bipunctaria. The sequence continues at coordinate 12,043,190 of OX439442.1, read as the reverse complement.
TACCTAAAGTATCTAAAGTGTTCTACAATACGGAAGATTTTGTTTAGTGAATCACCGTAGTTTAAATTTTGAGGTGCCAATTACTCAACTAAGTACCTTTGTTGTGTCTTTATGTTATTTCTGAATGTACGTCCGAAAAGGGTAAACTGTTTGTACTATATTCATCACTAGCTGCCGCCCGCGGCTTCACTCCCGTGCTACCTAGATAATAATAGCCTATAATGTTAATCCAGCCCATGTACTATGTATATTCCAAGTTTCATTCAAATCCGTTCAGCCGTTTAGGCGTGATTGAGGCACAAACGTACAAACATCCTCACAAACTTTCACACTTATAATATATAGTATAGGATTCAATCGCCTTTTCTTCATAAAGGCGTGACAAAGGTAGGTACCTAATTAGCAATTAGCATGGAGTATTAATTAAGGCTGAAATATTTTTATTTCAAAAATCAGTCAAGTGCGAGTCGAATTCGCACACGAAGGGTTCCGTACCATCGTACATAAAAATGTTTCTTGTATGGGTCTCTCTTTTATTTATTTATTTTTATTGTTTGTTGTTATAGCGGCAACAGGAATACATTGTGATAATTTCAACTGTCTACCTATGTACAGTTCATAAGCCCGCTGACAGATGGACAGACGGAAGGACGAATAGCGGAGGCTTAGTAATAGGGTCCCGTTGGCACCCTTCGGGTACGGAACCCTAAAAAGAGGTCCGGAAGTTAGCAAAGCTTTGCATTATCTTGGTTACTATTAACCTTGTAAGCGTTACTATTTCTATGTATAGATACCTATAAGTACCTACATCACTTCCAAGTAATAAGGATAATCTTGTAAGGTAAATAAGAAATACAAGTAGTGGCTACCTAGCAAGTGTCTAGGTGTGTATTCACATAGTAGAATGTGTGCCTAATATTTTACCCGACTGCAAAGAAGGGTAATGTGTTAAGGGTATATGTATGTATCTATCTATGTGGGTATGTGCAGTGTGCACTCCTTTTGTTGAAGGTGTAGGCCAAGCGGTTGGACGGATTTTGACAAATGAGGTTCCGTTGGATTTGTCTAGATAACGTGTGTCATAGATATAGCCTATGACATTTCTTTGACACTTGTGTAAAAAACAACATGGCGACTTTATGAAGCCATTCTCATTGAACTAAGACATACCTAGACTAATATGGTTCAAATTATCATCATCGTGCAACAAAAAATCTTATATGGCAGTTGGGATTTTTGTTTTCTTAAATAAATACTTATTTGTAATCGGATATGTTCCACTTAATGTCAATGTCAAAGTAATTTTTTTTATTCCCCAAAATCACGGGGATCATTTGGACACGTCTTAAATCTACGTTGCATTTACACCTGTTCGTAACGCGACCATGCGTAGAAAATACAGGTAAAAAACCACGCTTGGCTTTTTTAAATAAAATTTGTATTGTAGAAGTGCCCGGGAACATTTTAAATGGGGCCTCCATTTAAGATTTTCCTGGGCACTACAACGTCCTGGCATGTCAGAAGCAAATTACTGAAAAGATTATGACAAATGAGGTGTTATGGAAGACGAGAGTTACCTACATAGGCTATATGAATCGTCAAAGCAAACCCTAAACAAGTGAACAGCATTCTCCAAGAAATCCAATATGGTGGCTATAAGAAGCCATTATGAAACTACATACAAAATTTTCAGGCTACAATAATTTACTATTTCCCTGTCCTTTTCCCTATTGGGTCGGCACAACATGTCTTCTTCAATTTCCCTCTTGTCAGAAGTCATCACAAATTCTCTACACACACTTTCAGGCTATCTTTTCTCGTAAATTAGGTAATCCGGTAAAGGAAAAATTTCAATCACCTACCATCATATAATTGACAGAACCGACAACAAACCGAACCGAACTCCAAAACTACCTATTGAATTATAAAAAGTTTATTTGCCTGCAAAAAGTGAAGAGTCTTAGTACCTGAATGCTGATGAAGTCATATTAGATTTTGTATAAAAGCTGTGCTTGTGTTTCGATACTCACAGTCTGGCAACATGGTTCGTCTTGCACTGGCTCTGGTGGCCTTAGGTCTAGTGGTCTGTTCACACGCGGTACCAGGTAAACATACATTCAATACCTACTTTATTTGTTATAATCTTTATTTAGAAAATCTAAATATGAAGCATAAATAAGAAAGCTCTTTACCTATTATTTCAAAAGGAGCATAGGGTCCTGCTTTTCTATTCTATCTAGCGTGTCACTAGTTTTTTTGAACCAGTGTGGTGAAAGGATCTAAAGTGCGCCTCAAAGGCAAATTTCTAATTAATTAGTCCGATTTATTGATTAAGTAGTTAAGTTAAGTTAGGAATTAATTTAAAAGTAGGTATATCATTATGTTAATTTAATATTTCAGTTCCAGGATATGGCGGTAACGCTGGCGGTGGCGGTGGCGGTGGAGGCGGATTTGGCAGTGGCAGTGGAGGCGGCAGCGGCCACGGCGGTGGCGGAGGCGGTGGTGGCGGCGGCGGCCAGGGTGGTCACAAGGGCCTGGGTGGTCACGGAGGTGGCCTAGGAGGCGGAGGCGGCAGCGGACACGCCGGCGGCGGACACAGCGGTAGCCTAGGTGGCGGACACGGAGGCGGCCTTGGTAGCGGCAGCGGCAGCGGCGGCGGCGGCGGCGGCGGCGGACACGGCGGCGGCGGACACAGCGGTAGCCTAGGTGGCGGTCACGGAGGCGGCCTTGGTGGCGGACACGGCGGCGGCGGACACAGCGGTAGCCTAGATGGCGGTCACGGAGGCGGCCTTGGTGGCGGTCACGGAGGCGGCCTTGGTGGCGGTCACGGAGGCGGCCTTGGTGGCGGTCACGGAGGTGGCCTTGGTGGCGGTCACGGAGGCGGCCTTGGTGGCGGTCACGGAGGCGGCCTTGGTGGCGGTCACGGAGGCGGCCTTGGTGGCGGTCACGGAGGCGGCCTTGGTGGCGGTCACGGTAGCGGCGGCGGCGGCGGCGGCGGCGGTGGCGGTGGTTTTGGAGGAGGAGGCGCACACGGGGGTTACAAGTAAGCTAATACTGCTTTGATCAAACAAACGCTATCAATTCATTAGTTCTTCCTACACCTTAAAAATGTATTGGAAATCATACCTTACTTAACTCTCAAAGCTCTCATACACACGTACTAAAACAGTCTGAAGGATAAATTTCACATTACTCATTTATTACATTGATCCCAACATTTAATAGTTTTTAATAATCCTTCTGCAAATCTTAATTAATGTTTTTTCATTTGTTTCAGAGGATAAGCTTTTTGCAGCAAAGAGATGAAGAATAATCCAAAAGTCTAATGTGATAAATAGAATAATCTGATAATTGTTGTCATAATTTTATAAATTATAGCCAAATTTAATAAAAAAGAAAAAATTATTATACCTATCTAACTCTTGTTTTATACTTAAGTACCCAGACCTCTCTTAGGATATTAATTTTCACAAAGGTTATCCGTAAGAAATTGCTAATTAGCATTAAATCCGCTTATGTAGGTACATGTTTCTTTATCTTGTGCAATATATATTTTTTATCTATACTTATTCGAATGTCTCTCAAGGCAATCAGGCCGTTTTTAGGATACTTTTTGCATTACCTTCTAATTTACTTATTTCAGTAAATTGATTTTCACTGCAATGGTACCTACCTACTTAAAATAAATGACTATTTAAGAGCGTCGATTGATACTTTCAGTTCAGAATAAAATATAAAGATAAGTCAGACGTTTCTATAATCCTATATATTTCAAAGAATTAAATACTTTTAGAATTTTGAATATTTTTGCTCTACAAGGATTTAATCTACAACAATAAAAATGAAAACTTTGACCATCATTGTCCTGGTGTTGGTGGTACTGGCTATTTGTGGGGATAGTAGTCCCGTTGGTGAGTGACTTTTGAGTATAGATACCTTAATGTTATAGGCATAACTGAATAGTACCATTACCTACGTATTGTTACATGGTGCATCTATTATTCAGTTGTACCTAATAGCTCAACCATTGAAGTGATGATGGTGCAGGTCATAAAGTAATTAAAAGTAAGTTCGCATGAGCTAGTGGCCAGCTCTCGTGATGGACTTTTTAGGCCGCCTAAAGGCCTCCGTCATGGCTTAACGACTTAAAAGCCGGGACCGACAATTTAACGTGCCCTCCGAAGCACGGAAGCGCTCAGCTCGTAATGCCACTTGCGATCACCCATCCCAATTGTGAACGCGCACAACCGTTGCTTAACTTCAACGATCAATCAAGAACGTTTAAGCAAGCTACGCCACGAGCGCTTCAAATAAAAAAGGACAAAATAAAGTAATTTATGAAGTTAAATTTATACATTAAATTGTGTCTATTCACCCCGTTTTACGGTACTTCAAGTTTGTTTAGTTGTACCATTCATGGTACTAGCGATACATCAATATTTATGATGGTAGATACTAGTGGTCCTAAATAATTGTCACTAGTACCATTAATGGTACTAAGGATACAAAGTTGCGTCACTTGTACCATCAACGGTACAAATCAATGGTACTATTGACACAAAGGCAAATAAAATATTGCTTGGCATTTTAAACAGCAAAGCTTGTACTTTGGGAACCGCATGAGATATAGATAGTTATTATACTTTTAGGTAAATACACAATTATAATACATAAAAACACCCAGACACGGAATAAACACCTATATTCATCACATATATTCTGTATACGTATGTCCTGGGAAGGAATCGTACCAAAATACTCTTGTTCCAGTTTAAACGACTGGAGCAAAGTACCCAGAATTAGAGGGTATATAAATTCAACTTTTTTTCTTCTATTATGTCATACGAGTTTAGCCACGCGGCTTCACTCGCGTGGTTAAAATTTTGACACCCTATTTTACCCTTTTTGTAAGTTATTTTGAATAACTCTGAAACACATGTCCAATTATTTCCAAGAGAATTGTCAAGTTAATCGCACCGCCCGTTATAAAGTTTCCATACAAACTTTAGAACTCCCTGACAGGTGTGCAAGAGAGTTTTGAAAAAATAAAAAATACATGTTTAATTATTTAAAAAGTTTAATTGTATTTTGTGAGCAAATCTAACAAAAATTTTCTATAGAAACTTTACCATCCTCTTTAACCCTTTCAGTAGTTGATTTAACCTAACATAACTTACCTACTGATATCGATCTAATAGATAAAGCGACATCTGCTTAGATCGAAATCGGTAGGTTAGATTAGCCGCTCGGTTTAGTAATAAAGTACTTATCCCAAATAGTCGCCAATAAAATAAATTGTCGCCCGAATAATAATTAAGTACCCTTATAAACATCATCATCTTCCGGCCCTCATCCCACTCTATGTGGGGTCGGCACAGCATGATCCTTGGATCATGGACCATGGGCATGGATAAGTCATATCACCCTTATAAACAAAACAATAAATATTTTTAGATGGAAAAGGTGACAGTGCCTTAAAACACGGGAATGGCGGAAAAATCGGCGGCGGCGGAACAGGGGTTGGTGGGAAAGGAGGTGACAGTAGCTCCAGCAGCGAGAGCGATGAGGACGATGGTGGAAGCGGTGGCAAAGGTGGCAAAGGTGGCAATGGGAAGGATGGTAAAGGTGGCAAAGGATGGTAGTATATGACGATCTTCTTTAAGTGAAGTACAATAAAGCCTTTACTTAAATGATTAAATTTTTAAATAGTGTAGATGGTTTTAAAGAATTATAACGAACATGAAAAAAACTGTTTATCTTTTATTTCTTTAAAACAAAAATTGTTAGTCTAAGTAAAAAAACCGGCTAAGTGCGAGTCGAATTCATATACGAAGGGTTTTCGTACCATCATACATTTAAAAATGTTTCTTATATGGAGCCTCCTTTTATTTTATTATTTGTTGTTATAACAGCAATAGAAATACACACTCTGTGAGAATTTCATATCTACTTCTAGACTATAATATTATTTTATGGATTAAAAAGTGTTAAATGGGTTTTTACTGGACTAAATCAGAAGTGGCTGCAAGTTTTATGTTTACTTGTGGCTCTGCCCACCCCATTAGGGATACAGGCGTGATAATATGTATGTATGTGTGTTAATGGGTTTTTAATAAAAGATTTATTATCAGCAAATAGAAAAGTTGGTAACAAACAAACCTATTAAATACCTAAGTAAGTTTACATAAAAAACATAAGCAAACGGTCGAATTCAGACAAGGTCAAATCTGTTAGTTAGAACGAAACTTGACTTACTGAGAACTCGAGACTGATTTAAGTACTTGTCTATATATTCATCTCATCATCACCATCAGTCTATAGCACTCCACTGCTAGACAGAGGCCTTCCTAAAAGGACGCTATCGCGCCTATCTTCTTGACGCATCCAGTCTATTCATTATACCTAGATATCCTATCATCTTTTGGCGCGGACACAATGTTGCTAACTTAATAATCATCATCATCGTCTTCCTGTCCTTATCCCACTCTATGTGGGTTCGGCACAGCATGATCCTTGGATCATGCCGTAAAAGTTTTGGCTAAGGTGTTTTATGACCGGCCGCCTGCCTGATGTCAACCCTCCTTGGGAACACTTGCTTATTGTATCTCATCATGTTGGAGAGGATATTATGTTGCTAACGTAATAATATGAACCATAAATTATTACCTTGAATTATGAATTCCTGCAATTAATAAGTATCTAAAACTAAAAAAGCTGCAGCATTACGGCTGTTATATTACTCCTGTCGCTTTTGAAACACCTTATGCGGTAGAGTCATCGGTAGAGTGGATAATATTAGGTACCTATACTTACCTATGTTAATTCGGCCGGGGTTCCCAATTTTCTTGGAACTTTAAATGATGCAGATTGTTGGGAAAATGTTAAAAACCTCTGAAATTGAAAACCAAGAATATGGAGTTAAGATGACATCAATACGTATAACCTCATGAAGGTTGATTGTAAACCTATAGCACACCTATAATTATAAAATATACGATTCTAAAGAAGACAAAAATGCTTGGGACTGAATAATGCTCCAAGTCATTATATTATAAATATGATTGTAAAGGGATCATTTTCCAAAATAGCCAAGCGTGGTTTCTTGCCTGTATCTTCCACGCTTGGTCGCGTTACCAAAAATGCAACGTAGATTTAAGACGTGTCCAAGTGATCCCCGTGATTTTATGGAATAAAAAAATTTGACTTTGACCTAGTCGTGTAGGTCAAGTCGTGTAGGTAAAGTCGTATTAGTACCTAATGACATAACAAATTATGCTCGGAACAAATTATGTCTACCAGGCAGACTACAAAAAGTCACGCCCATCTCATAAAAACTGGTTTTATCTAAAAATAAGCACTGGTAGTAGTTGGTAGTGACCCCGCCTTCTGATCCTAAGGTCTTGGGTTCAAATCCGGTCGTGTACCAATGAATTTTTCGGTGAAGGAAAACATCGTGAGGAAACCCGCGGCTTAATGAGCTCCGCTATTGACTATGTCTTTCCTGTGGACAAGGCCGACTAAGCTGACGATGGAATAGGTGCTGGGTAAGCCTACTCTTAATTCGTCCCAGGCGTCCCATTTGTGAAGGTCAAAGTTGCCTCCTGACGCTGTATAAATTATCTACTAATAGATGGTAAAAGGCTTCAGTTTTTTTTTATCTAAAAATAAAAGGTAACTATATACCTGATCCTTATTATAATATTTTTAAATTCAGTCTTGTGATAACGCAACAATAAGAGACAATGTGAAATGGTTCGAAAGCTCCTGAGCGATCACAGCCAGTGTGATGGCAAGGATGAAGTCTTGGACATACTTATAATACGTAATACTACAACATCCAGACCTGGAAAAAATATTTGCAGATCATGCAAACATTTCTCCCGCTGCGGGAATCAAACCCGCGCGTCGTGCGTCTCAGCCGGATTCGCTCGCCACGCCATCAAGGTCGTCAGTAGATACCTAGCCTCAGTACCTACCTACAAAAGCACTACTTTATTTTATAACTAGCTGCCGCCCGCGGCTTCGCTCGCGTGGCACCCCGATAAAAAGTAGCCTATATGTTATTCCAGCACACATACTACGTATATTCCAAGTTTCATTTAAATTGGCGACGTTTTGGAAAAGGGCCAAGTCAAGAGTACCCCAAACCGATGTGCATGAATGAATAATGTTATGAGAATGAATGAAGCGAAAGAAGAATGTCCGGATTGAAGCAAATGGAGATCCGTAATCTCTGCCTACCCCTATGGGAAACAGGCGTGATGTTATGTATGTATGTTTATATTCAAATCCGTTTAGCCGACGTGATTGAGGCACAATTCGGCACAAACATACAAAAATCCTCTCAAACTTTCGCATTTATAATATAGTAGGAAGTAGGATAGGACAGACTACATCACCAAATGAACAGTCAAAATCAAATTTTGGTATAATTTATATAATCACGCTTAATGCCCTGCCTACCCCCAAAATTAACTAATAAACCTGTCACTAACACCATTGTCCTTCAGTCACCAGCTGACATTCAACCTGACTGATGCTTCCTTTGGTAATGAGTGACATCCTGCTTGAGGGTATAAAAGATTGTCAGCAAAATGTAGAACAGCATTGGCAACTGGTGAATCCCGTGTACACAGAAATATTAAAAATAGGCTTGCAAAATTTTATACATTCCAACTTATTTTACTGTTGGGTATAAACATAGGATCAATATCTTTACTGGTACCTAACAGAAGTCTGAAAAAGGTAGAAAAGAGTGTAAAAATGAGAGTCATTGTATTGGTCATCCTTGTGATCAGTCTGTTGGGTGCGAACGGCAGCGTGATAGGTGAGTACAAATATTAATAAATTAACTCTTCATTTGCGTTATAAAAATAAGATACCTACACCAACATAACATAAAAAACTTAGTACCTACTTACCTAGCATCTACCTGAGATTCGTCTGTGCACACACTTGTAGAACATAAGTGTTTTCTTTCTTTTATTTACATTGTTATAAAGTAAAAAGAAGTACCTACCCAGTCTATAAATAGGACTTTACTATGTCATAAGAGCACTATTACTAAAAAAAAATAGCCAAGCGTGGTTCTTGTCTGTATCTTCCACGCTTGGTCGCGTTACGAACAACGTGTAAATGCAACGTATATTTAAGACGTGTCCAAGTGATCCCCGTGATTTTATGGAATAAAAGTTTTTGACTTTGACTTTGACTTTAACTTGACTTTGACTTGACTTTGACTTGACTGATGGTCTAGTGGTAGCAGCCCCACCCTCCCATCCTTAGGTCAAGGGTTCAAATCTAGTCGTACACTATGTGCATGGATTTTTCTGTTCGAAAAATGTATATGGTGAAGGTGGTGGTGAAAGAAAATATCGTGAGGAAACCGGTATGTCGTAAAAAGTTGGAAAACTTGTCTCAAGTGCACGAAAGGAGCCTTTGATGCGTAGGTACTTTAAATTCTTTCACCACACTGGTTCGAAAAAACTAATGACACGACTAGACTAGACAAGGTCATGAAATTTTATGCAAGGTCGTGAAGAATCCTGTTTCTATCTAAATCGGTTCTGTACGGCTGGCGTGCGAGTGAATAACAAACCTTGAAACCTAAACTTACAATTTTATTACCATCAAACGTATTTCACTAAAAGTAAGTTCGTATAGCTAGTGGCCTAAACCCATCCCTAAACTAACTACACTAAAACTAAATAAACTAACTAAAATTATTTCCCATTCTAAAGATTTCATGCATCTTTCAAAACATATACTACCTACACAGGAAAGAGAGCGAAGCGTGGCTCCAACACCAGCGTGTTTGGTAGCGAGCGCGGAGGCGGAAGCGGGAGCGAGAGCGGAGGCGGGTACTATAATCGCGGGAGCGACGAACGTGATGCTAACGGTTCAAGGGAAGGTGATGGGTGCGGAGGAGATAAGTAAGAAAGACTAAAATTAAAATTATATTTCATGAATAACACCCGACAGTCACATACATAGTTCCAACCTCGCACTAGAATTACTTTGTGCACCATACCATGGATGCCACAGCACCCAGACCCGCAAGAAATATTTGCAGAACATCCAAATACATTTCTGTCACTATGTTTCTCTCGCATTTTAAAACACCTTAGCCAAAACTCTTACACCATGATCCCAAAAAGATCATGCTGTGCCGACCCCACATAGAGTGGGATATGGGCAGGAAGATGATGATGTCTCTCTCGCATTTTCAGCAGAACCCTAGCTTGGACGAATAATCGTCCAAGCTGTCATGTCATCGAAGTCGTAAAATATGTATACTACTCGTATACTATAATACACTTAGCTAATTGTCTCTCGACGGTCGAATTACGTTCTGCTCATACATCGAGCATTATTAAATGTTCGATGTGCTCATATCATTATAATACGTACCGAATATATTTTATACGGATGTAAATAATCAAGAAAAAACAAAATGCGTCCAGCTGCTTCTCTCCCCGAGCATGTCGTAAAAGTCGACTAAGGGATAGTATCCTCTCCAACATGATGAGATACAATAAGCAAGTATAACTCAAGGAGGTTTGACGTCAAGCAGACGGCCGGTCATAAAACACCTTAGCCAAAACTGCCGACCCCACATAGAGTGGGATAAGGGCAGGAAGATGATAACGGATGTAAATATTTAATGTAAAATTAGATGTGATAAAAACATTTTATTACAGTTTCGAAAACCGCGGATCATCGTACGGTAGAGATGATTACAACGAAAAACGCCACGGCGGCGGCAGCTCCCGCAATCGCCAAACTGCAGATTCCCGCTACCTCGTATAACTTAGACCACACATCCGGTTTTTATAAAGGTATCTAACTTAATTTATGTAGGCAATATTTTTATGGTCGAATAAATCGCAAAACAGTGGAAAATTTATAAAATCTTTATTACTTATTAAAGTTAAAGTTAATTGCTTAAAATACATGTAGGTAGATAAAAAGGTTAGAAAATAAATATATTGTGCTTTACTTGTGTTAAGATGGTGTCTGTACCTTGTACCTTTGTGTATGGTGAGAATACTTATTTTCATAATATCTAGGTGCAATAGAGAACTAACATAATTTTTTAGTCTATTCTATAGATTTAAGGGTTAAATAAAGATACCAAAATCGAAAAGTTAAAATACTTATGCACAAATAATTTTATCTACTTATTACATTATTCCCCAAGTTCCCCATTACACCCATATAGGTAGGTCAGATTTACAAGAATCATTGAGGTAGGTACCTACATTGTATACCTAGGTAGGTTTTTTAGATTATTTATGTAGGGGGAAAATAGGGAAAAATAGAAGGTAAGGTACCCTCTATTTTCCCCCTACATATTCTACCAAATAATCTTCCATGTTCCAATAGAATATTCAAGTCGCATTATGTAGGTGTAATGGTATCAAGAGTGAGTTGGTCCATCGTCCATCTGAAACAAAAACCTTTTTTGAGACTAGGTACCTACGCACCCTTCCTAACTTAACTCAGTTCCGACTAACCTAGGTACTATATTAATATTACCAACACTCAGGCGCGGTCCGAAGGGGGGGGTTACAGGGGACATGACCCCCAAATCGTACACGTCAAATTGAAAAATCTTCTAAAAATTTACATATATTGCATATAAAAAAGCAATTTACTACCTGTTATTAGTGACGCCCTCCAAAATTTCAGGCTGTGACCGCGCCTGCCAACACTTACCTACTGTGATTGAGGCACAAACATTCAAACTGGATGTTTGAATGTTTGAATAAACACAGTCATTTACAGTACTTAGTAGGATTAGGAAAGGACAAATTCAACCTCATCCAGCAAAGCTCCCGCCAGTAGACACAGAGCTGGAACTGGCCGAGGAGCAAGAGTAGGAATGCGTCACAGAGCCAACCCCATACGCCGCACCTACCCACTGCTTAGCTGATTGGCTGGTGTAAAGATGCACTGATCAGCCGGCCATTTTGAAAACAAATCTAACCTCATCCAGCGTAGGTGCCTCCACTAGACACAGAGCTCGAGCTGGCCGAGGAGCGAGAATAGGACTGCGCTGCCTGCGGCGCGGGGATGGCCACGGAGCCAAGCCCATACCCGCCGCCGCCGTGCTGGCCGCCGCCGACGCCGTATCCGCCGTACCCGCCCGGGCCGATGATGTCATGCAAATGCCTTCTTACTCGTTCGCCTGGGATAGAGGGCCCTGAAAAACAGCTTGAAAGTTAGGTACTACACCTTTTGTTAGGGGTTCCGTTCATCGATAGCAAGAGAACTGTCATAGGTCTCAGCTCACGCTTTTCCAGGAGATACCATTCGAAATTTAGAAGGGACTGTCCTATCGCCTCAACGATAGGGCGATCTCTTTGGATTTTTTCCTTTTTACTCTTGAAAGACAATACGGTACGAGATAAGAGTTATTTTGGGAAATCAGATGAGACGAGTTTAATACGGAAACAGCGCTTCTAGCAAATTTTTTTTAGAAAAAGTCCGTACAAAACTTCAGTATATACTCCTAGGGTGGCAGAATACATCTACTCCTAGGGTGAGGGTTAGTGCACTTAATATTATTATGACTCTTGTTTCAAGTTTTTGTTGAACCTAAGTGTTTACTAGACTTAGGACACAGATTAAAATATACCTAACATTTCTGTAATCAGAATTGTTGCAATTTTAAAAACCTTAACTTTCATTCCTGTTCCACTCTATGACTGGACCTTTGGTCCTGCATAATTCTAGCATAAATACAAGCAAAATTAAAAAAAAAGAAACGAGGAAAAGTCGACTAAAGTACCTATAGCATCCACCCTAACACAGTGTTCTCGAACCTACCGATTTTTCGGCGTTTCTACCGATATGGGCTCTGTCCTACCCAAATGCAACGATTACCTATTCCACGATTTCAGCCGATTTTAGAAATTGTGATAATATCAAAATACTTATTTCCTGATGATGTAGAACTATTTTGGGATGAAGTAAGTTTACTAATGACGTGGTGATGACACTCAAATGTTTCCTTTGTTGTCTACTTTCATCTTTAATATTTTATCACTGCCCCATTCATCCGCCAACGTTGAACGCATTAATCCTATGAAAACAAAATAGCGAAATAGGCTGTCTACTGAGTCAATCGCTAGTCTATTACATGCAAAAGGATTCTTTAGTGACGCTAATTGTTATGTATGACTTTGAAATTAATTCAAATATGACCGCGGCTATGGCCAAAGAATATTGGTGTGATTCAAACATCGATCCAAACAAAAGATCGTTAAAATAATTATAGGTATTTTAATGTTTGATGTAAATATTTTTTGATAAATAAACGAGAATTGATTGAATAGGTATTGTATATTTTTGTCTTAAACTGATTTTGGGTACAAATATACCGATTTTAGTGAACAGCTCTACCAATTATGGCGTTGGAGAACACTGCCCCAACATGATGGACCATCTATATGGGCGATGGGCTGATCACCTGTCACCGTGGTTCGTCATATCCATCTTGGGACTTTGAATCAGGAGTGGCTGCAAGTTTTCTTATGACTACTTATGGCTCTGCCCACCCCATTAGGGATACGGGCGTACAAGAAACGAGGTCGCGTGTGCATCCTCTTTAATTATCTACAGAGGTAGGCACTTCATTACATTATTATCATTTATTCTTGATTGCACAACAAAACAGAAAAATTGCGACAATGCCTAGGGATCAATCAGCCAACCAATGAGGTGGTATGTATGTGAAGGCACTTACCCGGAGCGGCCAAACAGGAGATGATTAAAACTGCCAGCAAAAGTACAGTCCTCATGTTTGCTACTGGTTGTTCCTCAAATGAGGCTGATACACAATGTTAGGGGGTTTTATAGCGCACCCAAATCGTGTTCAATCAACCGAGATAGTTCACGCGAAACTGAAAAATTGGATTGTCACCCGTCATTGTCACGCCATCCCCTATTAACTAGTTAGCGTTCCGTAGAAACAGATTTAACACAGCGACATTCTTCGATGAGGATGTGTTGCAATTATTACAGAATTCAAAGGATCCCGGCCGTTATTTGACCCCGAGAATCCCGGAACTGTACTTGTCTAATCTCGGGATTCTCGGGATTGCCACAGTATGCTTTCTGGGTTAGGGTAATACCCCAACAGGCCAACAGGGGAATCAGCCGATCGTTTCATATCATAATATTCTTGTAGGGGCGCCAATTATGATTTCTACCAGCGACAAGGTTACGCGAATAAAGTCTATAAATTGAAATTCAATATAATTAGGTAGGTATCCGAAAGTTATTATTTATGATGGAAAGTTATTAGTCAAATTTAAAAAAAATGTCGTCAGTGTAGTTGTTTTTGAAATTGTGATAAACATTGTATTGTATAGTGCTAAATGTAAGCGTTGCCCAATAATAGTAAATCCGGTTATAGTCCCGGAATCCCGGGATTACACAAAAAAATATAACCCCGGGATTAAAAAACATGCTCGGTATTGTATTCTCCAATTTTCTCTAATATTAAAATTTTTCCATTAAAGAAACATTCTATGTAGGTAGTGGACATTTTCAGAAATAAAGATGTGGACGTTTTGCATCCAAGCCTTCATAAGAGCATAGCGAGAGCACTGATGGTCTAGAAGTGCAATGACCCCGCCTTCCAACCGAGGTAACAACATGTCGTAGAAAAAAACAAAAAAAAAAAGCGAAAACAATCCTTTCACCACACTGGTTCGAAAGAGCTAGTAATACGACTAGTAGTAGAGCATAGTGTGACTTCCGATAAATACAATTCTCCATGGTTACACCAATTCACCAATTTTACTGAGGCAATTTGGCATGGTGGTACTAAAAGAAAAAAATCTCTGTAGTCACACTGTTGTAAAAACTTGGTGTGAAACCAATATTGGTGCTATTTGTACTATTTTCTATTCTATGCTATTGGTAAGTAAGTTGAGACATAACACCTAGACAAGTACGACTTCTAAATGCGTTCCGATCCCAAGGTGGTGGGTACAAATCCAATCGTACATCAATGTATTTGTCTGTTTTATCAGCCATCTGGTGTTCATAGTACAAGCTTTGCTTTGGGGCTAGATGGCGCTGTGTCAAATATCCACAAATAATTATTTATATGTAGATATAAGTAGTATTGCACTGGGATTTAAAAACCTACATTTAACCAAAGTAGTATTTATAGAACTCACCAGTAGGTAGGTACCTATGTTTTCCTCTTGGAAAGGTCAGAGTGGTCAACCTTATCATTCTCATCAAATTGATTCAATTGATTTGAAGCTTTTTGTGATCGCCTAAACAATAGGCAAGTCAACAAATAAACTAGCATCCTATCTAGCATTTTCAACCTTAAATCAAGGACTATAGTGTTAATTTTACAATGCCCTGATTTGTTTTTAGAATCATTCAAGAACTTAAATGATTTCTAGGAACCAGTATCTACCAGAAATTGTCTAATTTGTAAGCTGCTATGAATTATTTCTTGCACATCTGATAAGTACGTACCTACGTATGAGAGTGGTCAACTCTTGTGACGGAGTATTTAGGCCGCCTAAAGGCCTCCGTCAAGACTTAACGACTTAAAAGCCGGGACCAACAATTTAACGTGCCCTCCGAAGCACAGAAGCGCTCAGCCACTTGCGGTCACCCATTCCAATTGTGACCGCGCACATCGTTGGTTAACTTAAACGATTTCGAACAAAAACGTCTAAGCAAACTACGCCACGAGCGCTTAACGTCTGATGTAAACAATAAAGAACACGGCCATATTATCTCAATAATTTTTATTTACAAATAATTAAAAAAGTGTGAGCACGTCACAATAACAAATCTAAACTGCACTTATTCATTACGTTATTGGTAATTTATTCAACAATACAGTTATATGTACCTTAGTACTGAGAATCAGAGCTAAAATTACAGTACGACATTATTCACGCGTGAAATCGTTCATTCTCCTTGACACCCCCATAATTGCACCCCCAGAGGTGTCATCGGGGATCGCTGTGCCCCATGGCACCCACACTGTACTGCTGTAGGCCATTACTATAGGGCGGGGGTACCATGGGGCATAGCTAGCAATACCCGATGACACTCCATGGATCCAATCGTGGTGGTGTCAAGGGTAACAAATGCGTGAAATTAGACAAAGTCACTCAACATACAGAAGTCATTTCGTTGATTTGGCTAACTTCACATACATGTCTTTACGCGTACTTTTTGTAAAATAAAAAACAAAACATTGTTCATGAATGTACTATTCGTACTATCACGTACTTTGGTACATAAATATATTAACATGCCGTGTAAATCTGAAGGAGTACAAATACTTTAAAACATGTTCAATTCATAAGTCTATTTTTGGATTATTTCATTTCAGTTTAAAACTATTTGAATAATTATTCAACTATTTACAAGACACCTTGGTTATAGTAAAGGTAGAATGCCTTACATTATTGTGACGATTAACTTTTTACTTAACTTTATTTTTTATGATTAGTGATGGTACATTTTAAATGAATCAGTCAATCCGTTGCAGCGTAACGCTAGCGCATGTTTAAGTGCGGTGTACTGTAGACGTAGAACCATTATTTGAAACTTTTGACTACGTCAGCTGCTTATTAACTGACCGAGCAGCCTCGCGAGGCAAGTGCCCGCTTAGTCAGAACGTGCCTCACCAGCAGATTGCGCAATGCAAATGCTTACTTAGTTAGAACATGTCTCACTCGAGGAAAATGAGCAAACTGCTGGTGAGGCACGTTTTGACTGACCGAGCAGCCTGGCGAGGCAAGTGCCCGCTTAGTCAGAACGTGCCTCACCAGCAGTTTGCACATTTTCATCGCGCGGCAGCCTCGTGAGGCTGCTCGGTAAGTTAGTAGCTTGGGTCACTTAACTGTACATTTCATTAAATCCACAGGGCTAAAGATTTACGATATGTTTGTTTAATAAGAACTTTGAGTAGACATAATGTCAAATCAGGACTATCTATCTAGTCGTGTCACGAGTTCTTTCGAACCAGTGTGGTGAAAGGATTCAAAGTGCGCCTTAAAGGCTCAAACTAAGACACTATGTCTATTCAAAGTTATTTTAAGAAACATAATATAATATAAATAAATAAATATAAATATTTGCGGACTTTTCACACAGCACCATCTAGCCCCAAACTAAGCAAAGCTTTTACTATGGGCACCAGATGGCTGATAGAATACTTATATACTTTTTTTTTGTAAATACATACTTATAATACATAATACAATACCCAGATCCGGAAAAAATATTTGCAGAACATACAAACATTTCTCCCGTAGCGGGAATCGAAACCGCGCCTCTTGCGTCTCAGCCGAGCACTCGCCCGCCTCGCCACCGAGGTCGTCATTTTAAGAAACATAAGGATAATGGTACACGCCTAAAGCGACTGACTCAGTGTGAATAAGCCAAAACATAATTCAATGGCGAATATCACAATAATTCCATAATTATCTCTAACTCCAGAGGTATTGTTTGCTAAACTATAAGGCCACACTTACACAGAAAGCCGGCCTGTAAAATGCCTGCCTTCTGTGAATATGCAACCTAATGCAGACTAGTTGAATTGAAAACTACGCCGAAACATGAATATAACTTTTAAAAATAAGGTATAATAAATTTTTCTAATAGCTACCATAGAAACTTTAAACTATTTAATTTAATTAATATATAAATTATCTAAATATTATGCTAGATAGGCAGGAGTAATGTATAATGATTTCATATATTAATGTAAATTCCCAATTTATTAATTAAAAGATGATTTAAAATATTTATTATGCGATGTTCTATTACAGATGTCATAAAAACAACAATTGAAATTAATATAAAAATATGAATTAAAATAATTCAATATAATTTCAACTACATATTGAATAAAACAACATTTAATATAATTATTATTTAAAAATTGCACATATTCTAATGCACTTCTTTACAAAGGAACAAATTAATTAAGCATAAAATATTCGATGCTACTTATTGATATATTTTTTTTTATATTATGCTTCATTGTGATGATTATTACAGGTGCTACATAACACTGTGATGAAGATTCTCAGGCATTGTCCTAGGTAAGTTCGTATGAGCTAGTGGCCAACTCTTGTGACGGAGTTTTTAGGCCGCCTAAAGGCCTCCGTCATGGCTTAACGACTTAAAGTCGGGACCGAGAATTTAACGTGCCCTCCGAAGCACGGAAGCGCTCAGCTCGTAATGTCACTTGCGGTCACCCATCTAAATTGTGACCGCGCACAATGCTGCTTAACTTCAACGATCAATCAAGAACGTTTAAGCAAGCTACGCCATAAGCACTTAAACGCAATGCGACACGTTTCCTTAATATCAAACGCTCACCTAGGACAATGGGATAGTAATTTTAAGGGTGATGTGAGATTTTCATTAGTTTCTTGATTTTTTTCTTTTTTGTCATTTCCGTCTGATCAAAAAATGAAACAAACGACCAAAATATTTCATTTAAAAGTGAACCTTGAATCCTAACTTTTAATAACATATAAATTTATACTTCAAATTGCACATAAAAAATTCATTACTGACATAAAAAGATAATGCAAAAATGATAAACAATAAATATAAAATTGAAAACATAATATTCACACAATAACGTGCATTATTTAGGACCAATAATATTACAAAATGTTTCAAAAAGTGCTATTTCTATCACTAATTTAAAAGGGTTTACACTTGGCCCAGCCTTTCCAAATAGTAATGAGCTGTGGCAAATTTAACTAAACCAATAAAAAACACTAACCACATTTTGTTCTAAAAATGTTGAATACGTTATTAGATGCTGACTCACGCATTGAGCAGCCTCGCGAGGCAAATGCATAGTCAGGACGTGACTCGCCCGCAATTTGCGCGTCACGTCCTGACCAAGTAATCACCCACCTCACGTGGCTACTTGGTCAGTAGTACACAGCTAATAGTGATTCGCCACAGCCCACTTCGCAACATAACTATGATTATAAACTAAAACAGAAGTAACTTGTATAATTATATTACCGTAATGTAATTATTTGATTCTAGTTTATTTACAAGAGTTATTTTTTTAATAATTAATCTAAATATAAACTTCTAATCACTAGCCATGTAGTTCGCAATGTAATGCCTGTGACGGTTTGTTACAGATACCTACATACTCGCATATCGTCACTGGAAAGGGAAAAAAACTAAAACGCCTAAACAGCATTTTCGAAAATGCGAATTTAATATTTTAAATACACGGTTTTTTCTCAAGTATTTTCTAAAAAAAACTAGTTTATCTTTATAAAACGCGAAATCATCAAAGCGGTATTTCATGAGCATTATTTCCTTTTCCAGAGACGATGTAGCTAACAATATTTATCTAGAAATACACGGAACCCGGAAACACGTATCACAAGTTATTTTCAAAAAATTTAATTCTATGTTCTACGATTTGGTTACCTACTTTAATTTTATAGTAACACTAACATACAGCTCCGCTCGCGTTAGAAGTACCCTATATGTTATTCAAAGTTTCAACCACGATGACTGGAAAAAAATACACACAAACTTTCGGATTTACAATAAACTAAGTGTGGGAGTATGATTGCTGTCGATTCTGATGTGTGTTTTTCTAAACTTACCCCCGAATACTCAAACGCATCTCAAAGTTGAGCACGTCTCAGATGACGATTTTTTTTTGACAGATTTTCATCAGAAACTGTCAAAAAACGTGGGTTGAGACGTGCTCAACTCTCGAGTCACGTTTGAGTATTCGGGGGTTAAATTGACAGATTTACTCCCGAATACTCAAACGCATCTCAGAGTTGAGCACGTTTCAAGTGACGAGTTTTTAACAGATTTTCATCAAAAACTGTCAAAAAACCGTGAGTTGAGACGTGCTCAACTCTGAGTCGCATTTGAGTATTCGGGGGTTTTAGTTTTATTTGCCTCTTTTAAATCGATTTTTAAGACGAGTCGACTGAACAAAATCGACAGCATTATCCAGCAGTTCAGCATCGAAGTCAGTCCCAAATGCTATTAATATGTATAAGTTCATTATTACTTCTTTATCGGACTGGGAGTACAGAAAAAAAAACATAGAATGCGTCCAGCTGCTTCTCTCCCAGAGCATGTCGTAAAAGTCGACAAGGGATAGTATCCTCTACAATATGGTGGACCATCTATATGGGCGATGGACTGATCACCTGTCACCATGGTTCACCATATATTGGGACTTCGAATCAGGCGTGGCTGCAAGTTTTTTTAAGATTACTTGAGGCTCTGCCCACCCCATTAGGGATACGGGCGTGATAATACGTATGTATATTTTGTAATGCATATTTATTTTGTGATGAACATTCCTAGTTGTGATGTTTTAATAAGATTTTAAAGATTAGTATTAAATCCTACTACTCAAAATAAAGTCACTTTATATATCTTTAAAACTAGCTATACTCGCGCGATTTCACTCGCTTGATAAATTATAGCTTGATAAATTATGTACCCTGAGAAAGTGCACCTTTCTGCCAGTGAAAGAAACTTCAGAATTGATTCAGTTGTTTCTGAGATTTCCGCCTACAAACATACAAACTTTACCTTTTTATATTTATAATAGTGTAGATTGAGCACATATCGTATTGTTACGTATAAAATGCACATTTTAATTTAAAAAATGCAATAATATAAATTCCATTGCACGATTCCGTCACATGCCATAAACAAATTAAATAAAATTATTTAATTATAATAAAAAACCGAAAACGGCTGTTTGTAAGAAAATTACAATAAAAATAATGTAAAATATAATGCATGCATGATTTCACAAAATGTCTCAAAATGGTTACAAAACTCATTTTGATTTAATTTTTTTATTTATATCGACCAATATTATACATCACCATACGTTGAAGAACAATAATGATTTGTTACTTCAATATATTTTTTTAAATATTGTTCGAGCACCTAAGTTTACAAAAAACGGACCGTATCCATAAAATTGTTACAACAAAGAAAACATTTTTAGCGTATTTTGTCAATTTAGGGTCACTTTTGTGTCTACTCTGTCGCTTATAAAATGTCCTGGGGTGTGTTAATTTCCTAACATACGTCCTTTTAATCGACTTAAAAAAATTACAGTTCATTTTACAAATCTGAAAACGACAATTGATCAGCTTGAAAAAGTTAAATTATATCACACATTTTGTGTGTCATGGATAACCAGGCATTCATGACCTATTCATTTAAATCTTCACAGTGACACGGCTGTCGAAACAAGGCATTATGATTTTGCCATAAAAGCAACTTTGTCAACGTTCGGACATTTGTTCATTTAATATAGGAATCGGGCATTATATCCTTTTTCTTTTGTTCAAATGTTCTTTCCGAATCTTTGTTCGAAAAATGAACCTTTCCCAAGTTTATGTATACTTTTTTAAGAACTTAACAAGTCGTCACTTATGTTCTTAGAAATTGACAAGTCGTTTAAAAGTGCGACTTACAGAGCTGTCGGGAGGATCGATGAAGGAGAGCGGCGCGTTAGTTAAAGAACCAGGCATCATTCTTTATCCTTTCAAATGTCCTTTTCAAGACTATTTGTAATTATTATTTTTTTAATTTCATATCTTTTATTTTTTTTCCTAAAATAAATATTTTTTTGTCATTGTTGTTGATAAGCCGTATTACTCCCTTACAAGTCGTCACTTATGCCCTTACCAGTCGTCATTTACGCCCCGAGAAGTCGTAACTTACGCCCTTACAAGTCATCGCTTATGCATTTACAAGTTGACAAGTTCACTTATATGCTCTTACAAGTTGACAACTCCTCACTTATGCCATCACAAGTTGACAAGCCGTCACATACGCCGTTACAAGTCGTCACTTTTGCCATTACAAGTTGACAAGTCGTCACTTACGCCCTTTTCCTTAGTGAAGTGGTTTAGAAGTGAGACTCGTATCGCGTCTGTCAGAGTTGAGTGTCGGGCGCGGCGCGAGGGGCGCGGAGGGAGTGCGGGGAGCGCGGGGGGAGGGGCGCTTCCCCCGGGTT
Organism: Scotopteryx bipunctaria; assembly: GCA_949320045.1. NCBI lineage: Eukaryota > Metazoa > Arthropoda > Insecta > Lepidoptera > Geometridae > Scotopteryx > Scotopteryx bipunctaria. The sequence goes on along the minus strand of OX439442.1, from coordinate 12,021,136 downwards.
CATGTCGATACGACCCGCCTTGCTCCACACAAGCATATCCATTATGAACGCTAGGAACATCAGCCCGGCTGATAGACCTGAAAAAAATGGCTTTGTTGAGTGTCGAGTCTATGTCCAGCAGTAGACTGCTATAGGCTAATAAAGTAAGTAAGTTCGTATGAGGTAGTGGCCAACTCCAGTGACGGAGTTTTCAGGCCGCCTAAAGGCCTCCGTCATGACTTAAAAGCCGGGACCGACAATTTAACGTGCCCTCCGAAGTGCGGAAGCCCCAATTGTGACCGCGCACAACGTTGCTTAACTTTAACGATCAAACAAGAACGTCTAAGCAAGCTACGCCAAGAGCGCTAGACCTGTGCTAGAGTATAGTTACCGAGGTAGAGGTGCCTGAAGCTGTCGCTGTCGTAGGAGGCGCATGCGCCGAGCACGCCGCAGGCGGCGTCGCGCAGGCGGCAGGCGGCGTCTACTGCGGCGCCGAACACTATGGGACACGGCACGTTGCCGAACACGCCTATCGCGAACTGGATCACGCCCATCGCCATTGCTTTGTCTGGAACAAGGATATAAATGTATGAATTTGGGTGCAACAGTGAATGAATTAATTAATGTGTTAATTACTAAAGTCCTTTTCACGAAAAAGTCCCGCGGAAATAGTCCTCCTACAGCGCCTCCCGTGAAACGAGCTCGAATAATGAGTGAGGGACTGCATATACAAACATGATGGCGGCGAATATCACGAGGAATATAAACGTCTAGGTATATTTTGTATGTCTTCTATGAGTAAGTAAGTGAATGAGAGTGGGTGAATAAGTGTGTGAGAAGGCGAGTGAAGGAGTGAGGCAGTGAGTGAGTGAGTGAGTGAGTTACTGGATAGTGAGTGAGTGATGAGTGAGTGATAAGTTAGTGATCGGTTGAGAGAATGAGTGAGTGATGAGTTTGCAAGTGGTTATAGGTCTCACCGTGTTTATCCGTGCAGCGAATGATAAGCAACACGGCGCCGACCTCTCCGCTGGAGTGCACGAACATTATAGCTGCGAATATCGCGATGAACACGTAGATCTGCTTACAGCCGCCGCCGCACTCCCCACTCACGGCGAAACCATCCGACAGGATAGTAGAGTTGTACAGATCGTAGCGCTCGATGCTGAAAAAAGTATTTTATTGAAATAACTTTTATATCCTTTAAATATTATTATTACTTCTTTGCTGGACTGGGAGTAAAGAAAAAACATAAAATGCGTCCAGCTGCTTCTCTCCCCGAGCATGTCGTAAAAGTCGACTAAGGGATAGTATCCTCTCCAACATGATGAATCATGGCGATGGATGGGCTGATCACCTGTCACCATGGTTCAACATATCCTTCTTAGAACTCTTGGATCAGAAGTGGCTGCAAGTTTTCTTAAGATTACTTGTGGCTCTGCCCACCCCGTTAGGGATACGGGCGTGATAATATGTATATATTATAAATCCGAAAATATGCGATAATGTTTCTGCCCCAACCTAGGCCTGATGGCTGAACGGGTTTATAATATAGCTTATTTTTTTCTGTTCGAAAAATGTATGTGCGCTGTACCAGTACTCTCAAACGGTGAAGGAAAATCGTGAAGATGCCGGCATGTAGTAGAACCTAAAAAGTAAAAAAAACATATGTCAATTACACGAAAAGAGCCTTTGACGCACTTTGAATCCTTTCACCACACTGGTTCTTAGTGACACGAGTAGATACTCCCTGACACTCAAACTCACTCTATCTCTCCCTATCTCAGACAAAATGAAAAGAAAAGACGCCGCGCCGCGAACAACAAAAGTGAAGCCACACAAAACCGTGCTCCTGCAAGTAAACATACACGCTCACGCACACACCTACACTAAAACCATGCTCATCGCTCTTAGTACGTCACGAGATTCAAAAATAGAATTATGCCTTCCTGTGTAGTGAAAACTTGTAAAAACAGCAGCAAATCACATAAAAATCTCACGGAATCACTATTCACTTGTAAGTCACTACTTCTAATAACATCGTTTCTTAATTATTATACTACCTATGAAATTAAGGTTACTTGGAACACAAAACCTCAAAACACACACACACACACACACACACACACACACTTCACTTCACTTTTGTTGTTCGCGGCGCGTCGTCTTTTCTTTTTATTTGGTCTGAGCTCCCTATATAATATCACTCATAGAGTAGAATAACTCACGTATTCTTAGCGCGCTCGCCCCTCGCATTATTGTCTATGCACGAGCAATTGTAGTAAAGCCACGTGTTGTTGTCCAGCTGCCGGTAGTCGAGACAGCCCGCCTGGCACGGCGACAGGTACGTGAAGGCATCCTGAAAACAAACATTCAATGCATGTTAAAACTCAGGCCTTCTACCATCTATAGTAGATGATTTATACAGCGTCAGGAGGCAACTTTATCTTCACAGACGCTGTAGTGCCCGGGACGAATTAAGATGGAGTAGGCTTGCCCAGCATCTATTCCATCCTCTCAGCTTAGTCGGCCTTGTCCACAGGAAAGACATGGTCAATACGTGCGGAGCTGACTAAGCCGCGGGTTTCCTCACGATGTTTTCCTTCACCGTTTGAGAGTACTGGTATAGCGCACATAAATTTTTCGCACAATCCATTGGTACACGGCCACGACCTTAGGATCGGAAGGCGGGGTCACTAACAACTAGACCACCAGTGCTCTCAATGCATGTAAATAATCTGCATATTAAGAAAACATTGTTCAGGTCCTAGGAGATTTGACCTTAGGCTATCTAGACGTCCGAGATGTACGACGTAGAGGCAAAACACCAAACAACTACAAACTCCGTGGCAGAGACAATTTTGTTGTCATAGACTATGACGTGACGTTATATCCGGCATTTACGCTCTGGCCAATAGCGTCGAGTTTCAAATATTTGAAATCACAGTTTATTTGCACTAATCAAAAATTAATTTCTTGTTCAAAAAGAAGCTATAATCAAAAATCATCATCGTCTTCCTAGCCTTATCCCACTCTATGTGGGGTCGGCACAGTATGTTCCTTGGATCAAAAATATCGATGGAGATATAATTCTGATGAGTAATAAAGTTTTTTAAAAAATATTTCACCCCCATTTGAATCACATGCATAATGTACTATTACGAGCTGAGCGCTTCCGTGCTTCGGAGGGCACGTTAAATTGTCGGTCCCGGCTTTTAAGTCGTTAAGCCACGACAGAGACCTTTATGCGGCCTAAAAACTCACAAGCTCATACGAACTTACTTACGTCGGATGAGGTAAGTCTATGATAAGTATGAGCTAAGTCACCTAGGACTACTCAGTATTGTAACTGTAAGCAATGTTTAAGCCAGGTGAATTAAGTCTACAGGATTGGGGATTCAACTTTATTGAAAGCTGTGTTAGTTCTCCCAGGTGCACAAAGTCTACCATGCGTAGCACTTAATACGCCCAGGTGATACTCCAGGTGAATTAAGTCTACCGGGCCAATTCTCTCACCTGTCCGCAGACAGGATTGAAGGGCGCGTTGTCACACAGGCAATTGGTGCTGCATTCTAGTTGGGTGCCGACGTTACCGACGCCTAGCAACCGGTACTTCTCTTCAGGACAACTCACGAACATCAAGATAACCATTCCTGGAAACAAAATAACAACCGAAATAAGCAAAAAATTTACTATAAAATATCTAATTATCTTTTTTTTTACTAAGCCTATTCTATCCCACAAACCAACACAACCAAAAACCTCCCCCAAGTGCTTCCACTTAAATAAATAAATAATACCCAACAGTCACATACATAGTCCTGAGCCCAAACTAGGATTCCCTGTGTGGTGGGTATCAGAAACTACGAGTACCATGGTACCACAACACCCAGACCCGGAAGAAATATTTGCAGAACATGCAAACATTTCTTCAGCGGGAATCGAACCCCTCTTGCGTCTCTGCCGAGCAATCGCCCGCCGCGCCGCCGGGGCCGTCAACTTATCTCGGTCTTATGCAATCTCCCACCACTCATTGTCTAAGCAGTCGAGATCGTGGCGCCAACACCTTTTCGGCCGGCCCCGCTGTCGCTTTCCGTCAGGCACCCAAGGAGTTACGATCCTTCTCACTTGAGCTTAGCTTAGCCCAGTCCCACTTGAGCTTAGCTGTTTTGCTCCCCACGTCGGCATTGCCATTCATTGAGCGCAGTATGACGATGATCTATTCTATCTAGTCGTGTCACTAGTTCTTTCGAACCAGTGTGGTGAAAGGATTTAAAGTTCACATATTTTCGAACAATTTGGTTCTACGACATGCCGGTTTCCTGACGATGTTTTCCTTCACCGTTTAAAAATCCTGGTATAGCGGACATAAGACTTTCTAACAGAGAAATCAATAGGTGCACGACCGGATTTGAGCATACGACCTCAGGATCAGAAGGCGGGGTCACTACCAACTAGACCACCAGTGCTCCCAGTGCTTGACTGATAAACCTGACAATAAATGCGCAGTCTAAGCCATATGTCCTAGAAAATAATAATAATAAGCATAAATAATTATGGACATTTCACTCAGCGCCATCTAGCCCCAAACTAAGTAAAGCTTGTACTATGGGAACCAGATGGCTGATACAATACGTATATACTTTTTTTGTGGTAGTGGACCACCAGTGCTCTCTATGACGATGATGATGACAGTTTACTTACCAGCGCTGTAAATGGCGGCGGTGGCGGCGGTCCACGCGGCGACCTGCCTCGCTGTGGGCACCAGCTTCAGAATCACCACGCCTGCGGTTATTATACCCAGCCCCATCACCAGAATACCACCCAGACCTGGAACAAAACATATTGAGTTACACAAACTATTTTTAGAATTTTTTTATTAATAAATAAATAATAATAAATATTGACGCAAGAGACGCGGGTTTGATTCCTGCTGCGGAAGAAATGTTTGCATGTTCTGCAAATATTTATTCTGGTCTGGGTGTTGTGGTACCATGGTACTCGTAGTTTCTGATACCCACGGCACAGGGAATCCTAGTGTGGGGTCAGGACTATGTATGTGACTGTTGGGTGTTATTTATTTATTTATTATTTAAGGACATATCACACAGCACCGTCTAGCCTCAAACTAAGCAATGCTTGTATTATGGGAACCAGATGTCTGATAGAATACATATATACAACGTGTAACATAATGTCCCTATAAGCCCGAAAGGGGTGTATTCAGACCGAGCACTTGAATACATTGACGTGTGCAAAAGTTCAATACATCATATTTGAAATTCCAATACAATTAAAAACAAATTATTTCATGAGAAATTTGTGACAACCCTATGTGTTTGTTTACCATTTGCGTAGGTAACAAACACACGCGCACCCTCCTATCGCGTCGGACCCACACATACGCAGACAATTGAACGCGCGGCAAGTTTCAAAAAGTACCTAGGTGTAATCACCAAAGTTTTCGTAAGAATTTGCAATTTTTTTAATTCTACGTAGAAATTAAAGTCGAAGATTAAAATCACGATATCTTTCACACATAAAAAAACAACTACCTACCTACATCTACCTAGGTAGTTACCTAAGGACCTAGGTATAGGAAAAGTTAAGTTATAGGTACCTTTTCTCCCTTCTTCTTGGTTGGCTCGGAACACGGCTAATTGACATGGTAGGTATTAGGTAGGTATGTAGGTACCTAGGTTGGTATTACTGGTACACATTCACATTCACAATCACAAAATTATTTTTGTCATTTTTTATTAGTAAGCTAGGTACTAATGGAGTACCTACTAGGTAGGGTGATAGGTTAGGTACCTATCATCATACCTACCTATCACTGAATTTTATCACTGTTGACACACACAGTAGGCACTCGGTATCCATCAAAGGGAAGTAGGTACAACACACCACCGAATTCCCGGTCTTCCCTCACTGGTGCGCCGGTGGAAAGATCCCGTCGAGAGAAGACGGTTCACCAATCCCAGAAAATAGCCCGTAAGATGGCAATGGCCGCCCTGGATAACGCTCTCTGTAGAGCTGACGCGCCGCTACTAAGTTATTAATTATTTGGTGCTGCTCCAACACACACACACAACACCATATCATAATACTCACCGTTTGAGTACAAAGCCGACATCGTATCGTTAATTAGTTACGCGAACCGAGAGATTGCTTGTTGCAGTTGTTGCAAGGAACGAATCCTAATTGCGACTGATAAAAACCGATCTGTTTTGCGACCAAAAGTAGGTACCTATTGCCGAAAGCCGAATTTTTAGGGTTCCTTGTCTGGGGTAACCCACTAAATACCGATTGGGAAAAAAAAGGAAAAAAAACTTCACCATACATCTACTACTACTACTACTACTACTACTGTCGTCGTGTCCGTGTCGCTAGCTCTTTTGAACCAGTGTGGTGGAAGGATTAGAGTGCACCTTGAAGGTTCCTTTCGTACACTTTGACACACGTCTATGACATGCCTGGTTTCCTCACGAGGTTTTCCTTCACCGTTTGAGAGCATTGATATTGCACACATAAATTTCGAATCGAAAAATCCATAGATTCGAACTCACGACTTAAGGATGGGAAGGCGGGGTTCATACCAATATGCTACCATGTGCTCCATCCCCATTTGCTACTAGGTACCTACCTACTTACATAATAACCTACCAACAATTACGTAGTTCAATCAAGAAAAGTAAAAAACAAATAAACCTACGGAACCAATTTGATTTTATTAAACAAACGCTTGCGGTGCGGTGTAGGTTGACGGTTGCGGATTTTGAATTTAGCAAAGGCACCGACAGCCAATTAGGGCGAGGTGCCATCCCACTTATTGTTGTTGTTGTTTCAATGCAACCAATGACAAATAGGCTGTTCACGATGAAAATGAAGATTAGTAAGACAGATAAGTCACAACCTTTGACTTTAGTGCCCAAGTAGGTAGGTACAAAATTGCATTGAAAAATGCTCCAATGAATATTGGAATAATACATCGTTGGAAAAACTAAAGTGGAATAGGGTCACGGCTTTATCCTCAGGCACGGTAGACCTCTTCTCATACTTCTTGTTACCTACTCAAGATGCTTTTAAGGCCCGAGTAGGTAGGTACAAAATTGAGTAGGTATCACGGCTTTATCCTCAGGCACGGTAGACATCCTCTCATACTCCTTGGCACCCACTGAGGATACCTTTAAGGCCCGAGTAGGTAGGTACAAAATTGAGTAGGTAAGGTACCTATCTCCTATACTAGGTACCTACTTAACAAAGAGATCTGAAAGGATGTTTACGGTGCCTAGGGATTTTAGTCGTGATGTGACCTTACATTTTAATTACCAATAAATACCAAGGTACCACTAGGCCTTCAAAAAAAAATAGAAATTACTCATTAAGCCACCTCGTTATTAGATAAGTAGGTAGGCATTTTACTAATGGTGTCTGTTCTGTTACCTGTTTCATCTAGAGTTCACATTAAAAGGTCAAAAAACAGCTGTAAATAGGGATGCCTCATGTTGTGTCAAGTTACGTATTGGAGCAAAGTTTAAGAGACATTTCATGAATGAAAACCTTTGAAATTTTAAAAGTCGTTGAACAAACGTTGTTCGCAATGACGTATAGAACACCCCCGCTTCGGGCTTATAGGGACATTATGTTACACGTTGTATACTTACATCTATATACTATACAATTACATCTTACTTTTATATAGGTTTTTCTTATCTTTATTTTACTACAAGTAGCGCTCGTGGCGTAGCTTGCTTACCCCCGAATACTTAAACGCATCTCAGAGTTGAGTATGTCTCAAGTGACGAGTTTTTGACAGGTTTTAATCAAAAACTGTCAAAAAAACCGTGACTTGAGACGTGCTCAACTCTGAGTCGCGTTTGAGTATTCGGGGATTAGACGTTCTTGATCGTTGAAGTTAAGCAACGTTGTGCGCGGTCACAATTTGGATGGCTGACTGAAAGTGACATTACGAGCGAGCGCTTCCGCTTCGGAAGACACGTTAAATTGCCGGTCCCGGCTTTTATGACGGAGGCCTTTAGGCGGCCTAAGAACTCCGTCACAAGAGCCACACGATCACCCATCCCAATTGTGACCGCGCACAACGTCGCTCAACTTCAACAATCAATAAAGAACGTCTAAGCAAGCTACCCGCAGTGTGTGGACGGATCACTAGGCAATCTATCAACTAGTGTGTGCATTCTGCTATTGTAGTACCTCACCCGAGACAAGGTTGGCGTCGTGAGTGGGCAGCCGGAACTGCTTCTCCAGGTACTTGGGGAGGAAGCTGTACACGCCGCTGATCGGCATCAGGTGCAACACCGAACTCGCGGTGCGCCACATCAGGATGTCGTTGGTGAGCTGACGTTTTATCGTCGCGAAGAAATCTGAAAACACGAGTTTCGCTATGAGATAAATAAACATGAATCTAAATTTAGAAAAAAGCTTATGATTTTGTCTAACTAACCCCCGAATATTCAAACGCATCTCAGAGTTGAGCACGTCTCAAGTGACGAGTTTTTGACAGATTTTCATCAAAAACTATCAAAAAACCGAGACTGAGAGAGACGAGACCGAGACGTGAAGCGAACGGGACTATTGTAAGATGAGTAAATTGTTGGCGATAGGCGGTGGAATAAGATGCAACTTTTTAGTTACGAAGTCTTTGCAGTCTTTTCAAAACGATTTGAATAAAAGTCTACGAAGAGAGCGGACTTATATTTTCAAAATAAATCAGGTTTAAACACTTCACAATTGCTGTTGTAGATCACGCAGTCAAAACATCATTTATTTCAACAACTCTAAAACAATTAATAATACCTTTGAAAAATCACCTCGAACATTTACAGAGACATTTAAATGATTTTCTTACAGATGAAAGCGAATGGAAAGGGAGCATTCAGAGATATAAACAAGATAAACGAGGTAGATACCATCAAACATGAAAATCGGATTAAAATGTTCGGACAGATGCAAAAGCACGATAAAACATCAAGCAATACTGACACTGGGTGGGCGCGAGAATAAGGCAGAATTAAAATATCATATGCATAAATTGCATGCCATAAATTTATTCTCGTACTCAATAAAACTCTTCTTTCTTAATAATTACATGGCTTAGGAAGGAGTACAGAGATGACGTCTGACAGAAGGGAAAGGAAGAAGAGAACATACGGCGCGGCGTCGACCCCATAAAGAGTAGGAAGAGGGCAAGAAGATGATGATGATATAATAATACTCTGATCAATTTAAAGCAAAATCAACGAAAAAAATCTAAATTCATAAGTTTTCAATCTTGTATTTATGTGTCATAGGAAGTAATTTTATGCGCTTCATAAACCAAACAAAAATTTGTTTCCAGTGTTTGCTACCTACTGCTTGATATTTGTACTGTGTCAAAAGCTACAAGAAAATAGAGATGTATGATTCAAATAAATATCAAAAGAGACACAACAAAAAAATGCGCTAGTGTGTGTTAGTCATACAAAAACTTCGCATCAAAACACTGATATAAAAAGAGAGTTAAAATAAAACAGAAGACATTTATGTAAAACTAGCTGCCGCCCGCGACTCTTTCTTTGTTTTCAATTGTATATCAATAGCCAAAAAATGTGAAATTAATTTTATCTAGAAATAAACATAGAAATTACGTACCTGTCTACATTTTCTAATAGTGTTTCATTATTTTATTCGCGATCAATTAATTCTAAAACATGCGCCAAACGTACAAAATGAGCCTAGTTGAGGTACACGTTGATCTTTTCACCACACTAGTTCAGAAGAATTAACGACACGAGTAGTAGTAGAAATAAATACCTAAGAAATTGGATTTTTTTATCTTTATTAACAGAAAGAAACTTACAACTATTACAAATATAATTTACAAAATACAAAAGAAACAGTCGGGCTATCTAAAGGCCGTTGCAAACGGTCTATATTATTGGAAATTGTCCAATAATTATTAGGATACAAAACGTAAATCTTACCTTTGAAGAAGGGTTCCCCCTTGCCCTTCTTTTTCTTTGGCGGAAGCGGCATGGGCTCTGGTTTGATCTGCCGCGGGAAGCAGAACATCAAGATTGACAGGAGGACTATGAAGCCGGCTATGAACACCATTCCTGAATAAAACAATAGCATACATCAATTTTATTTCTTTACACACACTATCCCCCGAATACTCAAACGCATCTCAAAGTTAAGCACGTCTCAAATGACGATTATATTTTTTTTGACAGATTTTCATCAGAAACTGTCAAAAAACCGTGAGTTGAGCGTGCTCAACTCTGAGTCGCGTTCGAGTATTCGGGGGTATGTCTGTGGTAGGTAGTTTTTTGAGAAAAGAAGACGAATTTGGAGAACATTTTATTCTCGTCATAAGCCAAATTGGATCTTAAGTCATTTCGAGTCGTAAAATAAATTATTTCTATTCTATTTTATAGGTCCACCTTTCAGCTCTATTATTAGATAAGTTAGCTTGGTATCGGTCGCAAAGCCATGTTGAATTTAAATTCAAACAAATCACTAAAGTTCCGACTCTCGACAAAGGCAACCAGCGACCAATTCCTTTGCGTCATAGTAACATTTATGGTATCATTATATTTAATTGTCTGCCTAGCAACCCATCATAAATATTAGTGAATGCTCAAATAATTTTAGTACCTGCTAAGTACCAAAATAGGCGTTGTAAAAGTTTGCAAACATTTATTCGGTCTGGCGTGCTTATTATGCTAATCAGCATTCAAACAGTTTCATTATTTGACCAAACAGAACAAAACAGTCATGCAAAAGAAATAATATCATCGCACAGTAAAAAAAGACTAGCCAAGTGCAAGTCAAATTCGACAACAAAGGGTTCCGTACCATCGTACATGTACTTTTTAATATGACTTTTACTCTATGTACTTTTTAAATAGGTAGGCGTCGAAGATCTATCACGAACGTTGAAAAAAAGATTCTTGTATGGGCTATAACACATAAATGCTATAGCGGCAATAGAAATACATACTCCGTGAAAATTTTAACTCTCTACCTATTACGGTTCATGAGATACAGCCCGCTGACGACAGACGGAGACGGACGGAAGAATAGACAGACGGACAGCGGAAGCTTTGTAATAGGGTCCACTAAAAATTACTAATTGGCAAACTAACATCGTATGCGAAGAGTTATTTAAACAACGTATCAGTAAGATAACAGTAACACCTTTTAAAGAATATTCTAATTAAAGCTATTATCATGTCAGAGTGATTCCGATAACGTAGCGATAGTTGAAAACGAAACTTCAACTCGAGATTCTGAATTCTGATTTCACGGTCTGAAAGGTTTTATAAGATGAAGGAAGGTATACTTGAATACCAATGAAGGTATACTTTTATACCAATGAAGGTTCCTTATAATATATAAGGAAGGTATTGAATACAGAAATTGATTATGGTAAGACGATTAAGGAAAATACGAAAACACATAGAATATCACGAAAAAATAAACAATTGATAAAGATAGTGTTTTGTAAGTGACTCAGCCGAAGCTTTAAAAGCCCTTTTATAATATCAACATTTGAGTTTATTTTCGTTATGATCAGTTGCTTTGAGGATCATATCCGAAACAATTCCGATAGACAGAAACGTTTGCACGTATACAAGGTCGACAAGTCAGCGATCAGTCAAGGGCGTTCGCTAGACGATGTAACGATATAAGAGTATATATCACTGTATTGTTTACAGGCTTTACTAGACTGGCTATACCAGGGTGGTCTTCAACTATGAACTCCATGGTAGAGATGAGAGAGACGAAGGTCAAGCCGGTTAGAACCGGTTTAAAAGTAAAAGTGAGCCCGGTCGCGTGTCCACCCACTAAATCCTCATTACGGACACCGACGACGGAATAATTGTCGGCAACAAGGCGCGCAGCCTTGGCCGTGACCGCCGCTGGATAGAGCGCTTATTTTAGCCGTGACGCGATCTGATGTAAGCGTTATGTAACTAGAAGCGTGGCACGCAGCGTGACGTGACGCTACAACAATCGAGAAAAAGCGAAAGCAGTGGAAACTGCATCGCGACGCACCGCCAGTCGCAACTTCGCCGGCCGCAAGCGCGGGAACAAAAACATAACCAAAAAAAACGAACACACGTCATCATCATCATTTTCCTGCCCATATCCCACTAGGTGGGGTCGGCACACCATGTTTCCATCTTCCGTTTTCTCCTATCACTCGTCATCTCCGCACTCACTCCTTTCACACACATATCCTATTTCACACAATCCATCCATTTCTTTTCCTCTAGCAGTATATCCATCCACATTCATATTCATCACTCGCCTTGTAACATGACTTACTTCTCTCCGCATAACATGCCCATACCACGCCAGCCTATTACTCCTCATCTTCTCTGTCACTGGCGCTACTTTCAAACTTCCTTTAATGTACTCATTCCGTATCCTATCTAAAAAAAAGGAACACACGTAATTATGGCAATACAGTGGAATTGTCGGTAATGCAACATTCGCTACACACCCCCAGAAACAATTACAGTACAGCTCTACCATGAGTTTTCCAAGACTACACTCGCTAGCGTCTTTAGTCCTACTATATCCTACATCATGTGTGTGAATGTTTGTCACCACGTATCCCTGTAACTACTACACCGATTTTGATGAAATTTATGATGTAGATAGTATAGGTTCTGAAATAACACATAGGCTAATCTAATTTTCATAAACTTACCCCTGAGGGAGTTAAACAGGGTAGTGCATTTTCTATGGAACATTTTATTCCTTGGTTCGATTCGCTCAAAACTCGGTACTAATAATCTTTGAAATACATATTTTTTCAAAGTTATCAATCAGTAGGGGTGCAAGGGAGTTTTATAAAATCCTTATGGAAACGTTTAAACAGGTGACAGCACAATGCAAGTTGGATACTCACCCTTATCACCGATCAGTTTTACCTCACCCTGATAATTTGGTACGACTTTCGTTGAACAAGTTTTCGCGCATATTTTCTTTACCTACAGTCGCTAGCGATCGGTCGCGTATAGTCTGTAGAAATTCAAAGTAGAGCCATAGTGCAATTGTGGTGCGATTGAAGCCAAATGAGGGAAGTCGACGATGATTAACATGTTGCCACACGACCACCTGCTCATTACGTTAAGAAATTCTCTTATTTCGATACAAGACGCCAAATGTCACGTCGATTTAAACACATTTTATACTTTCAATTTGCAGTACAAACTTGTTCCATGAATCGGCAAAACAATTTCTGTAGGTAATCAAACTTTAATCATAAAACTTTTAACGATTCATGCCTTTGCAACTTACTACGGCAATGAAAAAATATTAATGCGGAATAAAAATACCTTGGTAAACGTTATTAAACTTATTAAAATTCAAAGCTTCATTCATGAGCCTGCGGTGACAATAAGGAAATACGCAGAATCAAATGCGTATTCGCGAATTTGGTTTGGCATTCGAGGCACGGCTGGCTGGAGTAGTTTTCTAAACATGGAGTCGGTCTTTATCACTTCCCTCAAGTTAGATCTGCGATTTTGATCTTTATTGCAAGGGTGGTAGTGAAATTTGTATGATAGAGTAGAACGTATTCGGCAGTAGAGGCGCGAGCTTTCTTCGCGGATTTCGCGCGCGAATCTGCCGTCTTCGGTAACGGTACTCTATGGTTACTTAGGAATGCCGGGATCGGGAAGACACCCACGCACTTAATTTGACCACTAGACGATAGGTACCACTATAACTAGTAATGTCATAATCCTGTTATACCAAACGATTCCAACGGTGAAATTGCTGTTTTGCACTTCTTTACTGCATAGTTATTTACTGCATAGTTATAATTCGAAGCAAAATCATAATGTTTTTTATAAGGATTGATTTTTATAGGCGCTCACTGCCTTATTGTCTGCAAAGATTACACGTTTAGGTAATTTGAGATGTAAAAATTTGTTAATTTACGTTGAATAAATCCAATAAACTTGCATATTCAAGAATAAAACCGTATGCCCCGTTGAATATTCCATTTAATTATGCCAAAGCCGTGGGTAAGATATTCTAAGCGCAGCAATTAATAGGTTTGCGTGAAACTTGGTATTGTAAGGATAAGGTATCCTTGTAGTAAGAGCATAGCGTTAAGCGGTGCAGTCGAAGAAATCAACCATGTACCGAGGGGGTCTGAAAGTCGATGTACCCAAGGGGTTTGAAATTCAAAGTACTATATGCGCATATTTTTTTTTCAAACAAACTTCATCTTCCCGCTACGTCCTCCAGTAGTGGAAATGATTTCGGGAATTCCTTTCTTATGCACTCTTACCCAATAAGTTTCATGCTTTAACAATTAGGGTTAAAGCTGTGCGCTGATTATCAGCCAGTCCGATTTAGATGATGGTTTTCCGCTTCCTCTTTACGTCCCTCTTATGCAAAGACTAGACCTAAGGCGGGTTGGCGGACAGGTTGATTGCAAATGTGCATTATGCAGCTTGTATCCATATTAAGCAGACTACGACCGAATCTAATGAGACATTGTTACAACTTGTTGCTGGAACAACCACTTAGGGTTAAGTGGCGACGAGTTAACACGATTAGGTAGTTTGAATTGTCATTTGTCTAAGTAAAATACTTAGAAGACTTTATTTCGGTTCATTTGCAGTATAAATAAAAATAAAAATAAAATAAAAGTACCATGATGGATAGCGCGAATAGTTTTTATTTTCACTCTCGTACCATTTTCAAATAAAATCAAAAACATGGAGATCCATAAATGAAGTGATGCGTCTATTATAGGTGTACCTACAATACGAAGGCTTTAAGTTTTGTAGATCGTGCTCTGTACAACAAGTAAAAATTAAAACGTTGTCCTTACCGAAGAGGCATGTTGTGAAAAGAAACAAGTGAAAAGTTTCTGGTAATTATATAATCTGGTAATCATATATACCAGAGTTTATATGATTACCAGACAGAGATGACGCTCTACAAAGCCGAAACTAGCTGATATTGTATAGCCCTATTTGCAAAACGCCCTACTAATTATGATTTATTAAGAATTTAACATAATTATGTAATTTAAATAGGAAAAATACAATTATCTGGCTTACCGAAGTGCAGAAGATAAAAAACTATCAAGTCAGCCTTAGTTTTAAAGGCACGCTCGATAATATCTTTGATATTTGGCATCGGTAAATGACAAAATGTCAGCGTAGGTAAAATCTTAGATCAAAGATATGTTGTACTTACCAAGCCACCAAGCGCCGACCCATCTTGGATCACTGGAGTCGTATTCAGGATCAATGAGAGGGTTCACGTAGACCCTGGTGCAAAGAGCTCCCAGCAGGAAGCCGAGAGCCGGTCCGATAACCCTGATGCCGATGGTGATAGCTAGAAAGAAGGAAATACTGTTGATACTTGGTGAAAAACAAGTATTTTTGTAAATACTTAGAAGAATAGATAATAGTTGAGGAATAAAGTTCTCCAATGGCCCGATAAACCGATGACATAGTAAAGATTTCGTTGGTAGATGGATGCAGCACCAAATTGTCTTTCTTAACGTATTTTGGGATGGCCTGTGTTCTGTGGTGGACTTCTATAAGCTGATGATCCTCCAAGCAGTTACATAAGTAAGTTGAAACAACAGAAAGTAGAAACATATCTCAAGCCCTGTCATCAGAGATTAATAATTTCAAAGGCAGCAAATAAAATTTACATTGTAGCAGTCCTCGCTTCTCACGCAACGTTAAATAATATTACGTTACTTAAACAGGTCGTGCACGGCAGCATGCATTTTCTATTGCATGAGTCTCTGAAAGTGCGTGCTGATAGAGACAAAACTTCAGATCCTAAAAGAGACACGACAGCTAGATCAGTTTACCCACGCTATGTTCTTCATAATGCTCGAAGAATAGATAACTATTGGAAAGTGAACCGATGAAATTGTAAAGGGTCCCTGGTAG
This sequence comes from Scotopteryx bipunctaria, assembly GCA_949320045.1. Classification (NCBI taxonomy): domain Eukaryota; kingdom Metazoa; phylum Arthropoda; class Insecta; order Lepidoptera; family Geometridae; genus Scotopteryx; species Scotopteryx bipunctaria. Next base: position 12,005,210 of record OX439442.1, on the reverse strand, counting down.
TCGATGGATAAAATAGGCAAGCAGTACAAAATAGTGATAGAAGTATATTTAGGAAGCTTATGTCCAACAGTGGACTTATATATGCAATGAATCTGCATATATAAGGGTGCTTATACCCTCACAATAGCGAGAGAAATGCTTGCATGTTCTGCAAATATTTGTTCCGGTTTTGGGTGTTGTACAAGTATTCTATCAACCATCTAGTACCCATAGTACAACCTTTGCTTAATTTGGGGCTAGATGACGCTGCGTGAAATGTCCTCAAATATTTATTATTATTTATTACACTTTGAAAAGTGCCTTGTTTCCCGGAATGTCAAGAAATTCAAGCAACACCCTTTTTAAACTTACAACTAGCGCATATAATTTCTTGCGTGTATCTCTAGTAAATATCAAAATCATTTCAACGGGCTGACCTGATTTTTACTGACTGACAAAGCCATCCTAAAGCAGCGATTTGAAATAGAGGAAATATTATCTTGCAACTAATGACGTAGTAAATATTAATGAGCGTAATCTCAGAGGCGGAGATGGTCATTATGCAGATTGAGACGGAGTCTGGACTGTAGTCGTTTATCTCAATAGGGCTAGGGCTCAGGGGGTAATTGAGGTTCGACGAACTCGAACAAACAAATGTTGCATGAGGAATTGCGCCTGTCAACAATCGCAATGATCGCTTATTCATATTGCAAATATGAAGCTCAATTGGCATTAATTGGCAGGACCTCTACTTCAAAGAGTATTGAAGTCACTGACTGAAACGAATTAAGTGAAAAGGTAACCAAAATTACAGAATTCTAAATAGCAATAAAGCCAAAACACTTTCAACTCTAAAGAAAAAATCCAACGAAGGTTACAAAAACCCCAACGGACAAAGAAATTTTGTACTTCGTCCGAAGCCTTATGACTCGGCATGCAATTCAGAGAGACTGTCCCAGTTATCGATATGAAACAACCTGTTATAATAAAATAACAAAGGACCGCTTCAGGGGTGACTGACCGAAAAACAATCAGGTACTTAGATCCTGAATGTAATCTTTCGCAGAAACCAACCGCATCGCTTGCCAAAAAACGAACGCGCGTTCGCGTGCTCTTCCTTCGGCAGAAAATATACGTTCCTATTATCATCATGCTCTTTGTAATAAATAATGGCCTCGTAAGGATCGTTTTTCAAAACGGCCAGTGCCCGCGCCCTGGTGCAAGTTTTTATCATATCGCCACTCGCAGTACGCTCACTCCGCCTTACCGGTTCCAATGCATAAGCACAGCTCGTTACTCTCACGAATTACCGCTCAGTAATTGTAAAAAAAATTACAGAACCCATCATCAACAATTATCAGGTACGTAATTTTCAAATTATCGACACCTACACACTTAAGTCAAGTACAAAACTCAAGTCTCTGACGTAGCTCAAAAGGCCTCAAAACTGAAATGGGACTGGGCAGGGCAGGTCTGCCGTATGCCGGACGAACTGTGGGCCAAAACTACCACTGAGTGGAGCCCTAAGACAGGGAGACGGCGTCGCGGTAGAACACGCAAGCGATGGCACGACGAGCTTGATACCTTCAGCGACTATCAGTGGTAGACAATAGCTTTAGACCAAAAAACCTGGAAAACTCGAGGGGAGGCCTTTGTCCAGCAGTGGGATGATACAGGCTAGCAACAACAACATACTTATCGCCCGCCTAGCCTGCCTCTAGGTATTCACTACTACAATACTGTTCTCTAGATGTATTGAGGTTATGTTAGTTTGCACGCTTATTATGATCGTGATTTCATCGGGTGTTTATAAATAGATGAATCCGCAATTCATAAAACAGTGCAATAGTGGAGACGAGGTAGAAAAACAAATAAATAGCGATATGAAAGGCAGCAAGCAGGGCTCGAAGAGATAACCTTGTATGTCCAATGCAGTAAATAAGGTCATCTGTAACCACAATCACTATTGATACTCCTAATAGAGACATATAAGTAAAAACTCTCATAAATTTGATTCTTAATCGAAGTGAAGTGCTTGTTATGGCTACACCACAGTGATCTGGCTCTTTTTAAATAAAGTATAATACCGACTGTTCGACATGAGATCTGTATAAAATATCTGTGACATCCTGACTTGTTAAACTTTTAAATCACAAATGGAAAATACCACCCTGAAAGACTAAGCTGACTATTACGAGTACATACATACATATTATCACTCCCTAACGGGGTGGGCAGAACCACAAGTAAACAAAAGAAAACTTGCAGCCACTTCTGATTTAGTCCTAATGTCCTCATTTAGACCGTGGTGAAAGGTGATCAGCCCATCGCCCTTATAGGTGGTCCATCATGTTGAAGAGAATACTATCCCTTATTCGGTTTATACGACATGCTCGGGGAGAGAAGCAGCTGGACGCATTCCATGTTTTTTCTTTACTCCCAGTCCAGCAGAGAAGTAGACTATTATATAAAGATTAATGCATATTTTCCTGAATCCGTAACACAAAAAGGCCACCGGTCATCGCTCCCATTGTATCGTTGCATGTTTTAGCTGTATGACTAATCCTATGCGGAAACTATGAATAGGAATATAGACAAAGTCCCTTCTGCGAAATCACCTGCAAAGACCAGACATACCATAAATTCAATGCATGGTGTCTTAGTTTAACACTGACTTCTTTAAACAATTGACCGGAAATAGAAGGTATGTCACACTAAATATGGAACAGTTCGTGTTACATACATACATAATATCACGCCTATTTCCCATAGGGGTAGGCAGAGATCACGGATCTCCATTTGCTACGATCCTGACATACTTCTTTCGCTTCATTCACTCTCATAACATTCTGCGCACATGCTCGTCGGTTTAGGGTACTCTTGACCTGGCCCTTTTCCAAAACGTCGCCGATTTAGTCCAGGTACGTACGCCTAGGTCTTCTCCTTCCAACGGTACCATTTACACTCGCCTTATACAACTGTTTCGTTAATCTACTTTCATTCATAAGAGTTCGTATTCTCTGCTGCTAATCAATAATAAGATGATGAAGTTAATAACCAAAAAAGGAAAGGCAAGAATAAAATCTACTTTCACTCGCCGTTGCTAAAACTAAAGAAAATGCCAAACGTAACGTAATCGAAAGTGAAATTGATAACTTAATTATAGATAAACGCAGAGTATCTAATCTCGCTTCCATTTGTAATCTAATCTCGTATGATTGCAAATGAACTGACCTATGACAATTATTGCGCGGTTACGGAATAGGCAATTTGATAGCTCTATCGCGAAAACTTGCATAAGTTAAGTGCATGGTACTGCAGCGGAACAGAATCCACCTGCCAGCTTGTATTGCAATGACTGGCTAAGTTGACAATAAAGATCTAACTAAGATTTACGCGGCCGGGTACACAGATTACATAACTTAATGTAAATAGTGTACGATTTAGCCGTTAAGCTTACTGCTCATTCAATTAGATATTACTAGCTGCCGCCCGCGGCTTCGCCCGCGTGGTATCCGGTAAAAAAATAGCGTAGATGGTAATCCAGCACATTCGTTCAGCCGTTTAGGCCGTTTAGGCACAAACATACAAACATCCTCGCTACTTTCACATTTATAATATAGTAACAAACAAACAAACATATAACGCAAATCGCCCAAGTTGACACTGAAATCTTCGCTCGCTTCGCTGGCTCGATCAATAAGTACGATGTTGCTCAAAATAACACGAAATGTTAATAAGGTTAAACAAACAAAACTCAATTAGAGTCTAATAATACCATCTAAAAATGTAAAGCGTTTTAGAAATACAAATTGGATTCTCGGAAAAAAACTTGAATCATCACAATTTTACTAAGAGAATGAAACAAAGGTAAAAAATTTGGAAGGGAGAAGGAATTTTAAGAGACCCTGTTCAGGTCAAATAGGTACGACTTGGCACAACTCCAAGCGTTTCAAAAGTTCTTATTTAATGGAGCATAGGTCTATAAATATTTGAAACCTAATAGTGAATAGATTGAAAAGAAACTACTAGCATAAAGTTTCTATGAAAACTACTTCAGGTACTCCACTTTTAGCCTTTTCTACGACAAATGGAACATGAATTTGAGTCAAATAATGCCCGCATCCCGATGTTCTGACGGACAAGGCGAAATTAGGGCAATAAAGACGCAGGAATGGAGATGTGGCAACTGAACGAAATGGTTCAAATTGTCGTCGAGACGGCCCGCCCCACTGACACACTTGAACACTGAAATAGCAATTGCATCCCAGAGACATGCAACTCGAATTATTGACGGAATTTTGTGGGCGGACTAAATTAAGAAGCACGAAAATAAAGCTTGAAAAAAGCAACTGATTGAAATTAAATTAAACTCCATAAATATTTTAAGTTCTGACTGAATTGTGATTTCTGTGTACTGAACAGTGATAAATGGTTTGCAACTTAATTGGGAATATGGGAATGTGCGAATTAAGCCTAGACGTAAAAACGAATCTAAATATGCTATCATTTTTGCAAAGTATTTATGTATCTGTCTTCTTCCGCGACTACCCAAATGATGGTATATGGGTTTGTCTATTACGAGTTTTATAAAAATCGATTCGGCATGATTGAGCCACGAACATACGAACGTACCAATTTTCACATATAACAATATTAGTACACAGAAGGCACAGGTCACACATACATAAGCCACTGGTTGATAGCCTTCAATTGCATAAACCATTTTGTAAAGATGACATACAAAGATAGCAGTTTCAATGCAAATATTTATTCAATGAAACTATAAGAACATTTTTGCATTGAAGTTATTGATAAAATATTATCAAAGAGGGTAACGAATACTTAGTCCGTTTCTGTTGTGTTTAGAGCATATTTTATGCATAATGAATGAACCTTTCAGAAGAAAATGATAGTGAAAATCGTATTGAAATCCATTCCATTGCATAATTCATACTAATATCATTAATGTGAAAGTAACTGCCTGTCTGACTGTTACCTTTTCACGCCTAAACCGCTAAACAGATTTCAATAAAATTTGGCAAGGAGTTAGATTCTGGGAATGGACATAGACTACATTTTGTCACAAGAAGTGGCAACTTGGGCGATTTGGCGTTGTATATTTGTATGTATGAATGTTTATTAGAGCATAACATTCTAACCGTTAATCCAATCTTTATACAACTTGGTAGGTCATTAAAGTAGACGAAGTTGCAGGCAACAGCTAGTTGGAAATAATTGAGCGCTTCGGCTTAAATAACGATTTTATTTTATATTATTCTTAGATGTATAACCCCGAAGTTTAAGACTGATAGAAAGAAAAAAGAAAGAAAGAAAATAATTTATTGGCAACCTAGGTGGGTACACAAAAAATACAGAAATGAAAAAAATTAAAAGACAGAGCAATAAGTAAGACAGAGTAATAGGACAAAAAGAGGCAAAAAGAGAAGAAAATACATAAACAGACCTAACCTACATAGCACATGTCCTGGTTACTCTGTCAATCAGAAAGAGTTGAAAAAAAAAACGATAGCGAGTATTAATGACGGAACGAATGACCCATTTCTAGAATACATATCGTTCATAGGTACAATTGAAGGACGGACAACACAACGATATGCGTGAGTATCCCTATTCAGGTCAACGATCTTTGGACTTATTAAATAGTTCATGTAGCTGGTAAATACATTATTCCGACCTTGCACCTTATACGATATGATAGAATTAAATGCAAGAAGATAATAGAGACTAAAAATTATTTACAGAAGATCTTGCTGAATTTCTTCGCCCAAAAATAGTCAAGAATTTACGACACACACAAAATGATAGATAACAATATCTTGCGAAGCATAAAGTTGTAATAATTGATCAGAACGTAAAGTTTTAAAAGACAACAGCAAATTAGAATACTAATGAACTGTGTAGGACATATTTATGAGGAGAAAAATAAACAAGTTTTAAATAAGTATTTCTGACCTGAAGAATAGAAATGAGAATCATCGAAGTTTTGACGAATTACAAAATGGGCTCCATAATTCCAGAGTCTCATCTAATATTTATAGCTAGCAAAGTTCTTTAGGCTGAGATGACTCCGCGACTGATTTGATAGATAAATTTGTTACATGCAAAAAGCATAAAATCATAAATTGAGATAAACATATCGGAAAAGTCAAGTGAATTCTCCGAATGGCGAAATGCTTGGGACTAAAATAGCCATCCTATTCTTAGCTTCATAAATAAGTACAAGGCCGCAGGTAAGGCCGGGAATCTATGAACATTATGAAAAGTTTAAGGTATTGTACTGACTACCTGACCCGCGTGATTTCACTCGCGTAACGTAGATTCTTGTATGATACTACGAGTACCATGGTACCACAACACCCAGACCCAGAAGAACATGCAAAAATTTCTTCCGTAGCGAGAATCGAACCGGCGCCTCTTGCGTCTCTGCTGAGCAATCGCCCGCCACGCCACCGAGGCCATTCGGTAACAATTTTGGTAACAACCGAAGGGCGGTTGTCGTGTGGCCAAGCAAGTCATGTACGTCATGTATGTCATGTTAGTTACGTTTGAAATGTTACTTATCGTAATGTATCAAAGTTATTGTGCAGCGAACGCATTAGATACCATATCAACATGAACCCAGACAAAACAATGCACTAGTAACTCCACCGCACTTCTTGCTGCAGGCTTTGCCGGTACAGCTGAGAACAGTTGCTTAAAGTCAAAGTCAAAGTCAAAAAAAATATTCCATAAAATCACGGTGATCACTTGGACACGTCTTAAATCTACGTTGCATTTACACCTGTTCGTAGTGACGCCGTGACAGATCGATTACGCAACGTCAGTCTCCGCGTCATTGACACTGCACTTGAATTATCCTACTAGGTAAGTAAGTAATATTATCCTACTAATATTATAAACGCGAAAGTTTGTATGAATGGATGTATGGATGTTTGTTACTCTTTCACGCCTAAACGGCTGAACGGATTTGAATAAAACTTAGAATATACATAGTACATATACTGGATTAACACAGGCTCTTTTTTTATCCGGGTACCACGCTAGCGAAGCCGCGGGCGGCAGCTAGTATTCTATACATTTGTGGAGTAGCTCTGTCGTCAGTAAGTCTACCTTTAAGTTATTACTATTATTACAACTCTTCTTGCTCATTCATTTAAACCCGTGCAGTGAAAGGATTACAGTGTGCTTAAATGAGGCTCCATTCGTGCACTTGAAACGAATGTTTTGTCGAACTGTTTTGTTTTAGGTTTTACGACATTCCATACATTTCTTACAATGTTTTTCCACGTGTTCTTGACCCAATGGTCATTGTCTGGAAAAACAAATTTCCTTCTATCAGACGCTATTTCTACGCTCACTCCTTTCATACTCATGTCATCTTTCACACAGTCTATCCATCTCTTCTTTGGATTACCTCTGCCCTCTCTACCCTCTACATATCCTTGCACATTCATATCTATCACTCTTCTCGTCACATGACAATCTTCTCTTCTCTTGACATGTTTATACGACGCTAACTTCCTGCAACGTTCAATTCATCGACTGAAAACGTCCCTATATATAGTAACTCGCTATTTTTTCCAGAGCTGTCAGCGTCGTTTAAAATAAGCTACAAAGATTCTTAAAATCGTTAAATCGCATTTATTATGTCCACCACGAAGCCATCATTGAATGGTCCGAGCAGTAAGTTCGAAGCGGTACAATTAATTTTCAACTTGGCCAACCGCTTTTGCGTATAACTGTACACCGCTGTTCCGCCAAAACAACAATTGTATTTTTGCTCGCTCGATCAATACGTGTTATTTACAACAACACAGCCTCATATAGTTGCAATAATTTAGACCAGGTTTCACCAACACTTAACCTGCGGTTACCGTAGCGTATGCTGGCTGTTCTATAAAATCATCTGACACGAAAGGATTCTAAGCCTAATTGAGCCGCAATCTTTGGCTCAGAATCCTCTGTCAAAATTAAGCACAGTCAGCTCTTAAACAGCCGTTTGAACGTTGGTGAACGTTCCCTTAATAAAGTTCAACTCATGGTTTCCTTATTGTAAAAATAATAACCAATTTCGGCGAAGATACGTAATCAGATAATTGCTCAGGGTGTTGCTCATTAAATACGTTAGTTGCAAGTGAAGAGCAATTTATTCTATGTAACGTAGGTATTCCTTAATTACGCGAAGCACGGAGGCAGATCACCACCGTGGGCGGGCGATCGGTGGGTGGATTTGATTTACAAGCTTTTAACAAACTATAAAAATCAATACGCATCGTACGCCTTTTAACTAGTCTAGAGAAGTAATACCTATTACCTTAACTATCTTTTTATTGGCAAGTAATAGGTAGGGTTTGAAATAAGTGCCGGTGAAATTACAAGTACATTGGAGTTGCTAGTTTTATGTATTAGTGCGCCGCAATGCGATGCCGCGTAGTTCTCATCTTTGGTGGTATTGCAATAAAATTGTTATGAACAGTTACCGCTAGCGTCAGGTTTTCATAGACCGCCATCAGATGAATTATTGTATAAACTACAAATTGCAAGAATCGCATATTTTCAGAACAAGCCAGTTTTAATGTGATACGAAACCATTGGCTGCAGTAAATAACGATGTTATATTCTGGCTACCAAATAAAAACTGATCTAGCAAACTTAAAACAACTCGTTAAATTGTCACGCTGTAATAGCTGAACCGAATTTAAAGAATGTGAGAAATCCTCTCATACCCAAAGAAATCCCTCTGGAGGAAGCTAATTTAAAAATAACTTACCCATGTACAGTGGTGACTGTCTGCTTCCGACGTTATCGTCGACATAAGGGATCCCCAGCGTGGCGATACCAGTCTGCCCAACGCCCACAACCAGCAGGCAGAAGAACAGCCACGGGATAACTATAGCAGTGATCTCCGACCTCTTCTCGTTACTCTTGAAGTGGGCCTCGTCACACGCCGTCGTGTTATTCAAGTAGGTATAGCAAGTAGGCGCCGCGCCCGGCGCGTGGTTCTCCACGTGAGAATCCAGTAGAGTCATGCCGTACATGAGGTGAGGCAGCACGCAGCCGATCACGCCCACAGCCAGCACCAGCATCATACAAGCGATCCACCGCGGCCGGTGTCCCCTCCCCGCCAAATAAGTCAGAAACAGCGCCGTGCATATCTGCCCAATCTCGGTCGCCGCCAACAAGGTCCCAGTGGTTTTCGATTCCACGCGGTAAAGTTTTTCAACGGTGGTGGTGACGCTCACGAAGTACGTAAGAAACATGCCCTGAAGAACCCATCCCGAGAGGAAGACCAGCATGAAGACATGCGTGGAATGAAACGCGCCTCGGCGCTGCTGGTCGCGCGGCAACTTGCAGTCCAGCGAGCCATTGTTGTTGCCGGTCGCGAGCCGCTCCTGCTCCTCCGGCGTGGCCTCCACTCCCTTCATGGCGTCCTCCGGGCCCGGGGGACCCGCCTCCCCGCCCGCTGCCGGTACCTTCGCCTCTGCGCTCGCCCTACGACAACAGAAAAATATTATTAAATGTTTGTCTCTTCCTGTTTGTTGTACCTACTTAGATCCACAGCGTATTGTGACGACTCACGTCATGTTCCGATCGCAACTGAGGACGTAAGTACGACTAGTAGACGCAAGTCGCAACCCCTAATCCGCGGTGACCGCTCGAGCGGAAACAGAAAACACGCGAGCTCTAAGACGCCGAAGCTTCCGGGTAACGGAACCGCAACTGATCGTCGATCGCGAAAACGGGAGAGTTGAAATAGCGATTGCGACTCGTGCGCATACTTTGAGAGTCGTGCAGAGAGGCTGCGTGGGGGTTCAGGAGGCTGCGTGCGCGCACCCAGCGCGGCGGAGACCGACTGCATGTGCAATTACTCGCTGCAGACGCGGTGCACCCGCTACACCCGCCCCTCGGCTGCTCCCCACACGGGATTTTTATTGGTCGTCTATCCATTTTTTGTGCGGCACGCATTTACACACGATGAAAGCCGACTGCGCGCCGCCCTTCACCGAAGATTCCCTCTCGTCTCGACGCTGAGGAATGTATTCTGTCTCTCCTAAGACCTTTTTTGAACCCGAGCTTTTATTTATAAACTACACGCAGAAGTGTCACGTTAACCTTTCCCTGAGTGAAATGCTTATCGCGCGATTGCAATCGTAATACCCACCTAAGTACGTGCCGAAGAAGAGGCAAACGCTAGGTTCGCAATAACAGCTACTGCAGAATATTAATGTGATCGACTCATACGGTTAACTGGACTTGCGAAACTCACCGATGCGATGGGGGCCGATGACCACTGGCGACACCGACGCGGCGGCGACACCACACTGACCAGTTCCTTGAGGAACTACTCCGGCTGGCAGTGGCGGTTAAACATTTTGAATATTCTAAGGGTGGGATAATCTATTTTTTCACGACTGACGATGTGAGAAGCTCATTGTGAACTGCATTCCGAGATAAGCGACGACTTGTGCAGTGGTCGAGTTATCGAGCTGCGCGCTATCGCTCCCGTGATAACGGGACGCGGCAAATAGACTACTCATGGAGCAGGTTACCGTCCGCCCGACTCCGGGCCCGTAGCCCGGACTCCGGCAATCGTACCAACGCCCTATTTATCGCAAATGTCACAGAGCTCACTTGACCCGTGCGAATATCTCACCCAAATTATAATGTTCGCAGAAAAATCAACTTTCTTTGATACTCGGCCAATTTCATAAATTACGGCTTATGACATGAAGTCCCGCGTTTTAAATCTTCTCTCCTTTTGGCATTACTAATGAGAAACGGACAGTTTTATCTTTCTTGTAATGCTTTCACAATCAGAACGATATAAATAATTATTTAATAAATACATAGGTAACGATCGGCTCTACCACGATCGTAATGACTACTATATCGTAAAATTAAGTTTTATGTAATGTTTCAGCTTCCGTTAAGTTTTCCTTGGTTTTAATATCCAACTTAGCACTAAGACGATGAATAAAGATAAGTTTTTTTTTTAATAAAGCCAGAATAGATTGTCAGGACGATAGCAAATGGAGATCAGTGCTGCCTACTAGGGCTTCTACTCGGATAATTCGAATATTCGACCAATTTTTTAAATTTCTAACTCAACACCAAATTCGGTTTCCGATGTACACAAAATACAATTTTAAAGTTGGCGAGGTGGCATGTGACTTTCAGAACATCGTTTGGGGCGGGATAGGGGCGCTAACGCGGCCAAACCGACAGGATTCATCAAAATACTGAAGTATTCAGGAATACTGGGAACGTTTAATATAAAAAAAAAAAAAAAAAAAAAAAAAAAAAAAAAAAAAAAAAACGTCGCGGTTGTACGCAGCATGAAATGAGTTTGAAAGAACAGCTACTAAGAAAGATCACTGATGCCATTTCAGCAACTCCTTCTAAATTACCTGATGGCTAGCTATGATTAATTTATCAGATAGAGAAGAGTTGGAAACCTCAATCCGAATGCAAATGGCGCTGTTTGATAGAGAAGGTCTCAGGTAGGTATATTTGAGACAAGCATTCTGCTGAGTATAGGCACCACCTACAAGTGTAGACTGTGAAAGAGTATTTTCCTCTACCAAATATATGTGCAACCAATTAAGATGTTCTTTGAAGGATGATTGCATCGATGCACTAAGTTTTCTTAGATCTCACTTCTAAGGAAGACGTTGAAGAACAAACCAAAATTTGTTAGATATTAGAATGTATTTTTTTTGTGGTATGTGCATAATATTTATAATCTCGTGACGATCACGACTCTAGAGCCACTGGACTGACGAACTGCCAGACATTAGTCAAGACGAAATCGTGCTGGCTCAAAGACAAAAATGGAAACCGGGCAAAACGGAATAACCACAGAACTTCTGAAGGTAGAAAGAACCTCTTCGACTCCCGTTTACGATTCGCTGACAGTCATAAATATAGATTCATTCAACATTTTGATTTTGGTTTTAAATTTCATGCAAATAAGAATTCTAAGATTAAAAGACGTGCTTATGTATGTAACTTTTTCCTTTTAAAATATCCGAATAATTCGAAAACTTCCCGAAAAAAATCGAATATAAACAGCAAATTTTTCGAATATTTGGAAACCGTACTGCCTACCCTTATATGTAACAGGCGTGATATTATTGTAGGTATGAATGTTAATATTGTAATAAAATGGCTAATTGGTGTTTTTTTAATCCAAACATAACTTTGGTCTATTCTACGAGTATAATAAAAACTCAGAAATTCAGGTAGGGGCATACTACACCACTTAACCATTTCGGATAAAAAATAACGAAATTACTTAAAATATTGGTGTCGTGCGCGTCGACGTTAACGTTCACAGCACGCACTCGCCCGCTGCGCCAACAAACTGCTCCGCGCAGCCGACGAGACAGACTACCACATACTTACGATTTATTTAATCTGCTACTGCCACTGCCAATGAATCATAATGATTCGCCTCCCCGTCTATTGGCATAAATTGAATAAAAAACCAAAACACAAGCCATAAAACGATTTATTCGAACCGACCGATCATGACGGAATAACTCACAAAGTACCTACTTATAACACCATGGAAACAAAAAAAATGCTCAACACCGTGTTCTCACTTGTGATTCAGTGACATCATAAAATGAAAGAGAATAATGTTAACGTCAACCCACATCAAAAATCATCCTCGTCTCAGCATGAAAATATGTACATTACAAAAAGACACTTTGTTTTCGGGAATCACGGATTCATGCATATGTTTTAAAATTCAATTTGATATTACAAAGGAATGAAACAGAAATAAATAAACCATGGATATTTCGTATTGTAATGTCAAAAAAAGCATTACAATATGATGAAGAGCATGGCCAGCACCCCTGTTAGTCAAATTAATATGAGATGTTTTTAGAACAACAAGACAGAACACATTCCTGATCAAAGAACATAAGTCATAGCATGACGTTCGTTAACGTCGCATGCGCATCGAAGACGTCTGATCATAGAATTCTAGTATAAGTGAGAGGACAACGTGCGCGGTCAAGGTAAGTGAGCAGATACCTGTTGCCGATGACACTGTGCACTCGACATTAATCTTCAGTTGCAACCAAACTTAATACAATAAGGCACATATTCCAATGGCTCGCCTTACACTCTGGAGTACCGGCAGAAACATTATTGTAAATCAGCGCAAGAGCCTAGACCTAGTCTAGATATCGACGGTTGATTTAATGAGCATGCCACAGAAATAAATAAATGACATAAAATGGTTAATAAAGTTAAAAATCTTATTTTATTCAGAGAAAGAATTAACGGACTTTAAGTGTTGATGCTTGTTGTCAAAGACAAACATTTAATATATGTATTTTAAGTATTCTTTTATTGTTGACCATTCCACAGCAATAAAATAAAAGTCATTAAACCACCACAACGTGAACCATCACGATGAGTTGTGGAGGTTAATATACCTACTTATATTTAAGTAGAATCATGAGAACTTAGTAATAGTAAAGTAATTAGTGATACTGAAAGTGTATAGTAGCGGCAATTTCTCATTGAACCGATCTCGCTCAGCCCGTAGTTGAATAAACCGGATTTCTCTCAGTGATTAATAAAATTTTCAATTGCAAGTACTTAAGTTGTTTTTTATGCCAATACAAAAGTCACGAATCATACAAAAGCTATTTATAGTTAGTCGCAGCATATATTAACGAGTAAATCATCTTGCTATTATAGGTAGAGCATGTTTTATTGAGAATAAATTAGCATTTAAAATTAATACCAATTCTGCTGGTGCAGATTGCTAGGAGCCAGATCCAGTTATTTTAATTGAGCTCAGTCCCAAAGGCTGATCCAATGATAGTTAATAACTGTGGACCTACTTGCGTGACCGAAGTAGGCACCACATATTTGCAAGCCAAATTCGACTTAACGCGTGTATTAATTTCAAACAGCAGCTACAGACAATTGATTTATGCGAACAGATAAGTACACCACCGTTAATTACCATTCGAAGGCAACACCGAGATTTGCATTATGATAAGTTAAAAGTTCAACGACAATACACAGCCGAGTAATTGATACCACTTGCTAGCACATATATTTCTGAACACACAAATCATTTAAACGCTAAAAAAACGATTGTAATGAACTGAAATCGAAACTCTAAAAGGTTGAAATAAAACGAGTCATATTAAAGCTAATAACTCAGCGAAGTTGACAGTCGTGCGAAGGTAATCTTAAGAGTAGGTGTGCCAGCATAAACCAAGTTCTGACAGCAGACGCCCCGGAGCGCTGCCCTGCTGTCCAGATACCTTAACTTATTGTCCTAGCACACATTGTACGACCACCAGAGGAAGACAGATTCTGGCCTTTACTCTTCATGCGAATAGAATTTAAAAAAATGAGATAATATAGAGTAAAGAAACACAAAACAAAAAATAACGACTTAAGTTATCCAGCAGACAGAAGATTCATTAATAGTAATTCAAAAAGAGCGCAAGAAATCTAATCAGAACGCTACGAATCTAAATTATGTTGTTTCACATGGCTGAACACTTTTGTAATTGCAAATAGATCTTCAGAAACTAAAGAAGTGTTTTAAAACAAAAAAACATGTATTTTTGGTGTCTGACCGTGAAACAGGCCAGTTAGAAGCAAGAAGTAAGGCAGTTGCGCAATACTGACATAACAAACGCCTTGACATTGTTGATCTCATACTCAGAGCTCGGTGCCAAAGCCAATGCAGGTAGTATACCGGTCAAGACTCCGAAGTCTAGTCAATCGAAGCTAGAATATTGATGCAATAAGGATAAACAAACACAAAACAATTGCAGTTGCATAACAATAATCTTGCAATCAAAAACAAAATGTGGACGTTTTCCTGTTCTCTACGACTACCTATTTAAAAATTCTCTCTTTCGGGCTTAGGAAAAATAACATGCGCACGTTGCTCACCCTACGATTGTAAACAAGACACGCCAAGAGCGATTTGACTCGCACATCATTCTGATCAATCAGATTTTTGCTTTGCTAAGTTCAGACCTAAGTTCTGGCTTGGTATTTTATTAAATTTTTCATCGAAAGTTAAAAACTACGCGCCATAAATGAAAATGGAATCTTGTTATAGCTATAGCAATGTCATCCTACTAGTCTAGTGTTACCAGTTTGACAGATGAAAGGACTTAGTCGCACCATAGGGATCCGTTTCATTATTTTGGTTCGGACCCCGAAAAAGACATTTCGGAGGCATTGACATCCGGAGGGCAACCATTACAGCGCAATAGGTTTGAACAAGTGTGGAGCTAAGTAGGTCTATAGCGGGCAAGGTCGCGAACGAATCACTGATAGTACAGTCAATTTGACACTGTTCACCTCACTTATTGGACAAAGTGGAACGTGTAAATGAAGAAATGAAACGCTACCCTGTAATCATTTAACAGGCATCACGAGTTCATAACTCGAAACAGATGTCATAGTTGAAGGTAATATCAATTCAGATATTGTCGATTTTATGAATGAAGTCAAAGGTGCTGCGGTTATTGCACTTTAAAAGATTTTTTTTAGAAAAAATCTTAAGCTTGATTTTAATGGTATTTTATCGTTATTTTTTTAGACAATGTAGAAAACAAATTCTGCAAATTGAAAATTTCATTTTCTATCAATAACAGTCATCAAGACAAATGGCTGTCGTGTCCTGTTCCTGTAGAGTGAAAGTGGCACTGCATGTATTTGTAGTTACGGCTTTTGGTGGTGTGATAAAAATGTTTCCGCTTAATGAAACACCTCGCACGGATTGAATAGAACTGATAATATGCATATAACTGGTGAAATCCGGACCTAATTAAACAGAAAACTGGCGTAGGTACGGCCTGCTGACTACTGATAAAAGTTCACAAGAACTTTGTTTTACACACCTATTATGTATAGTAGAGACTCAGCTGAAAATAAACATCTTTATTTATGGGGATACCTTATCGTTTACCGCTGAAGATGCGGGTTCGATTCTCGGGGCCCATTATGAATAGGTACTTGTAGTTTCCTACCTAATAATAATAGGACATATGGTATTGATTTATGTATAATAAAAAAATCGATGGATTATAGTTTTATAGTTACTGACATTTCAGGAACAAAAAAAACTCTCGATCTCTAGCCACATTAATCTTAATCTTACAAGAAAATGTAAAAAGCTATACCATGTATACATAAGCTAGTACCCCTAGCTACACAGACAAACAAGTATTGCGAGGTTAAGCGCTGAAGTACTGGTGGCGTACAAACATTAGTCAGGTGTAAAATCCTGTCCTTGACAAACAACTTAGCATCCTCTTCCGACAAACACACCTTCTGAGGGAACAAAACAAACAGCTTGGAGTGGCCTCTCACGTTCCTGACTTTGGATAACAAATAGTTTGTACCAATAGTGAAAATCAATTTCGAAAGTAGGGTTTCTTTCCCTTACTTTTACTTTAATAATTTTACTGCAGTTTTTACCATTAAAATATATTCAGCTCAAAACTGAAATACCATCTGATCAAACAATTTCAACTGTTTATTTGTAAAAACACAAAACACGTTACGATAAGTAAACCTTAAAAAACAGCTCTTTAAGCTGACAGGAAAGGTCGACGATAGGTATGCGTACATCTGACCTGACGACCTTTTGAAGATGACAGATACATATTCTAAGCATTTCAAAATACAAGTAAAAAAAGCATTTAAAGAGAAAATTGTAAGTAGAATACAGCCCATAGAAATAAAATATAGGTCTTTAATTGATTTACATTTACTGGAACTTGCTACACAATACAATCTGGAATGGCTGGCTTGAACTTTATAATCGTTCCTTCCGCATCATTATATTAAAGCTCTTTTACTCATATTGTTATTTTTATTCAGTAGTCCCGCATAAAAACTATTCGAACAATTTGGAAACTACATTCGATTTATCAATTTTCAATTGTCATAATATCACTGGCTTTTACATTTGTTATGTCATAGACGATTATCGTTTTTTTAGTTTCTGTTTTTATCCTCATTATTTAAATACCTATGTTTGGTTTAGGGTTATCATCATTAATATCCAATCATTCAACGAGGTCAAAGGTTCAAAACAAAGTACCTACCCATAACATTCGAGGTTATCTTCAGGACACTAACTGAGAAACATGTTTCAACCAAAATCAAGTTCAATGGCTCTAGCTGATTAGAGGTAATTTTACGTATTATTATTTCTGATAACACGTTTTGTTAAATGTAGGAAATTCACAAAAAGTGGTAAAAGGGCAGGGAAATTACGAAGATATTAAATTGTTTTGTACATAGTCATTAGTTGTTTATTAGTTAACAACTTCTTTAGGGACGTGAATGAGAGTAACACTATTTGGAGATGTTCCTATCTCTAATGTACTAGAAGAATAGAAGCAAGAAGAATACATTACCTAGTTGTTCGTGTAGTTCTGCCATGCCAAAACAATACGCTATAAAGAGGATTAGACAAGACAAAAAACGGCATGCTTATAACGCATACGAGGTTCCAAGGCCCAAACCATGAAATTAGAGAATCACGTTCGCGCCAACACGTAGCACGAAATTACATCAATAACAATAGCTAACGACGCCGAAAATTTGAATGGCCGTGAACTAGCTCCTCATGATTGTCCTATGCTAAATGTAACAAATCATAAAAACTATCAAATCTAACAGATAGCTGTTACTCGACCCACATCTGTGACCTCGTTACGGCGAAATCGCAATGTAATTTCGCGACGTAAATTTTTTTTCGGAACACTTTTACTTCGACACAGAGCGTACGCTCCAGCGGATACAGTATACGGATTCAGCGATGACACCAATTTCTCTTTCAATTAATGAATGCGAAAGCTTAAAGTTTGGCAGCTCAAAACTGAAGGAAGCGATCGGATACAATCTGTAACTGGATATGGCCGCGATCGATGTAATTCCAACTCATTTAACAAATGTTACGAGCAATAAATTCATTTGGAGCAGAACAAAATTCGGAGAATTTGTAACAAATTGGGATAAAGTAAATCACAATAAGCCTGCCCCTTACCACTGCGTGTTCAAAATGAGAGCTAATTTATACTAAAGATATTATTCACTCCAAACTACGTGTGCATGCAAATACTCACCTAAAAAAGTACATTTTATCAGGTAAATTTCTTTTTTCGAATAGATTTTCGCAACTTGCGCGTCATCAATACGTAAATTTGCGAGAGCAGGCGCGGGCGATACCACGTTAA
Organism: Scotopteryx bipunctaria; assembly: GCA_949320045.1. Taxonomy (NCBI): domain Eukaryota; kingdom Metazoa; phylum Arthropoda; class Insecta; order Lepidoptera; family Geometridae; genus Scotopteryx; species Scotopteryx bipunctaria. Next base: position 11,986,959 of record OX439442.1, on the reverse strand, counting down.
CTTTCTCTCAAACCTACGCAATCACGCCTGAATTTCGCTTTTTTGCACATCCACTTTAGGCGATGCACGTGGTCGGAATTTGAACACATCAAAGCATTATGGGACCAATACCACAGTGTAAACTTAAGAATATGCAAGTCAGAGCAAGCAACAATATTCCTATCGAAGGTTTTAGGTCGTACTGATCACAATGTTGCTTCAGCAACGCTGAGAATGGCAGTAGAAGTGGTCGAGAGCGAAACTAATACAAACTAGTCAGTTGGATTACTTTCATTTGTACGAGATGCCGAAAGTGAACTTTTACTTTCGGTAAGAAAATATCTATCGAATAGGAGCCATATAAATCAGAAAATATTATAAAATCTATAGAAATATACAGCTTGAGAAAAAAAAAGAATTAGAAGCCCATTCATAATAAGCCTGCGTGCACATAATTTTTTAGAAACTATTATTAGAACTTAAAAGACATACAAAGAGGAGTGAAAGTAAAAATAAAAAGTTTAACTATGTTTAAATCACAGAATTTTGCAAGATAGCGAAGCAAATAATAATTCAATTCAAAACGATGCCATAGCTGTTAAGACTAACCATGAACTGGTCGGATGAAAACGAAATCACATAATTACTTTCATTTGTCCTGAATCGGATAAAGTGGATATCAACGACCCAGATATTGAGTGGCTGGTAGCTAAGCTATTACTGAAAGTAAGCGTCGCTCACTATCTGACTTAATTTACCTTGACTAGTGAAAATGAAAAGGTTATTCAGTAGAATCTGTAAAGGTCTAAAATTATTATAATACTCGTATTTAGGGTTGCCACCTTTTTTGCAATTAATATACATTGATTATTAAAGGAAATAAAAACGTACATAGTGTCAAAATAGAGTATCTACAATTTATTTTTCTTTATTATTATGTTTAAAAACATATTTTTTATAGCTTTTAGCAAGTTTTATCAAATTATTATCACTGCTAAACAATTGCACATCATTTTTACAGTCTACAATGTAAGTAAAAGTAAATAAGTAGTTCTACGACATTGATTTTCTTCACGATGTTTTCCTTCACCGTTTAAGAGCACTGGTATAGCGTACATATTTTTTTCGAATAGAAAATTCTTTGGTGGATTTGAACCCACGACCTTGGATCGGAAGGCGGGGTCACTAGAACACCAGTGCTCTCAGTGCATGTGCTGGAATAACATGAAGGCTAATATTTACCCGGGTACCTAGCACGTGACAAACCTGCCGGCGGAAGGTAGTTTTGCTATAAATATAAAGATAAATATACATCCATTGGTGTTTTGTTAAAGAACGCCATGTGACCACAGGTCATAGATAAGTATGCATCTTACCTACCAAGTTTTGGATTATTTGTGTTGAAATTGTCAACGAGAAGTGCACAAGTACAGGTCAACAACCTCACAACTTCTTTTCATGTCAACTAATACTCGTAAGAACGTAAGAACTAGCTAAGAAGGCCTGTCCCTTATTGAGCAATGTTACCTACAACAGGCTTGACAACTTATCAATCAACGATCAAACTGATTGCGAGTTTTGAACCTTATCCACAAGTTTTAAGATACATTTTTCGTGCATATGATAATATCAATGCAGAGATATTCCCACGATTTTCAAATAATTGCAATCGAGTTAACTGATTACGTGAACACGCGGTGAACGGCCGATAACTCGACACACGACGGTCTCTGCCCACTACACCGTTACGCCACAAAAAAAACAACATTACAAATAAACTTTTGACAGGACTTTGCTTTACTTCTTCTCGCCGGGACAATAAAGCGTTATGAAACGGGGTCGTATACGGAGTCCCTTATCACAACACACTCACTTGTTTTAAGGATTGTTTTATCTTACTTATATTATAAATGCGAAAGTTTGTGAATTTGGATGTTTGGATGTTTGTGCCTCAATCACGCCTAAACGGCAAAACGGATTTGAATGAAACTTGGAATATGCATAGTAAATGTGCTGGAATAACATATAGGCTACTTTTTATCCGGGTAGCACGCGAGCGAAGCCGCGGGGGGCAGCTAGTTGTTTTATAAAACTTATCAAAGTTAGACACTCTTATCATCTTAAACCAATAGAGAATGTTTAAAGAGTTTTAAAAGTGCTCTATGGTACAGTCACTCCTTCAAATGAAGTCGTTTAATATGCTAGGATTCATGATTTGCATTCACGCACATAATTGGCATGCAGATTCAGTAATTTCACCGGCCTCTTGGAATATGGCCAAAATCTCTTATGTATTTGACGCCATATTCAAAAGTTAGGCAACAGTCAGCAATTGTATGGTGATATTGAGAAGCCTTTTGGCTACAAGTCAAAAGTCAGAGAGAAAACACGAAACAATACGAATTATTAAATACCCAAACAAACATTGAACAATAGAAACAAAACGAAGGAAACCGTAATAATTAATGCAAACAAAGTGATTTTAATAGCAACTTTCCTAAATCGATGCGTAGTTGACGCAGAATATACGGTAAGAACCGAGTTTCGGGCGAACAAAGGTCAAATGTCTAGAGGTCGGTAAGAAAGGGCACTTATCTATCACATCCTAATGGAATGATACACGTGCTTTAAATAAATATCTCGTCAGAAAAAATAATAATAACACCCAACAGTCACATACATAGTCCTGACCCCACACTAGGATTCCCTGTGCCGTGGGTATCAGAAACTACGAGTACCATGGTATCACAACACCCAGACCCGGAAGAAATATTTAAAGAACATGCAAACATTTCTTCCGCAGCGGGAATCGAACCCGCGCCTCTTGCGTCTCTGCCGAGCAATCGCCCGCCACGCCACTGAGGCCGTCAATCTTAATTCAATTAATCCTTTAAATTATTCTACTGACTCTTTTTCTTTGCGATATTGAAAAAAAATCATAACAACTGAAAAACAAGGTACAGTCAGTGAAATAGGTTTACTTTGATTATTAAAATCACTTTTTGAGGGAAAATTGTTTATGACCGTAAAATTTTATACTGGCTCTACGGGTTCTGGTAATAGTTAAGATAAAAAAAATGGACTTTCATCGTTTACCGTACACCTAGTCATTAGTACGAAAATCAAATTGTTTTTTAATGGTTTTATACAGTTTATGCAAAACTTAGATCAGTTTCTGAACGTTGACATAATATCGTTATTAGAACTAATTTTATAAATATTCATTCAATCTATTGACACGCTATAATTTACTGCCCTAGAGGTAACTTTATTTTATGATTGTATTATTTTAACCTGTAAACTACACAAACCGGTTAAAAATAATGAAATGATGCCTTGTTCAATCGAAATACACTATAAAAAGAGAATACTTGATGAAGCAGAATAGTAACGCGTGGGTTGTACGTTTACCGAACGCAATGGCAAAACATTTTTGGCACATTCAAATAATAAGGTATATCAAGAATTTAGGCATGGTGAACTTATCGAAGTAAAACTTGTTCTTTTTCAAACAAAAAAAAACCAACGCAAAACAATATCCGTTACAAAGGTAAAGGAAAATCGTCCACTATACCTTCTCGGAAGATGTTGTGCAAAAAGTCAAAATCAAATTCTTGACAAGAATTGGAGATCACAACAGCAATACAATTATTTATGATTCACTCGAAGTTTTGATTCGGATAATGCGAGGAAATTAAACACAACAAAGTTCTGATAGCTTTATCTCGTAGATAAGACGACAGACCAAAGCAATGTCAACGAACGCCGTTCGAGGGGAGCCATTGATCGCACATAGTTTCAAGGATAACTTCAAAACTCTGATCAAAACTCTGAAAGTCTGAAAATGATAACATCGTCAAGTTAATCAATGAGTAGTACCTACTTCTATGGATCATGCAAAGCATGCGGGCGATCATGAACTGAACTTTCAACATGTTCTACAAAATACTTCAGCACTGGATGAAATATTTGACGGAGCACGCTCAAAATTCAAACATTAATTCAGCTCGCATCAATGCACATCTCTAAACCTGAGACAGTATAAATGACAAAAAATAAAAAAGAGAAATGGAAGAATGTTCAACGAGGCACAATGCTGCATCTCCCTGAGAGCCCCCAAATAATCCAACACACACAAACACACGTGCACCGATCTTTGCCACCGATATGTTAATTTTATTACACCAGCTTAAAGATCCCAACCGGTTTTTATTTCGAAAAGGAGCGTAAGTGACATAAAATTACGACCTTCAGGTACGGTACAAAACAAAACTACGCCGAAAACTAGAAGCAAACAAAAACATGAACAGATCAAAACCAATATCAGCCGCATCCAGCACCAGGCATGCAGCACTGCGTTACAGTTTTGAAACTAAACATTAGCATAATTTCATAACAACTTACGCAACTTATTCTAAAAACTGGTTTAGTGAGACAAACTTGTAAAAACATTTATTTACTTACGAAAAAAATGGTTATATGCAGCAGATCCTTGGCACACACTGCATGCACGTTACTATCGCTACTGACTCGATTCGAGGGACTTGTGAGACCGATTTAGGGATGCAATTTTTATCGTAACCGGATGTTGGTTCGGGGGCCAGCGTACCGGGGTGTCACTTACGAATCGGGAGGTATTGTGATGTGATACGGCGCGTAAGTAAGAGCCGCGTGGTGGCCGACCACGGAGTGCCGATGCCGGCGCGGAGGCGTCGCTCTGTAAACAAAACGTTTTGGTGGGGGCCCCGCCGCCGAAAAGCCTGGCCGAATAGTCACCGCTCACTTACGTCACTGCTTCAGTGCTCCACCGGTGCGCGTGTGATAGGTTCCGACACCTAGTTACTGCCGGTACTACTTTAATTAAACATCATAATCGAATGAATATTTCAGCTTGGAAACTAACTTCTATACGTAAAGAGCATGTTCAGTTGCGTGATGCCCGCACTAAAGAAACCTTACTCTTAGGTATTACATATGTACATACATATTATCGCGCCCGTATCCCTAATGGGATGGGTAGAGCCACAAATGATTATAAGAAAATTTGTATACACTCCTGATTAAAGTCCCAAGATGGATATGGTCTTAGATATTATTACTGAATAATCGAGTTGGGTGCGAGGACTCGAATATATCACAAACTAGCTTAAGGCTATAGCTATCTGCGATGTAATCAAATAGGAATTTATTAAAAGCCAGTGGGCAAACAGCAAAAAATGAATCAAGTAAAAAAATTCCAACTACGTCCAATTTAAGTTAAAGATTTAATCTAGCAATTTTCTATTTTCCCACCCTACCCTGAATTAAAGATTACACAGACTGTAAAGTTTTGGAGGGACTCACGAATTCACAATGGACCACTCTAGCTCAACGGTAGTACTACGTGTATTTTTCTCATTTCGCCTCTTCCATGTCTTATAACTTATAACGTAACAAGAATGAAACCTCGTTGATAGCTATTAATAAAGATTTTTTGGACAGAAACTGACGTAGGAAATAGTTCATAGTTGGCTGGTAGCCGGGGTGTTAAACCGTAATGACAGAAAACCCATTGGTGCACGACTGGACTTGAACACACGACTTTAGAATCAGAAGGTGGAGCCGCTACCACTAGACCACAAGTGCTCACACCACAAGAATAAGACGTTCTTATTTTGTAGAATTATAGCAGTACGGTTTTGTCATGTGACATTTCGAAATATGTCAATCACATACATTTTGGACTAGCGACATCGCTGATCGACATTTTGTCGATCGTCACTTTGATTAAGCCCTCAGGATTTCCAACGAATATATAATGAAAATCGGTTGAAAACGTGTGTTGATTGTGAGCTGAGTTTTAATCTACCACCATCATTATCATCATTCACAGCCCACCTTTACCCACAGCTGGGCATAGGCCTCCCTCTGTACTATCCACCACGGTTTCTTGCTAGACTTGTCGATCCTCGGCCCATGACAGGTATATAATCAAAGGCCCATGATTTTGAACTAAATCGTTGTCCATCTCGCTTTACTAGTTTTCGCCCGCGGCTTCGCTCGCGTGATATACGGACAAAAAGTAGCCTATATGTTATTCCAGCACACACACTATGTATATTCCAAGCTTCATTCAAATCCGTTCAGCCTTTATTGCGTGATTGAGGCACAAACATACATCGCCACATCCACACATCCTCACAAACTTTCGCATTTATACCTAATGTAGTAGGATTTATTCGTAGCGTCTTACTGCACCGGTCTTCACCATGCCTCGCAATGTGTTCTGCGAGCTCTAATTCTGGTGCACGAAAAGAGCCTTGAAACGTACAATTAATCCAATCCTCACACTGATTCCAAAGAACTAGGGACACGATCTCTAGGAGATCGAGTAGCTGTAATTCTGCTCTATACCTAAGATATAATAATTCGATATTGAAAAGTATCGCGATTGCAAACAACTCGCTACGCAAAATGATCACTTTATAAAAATTCACTTCTCTATAAATCAATTTAAAGGTGACATTTTATTGAAGGCATTCAAAGTATGTAACACGATGAATTTTAAAACGGAATAGATGAATCTCATGCTTGGTGATTTTATAAGGAATATTAGTAAACTTCAAAATTATAGAGTCCGACTGACAATGACAAACAAGGGCAGAAAAAAAATTGAATATGATAATAAGTACATATCATAGACTGAACGTAGGTACTAAATTATTGAACTAGTATCCGCTTGCAGCTTTACCTGCGTAGTACGATCCCGGTTAATCTACCCATATAAAAAGTAGCCTATACACTCCTATTCATCATCATCTTCCTGCTCTTATCCCACTCTATATGGAGTCGGCACAGCATGATCCTAGGATCATGTTTTCAAGTTCAAGAGTTCAAGATCAAGAGTTTTGGCTAAGGTGTTCTACGACCGGCCGCCTGCCTGACGTCAACCCTCCTTGGGAATACTTGCTTATTGTATCTCATCATGTTGGAGAGGATACTATCCCTTAGTCGACTTTTACGACATGCTCGGGGAGAGCGGCAGCTGGACGCATTCTATGTTTTTTTTTACTCGTAGTCCAGCGAAGAAGTATACACTCCTATTCTAGGTTATAAACTATGTATACTTCAAATTTCATAGCAAACATATACACATACACACACAAACTTTCGCATTTATTTAATAAAAATATAACCGTGACTATCGTATAATTCAAAACAACAAACACTACCTACGCAAACGAAGCCACGTGAAATCCACTAGTGAGTATGACGCAAGCGGTGTTCGTTTTTAATATTAATGGTGAATATAAAGTAGACGTACAGAGATCACGTCACTCACTTCTGTATGGGTGTTAAATAAACCACCCCTATTCAAATTATCTCACATTATCGGCGATTGTGCACAAATATATCGAAATGTGTTTAGTGGTTTAGGCGTGAAAAGGTAACAGACAATGAGTTATATTCACATTTTCAATATTGAATTATTCATATTGATATACATACTGAGATACTGGCTGTTACCCCGACTTCGACAGCATTGAATTTTTCTAGACAAAACATAAAACATAAACATTTATGGACATTTCACACAAAAGGTAGCCCATGTGCCCCAGGTTGCAATCTATCTCCTTGTCTGTTATAAGAATCAGTTCTGCGATTTAGGCATGAAAACTATATTATATTCTTAGTATTTCGAAGATCATCCATACAAATTTGAATTGAAATCGATAGTCTTTGCGTTTTTGACTACGACTGAACTAAAAACTCTATTTCTCGAATAAATTTTGAATTTTTTATTCCAACACTGGTTGTAAGTAGAGCTGAACTAAGACTTGAATTTAAGTTTATTGAGATCTTATGATATGCAATCTCAATTACACAGATCGCCAATTCCAAAGCACGAATTATCTCGTTGGTGTTCAACAGATAATTTCAATGTTCGCAGCAATTTTACATTATCCTAGCACCGAATCAGATCTCTGAAGTCGTCGTTATCTGCCTGCCTATTTAGGCAACGACCCACATTCCCTATCTACGGAGCAAATAGTAATTAAGATCGCTATCGAACAGTTTGTTTGGCAACAATTCTAAATAGGTACCTATTTGTCTAAATTACGCATTATGCTGGACTAGCTTTCCGCGGCTTCACTTATACCCGGATAAAAAGAAGCTTATTGTTGTTCCAGGGAACGAGCTATGTATATTCCAGGTTTCATTAAACTGTTTAGCCTTGAGGTAAAAACATACAACTGTCTTTGCATTCTCACAAACATTCGGTTTAGGATGGTTGTCGAAACTGACTTTCGACAACTTTAATATCAGACTGCAAGCCTACTCCATCTTAATTCGTCC